>JAJPGS010001816.1:127500-731523 GCA_028654335.1 Alnus rubra
CGGGTATCACTAGTTGAGTGACTCATCCAATGTCTAACATGGTCTGTCAACTAAGGGATAACCCACTATGTGCAATGCCCATTGCACCGTTGTTTTACTAGAGGTCTTATGGGACTTGCAAACATCACCATATCTTTAAGGGTACATGTAGACCATGTGGTGGAGAGTTACGACCATTTTCATATACATGTATTTATATGTGTACTTATGCATGTCAACATGATTATCTATCTTTCTTTCCTGTTGAGAACACCTTATACTTGTAACATATTATAATAACATGTTTTATAAACGAATGGGTTCACTACATACTTAGGCTTTCTCGTGTGACTTACTTAACCGTGGACTTACATCTTTCCACTTGTAAAAAAAATTGTTTTATAGAGAAGGAGGCATTTGAAGCTGCTCGTGTAATCCCGAGGTTTGAGGAACAAGCTGATAAAGTAGAATCTTTGGTGGGCGTTGAAGTTGGTGTAGAGAAAGGTATTATTAGTGTTAGGGTACAACACGGTAGTGGATTCTCATTGGTGGGCGATGAAATCGGTGCAAGTAAAGGAGTTATCCCGACTTTCTAGAAAATCACTTGATGTCAGTCTTCTGCATGGGTTGAAGTTCCCATGATTCATGAAGTCGTTGGCTCGGGTGTGTAGAGCACAACACAGGCAACCGAGATCATTTGTTCACCTGTTGCAATGCATGCAGAACCGGTAGTGGGCGACTCTTCTGGTACTCATACAAAATGGAAACGTAAGGCCCGTGGTGGAAGGAAAATACCTTATGGGACAACAGCTTGTAAAGAAGGGCGAGAGAAGAAAGGCTAGAAGCATTACATGGTGGCACTGAAAATTCAAGTTGGTGCGGGGAAGAAATACAAATGGGTTGCTGTTTACCCATACTGCAATAGGATGGAGACTAATAATCAGACCCTCCTACCCCAATGAGTATCCTTAGTTGGAACTGCAGGGGGCTTGGGAACCCTCGGACAATTCGTGACCTTTTCCGGTTGGTGAAGGAGATGCATCCTGATCTGATTTTCTTGATGGAAACCAAACTACAATCTGCTCGGTTTGAATGTCTAAAATTGAAGTTGGGATTTGATTGTGTTCTTGTTGTTGATAGTAGAGGAAAGAGTGGAGGTTTGGCTTTGTTTTGGAAAGCTGATTTTCAAGTCAATATTCAAAATTTTAGTTGTTGGCATATAAATGGTACAGTTTTGTTCTACAGACCATGATTTTCTTTGGAAACTAATGGGTTTTTTATGGACATCCGAAAACCCAGAGGCAAAAGGAAACGTGGGAACTTCTTCAGCATCTTGCTACTTTTACCCTTCAAGCTTGGATATGTTTAGGTGGTTTTAATTAGATCCTAGAAGAGGCTAAAAACAGGGAGGTACCAGAAGGCCACAGGTGCAAATGGAGAATTTTCGAAGTATAATGGCACAGTGTAGTTTGAATGATTTGGGTTTTTCTGGTTCACATTTCACTTGGTCCAACAGCCGGCATGATGTTCTGTTCATGAAGGAACGGTTAGAACTTTCCATTTGCTTCGAAGTTCCCTCAGTTATCTGTTGAAGTCCTGGCAACCCGCACTTCAGACCATGCCCCCTTGCATATAACCTTGAAGGATCCTCTTGGAGCACGAAGGGGTAGGCGGGGTCTTTCCAGGTATGATTCTTGGTGTAATACTCCGTATTTTTTTTTAAATATAAATATTTATGAAAATAAATATTCATTTACTCATTTACTAAGGAACTTTTAGAGTTTTTGTTTAATAAAAGTTTAGATGAACCTCAAAATTTAGAATAACGAAAATAGGGTCAAACGAACTCCGTTTTGATCGATTCAAATGCCAGAACGCTTGTCTTAAAGTGTTTTAGCTACCCTCCAAATTTCATAATTTTTGGACTTCGTTAAGGATATGAAAATACCCGTAAAAACTACTACCCCTGTTTTGAGGGAAAATTTAACATTTATATTAGTAGGCCCATTTTATTTGTTTAAGAACCCAGGCCACATGTTTAAGAGGAGCCCAGTCCTAGTCCATGTGCACTTTGATGCCCAGCCCACACTTACAAATTAACTTAGCCTACACGTCTTGATGAGTTGATCAAAAGAAAATGAACAAATGGCAAGCTACCAATGCAACACTCATCAAACTTGAAGCCCAAGTATAAATCCCAGCCTTTTGATCAAACTTGCTGCTCAAGGGTGATTCTCAACCAGCTGATGAGATCAAAAGAAGCTTCTATGAAGACTTTCGTGCACCCTTACAACTCACAACTTGCTGCCCAAGTTGCAGCCCCAACCATTGGATAAGCTTTGATCAAAACTATCTCAGCCGTTTAAATGTGTATAAAAGGAAGGTGCACCCTCTCTTCAAGTCACGCCCAACGGTCTTCTTCTTCCTTTTTATTTTCTGCATCTCCCTCAAACTCTCCCTCTATATTGCAGCAAA
Source organism: Alnus rubra (assembly GCA_028654335.1). Taxonomy (NCBI): domain Eukaryota; kingdom Viridiplantae; phylum Streptophyta; class Magnoliopsida; order Fagales; family Betulaceae; genus Alnus; species Alnus rubra. Next base: position 129,955 of record JAJPGS010001816.1, read on the forward strand.
AAAAAAAAAAAAAAAAAAAAAAAAAAAAAAAAAAACCAGAAAATAGAAGACCCAAACCCCTTCTTCCATTTTCGGTGAAGCCCAGAACACCGTTCATTTTTTTCCCTCTGATGTGTTCGGTTAGCTCCCTTGTGTGTGTGTGTGTGGGTGTTTGGGTAGTGTATAGAAAAGAAAGAGAAGAAAGGTAGAACAAGTGAGAAACTTCTGGAACGTGTTCTTCCTTTGTAAGTAAATTCTCCTTAAATTGCTCTCTAGTGAGAGAACCTCCTCCTTCTCTCTAAAACAGAGATAGGTCTTTTTCACTCTTTTTGTCTTCTATCTCTCTTTTCTCCTTGTTCCCTCTTCGGACAAACTTCCCCTTTTTTCTTCCTTTACTCAGCTCTGTCGTTTTCCCTCTTTCCAGTATGTCTACTCCTTCTCTGTCTATTCAGGCACTGATTGCTTGAACAACAGCTCTCAATTGTGAAGATCTTTCTACTTTAGAAACTGTTCCGTTAAGTTACCCACAGCAGGATTCCTTTTGTCTTATTGGTCGACTTTTGTCTCCCAAGCCTCCATCTGCATACTGGGTACATGAGATTTTGACACAAGTTTGGAAGTTTGCTTGTCCGTTTGAGGTTATGGACTTACCGAAGGAGAAATATCTCTTTAAGCTCTCTCAACGATCTCATATGGATAAGATTCTGGATCAAGGTCCCTGGAATGTAAAGCGCTCTCTTCTTATTCTGAAAACTTGGTCTCATGAACTCTCTTTTGATGAGGTGGAGCTCACTTTCTGCCCTTTTTGGGTTCAAATTCACGAGTTGCCTCGCCATAATATGACTGCTAAGAACGCTGCTCAAATAGGTTGTCTTATTGGTTCTGTGCTGGATGTGGAATATGGGGATATTGATGGTATTATCTGTACTCATCATCTCCGAGTAAAGGTTAAGGTTGATTCCTCTAAACCTTTGGCTCCTGGCTTTTACTCCCGCGTCAGGGACGTTCAGCTGTTTGGGTTTGGTTCTTGTATGAACGTTTGGCTGATTACTGTGTGCTCTATGGATTGGTTGGTCATCGGAGGAATTTCTGTCCTGCCCCGCCTCCTCAAGGTCCTGATGATAGGTATAGTGTCTCTCTGCGGGCCTTTGTGCTCTCTGGATCTCGCTCGTTTTCAGGCCCACCCTTGGCTATTCAAGCATCCCCGGTGGTTTCTGCTTCTCCGGTGGCTCTTGTTCCTCCGTTGCACTCCTCCATCTTTGCTCCAATCAATAGCCGCCCTATCCAGAACATGCCTCCATCACACGTTTCTTACGTGGATATTTCTGGACCCTCTATTACACCGACTGCATCTTACCACGTGCCCCGTCTAAATCCTTATTTACCAACTCTTGGTTCTTGCCGTGCCACGTCGGTCTCTGGAATGATTGCATCGACTGTTGTGCCTGACAAAGGTAAGGGCCTGTGTTCTGACTTTGAATCTTCTGGTTTGAATTCCTTGGATCCTTGTTTTGTCTTTTCCTCACGAACCTTACCAGATAACCCAACATTTCACCTTTCCCCGCCTACCAAATTTATGGGCCCTTTTCCTCCTTATACTTTTTGCCCATCAATTATCTCGGATTGCCCATCTGTGGCCTTTCTCCCTGGGCCTTTTTATCCTTTTCCTAATCCACCTCCCCCAGCCCACGCCTTATCCCATCCCTCTCTTAAATCTGCCCCTCGATCCAAACCCAAAATTTATGTGCCCTCGCAGGTTCGAGCTCACTCCTGTTCTTCATCATCCCCGGTTGGCCCAGCTTGTGGTTTAGTGTCCTCTACTGTTTCTGGTGGTGCTCCTGTTGTCTCTGGCCAGAAGAGGGTCTTTGGTACTGATCTCCTATCCCTCCCTCAGAGTCGTACTGCTGTTTATTTTGGTCAGAAGGGTGAACCAGGTCCTGAGGCTGCAGAATTGCCTTCTCCAGTGCTACTCACTTTGTATCACTTGCTGATTCTAATCTTGGTGCAGGTTCTGTTACTGTTCGTACCACTTCAGAGGCGGCTGGTTCATCCATGCCCCCTCCGGTTCCATGATTGTTCTATCCTGGAATTGTAGAGGCCTTGCTCGCTCCTCTACAATTCGTGCTCTGCGGGCTATTATCAGGCGTAATCTCCCTGATATTGTCTTTTTTTCTGAAACAAAAACTACTTTGGCTAGCTCTATTTTGTTTAAGCTAGGCTACACTTTTTCTGTTCAGGCTTCCCCCTCTGGTTCCAGAGGTGGACTTTTGCTTGCTTGGAAATCTGACATTAAACTTACTAGTTTGTATGTTTCTCATAATCTAATCTGTGTTCACTACTTCTCAACTGCTCCTGATGTGAAATGTTTGATTTCCTTTGTTTATGGACCTCCTTATCAGAAGTGTAGTTTTAATTTCTGGTCACAGCTTGCTGAATTTGGTTATGATAATTTCCTTCCCTGGCTTTGTATTGGGGATTTCAACTCTATTACCTCTTCTTTGGATAAATTGGGTGGCCGACCGTTTAATGCTTTATCCCATAATGATTTTGGATATTTTATGAATGCTTTTGGTATGATTGATCTGGGATTCTTGGGTAATCCGTTTACTTGGTCTAACCATCGCCAAGGTCATGGTTTAATTAAGGAACGTTTGGATCGTGGTGTTGTTTCTAGTCAATGGTTGCATGAATTCCCTGCCATTTCTGTTACTCATTTACCGGCTTACTCTTCGGATCATAACCCTTTAATTCTTAATATTGTTCGTCCTTCTCCCTCTCTCCCAATACCTTTTAGGTTTGAAGAATTTTGGACTCGTGATCCTATGTGTGGTATTGTGATAAATGAAGCTTGGTCTACTGCTGTTTCTGGCTCCTCTTCTTCTTGTCTGGCTCAAAAACTCAAAATTACTAAAAAGGCTATTAAATATTGGAATAAATATCATTTTGGTGATATTAAGAGTAAGTTGGATTCCACTCTTCTTTTACTTGATATTACCCAACAAGCATCTCCCTCTGACTATAATTTGGGTTTAGAGCTTCATCTCAAGTCTTTGCTTAATGAATATTATCTTCAAGAAGAATCTCTTTGGAAATCTAAGTCTAGAGAACTTTGGCTTACATGCAAGGATCTTAATACTAGGTTCTTCCATACTAGTACTTTAATTCGTCGTAGGAGAAATACTATTGATCTTCTACAAACTTCAAACGGTGGGTGGATTTCTGATCGACGTGATATTGGTGACTGTTTTGTTTCTCATTTCAGAGATACTTTTACTTCTTCGAATTCTGCTCCCTCTGATGAACTTCTAGATCTATTTCAATGTTCTATTTCTGATGCTGATAATCTTATGCTTTGTTCTATTCCATCTGAATCTGAAATTCATGATGCTTTGGCTAGTCTTGGTTTATCTAAAGCTCCTGGTCCTGATGGTTTTACTGCTCTTTTCTACATGAAATATTGGGATTGTGTTAAAGATACTGTTCTTCAGGCTATATGGAATTTTTTTAAGCATGATAAGCTTTTAAAGGAACAGAATCACACTTTTATAGCCCTTATCCCTAAAAAGATTGGTGCTTCTTCTGTCCATCATTATCGTCCAATCAGCCTATGTAATATCATCTACAAGATTATTTCCAAACTGCTTGCTAATAGGCTTAAGCCTCTTCTATCTAATATCATTTCTCCATTTCAGACAGCTTTTGTTCCTGGCCGCCACATACAGGACAATTCTATCTTGGCTCATGAGATGCTCCATTCCCTTAAATCTAAACGTGGCAGAGGGGGTCTTATGGCTGTTAATATTGATATGGAAAAGGCTCTTAACAAAATGGAATGGAATTTTCTCTTGGTTATTCTTCAAAAGCTTGGCTTCCATGCGAAATGGATTAATTGGATTCGGCTATGTATTTCTACTTCTTCATTTTCTGTCCTGCTCAATAGTAGCCCTTTTGGATTGTTTTCCCCATCTCGGGGTCTGTGGCAAGGTGATCCTTTGTCTCCATTTCTTTTTATTATTGGATCTGAAGTTATTTCCCGTTTATTCTATAGCAGCCTTCGTGGTTTTCCAATTGCTCGATCTTGTGCTCCGTTAAACCATTTGTTGTTTGCTGATGATTTGGTTATTTTTACTACTGCCACCGCTACTGAAGCTGGTATTATTCAGACGTGCTTAGATAAGTATAGTCGTTGGTCTGGACAAACAGTTAATGTCACAAAGTCTAATATTCTTTTTAGTAAGAATACTGCTCCATCTATGATCTCTGCTATCCAAACTATTCTTCCGTATACTTGCACCCCTGCTACTGTTCGGCATCTTGGTCTTCCTTTGTTATTTGGTAAATCCAAAACGGCGGCTTTCTCGGATATTTTGGATAAAGTACAGGCAAAAATTGAGGGTTGGCGCTCTAAAACTTTATCACAAGCAGGGAAAACGGTTCTCGTTAAAGTGGTGGCTTCTGCTATCTCCTCTTATGCGATGAGTACTTTTTTGCTTCCAGATGGACTCTGCCATCAATCGGATAGAGCTTTTAGAAATTTTTGGTGGGGCTTTCCAAAGGACAAAGCTCGTAATCTCTCTCTCAAATCTTGGGAGTCTCTGTGTTTACCAAAGGATCAAGGTGGCTTGGGGTTCCGTCTTATGAAAGAGGTTAATTTGTCTCTCATCTCCAAACTAGGCTGGAAGTTACTCTCCAATCAAGATTGTCTCTGGGTCTCCCTTTTCAAGGAAAAGTATTTCAAGTATGGTAATATTTTATCTTCTCCTCTCTCTGCTGGATCTTGGATTTGGAATGGTATTCGATCCACTTTGCCTTTTCTATCTTCTGGAGCTTGTTTTATTCCTCATTTTAATTCACAGCTTTCTATTTGGTATTCTCCTTGGATTCCTACTATACACATGTTTACACCTGAGCCTCGGTTATCAGATCTTATCCTTGGATTCCTTTTGTAATTGCAGATCTTATTCATCCTTCCTCTTTGACTTGGAGGCTGAGCTTACTGAAATTTCTTTTTCCTTCATCCATTGTTTCTGAAATTATGAAAATTAGACCTCAACCTATGTCTGATTCTGTTATTTGGACTCCTTCTACTTCAGGTGTTTTTTCTACCAAATCGGCTCATCACCATCTTTCTTCCTTTAAACCGGCTTCCCCCTCCCCTCTTTCAAAGGTTTGTTGGAAAGCTCTGTGGAAGCTTAATTTAAATCATCGTTTAAAGCTTTTTTTGTGGAAAATGGTATGGAATATTATCCCTACCAAGGAACGCATCTCCTTTTCCATACCAAATTCTCTCTGTGATACTTCCTGTTCACTATGTTCCCATCCAGTGGATTCCCTCTATCATCTTTTCTTTATTTGTCCTATTGCTCGTATTGTGTGGAGACATTCATTTTGGTCTTTGACTGTTTTACCTGTTGCTGATATGAGGGACTGGATTCAGATTATTCTCAATCCTAGTACTATTGGTATTCTTACTTCAGATATCCATCTCTTTCAAATTTTTCCTGCTGTTGCTTGTGATAGTATATGGTTTGCTCGCAATAAAGCTCATCATGATAATATTATCCCAAATGCTCTTGATCTTTCTGCTAGTATTAACAGGACTGTGTTGGAACATCATTCAGCTTGGGCTTCTCTCCAATCTCCGCCATCTGCTGTTTGGCAAAAACCTTGCTCTCCTTTTTTTAAGATTAATTATGATACTGCTATACGAGATTCATTTTCTGCACAGGCTGCTGTTTGTAGGGATTTTGCTGGTTCTATTATTAAGTGCTCCTCTCTTATTAGTTCCCCCTGCTCAGCTATTTATGGGGAAGCGTCTGCGGCACTTTTGGCTGTCAAATTGGCTCTATCTTTACATCTCTCTTCTTTTATCTTAGAAGGTGATTCCCTTACTGTAACTTTGGCCTTACAACAACCAAATCACACTCAAGATTGGCGTATTGCTCCCATCATCTCTGAAGCTCTATCCATGATTCCTCCTACATCTAGTTGGCTGGCTAGTCATGTCAACCGAGGTGCTAATTTCTGTGCCCATCATGTGGCAAATTGGGCCGCAACCAGACTCCATTCTGGCTGCATTCCCACTCTTCCCTTCTTGTCAGGACCTTCTCCTACTTGTTTTGGAAAGGCTTCCTCTCTTCTTTTTTAGTTCCTTAATTTTGTTCTTCTTTCTTTTACTTATAAAAAAAAATAATAATAATAAAATTAAAAAAAAGAAGTCAATTCTCCTTACTTCTTTTGTTTATTTTAATTTTATAAAGACAAAGACCTGATATGTTTTATACATGTTCGGTCAATAAAAGAAGGAAAAAGAGAGAGTTGAGTCAACTTTGATAAAAAAAATAAATAAAAGGAAGAGTTCTGTTCTCGGTGATTGTATAGAAAAGGAACAAAAAGTAGTCTATAGAAAAGGACAAAGGAAGGTAGAAAAAAGTAAAGAAAAGATAGAATAAAGAAAAATGATTTTTAGTATCAAATAAAGCTTTGTCTTAAAGCGTAAAGAAAAGATAGAATAAAGAAAAATGATTTTTAGTATCAAATAAAGCTTTGTTTTAAAGCTTGTGATTTTATGAGTTTTAATAAGTACTAATATTTTAAGTTGTGTTTTAAAACAGGCTTTTCAAGTGGCGCAAAAGATTTATAAAACACGTTGTTATAATGCCTAAGTAAACAGGGGCGGAGCTAGGATTTAGGAGTTGGGGGGGCCAAATTGAAAAAAAAAATATTGGAGGGGCCAAAACTATAAAAATAACAAAATTTAGGTGTAAAATTAATTAATTATTTCTTCTTTTTTTTATAATTTTTTTTTTTTAGGGGGAAACCCTTGGCCTTGGGGGGGGGGGGGGGGGGGGGCAGGCCCCCCAAGGCCAGGGGTAGCTCCGCCCCTGTAAGTAAAAAGCTACTATTTTACAAAAGCATTTTTACGCCGCCCTAATATTTTAAAATATTTTAGATGTTATCGATACTAATGCCGTTAATCTGCTCGAATTTTATAAAAAAAAAAATAAAATAATTATTCTATTAACTTGTTTTGAAACATAGAACTCATTATTTACATTTGGTAAGCTATTATGTTTATCTGTTATAAAAATAATATATACGTGTTTAATTAATTGATGAAAGAAAAGAAATAATAAGGAGAGGATACCTTAGTTTAAGCTTTGAGAAATGCTACAGAACCTGACTATTTTCACGAGAGAGTGTTCCAAACTGACGTGGCTGGGCCACGTTGGGTTTTATTTTAAAAAAAAAAATTCACGCTGGAGTTTCAACTTTTTACTGACAAGATGATGGACGTGTGATGTTGTTTGATTTGTTTGCAGAGAAAATTGCAGCAACAAGATAAGCGTCTCTCTCTCTCTCCCTCCATTTTTAATTTTTCACCTTTTGTAAGTTTCTCTCCATTTTGTCATTAGAGCTCCTCTGTCCACTGAAACTCTCTTTTTCCTGTCTCTTTGCCGCTGTTCCGTCAGTGTTTGTAACAAGTGGGTGTCCACCGGACGCCCGGATTTCATTCCATCTTCTCCACGTTCTCCGACGATGACCAGATCTACGAAACTGGAAGCGGTGTGCTCAATGAGATGAGCATATTAGAGATCTTTCAGTGTATTGAGGAAAGTGATGACCATTTCTTTCTCGGTGGGACCAACCCAACTGGCGATTTTTGAGTTCGACAGTGATGGAATTTTTTCTTGATTTTCACCTTTGATTCCAAAACCTAACCTTTTGATTTTGGGAACTTGAGGATGGAAACCAAAAATTCCACCCATGCTGTGAATTTCTTTTCAATTTTTAGATGTGGGTTTGATTATGAACGGGTGCTTGAATTAACTTCTTGGGTGTTTTGGGTTGCCCTTATTTCGACTCAGGGCTTGATTTTTATGTTGAAGTTGTGATTTTTGAATTGGAGAAATGGGAGAATTGGGGCATGATTTGTATGGGTTTCTATTCTGGATTGCCCTGATGAGATGATGAGTTTGTTATACTATATCCACTACCGGACCCATGTTTGCTATTTATAGAGCTTAACTGCCACCATATTTTGCACGAATATTGGGTTAAAAGTGGATTGAGATAGGCTTGAGAAAGCTCTGAAATGAAAAAAGGATGATGCGTTGTAATCCTATAATGTGTATGGGTTGGATATAGATTCCCATCTATGATCTATTTGTTTAGAGCTTTGAACTATTCTAGAAAGATACAGATTATTTAGCGAAAAGATTTAAGCTTTTCTCGTTGAATATTCAGCTAGCTGCTATGTGGAATCCTCAAGGAATTTTTCGTTCATTGGTCTTTGATGCTTTTTGTTGATCTGTTGTAGACCTGTTGGTTTTGCTTGGTGTTGGTCTCTAGGCCTCTCTCTGTTTCAGATTTTAGTTTTTTTTCTTGGCTATTAGCTGTGTCTCTATTCTTTCCTACATAATTTCTGCAGTTGTATTCTTTGATTGGTCTTTGTCGTTTGGTGCCTTTTAGGCTTGCTTGGGCGTGTACTTGCCCTTTGAGCAGTTTGAGTTTTGAGCTAGGGCCTGTGGGTTATTTTTGTTCCCCTTTGCCCTGTGAGTGGCTTGGTGTTTGGAAAAGAATATTAACTTCTTTTCCCAACATTGAACCCGTGAAAAGTGATGCAAAAGCAATAGTCCCCACAGCCAAATCTCTGGAGCTGCCCATAATCGCATAAACCAATGGTGGAATGAAATAAAGTGATGGGGGGCAAGCACTGTAATGTGATGAAATAAAGTGATTTTACGTGGCCCTTTAATTAAGCTTTTTGACCCATTTGCCATTTTAATCTTTCACTTCGAGATTACTTCTCCACGAATTCAAATGCAACCTACCTGCCTTTCATGCATACTCAATCAAAAGTCCATGTTAAATTGCTCCGAAATTACTCCACGTGGTATATATGCAAAAAGGTAAAAAATGAGAGATAATATTCTTCCAAGATTTCACCAAGGACGACGTGAAAAATCATCTTGCTTTGCGTTATATATGTGTGTCTGGCAAAGCTCAAGGATTCGAAATTGGCAATTGAAAAACAGTAAGAATCAATTACTTCTCCTAACCGAAAAACATGTCAGGCATGATAAGCATCAAAATGCTGTTATAAACACACATGTGCAGCCATATTGAGGCCAAAAAATGAAAAAACAAAATAAAATTAGACGATTGAATACAAATCTAAAGCCTTCGGTCAACACAATCCATCAAAATAGAAATACAAATTACAAAGTGCCATAACTTCAAGTCTTCTATCTCTCCACCACTGCAACTTCCCCAGTACCAACAGATTACTACAAAATCAAAACCAATTCTACTAAAATGGCCATTTGGTCTGCAAAACCAATGTCATTCAGATTCAGTAAAAAGTAAAATAAAAAATCTTGATTAGTCATTTAAACTAGGCTTGTTAATGTAACAAATATATATGGTTGATGTCATGCTCTATGTTGAGTTTCCGAGTACCATAAAATTATGAGTTTGTATGTAGGCATTTTTTTTTTTAGTTGAGAACATAAATTTCATGTACAAAGTATCAATTATTATATATTCACTGTGATTTAGAAGATAAATTGTACCTGAGTAATTATACTTTCTTGAGTTCAAACTTCTTCAACTTCTTCTGTTGCTTCATAAGTCTTTCATTACGATATGCACAAAACAAACAATAAGTAGGGTTACAAAATTTATGAAAAATTCCAAAATATGCACTTGTTTTTGAGAAGATATACAAATAAGAAAAGAAGAAATAAGCAACCTGGTTTTGTCCTTTTTTTGTTGTATCTTCGTTAATTTTAACTTTCTAACAACCCTTTCTACAACAGATTGCTTGCGTGTTGATGGTAGCCTCCCTTTACTTTTTGCAACTAAGGGACTCCGCAACTTATTACATTTCTTAAAGCTCCCATCAATTGCTTCACTACCAATGGAATATGCACCTGGAAGATGAAGAGAAGGTGCACTACTTAATCTGCTTTCACCCCTTAACCCATTGTGAAGCAATTCCTCTTTTAACTTACGTACACAAGTCTTCATCTTCATATATGTTTCAGTGTCTTCCAATGCGATGAATGCTACTTCAAAAAAATCATTGCACAAATCATCATACTTTTGTGCTTTAGGGTTGCCACTCAAATCGTCATAACTACTTTTAACGAATGTATACTTTCGTTTCAAGTCCTTCCCCCATCGATCAAGAATATATTTGGATGACAACTCTTCAACACTTTTTATCAAGGTGAGAACAATAAGGGCATGTCTGCACATGATTCCTCTAAATTCAAACAATCTACAAGTGCATTTCACATCGCATTCTTCGTCATTAAAGTAAACACAATACTTTACTTCTTTCACGAAGTCATCATTAACTCTTACACGATCAATAACTTCATAAGTAGAAATTGCACCTTCGCATTTCAGTAGGGATGAAAAACACATCATGAATCCCCTAAACTCCTCTTGAACTTCTTTGAATTTTTTATTTGTGTAAATACCTTGAAGTTGACGCTCAATAGAATGAAGACTTATAAGTGGAAACATTTTATTAAATGAACCAAAATCAGCTAGACGCTCGTTCTCAACCATTCTCATGAAAGCATTATCATAATCCCCAACAAATTTCTTCAAAGGGGTATTTGGCCCCACATAACCATCAAAGAAAGCATTCATTCTCTCACTTCGTTGTGTAGTGGACATTCCAGCCCAAAATGTACCCTTCACATATGCCGGTACCCAACGATGTCGCTCACCATATAACTGACACAACCATGCATTCTCTTGAAGATTATATCTCTCAATTACTTCTTGCCATCTTTTTTCAAATTCATCACAAGTCAAAGACTCGTATACGCAATTTAATAGAGCGCCCTTAAAGTTCTCATATTTAGAGTATGATCCAAGTTTCTGCGGAACTTTGTTCATTATATGCCATAAACAAAATCTATGCTTAGCTCTTGGAAATACTATCTCAATTGCAGCTTGCATAGCTCTATCTTGATCAGTTATAATTGCATTAGGAGCTCGGCCTGACATGCATTTCAACCATGTGTTGAACAACCACACAAAAGTATCAGTATTTTCATTTGATAGTAATCCACACCCAAAAAGTATGGATTGACCATGATGATTCACTCCAACAAAAGGAGCAAATGGCATCTTGTATTTATTAGTCAAGTATGTTGTGTCAAATGTTATGACATCTCCAAAAGATTCATATGCTGTCCTACTTCGTGCGTCTGCCCAAAACACATTTTTCAAACGACTTTCTTCATCCAGGTCTATGACATAAAAGAAGCGGTCATTTTTTTCTTGCATTCGCATTAAATATTTAAGAAATGCTTCAGCGTCTCCTTCTCCAAGCAACTCATTCCTTACTTTGTTAATGCAATTTCTACAATCTTTCTCTCCAAATGAAAAATTCTCATACCCACCCGCTTCAATAGCAAGAGCTTTGTAGTTTTTACTTGGACGAACTCCAGCTTTATCCATTACTTCAAGCCTTCTTTTCACACGAGCATCTAACTTCTTATGGCATGTAAAATATCTTGCCTTACTTGGACTTACTGCATGAGTGTGTTCAAGCATGACAGTAGACAATGTAAACCTTCCATCATAATATAATTTTGCATTGACCTTCACCTTGCACCCCATTTTTTCCATTGGTTTTGGCCTAACAATGTTAGATGATTTGCTTTTTGACTTGCCTTCACGAACACATGCAATGGTGAAATATCTTAAATTTCCATCATCTCCAATTTTACGAGTTCTTCTTTTCACACCAAAACCTACTTGCTTGGCATATTGCATATAATATGATACAACATCTTCTTCAGAATCAAACTTCATACCGACCTTCGGTTCTTCAACAATTTGATTTCTAAAAATAATATTATTTGACCCATCATTATTCTCATTATCATCCACGTCTAACTCGCATTCAATTTGCTTTCCATCTATATTATAAATAAGAAAACAAAGTTAAGAGGAAACAATTAACATAGTTTAACAAATCATGCAATACAAACAAATTTTATTTTGTTTGACTAACCAAGAGGAGGGTCAAGAGCTTCATCATTGCCCACATTTATTGTTGGCCTCGGTTTCAATTACACAAATTATATGAGATCTTGACTAGATGGAAATCCTGACAGGTTATACTAAAACAATTGATCAAGCTTGAAAAATATCAAGATTGGTAAAAAATGGGCAGCCAAATATACATCTAAAATATTCAGAAGTCCAATAAATGGCTGCTAACAGAGGAATTTACAATTAGGGCATCTACAATAGGAATTAACAGCCAAATATAATTTTCAGTTATTTTTTTGTTTCTACTTCTGTTCAAGTTGTTGAATCTTATGTGAAGGATGATGCTATGCATCTTAGGTGAAGATTTTGGAAGTCTCTTACTTACGTATTAGACGAGTTCTTAGTATTATATTTTTCTAGGATGTATTGACTTACTGTTTGGAGAAGGTTACTTGATTTTTTTTTATTCTTTTTTATGTGCATATGTATCAATTTTATTGTGATATATTGAGTACTGTCCATTGACTCATTTTCTCCTTATATGTGCATGGCGTCATTAATTCTTTTTTCGATGAATGAATTTCTATTAACACCAAACGAAGAATTACAATACACTAGCAGAAACCTGCTAAATCCCTAAGGCCATTAGGCCTCACAACAATCAGCAAAACCATCCCCAGCAAACTACCAATAACAAAGCCTATCTCAGTCCAACAAAGAACAGTAACACTATATAAAGATATTGCTCCAAACAATCAGCCTATACAATCAAAGAACGACCCAGAAAATAAAAGAGAATTTTTCAGTTTTGGGCATACCAATTTCAGTGAGGAACTAGGACTAGTCAAAGAAGGCCAGCGGCAAAGAGGCAGGAAATGTTGCAGCAGGGAGGAGAAGCCCAACGGATTATCACAGCACCACCGTATAGAAGAAATTTTTAGTAGAGCCAAGCAGCTTATGTTCATGGGGTCTCCAAGCCAAACACACACAGAGAGAGAGAGAGAGAGAGAGAGAGAGAGAGAGAGAGAGAAAGAGAGAGAGAGAGAGAGAGAGAGAGAGACACCTTGGAGAGAGTTGCGAAAATGGAGACATGGAGAGAGACCTTGCAAAGAACCCACATTTTTAATAGAAAATAAAAGAGAGTTTCGGTGGGCAACAAGGAGCTCCTTGCCCAGATTTGTTCTGCAAGGAGCTTTGATGAGAAAATGGAGAGAAACCTGTAGAAGGTGAAAAATTGAAAATGGAGGGAGAGAGAGAGACGCTTTTCTTATTGCTGCAATTTTCTCTACAAACAAATCAAACAACATCACACGTCCATCATTTTGTTAGTAATAGTTGAAACTCCAGCATGAATTTTTTTTTTTTAAATAAAACCCAACGTGGCCCAGCCACGTCAGTTTGGAACATTCTCTCGTGAAAATAGTCGGGTTCTGTAGCATTTCTCTTAAGTTTTACGCTTCAAATCTCAGAATATTTTTCTAAACTTCTTCTTGCAATTTATTTTTGTAGAAGGTAACTAAAATACTGCTCAGAAAATACCAGGTAAGGGAAACACGACCTCAAAAACCCCAGCAAAGTTTTAATAAAACTTTTTCAAAAGAAAAAGTCGGGGATTTTCTAAATCCTTTCAACTCTTTTAATATTACTTGTCTTTTTATATCACTATCATAATAATGCTCTTGTCATATGATGTGATTGGAATCTCATGTGATCATACTTCGTTTATATTTGATACATGTGAAATCATAGTTTCCAAAGTATGTGCACCATATGAATAAAGTTGACGATATCATAGTATATGTATTACATGTGCACCATATGAGCAGAGGTTGATATCATAGTATATGTGTTACATGTGCACCATATGAGCAAAGGTTGATGATATCATAGTATATGTTACATGTGCACACAGTTTTACCCCTGCGGTACCATGTCATAGATGATCCGGATCATATATGTGTTATGTGCTATGTGTTATGTTGGTAGCATGGCAACCACACGGAAGGACGAAAGTGTGGGCTACCGGCCGGGTGGCCTTCACCTAGGGAAGTTCCCAACCCGGTACAGCTCTCCCCTGTGACGACAGGATGAGTCATAGTTGTCCTTTGGGACAAGCCAAACGTACGCCGCTCATGGTTAAAAGCGGAATTGGGCTAAAGGAGGTTAAAACTTACACGCTGCATAAATGATTCATGCACCATTTATTCTACATTTGATCTAATTATATGTCATTTAACTGTTTCTTTATTTGCTAAATTATTTGAACTCTACTTAAAATTCCTGAAAAATACCATACTCTTGTTTGTTGTGCTTTCCTTACTGAGTTGTCGAACTCATCCCTTTTTCCCCCAAACCTTTTCAAATGGCACAGTAAGACGGAGTCATTTCTTTGTAATGGCTTAGACCTCGCTAAGAGCAATAAATTGTTGGGGGACTGATGTGACTTTTGTTTTGTATAGTATGTTTCCCTTTTGAGATTTATAGCATTGTAAAGAGCTACTCTTATATACATATAAATAAAATAGACGATTAAGGTCTATATTTGGAAGATGTGTGCTTTATGTAAATGTATTTTTAGGCTCAAGTTCGCGTTCCCCTTATATCCCAAAACGGGGGCGTGACACTTCGTGGCAGAAAAGAAGGGGATTCCTGAATGTGGTTCAAAAGGTTTGGAAGGAAAAAAATGGGCGATAATGATGTTTGGGGGTGATGTGAAGGCAAAGTTAAAAAAGAGTTAAGATGCTTGCACTCAATGGTGTAAGGTAAATTTCGACCCTACCGAACAGTTGATTATGCAAAAGTCTTCGTTTTTGAGTAATTTACAGAGAGAAGGAGATGGGAGGAACATGGCCCAAGTTAAAAATTTACAAGTGTAGGTAAAGGGAAATGTTAGTTTTACTACAGTTGCACAACATGTGCACTCCTCCCCCTCACATAAGGGTGGGGCCCAGTGTGCACCTGTAGTGCAGCAATCACTACCCAGAGGTCAATGACTTAATTGAAATGGAGGCAAAAAGGAAAGCAAGATTGGTTACAACACAGGGATAAAAATTCGAAGTATTTTCATGCTTGTGTTAATTAGACAAGGAAGGCGAATAAGACAAAAAAATAAAATAAAATAAAAATTCAGGATTTGGAGGAGGAAAGTTTTACGGATCCGGCAGCCATTGAGGGTGTTTTTTTGCAATATTATAAGGGGCTCTTTCGAGCTACCAATATTGAGGGTATTGATGCTTGTTTGTCAGGTATGGAGTCCTAAGTTACACCGGAGATGAATACTCACCTTTTGATGCCTTGTTCTATTGAGGAGGTGAGTCAAGCTTTACAATTTACGGGGCATTTAAAAGCTCTTGGACAGGATACTTTCTCGGCTTCTTTTTATCAACAAAATTGGGCTAATTGTTGTGAGTTTTAAAATACTCGTAAGCGCACGAATCATTTGCAATATAGTGTATGTGAAAGTGCGAGGTCAAATCCATAGGGAATTGCATAGCCAAAATTAATTTCTATTTTAACTAATTTTATTTTAACCGAGTTCCAATATTTTTGGGATTTTGTTGTACAAAATAATAAACTAAAATAAAACAGAATAAGAACAATTAATTAAAAGAACTAAGGTTTTAGAATCCATCTCGCCAAGTCAAAGCACATATTCTCATGTTTGTTCATACATCCTATGAATGTTCTAATTTTCATAAAATTACCTATTGAAAGATTCAATGAATCCATCATTTCTACAAATCACAATGAATATCCAATTTAATTCAAAACTATCCAATGTGTCCATTTGATTAACAAATCACAATGGATATCCAAATTAAATCAAAAGATTCAATGTATTCGTTGGATGAAACACATTGAATATCCAACGTTGGCGCATATATTAATCGAAACAATCAATTAAAAGAGTTTTAATCCTTTAACTGAATTGAAATGAACACACATTCAGATTATACGAACAAAACACGAAAATATGAAATCTAATCAATGGCGATGCGTCATCTTCAACCTTAGTTGAAAAAGTAGCCTTTCATAACTAAAAACAAAAATAAAACTTCTATTAAAAAGAAAACATAAGAAATATTGAAAAATAGATGACTTCTATTTTAACCGTGTGTGTGTGTGCACAATGTGTTAACAAAATAATATAAGCGCAGAATTTAAATGACACAAGAAATTTGTTAACGAAGTGGAAACTCAATTAAGAGAAAAACCACTCCGGAGCAGCCAAACCCAGGATATCCACTATTCAGAAGACAAAGCTAGTTACAAAGCAGTAGCACTCACATACCCTTATGCAGTGGTTGTACCTTGAACTTTGACGTGCAACCCAACACGAACGCTTCCCAACCAAGTCACCTACTTGAAGGGGTCTTCAATGGAATCCTTTACCTTAGGGCCAACCCCTAAGATAAACTTCAATTTCAACACAACACAGCAACATCACACAATGGTAATGGCTAGAGAGTGAGCGGATTAGCACAATAACTCCTAAAATATTCTCTCTAAGCACAACGAAATTCAATACCAAATTCTTACAAAATACATGCCTAGGAGTCTCTATTTATAGGCTACAGAAACCTAAATCGCGTTTGATGCGATTTTCTTAAGCGGCGTTCGGACGGTAGCTAAGGGTGTTCGGATGGAAAACTGTGCCATTGGCTTTCCAAATTTGCTTGGAATTCTTTCCTGAATAAAGCCGCATCCAGACGGTGTTGCCCTAGCTTCCGGACGGTTGCACTTCAGCTACACGCAATTTCTATATTAAGGCTTGAGCGTCCGAACCATTGCGTCTGTCGTTCGAACGGTTGAACATCTTCTGCACGACTTGCCTTATCAAGGATAGCGTCCGAAAGGAATGGCCAAGCCATCCCAATGGTTGCAGCTGTCTACCCATATATGTGTCTGTGAAGGAAAACCTAATTCTCCCCGAGCTCTGACTAGCGTCTGGACGGTAAAGTCACTTCGTTCGGATGGATATACTGGAATACTGGATTCTTCTCAAAATCTGATGAGTGGCTGGACGATTTTCCATTACGTCCAGACGGATGCAACATTGATCAGTTCGAAGCTTCTAGATACTAATGGGCGTTTGGATGGAAATACCACATCGTCTGGACGGATGTTGCTGAAGACTGATTAGTGTCCGGACATTATACTGGATTGTTTGGGCGGATGCTTGGGATCCGACTTCTCTGACTTGGAATCTACACATAATCTTCTTGGACATCTTGAAGTAGCCCTATTGAAGCTTGTGACATTGATCTTGTCATAATAATGCTATTTCCATCTTTAGAGAAATAAACTCTAATAACTTGACGATTATGAAAAGATACAGCATCGCTGTGAAAACAACAACATTACATAGTAGTGATTTTTGTTAATAGAATGCAGCCAATACAAAAACTAACAAATATGAATGACTTACAAAAGATAAAAATTGCAAGAAATAAATTGGACAAGAAGAAAGACTTGTGCGTGCCCAGGGGCTACGCCTCACTCCCCCAACGTTCACTCACATTTTTCCCCCCCTTTTACAAAAGAAAAGCTTCCTTTATATTATGTGCTGCTAGGGTTAGAAAAAGAAACCAAAATGACGCCTCTACCCTTGTGTAAAGAAAAAAACATCTTCTTTGCTTTCTTTGCTCAATTCACGTACACAAGACTTCATTTTTTTTCTTTTTTCTTTTTTTCTTGTAGGTCCCACAAAACAGCAAGCTTGCCTTTCCTCAATTCTTTTCTTCTTATTTCATTTTTTTTTTTGGTCCTACATTTAACAGCAAGCTTCTTGGGTTTCTTCAATTCTCCTTTCTTTTTAGTCTTCTACAAAAATATCTCATTCCTTTTTATTTCTCTTCTTCTATTTTTTTTTATTTTTTTTTGCAATTCCACATAAATACCGTCTTTTTTCTCAATGACCTACAAATACTAAAACACTAAAACAAACAAAAAACTTTAGAAAATAACAAAGCTAAAGATTTAACTAATACAAATTAAGGAGTCCAAATATACAATATTTTGCACTCATCAAATACCCTCAAACTTACATTTTGCTAGTCACTTAGCAAAACAAAATGAAAAACATAATGAAAGCATGAATGATAAGTTCGTTGTTGTGGGAGAAACGATTGCATTTAGCGTATGCAACAAGCCTTTTAAACCCCTAGGACTTCCTAGTGGACGAATGAAGCCTTGTGAGGGTTTGCCAGAAATGATACCCACAAACATTTTAAAGCATGCACTATGTTGTTAACAAACAATGACTTCCACACAAACACATGGTTCATACATCATGAGTAGGTTTTGAAAATTATTGGACTTCTAATTAACTGTGTATGAACAGTGTGCAACAAAATATCACAATGCGAATAACAAAGAGACAGATATTTTGTTCACGAAGTGAAAACTCAATTAAGAGAAAAACTACTCCAGGGCAGCCAAACCAAGGATATCCACTATTCAGAAGACAAAGCTAATTATAAAGTAGTAGCACTCACATACCCCTGATGCAGTGGTCGTACTTTGAACTCTGACGTCTAACCCAATACGAACGCCTCCCAACCAGGTCTCCTACCTGAAGGGGTCTTCAATAGAATCCTTTACCTTAGGGCCAACCCCTAAGATAGACTTCACAGCTGATCAAATCATACACTGGCAAAAGCTAGAGAACTAGCAGATCTTCAATATCTCCATAAACACCTTCTCTAAGCTATAAGGAATTCAGTACCAAATTCTATATATAATGCATGCCTAGAGCCTCTTATTTATAGGCTTTACAAGACCTAATTCTAGTCAAAATCGCGTCCGGACGGCAAACTTGGGCGTCCGGACGGTCAACGGTTTCTGTGTCTAAAAAGCAATTCTGAAACTTCTTGAATTTTGGTTGGCCATCCAGAAGCTACTATCTTTGATCCAGGCGGTGGGCCTTCCAGACGCTTCTATTGGCAGTCTGGACTCTCAAGTTGCATCATTTTTTTTTCTTTCCAATAATGCTAATTTTGTGCCAATCTGATATTTGAGTAGAAAGTTATGATCAAAATACTGGAAGGTGTCCGGATGGTATTGCCCTAATGTCCAGACAGTTGCACTTCTGCTGTACACAGTTTTCATAATAAGGTTTGAGCATCCGGACCATGGAGTTTGACGTCAGGACGGTTGAACTTCTTCTATACAACTTGCCTTATCAAGGATAGCGTCCAAACGGTAACACCACGTCGTCTGGACGGTTGCAGCTATCTTCCCACATCTGTGTCTGAGACAGAAATCCTATTACTTGTCGAACATTGAATGGCGTCCAGACAGTATTACCACGTCGTCCGGACGGATGCACTTGAACGTTGGATTCTTCTCGAACTCTGAAGAGCAATCGGATGATTGGCCATTCCATCCGGACGGATGCAACTGTGAACAGTTCAAAATTTCTAAACAGTGATGGGCGTCCAGACGGTATTGACACCTCGTCCGGGCGGATGTTGCTGACTGAAGAGCGTCTGGATGCTTTACTGAGTCGTTTGGATGGAAACTTAGGATCCAACATTAGAGAAATAAACTCTGAATATCTGAGTTGTTATCTGCGCAGAATCTTCCTTGAACACTGAAATAGCCTTCTTGCAGCTCGTGACACCAGACTTGTCATAATAAGGCTATTTCCATATCAAAGAAATAAACTCTAAATATCTGAAGACTTTGAAATATATGGCATCCCTATGAAAGAAGCAACATTACATAATAGTGATTTTGTCAACAGAATGCAGCCAATTAAAAACTAACAAACTCCCCCTTTGGCCATTCTGGGACAAAAATCACTAGACCGGTTAAAAATACATTCCCGGTCCAAAACTAACATATACTCCCCCTTTTTGTCTCAAAGGGACAAAGGGTAAAACAGAGTATGAGAAGGACTGCAGTAATAAAATACTCCCCTTGATGTCTCAATAGAACAAGGGTAAACAAAGTATATAAAATCAACAAACAAAAATGTTCTAAAATCTTAGACAATAGGAAACTAGAGAAGAGTCTGCAAGTGGCCCAAAAGAGAGGAACAAAAATCCTTCAAGTACCAAATCCTGCTGATCCACTGAAATCAAGTAACAAAGAGAAAACCGTATTAAAAGCTGGATTTGTACTACTTCGACTTCGGAAGCCGGGAACCGTGGACTGAAAAACCTTCAGTTGCTTGATTTTGCAAAGCCTAAACCTGGTTATCCGCAGATTGACATCCTCTAAGCAACTTGTCTACAAGATAAATGAGGAGATTCACCACTGAACCTTTAACTGATGCAGATCTGAGGGAGATGCTACGGAAGACTTTGCATGAGCGGGAGGGAAGAGCTCATCTAACACCTGAGACGTTTGGAAATACGAACAAATGACTTCAAACACTGTGCTGGGAGCCGCTGGATGTCATATTCCTGAACCAAGATTAAACAGAAATATCTCCAAAAATACCATTACCAAGAAAAATTAGATCATGTTAGTTCCAAAAACAATATGGTATTTATGACTGTTGTCAAATGAATGCCAAAGAAACATATAAGCAATGCAACAATTCATAAGGCATAAATATATCAAGATCAAACCTAGCACACAGACAGAGTAGGTTTTTCATACACAATATCTCAAGAAAATATCTCAATCAACAAATATTCCAATATTCTAAAAGCACAAAGATTTAAAAGAATAATGAAAGACACAACGAAGATCACGGA
The DNA here is from genome assembly GCA_028654335.1 of Alnus rubra. Taxonomy (NCBI): domain Eukaryota; kingdom Viridiplantae; phylum Streptophyta; class Magnoliopsida; order Fagales; family Betulaceae; genus Alnus; species Alnus rubra. The sequence goes on from JAJPGS010001816.1 coordinate 150,666, forward strand.
ATGAGAAAAGATGTGCAAAGAATGCCAAAATCTCAGGAGAAATCCACGAGAAAAACACACAACATGACAAGATAAATCAATAAAAATGCAGAGATATGCGTATGGCAGAGAAAGAGACGCAAGTCTTAAACCTGAAGAGATCCTGTCCGGACATGTCACTTAACCGTCCGGGTGGCTACAGCCAGGACAACGTACGGTAAGAATGCTCTCGTTTGGACGTTAGAATAGGTCCATCCGAACACTTCACACTAAAAATATGAAACTGGAAAAAAATTTGCAGAAAACTATTTTTCCCTAAAGTTAGCTTCAGAACACACATATATGATCAACTGATAAAGCAGTCAAATAGCATTACAAAAATATGCAAAGATATAAATGAGAGTTAAGTATTCAATAAGCACAAATTTTCCTGCTGATAGAAATTTTAAATAGATTACTCAACTAATGCAATGTGTGTGTGTGTGTGTGTGCGTGTGAAAGCTTTCTCAATAAGGTATGAAGTTCACTGATATGACTTGAAGTGACTAGATTTTCTAAGCAAGAGAGAAAATCAATGATATTCAAAAGTCAAACCTTATCTTACTAGGGCCTAGCCACCCTCATAAGGTACACTCCCCCTAAGATGCAACACCTAATTGTTTTTACTTGTACCTTGAAGGACAAGGTAAAATTTTTACTTGTAACACGAAGGACAAGATATAAAGCTAATTCAACATAGAAGTAGTGAATATAAGCATATAACACAAGATTCAGAAGAATAACTACTTGGTTCTTGTTGGTGCTAGAATTTTTAGGCTCTAGGTTCAACTAGCATATTGGTCAATTTGACTATCTAATCAACAACATCTCTCTCATTAGAATTTCCAAAAGCAAGAATTCAGAGAGGAAAAATATGTACCTTAAGGGAGCCTTGGATAGTACACATTTTCATTGCATGAGGAAAGTAACTATCTATCATTAAGATGCAACAGGAAAACTTAGCAGATATCAGACATAAACTCTCAACCATATATAAACATATTAATGCACAATGAACTAAGATTTCAGGCAAAAAGATATAAAATATTTGAAAAGCTATCAAAAAAAATAAAAATTTAGCATTTTCTCCCCCAATTTTTTTTTTTTTTTTTTTGAAAACCAAGAAACAAAAAAACAACAAAGACATGCTTATGGAAAAGGAAATGACATCTAGTCCTAGCATGTAAGGTAAAGTCAAACCTGTCCTTAGGGAGAGAGGTTTAGAAATACCTAGACAGAAAAGCAGCCACTTTAAGTGCTTTTAACTGTCATCCCAAAAAAAAATACCTGCACTTGTTTCTCAAGACAACAAGAAAAAGTACAGGGATAGAATAAATGGTTCCTAAAATAGAATGCAAGGCATGAATAAGATACGACATGATAAATAATGCAATGCACACATACCTGACATGCACTACGATTTAGGAACCAAAATCCTAGGCATGGGAGACTTTACCTTTACTATGTGAGTCCACTCCCCCTCAAGGTGTGAATGGTCTCCTCATTCTTGTCCCATACCTGCTTGGCCCGTGGAGATGGTTTGCGGGTCATGTCTATGATGGCCATTCTTCTTAGCATACCTTGCATCAGGCTCAGCAACCCTTCATAGCCATGGTTGCTCGTAGGCTTCTATGGCTTTCTCTTGTGGCGCCTTGGTTTGTTCTTCTTTGATTTGCTACTCTGATTAGCAGGAACAAATTGCTGCTGATGCCGTGGAGCCTGAAGTGCCATAGGAGGTAGAGTGCCTAATGTAGCTTTTATTGGCAGCTCCATTTGAACCTTCGACTTCTGAAGCTGTGGACATTTGGATCGGATGTGACCGGTGATGCCGCAGTGATGACAGGTAGGCAGGGTTCTTTTGGTTGAATGCTTCTTGACATTCTCTGTAGAATTATGATTAGCATTCTTACGAATAACATTACCCTTACATTTTTTATGTCTCCTATGAGGAGGGACATATCTAGATGAGGAAGAATCTTCAATTTTACTTTTCCTAAGAGCATCCTGCTTAATCCAAGGCCTGTGGGATTTCAACAAATAACAATTTGGTCTAATATGACCAATCTTCCCACAATTATGACAAGTAGGGATAAACTTACCATGAGCTTGTGTACCTGTATCTTGGGATTTTGGCTTCACACAATTATTCATGCAAGAATTTTCAAATTTATCCAAACAAGCAGTGTCTACTATCACAGGCTTAATAACAATAGAATCTAATTCAGAATCAAAAGCATGTGAAGTAGAAACACTCAAATTATCAACAATTAAATCAGGCTTGTTAGAAATATCTGAATGAATACAAAGCATATATGCTCTTTAAATTTTCACTAGAGAATTTTTCCAATTTCTTCTCAAGTGAATCAATAATGTCAAATAGCACGGTATTCTCAGATTTCAAAGAGTCAATCACAGCATGTGATTCAGATAATTGAACAATCAAAGACTCTTTTTCTTACTTTACATTTTTAAGCACTTTATGAGAAACTTTAGAATGTTGAGCATTCTTCAATCTATTAAAAACCTTAAAGAGCTTAATATCAAAATCCTCATTAGATAATTGAGAAGAATTCATGATAAAAGGTGTAATAAAAAAATAGAAGTCACAAAAGATAAGGATCACACTCAGGAAATAAATCCTTTAAACGGAGTGAACCTTCTCTGATACCAATTGAAAATTATTAGACTTCTAATTAACTCTGTGTGTGAACAATGTGCAGCAAAATATCACAATGCGAAAAATAAAGAGATATATATTTTGTTGGCGAAGTGGAAACTCAATTAAGAGAAAAACCACTCTGGGGTAGCCAAACCCAGGATATCCACTATTCAGAAGACAAAGCTAGTTACAAAGTAGTAGCACTTACATACCCCTGATGCAGTGGTCGTAACTTGTAATACCCCATATTTTAAGATATTAAATAAAATATCTTAAAATAAGATTTAATACTTAATAATATAAATAGAATAAATATGAATATTTATTAGATAAATATTCATCAATCTTTTTATTCATCAATTTTAAGTATAAATGTTTATAAGATTAAATATTTACTAGAAGTATAATAATGGGTCTGGATGAACAGTATGTCGATCGATCCACTTACTATTCATGTCGATTGATCGACACAAATAGTCGATCGATCGAAGGTGAACAGTGTGTCGATTGATCCACCAAAAAAGTCGATCGATCGACTTTTGTAGTAAACAGATTCATGCACCGAATCTTCGAAAATCCAATTTTTAATACCAAATCTCCCCAAATCTTCTTTCTAGCCATTGGATATGATCGTTTTGGAGCAATCTTGGCCGTTCGTTTCAGTATAAATAGAGCCCAACCCTCATGTTCAATTCATGCTTCAATTCTCTCAAAATCTCTCTCAATTTCTCTCCCAATCTCTCTCAAATTCAGTTCTCTCTCAATCTCTGATCGTCTCTCCCTTGGTTTGGGCCTAGCACAGAGCAAAGAAAGGAAGGAAGATTAGAAGGTAATCTTTCTTTCTCTCTTTCTCTCCCTTTCTATTTCTCTCTCGGTTCACTGTGAAGGAAGAGGAAGAAGAAGAAGAAGAAAAGAAAAAGAAAAAGAAAAAGAATAAAAGAAGAAAGAAGAAAATATAAGGAAAATGATATTTAGTATTATTTTAATATTTTGGTGATTTTATAGTTTTTATTATTTTAAGTATCTAACATTTTTAAGATGTGTTTTAAACAGGGTATTTCAAGCGAAGTATTGAAATATAAAAATACGCCGTTATGATGCCCGAGTAAAAATATATTATTTTATAAAAACGCCGTTACGCTGCCCAAATACTTTTAAGTATTTTCGGCGTTATTAATACAAATGCCGTTATGCTACCCGAATTTTTTAAGAATAAAATAAGGTTATTATTTTATTCACTTGTTTTGAAATATAAAGCTCATTATTTATATTTGGAAAATTATTATTTTTATTTGATATAAATATATATATATGATTTTTAATGATAAAGCTTTTATAATGCTATTTCAAATAAAAGGGTTATTTCCGCCATTGTTTATAAATGCTGTTATAATGCTCACATGAAATATGTGGCATTATAATCCATTTTATATGCCGTTACCATGTCGGAATAATAATAGGAGGCAACCTAGACTCAAAAGAGACCACAACATCCAAGAGACCACAACATAGGAGGCAACCTAGACTCAAAAGACTGCTACTCAGATCCATCTAAGCATCTGGATAGTCCTGATACTCTGCATCCTCAAATCCTGTATTAATAAATAATATAGATTGAAATAATAATACAAAAATACCTAGCTAAATGAGTCCGCTGTTTCCAATAATATAATGAATGCTGATTTATTTATAAAATGCAACACAATGAAATAAAATAAAATAAAGATTATATATATATATATATATGTATACAATTTATGGCCTATGGTTGCAAGTCATATTCATAAATTGAATATGTATATGTATATATAAATAAAGGGTTAAATATATTTTAGCCCCCTAAACTACCATCCTTTCTCCGGATGGCCCCCCAAACTACCAATGCTTAGATTCTGGCCCCCCAAACTACCACTTTCTGATTTTTTGGCCCCATCCGTCTATTTATGTCGTCAATTCTAACAGAAATTGGCCAAAAACCCGAAAATACCCCTCCCTTAACCGTGGGAATTTCAAAGTGTAGGAGGGGTATTTTCGGATTTCTGTTTAAAATTGACAGCATAAATGGACGGATGGGGCCAAAAAATAAGAAAATGGTAGTTTGGGGGGCCAGAATCTAAGCATTGGTAGTTTGGGGGGCCATCCGGAGAAAGGGTGGTAGTTTGGGGGCTAAAATATATTTTTCCTTATAAATAAATAAACAAATGGCGTGACAATTTTATATGCAGAGTTTTAATTATATCTTTGAAGCACTCCTCTCGTGATGGATCCTACGGTTCGTATTAGCATGTTGATTGGGATCCTATGATCCTCCTTTTACGAGTTATCATGTGTGTGTGATCAGCTCCACCTCAACACCACCCTAGCAGGTGTTGAAACCGCTATCTACATTCTCACTCTTTTCTTTTCTTTTTAATGACCAGGAAGGAACTCAAACGGTCAAGACAGAACACAACCCAAGGGAAAAACTCCTTTCAGCTGGCCCTTCTTCAACAAGAAATCAAAACCAAACTCTCTTGGCAGTCTCTCCTAGTTCTCTCTCTCTCTCTCTCTCTAGCTTTGTCACAGAGATGAAGGGGAAAGGGGAAGTGGACAAGTGAAACAAGGGAGGAGGTTTTCTAAGTTCCATTATTTTTCTGGGCTGAAGGCTAATCCTAGTAAGAGTTTGGTATTTTGCTCTGGGGTTCCAATAAAGTTTAAAGCTGGACTTTCGGACTGTTTAAAAGAGGGAAGCCTATACTCCTAGACATATTTGGAGCTTATTTGATAGAGTTGCCTCTATCTGGGTGGCTTGGGTGAATGAATATTTACCAAGGGGGAGAAATTTTTGGGACTTGAAAATTCCATCGAGTTACTCGTGGAGTTGGAAGAAGCTGTTGAGTCTTTGGGATATTGCTAGGAAATTCTTGCAATTTCATGTACGTGATGGAAAGGATATCTTCCATTGGCTAGATTTCTGGCATTAGCATTGGATATTACTGGATAAATATGGCTTTAAAGTGGCGTATGATTCAGGTAGTCGAATTGAAGCAAAATTGTCTTTTCTGGTTCAAAATGGTAATTGGCGTTAGCCTCTAGCAAGGTTAAGGAATTTGATCATGGGGGCTGTTGTGTATAACCGTTGGAAACAGAGGAGTGTGATTAAACATGGTGGCTCTCCGGGTACAAAAGAGCATATTGTTAAAAGTGTTAGTTGGGAAGGGCGTTCGAAAAGCTTGGCATTAGGAAAATTTAGCAAAAACCAGAGAAATCTAGACCTATGCTTTGCTTGGAATATTCTTCTACTGGTTTTAGAAAGATGATTACGATGTATCTTTTGTTGTTTGTATACTCTGTTTACTGATTTGGATATTGATGGTTGGTTGATCTAGCTTTTTAGCTGGGGTGTCTGTAAGTTTGAGTTTCTTCAATGAAATTAATCATTCATCTAAAAAAAAAAAAAAGAAACGGGGGAGGAGTGAGAGGAAGAAGGGGTTTCCTTCTTAAAGTCAAAGCTTCGTTAGGAAGTTAACTAATTTCACACCTCATCTCTCTTCTATTTTTTTTTTTTTTTTTTTGAATAGATAACATGAGTCACCATATATTACTAAAGAACGCCTGAAGGCAATTACATAGAATAGAGGTATAAGACCCCATACACCCAAAGCCAGAAAAATTTGACTTAAAACAGCTATCTAAATAACACACAAACATTACATGAACAACATTTGAGCCGCTCTTTACATTTAAGCACAATCTAAACAAAGAAAAAGAGAGCTAATCTAGCTACTATGCCAACAAATAGTCCAGTAACAATTGAGTATTACAAAGGCAAACTGTGAACAGAAAAACAAACAAAAACTAAACGAAACCGGCATCGAGAAAAAGTTGTCATCGGCACCAGCGTGTGTAAACTGTAAACACGTGCCTTCATCAGGGACCTCACTCTGCAGCAGACAATCACCAAAACCACCAATCTCCAATGATCTCCACCATAGAAAGGCGCATGTCATGAAAGACCCAGCCGAATAACACAGATCTGGCTCTAAAGAAGACATAAAAAAAGCACAGCCAGAAAAACTCGTCGGAGACACACCAGAAAAGCCGCTCCCCAACACAGACGTCCCGCGTAGCCTTCTGTCAGGAAAATGAACAGAAAAAATCACAAGGAAAAACTAAAAAGCAACCTCCATAGCCCTAGAAGGACTAGGAGAACATCAACCACCACCGGATCTAGCCTGGGAGAACAAAACTCCCTAGAAGGGATTGGAGATAAACCAAAGCAAAGAAAATAGGAAAAAGCATAAAGGAAAGGAGAGAGGAGAGGAGGGAAGAGAAGAAACCCTTCCCTCCTCCCTCACCGGCTGCACAAAGAAGAAGGATACCAGGAGACAGAAGAGAGGTTTTGAGAGGGGCGGCTGCTTGTTAGGAGTCTTTTTGCTACATTGATCTCTCTTCTATTTTCTTCTTCCTTTTTCTTCTTTTTTCTTTCTTTATTTTTTTATTTTATTACAGACAATTTGGTACACAATATGGCAATTCCATAAGAACGAAAAAAAAGAAAAAAAAAATAAAAATGGAAGAAAGTGAAATGGAGTAGCTATTCTCAATTTAAGGAATAATTATTTCCATGATGGTAATGACTATTCTAAATGTTAGAGTGTATCATTCTCATATATTGTAACACCAAAGCTATCTATTACCCATTCCTCCATTCTTAAGAAAAATTATTCATTTTTTCTAATAAAATAACCATTTTACGTACCAAATGTAGGCTTATTCTTTTATTCATTTCTTTATTTTCTTTTATTGTTATCCCTTAATTCCATATTAGACAAATCTGCATTATTGAAATTATTATAACTATTTTAATCTCCCCTTATTCTAAATTCAGTCACAATTTAAACGAACTATAATTACTTTCATTTAATTTTATTATAATTATTTTAATATTTCATTATTTTAAATACAAATTAATATCTTGAGCATCCCGTTAGTACAATTAAAATGATTTATCATTTAAATCACCATGAAATAAAATTAAAGTCTAAAATATGTTCCTTATTAATAAAATAGACAAATGCAAAATCAGTTCTTGTGGGTGGCTTAAATTACCAATTGCTTATGACAATACAAAATCGGTTCCAAATGCAAAATTATTGGTCTCGATTTTATAAATGGAAAAATGCAAAATCAATCTCTATGGTTGGATTTTAAATCGCTCCATGTCGTTTTAAAGTGAATTCAAAGGTCTTTTATGGTATGCCAAAAAAATAATTTAATTCCTCAAGTGAAATTCTGTTACACATTTGACGGGTTCTGTTAGGTGCTATGTCAGCACCAATGAAATGACGACACATGTCATTTTCAATTAAAAAAAAAATATGAAAAATATAAATATATAACACAAAAAAAAAGAAAAAAAAAGAAAAGAAAAGTAAAGACGTGGCTATTGGTGGCCTTGGAGGCACCGCAAAGGTGCCCAGTAATGGCACATGGCCGCCCTTTGCTAGATGTAGGGGTGGCACGAAGTCCACCCCTAACCTCTAGGTTGGCTTGCGAGCCATCCCCACCTTTGAAGGTTGCTTTCGAATCACCCGAACCCATGGTGTAGCCGCATGCCACCCTCGACCTGATCTAGGGGTGGCATTCGGGCCACCCCCCGCCACCCTTTCCTTTTTTTAACTTTTCTTATTTCGTTTATATATTTATATTTTTTTTATTAAAAATGACATGTATCATCATTTTATTCATACTGATGTGGCACCTAATGGAATCCATCAAATGTTTTTACGGAATTTGACTCGAGGGATTAAATTATTTTTTTGGTATACTATAAAAGACCTCTGAATTCACTTTAAAATGACATGGAGCGATTTAAAATTTAAGCCAACCATAGAGTTTGATTTTGTATTTTTCCATTTATAAGATCAAGACCAATAAATTAAACTCCACTAACCAATATCTATTTTCAGAAATATCCATGTATATCTCTAAATACCTCCGAGATTCTTATTTAGACTACAAAAATATATAATAATAATCCGGTCATTATCTTAAAATCAAAATCTCTTTATACAGATATTAAAATCTGGGGGTGCAATACTCATAACCCAAAACAAGGATAATTTTTTATTTTTATGAAAAAAATAGGTTAAATATTATTTAGCCCTCTAAACTAACAACCGTTTTGTCATGTAGGACCATGAAATGACAACTCACATGGTATGGTCCTCTAAGCAATCAATTTGATATAATACAGACACTCCGTTAGGAGATTCTGCCTTCTTGGATGGAAGACTGGACATGACCAATTTCACCAAATACTACGCATTTTACCCTTGGGGGATAAAAAGAAATAAATATAGTTTATTTATATTTAATAAAATAATAAAATAAAGAGGGTGGCTTCTTTCAACTTTTTTTTTTTAAATTAAAAAAAAAATTTAACTTTTAAATTTTGTAGGCTTTATATTTATACTTGTAATATGTTAATATATTTTTTTGGCCTACCCCAAAGACATCTAAATTATTTTTTACTTCCCAAAAAGTGATTTATAATTTAGGCCAACCACAAATATTGATTTTACATTTATCCCAAAAATTAAAAGTGAGATGTGTCATCATTCTATTCGTGATGACATGTGGTACAGTAATGAAATCTGTCAAGTGTTTTGACAGAATTTGACTGTAGAGACTAAACTGTTATTTTGGCTTATTTTAAGGACTTTTGAATTATTTTTCATTTTAGTACGAGCGATTTGTAATTTCAGCAACTACAAAGAACGATTTTGCATTTATCATAAGATTTGTTTTAACAAAAAAAAAAAAAAAAAAATTGATTTCATTTTTTATTTACTTATTTTTTGTTTATAAAAGAATAGTATTTTTCAACTAATTAATAAACACAAAGGGTAATTTTGGTTTTACAATGGTCAAAATAAGGGTATTTTCGAACATTTAGGTCAAATTTGATTTTTTTTTTTTCATCCAAGATAACGGTGAAGATTGGCATAGGGGCTAAATCATATCAAAGTGGATGTTTAGAGGATCATATCATGTGAGTTGTCTATTCATGCTGCTACATCACAAACAACTGTTAGTTCGGGGGGCTAAATAATATTTAACCCAAAAGAATCTATTTAGTTTATAATCTATCTTACTTTATCAAAAGCTACCATTCTTAAACAACTCTCAATTAAAATAAAGGTTTCTTGAAGCCAATATTCATAGAAGAAGCTTATAAACCTAACTAGAAGACAATATTTCATTTTCTAATTAAGACAAAGAAAGCCACTTAACTTATGATTTATATTGCAATTATAAGATTCTAGTTTATAACAGCTCTCATTTAAATAAAACTTTCATTAAGTCAATGTTGTACAATATAGCATTTTGTGTTGCTTAAACATTGAATCAATACATTTTCCCTATCCATAGTAAGTCATGTATCTTACTATGATCTAGTCGATCTGTTCTATTTGCTTCAAATATCTCTTCATAGTTTGCAAAACTTAGTTATCTTTTGTAATTTTTCTATTCTATACATGTAGGCTTTTGAGTATCTTTAATATAAAGTGTCTTTTCATATAATTCAAATTTGATCTATTTTTATATGACATGTTTACCATGTTTTTTGAGCTAATATTTCTAAATCTTTTAAATTGGTACATTGATATAATATTATCATAATTATTTAATCATCCATCTTTACTTGTTTATTGAAAATAAATTAACTCATACAAGTATACTTTAGTTTTGCTAAAATTCACATGTTAGCATGAATATTGTTTTCAACCTTTTGCTCTAAGCAAAAAGTCACTTTACTATAGAAAGATCATATTTCTTAAAATAAGAAGTATTAAAATTTTTTTTTTTTGAATAAAATTACTTTAAGAATAAGTCAATTCAGAACTATTAAAACTTTGGCCTAATCAAAAGTCACTTCACTTGCTTATAAATGTAATTGTTTAAGCCTTAATTATAATTTTGAGTTAAATTTAAAATAAGAAACTTTCTAAATAAAAAAAAATATGGTTATGAGATGTGTTAGAAAACTTATGTTAATGATCACAAAATTGCATATCCTTATTCTCTTTAGTGTGCAAGCCGATAACCTTCCCCAAACCTCATTCACTCAATCTTCACCTCCCATATTGCCTCCTTATTCCTTTGAACTTGATATTGGAGAATTACATTTGTGCCTTACACGTGAAATTGGTCATTGTGATAGATGGAAAAGCACATGGCCATTTCCCGACTATGTTTATGAATTTTGTATAACTAATGGTTTTGCATATTGCTTCATTGATACCCAATCTATAGAAAAACCATTTAATTTTCATATCCTTGCATATTGCCTCGAAGTCAATTGCAAGCCAAAATTGAGAATTAAAGCCAAACATCGTCGAAGTACCCTTTATGTTCGTTGTTTATTGGAATGTTATTATCAACATGTCACCAACCGCAATGATGTCATTTATAGGCGGAATCGTTGAGTTTCAACTTCGATGAGGTAAAACTTCATAACTAATCTCTTTATATGTATTTCTTTCAATTGAAGCAATGCACATCAAGATCGTCTTGAATTTTTAGGTAATTCTACCTTGCAAATTTCTCGAATCACAACCATGATTTTCAAATTAAATGGCTGAGATTTTATCATATTGGTATCTTTTTCTTTTAAAGTATTATACATACTAAGCTAATGAATCTTTAGTTGATAGAGGAGATAAATGATGATATGACAAACTCTAAACCATTATTTGAACATATTTGCTGAAATTTGATAACAGTTACATGTGTAATGTTAGAAGTCACTCTTGTGTCTTTTCAAGAATGATATGACTTTTAAAATTACCATTGGATGTGTGATTGATCACTACTGAACTTGATAAAGTGGTGATTAAAAAAGGCATATCCTTCTTAGGGGGACAAAAGAGAGAATTCTAGAATTACTCTAGTTTACATGATATATTACCCTACGAATTACAAAATTGTAGTACATGGTTCATTATAAATTATATATTTTCATTTACAACAAAACCTTAAATATTGACTCTTTTATATCAATCTTAATGTGTGTTAAAAGTTGCTATTCATACTCCTTTGCTAATGTATGCAATATTTGATTAGTAATTCAGATACCTTAAGTAATGCTAGACAAATTTTCACCATTACCATTATCACCTCTATTTTCTTTACTTTTCAATAGATTGTTAAAATAATTGTATTGATCTAGTTTCCATGAAAAATATGTATAAATTGCCAAAATAAATGGTAAAATAAAGTGCAACAAATAAATAAATAAAAAAGACACGATAGTAATTAATTTCTCATTTTAGTGAGCAACAACAATTGAAATATTTTCAAAAAAAATTGGGAAAAAAATTTGAAAAGTTAAATTACAGGATAGTAATTAATGTCAAAGAAATCACTTCTTTGTTACCGCAAGGGTTGGGGACTAAGCCCATGGGTTAGTTGCTGGTGGTCTTTGACAATTGAATAAATCAATGTCAACTGATGAAAATTTCCTATGAATTGATTAACCATAAAAGGGCTCCTAAACCACATCAATAGCAGTGGTTGTTAGTCAGTTTGTAGTGGGTGGTGGTTGGAATGCGAGATCTCACAATCGCCAATAGATCACTAAAAAATATAAATATAAACTGAAGATTCATTCAAAAAATTTACCAGAGCACTAAAACATCTTAGCTTATTCACATTTATAATCAAATATTTACATTAACTATTTAACTTACAACCTTAACTAAACATCATAATCCATTAACTCTTACATCAACCATGCTTATACAACAAAATTGAAACCTATTAAAGTGTGAACTATACAATTGAATTACCCTTTAAGCCCTCGTCTATTGATCACTCTAGTTACTCGCCTTTCATGCCAGCGTACTCAATCTTTGTAGAACAATGTTTTACAGATGGAAATGTGCAACAACAATTCAGTAAGTAAATATAATCAACCATTTTATGTGTGTAATGTGAGCCCTCTTTGTACATTTAAAATTCCTTTTTTTTTTTCTTGATTAAACACAAAACTAGTTTTGATAATTCAATGCATTGTTGTATTTCTGCGGAAACCATGTACATACTATTACTTTAAAATCATTTGTTCGCAGATACAATGATGAAACATAAAGACAAAACATGCTTATAAACGTAAGGGTGTTTAAACTTCCAAATCATGTACATACTCTTACTGAACTAGTCCCTTCCCTTGGCCGATGTCAAACTTACTACCAGGTTCGACCTAAGGGTGTCTAAAGTCCTCCCCCATTAAACATAAGGGAGTTGAGTGTAACACCCCACTCAACCAAAGGCTCCGATGATTGACCCCATACAAATTGGGATTAAGCGTAACCCCACTTAATATTGGGCTTTGATGGATAACCCTATACGGATTTGGCTTATTGAGCACACCCCACTCAACCTTGGACTCTGTCGATTAACCCCCTGTGGATTGGGCTGATTGAGCGTAACATTCCGCTCAATCCTGGACATCAAATATTTAACCCAATTTGAATTGGGCCACTCGAGCATATTACCCAGCACAACCATGTGTAGTCAAACGTATAATCCCTATTCGAAATGGTTGGGCTTGTGTTAACTTTCATACGAAAAAATTTATATCTTTTCTTACTTCATAAATTTTTAGATTAAATACATTTAAGCCCATTGAACTAACAATCATTTTCAAAAAAGCTCCAAGTATTAACGGGTGTGACACTTAAATATATCAAACTATAGTTTTGTTGCAATTAAGCCATGTTTTTGTCATTATTCCAAAAATACCCATATTTTCTTTTAAAAAAAAACTTGAATTTATATTAAAAAAAATAATTTTTTAATTAAATACTAAAATAGATAGAGTAACATTTGATTATTGTTGATATTAGTTTTTTTTTTCTAAGAAAATAGGGTTATTTTTTGAATAATGACAAAAAGAGGCTTAATCATGTATTCTATAAAATCTTTTCACAGTAATCATGTAAATCACATTTCAAATATACCTTGGCATGCTTAAATTACACAAAGTGTAGCCCATATTCACTAATACAGCAACGCATATTTTTCTATTGACTTGCATAAACTTGGTAAAACATTTGATGTAGAAAATATTTAATTCCCCTACTAATAAATACATGTAAAAATATATGAAAAAACATTTTTTATGCAACTACTAGTAAATTGATTTGCTTACAAATGTATGTAAAAACATAATAAATACTTCAAGTGGTAATATGATATATTTTTTTCCGCCTAAATCCTAGCTAACACGTTGAACTCAGTATCACATATCCGTTTGCAACATATTATGCTCATTAGTTAGGATTCTTATCCTTTGAAAATCACAACCCTCTATCTAAACTTTAAAAAAAGTATTTCCTCGAGAAAATCTTAATTTTTGTTTTTGGTTTGTCTCATTCAAATGGCTTGCGAACGGGGTTTGACCAAGACATTCTGCGATTTCCTTTTCCCAATAGGCTATGACTGTGCGTTTCAATTGGGCATTGTGTGATTCCCACGCACGAAGAAAATTCCCTATTTCAAAGTTTTCGCATAAAAATTATCACGAACCTAAATTTTTTATTTTTTCACAAATCTCTTCCTCCATATCATCTACTTAGAATCACCGAACATGCATTCCAAAACACTTTATGTTCCCTAAAATAAATTACAAATTGGATTACAAACTTTAATTTACCTTTCTAGTCAATTTCAATAATTCTAATAATCATCATAAATTCTTATGTGATAACACAACCAACATTCTACCAATAAAATGTAACTTAAATGGGGAGAAAATTAGGCAGATCAATTTTATCTCTCCGAGTTCTCCTCCTCTGATTTTCCCTTTAAGCCTTTCTCTCTCTCTCTCTCTCTCTCTGTGTGAAAGCCATCCAGAATCTCTATCTAGCAACTAGAAGACAAGGGAATGAGAAAGCAGAAATTTCATTCTCTGAAAACATGTATTATAGAAATTTTAAAGTCTCGTTTTGAATGCGACATGGCCGTAACCATGCAAGTAGCTAGTTTTGGCTCAGCTATTTTCGCATAGGACTCATGTCTCCTTCGAACGTGACATGTCTTGTTCAAGCAAGATTTTTCAAATCACTAAGGAAAAAGTTCAACGCCTTAACTCTCTTACCATGTAGCATCTAACACTTGGTAGTCCAATCACGTTCAAACGAATCCCTTAAACATTTGAACGGTCTTCTTCTCACTCGAAAAAAAAAATGCTTACTTTTTTTTTAATATTGGTTCACTTTATTTCAATTTGAATTTTCCTTGAAATGTTCATTAACTGCTACTTGTCCCGACACAACACCTTTCCCAAGATTTTCAAGATGAATCCCAATGTCTGCCTGCTAGCGGGATCACCTTGTCATTCCTTGATCTAGCCTCAACTCCTAACTTCATTCCCCCAAACAATTGCAAATTTGATACTGTAATACCGTCCCAAAGGTTGACTCTTATGCTTTGTATCGACGTTACGGTCATAGAAGTTACTTTGATGTGATGATGGGCCTTGGATCCAACGGCTGTTATGGTGATTGACACCATTTACGAATGGGGGTCAAGGTTACAGATTTGCTACTAGCGTGTGCCACTCGAGGTCGAACTCGGTTGGATTGCTATTATATGATGGTATGCGTACAATATCCGGGGCACCAGTGTGCTATTACAGGTCCCTCGGGACAGAATCTGTCCCCCCGAGAATGGGTTAATATCCTAGGTAGACCATACAGAAGATAGCTATGATAAATTATTAGCATTTGTCAACAGAATTATTCACAATAATACTTCTCAATAAACTAGTTTTTTAACTTGGCATAATAAAAAATGCCATCTATTCCATATTTTCATTGAAGCCCGCTCCAATAACATTTGTTCGGATCATGAAAATATGATGCACATCCAAATAGTCTTATGAATTGCATCAAGAAAATATGGATAGATCATGCTACAAAAAATTAAAACAAGAGAAGAGCTCTTACTTAGTTTTTCAACCACTCCTTAGCTATGGGCATTTTTGTTGTCTTCTCGTCTTCTCTTGGAATAGGGCTGCCAAGGGGATCTCTAAAGTCTTTGAGCGTTGTCCTCAATGACTGAAGATGACCAAGAGCATGTTTTGCCTCACAAGCACCTATATTTATTGGCTTGAGATTGCTTGGAGAAGGCATAAAACTTGTCTTCAAACACTGGGAATGCAGCTAGGAGTTAGAGATAAAACCTTAGCCCACTGTCACTTAGCTACACGCATAGGGCTATGACTGGATTTTATTCCAAGCCCCGTCTCTCTATTACACTCCCCCTGCTAGTGTTTCTGACAAAGGAAAAATCAAACCAAGTAAAAAAATTTAGAAAATAGGCATCACACCCAAAAGAAAGGCTTCTCACCCAAGGACAGAGTAATCTCAACTCAAAATAGACTATCAAAAGATTTCTTCATTCAATGTCTGAATCAAAAGTATTACATAGCTTTTATAGACTTGTCTACTTATTCTAAATTGACAAGGAAAAGTAAAACTAAAACAACTAGGAAATTTAATTAGTAACCTACGTACTTGGAAATCGACCTTTGATATGGACTTGGAGTTCTATAAAAACCTGGATTCCTTTGCCGACTTGAAATCCAAGCTGACTTAGGAGAAACAAAAATTCCCTTGACTTGGTTTACATTCACGTAAGCCAACAATTATTGGGACTAGAACTTTTTTTAAAAAAAAAACATAAAGTAAAAGTAGACAACGTACTACGTCAGTTTCACACTAGCCCATCTTTAAAAAATAAAACATAGAGCCCAAATAAATAAAAGCATGTCACCATGGTTAAATTACATCAGCTTGAAGATTGAACCTAAAGGAAAAAAATAAAGATAAAAACTAGCTTCAAAGACACTTTTGACACTTGTCATCTCATGACTTGTTACAATTTATTGTTTAATTACAATTGATTCTACTAGACAATTGTAATTGCACTATAGTTTATATTTTTTATTTAATCAATTAATCAAATATACAATTCTTATATTGGGACATTTGATAACTCTATAAAATATTTCGTAGTTGAATTAAAGCCATAATAAACTGTCACTTTTAAATTCACTACATCTTATCCTAGAGTACCCAATTTGATCACATAATTATTCCCGTACTTATGAAAGCTCATTTCACCATGTACAAAAGTATTTTAGGCGCACTTACCAAAATAATCTAGTGGAAGACTGAGAATAATTATTCTATTAAAGCTATCTCAAAGAAAATTTCTTATCATTTTTAAATAAATGACTTGTATTCATTCTTGAGTACCCAATTTGGCCGCAGTAAAGGTCTTACTTTATTTCACAATCCTCTCAAGATTTAGAATCAATTTCATAAGAAGTCTTGGAGTTTCATCTTATTCCTTTTAACAGTCTTTTAAAAGGAATGACAACTCTGGTGGTTCCATCCAGTGCATTGCATCCTTATACATCCACACTAGCACATCAACTCAAAGTCTCTACTTCACATGAGCAAGATAGATCATCATGGTGGATGTTTTATAGTCTAATCTAGTGTAATGCCCAGTTCCATCTTCGACTACGACATTAAATTATATATTGCAAAATGTATGGTTTAAGATCTTTTGTGTGATAATCTCATTGCTTACACCATGAACCATTTTCAACGTAATTCATGAACCATTTACATATACATGATAAATAATATTCACATAGATAAACATGTAAATAGGTTATATGCCTAATGCTCATTAAATAAATGAGTGAATAAACAAATTTATTCAATTTAAACTAAAATATCATACAAGATAATTGGGGTTTTGGGCATTATTACTAACATAGAGTTATTGGGTGCAAATGTGTGGAACTAGGGGCTATTTTGAAGTGTTTGTTGGAGGAATATAGGATTTGATAGGAAAAGTTGTGATCCTTAATTTACTTTGTAAGAAAGTAGGGAGTAAAATGTGGGAGATAAAGAAAGTTTGGTCGAAGGGTGGTTCAGAGTATACGATCAATATTTTCTTTTTTCGTACCCCCATTCTAACGAGACTCGGGCAGTAAGTCTCATTTGAACTCTTATTCAAACAAACAAGGCCACCGTTCGAACGAGACATAAACTATTTGAACAGTACACGAGATACAATGTTGAAATCTTCACTTTAGGCTCAAAGTTAGGGTTTTGCAATTTGAGGACCCGACTAACAATTGGGTACATTTGCAGATAGAGGAGCCAAGTGGTATGAGGGAGACTTTATTAAGGAGTATTATGCCAAGCTAAGTAAATGCACGTGAAAACTTTCAACATGTATTTTTGCAAGCATGACTAGCTACTTTAATAATTAATGATAAATGTTTATATTCTTTGAAGCATGAAATGTTTTGTGATTTATATGTTGTGAGCGCTAAATTTTGAAATGAAATGTGTTGAATTTCTTGTTACTCAAATACATAACTTTCAAATATTAATTTATGACATGGCCGCCAGAACTGTTGAATGAAAATATTGAACGAAAATTTGGTTGCATATGCATAGTAGTTTATATAGATGATCATCTCGTCCTATTGATTAAATGTTACTTTGTACACTGGATCCAAGTGTTATTTGTGACCAGCATAACCACCTATGTCACCAGTTATGGGTATCACTAGTTGAGTGACTCATCCAATGTCTAACTTGGTCTATCAACTAAGGGATAACGCACTATGTGCAATGCCCATTGCACCGTTGTTTTACTATAGGTCTTATGGGACTTGCAAACATCACCATATCTTTAAGGGTACATGTAGACCATGTGGTGGAGAGTTACGACCATTTTCATATACATGTATTTATACGAATACTTATGCATCCCAACATGATTATCTATCTTTCTTTCCTGTTGAGAACACCTTATACTTGTAACATATTATAATAACATGTTTTATAAACGAATGGGTTCACTACATACTTAGGCTTTCTCGTGTGACTTACTTAACCGTGGACTTACATCTTTCCACTTGTAAAAAAAATTGTTTTGTAGAGAAAGAGGCATTTGAAGCTGCTCAGATGGAACCAAAGGTAGATGCACCTACCTGGAGGCTTATATGATTTACATTATGTTTTGAAGATATTTTTGTAGGCAAATGAAAAATAATTGGCCTTGTGCCTCAAGTTAATTTGTACTATTTGATGGCATGAAATTTAAGACTTAATATGATGGAAAATATGTATTAAAACTAAAAATAATAAATAGACTCCAAAACAGCTAAAACCAAACAATTCCCCAAATATGTATAGCAGTTGACACAGATATTTGGTGACAAAGTGAAAACTCTTTGAACTCAAAGAGAAAAATCACTCCGGAGCTGCTAAACCCAGGAAATCAATTAATGCAAAGAAACAACAAATTACAAGATGTTCATACTCACAAAACCTTTGCAATCATCACACATGAATTATAACAAGTGACCCACTTGTTTGCTTCTCTCCCATAACCTCTCGAGAGTTCTTCTTGATCTTCCTCAACTGGAACTCCAGTTGGCTTCAATTGTTCAAGGTTGATGGGTAAACTAAAAACTCTAAGAGAGATACAACATAAATCAATCCAGGTCTAATACCCTCTCTTAGCACACAAAATTCTAGAGTAGAATTCATAAAGAACTTCTGCCTACAAACTAGGGTTTAGAAACCCTCTTTTAAGTTAAGAACAAACTTCTAGGCGGCGGTATCCAAACAGGTTATTACTATGTCCGGACACAAAGTAGAAAGAAAACTTTCTGTAAACTCTATCCGGACAGGGAACCCATATGTCCAAACACAAAGAACAAAACTGAACGTACTGTAAGTTCTGTTCGGTCCCCGCTTCTGGCTGTCTGGACATATGAAGAAAATTGAACCTTCTATAAGTCGCGTCTAGACGGCTTCTGGCTGTCCAGACAAATGAAGAAATCTAAACTCTCTGTAAGTCGCGTCTGGACACGGCTTCTAGCTGTTCAGACACAAGAAGAATTCTGAACTCTCTATAAGTCATGTCCGGACACGGCTTCTGGCTGTTCGGACAGACTAACTTCTTAAGACTTTTTCTTCTAAGAATTGTTAGTATTTTATATTGACAACATTCTGGATGACAAAAATACTTTATGTAACGGTTGCATTTTACCAAGATGATCGGTTCTTTTCAGTGTCTTCATGTAATATGGAGAGTGTTCAATTGAAGCCATGTGACTGATAACAAATTTCTAGAAGATGTCCATGAAGATTCCATGTAGTTTCCAAGTCAGAACAGCTGGTTCCTATGCAACCGTCCGGAAGAGCCTTTGAAGGCGTCCGGACGCCCTGTAGTGTCTAGAAGCTTCAGCGTTGAAGACTTTGGACGTCAAAGCAACACCGTTGTAACGCTAGGTCAAGCTTCTCCAATTTCTACACGGAGTTGGATTTCAGTCGACACTATTTGGAAAGTTTCTGCAAGACGTCCAGACGACGTGGCAACACGTCCGAATGCTACCCGGCGTTCCAGAATATTCTGGGTTTCCTTTACAGATGCGGAAAGGAGTGATAGTGAAGACCGTCCGGACGTGGTCCTCTTATGGGGAGAATTACGCTATTCTGGAAAGGCGGTCACAGAAGACCGTCCGGACGAGGCTAACTTCCATCCGGACACCAACTTGCTAGAGTCCGAATTTGTACAGAATTAGGTTTTCTTTAAGCCTATAAATAGATGGTTCTAGGCTTGTTATTTGTGGATTTCTGAATTATTTATTTTTTATTCCACTATGAGCGATTTGTAATTTCAGTCAACAACAAAGAACGATTTTGCATTTATCCTCATATTTTTTTTTTAAAAAAAATTGATTTCTTTTTTTCTTTATCTTTTTTTTAAAAAAATAAAAAAATAGTATTTTTCTATTAATTAATAAATACAAAGGGTAATTTTGGTTTTTAAATGGTCAAAATAAGGGTATTTTCGAAACATTTAGGTCAAATTTGATTTTTCATCTAGGATAACGATGAAGTCAAATGGGGGCTAAATCATATCAAATTGGTAGTTTAGAGGATCATATCACGTGAATTGTCAGTTCATTGTGCTACATCACAAACAATTGTTAGTTCGAGGGGCTAAATATTATTTAGGGTAAGTGTATCATAACTCTCAGAGTCGGAGCGCGATTTGAAACTGATCTCACTTTTGAAAATCAAAATTGATTCTTTAACTTTTACGCGAATTTGAAACAGGTCCTTCCGTCAAATTTCTCAACTCTCGTTAGTGCTACGTCAGTATTTTCGCCATAGCATCTTAAAATATATATATTTTTTATAATTTTATTTAAATAGAATTTTTTTTTTAAAAAAAAAAAAATGAGGGATTAGGGGTGGCTACCGGGGAGGGGGGTGGCCTGCTAGCCACCCCAAAGGTGGCCGGGGCCACCTCTAGCGGTGACTAGCAGGCCACTCCCATGACGCTGGAGGAACATGTGCAGTAGACCTATGAGTGGATGTCCGTGGCCGAAAGGATGTTGGGTTCGCTTCAAGAAAAGCTGGCATTTGAACAGTATGCTGCTAAAAATGCTCAAGCCGCTAGTTGCAAACTTACGATGCCCGCATGTAGCAAAAATAGGTAGAACAAACCGCGTGGGATGAGGCTCAAAGGCCATTCGTCAACCCGAGACGTGATGGCTCCACGGTTTTAGGCAGGGCTTCATTGGTTTGCAAAAGCTTTACACAGGGCATTGAAAACATTGACACTTGTGTTTCATTGTATCCCAGAGCACAAATGAAGCTAAGGTAATCACTAACAGATAAGTCATAAACCAGCCCTGGATCCATAGCATCGTTTGGGTGAATGTGTCCTGCTCCATAACAGAATGGTTTTGCCTTAAAATCGAGGGTATCAGTGATGGGTTCTTGTGATTATGACCAACTAATTGTGGTTGGATTGTAAACTGGAAATTGGATTGAGATGATGGAATTGTAAAAATGGAATTGATTTAGGGTCCGTTTGGATTTGCGATTTTAAAAAGTGCAATTTAAAATAACAATTTTAAAATGTGTGATTTGAAAAAAAATAATTTTTAAAAACTCAGTTAAGCGTTTGGCAAAATCACAGTTTAGCCTTTAAAATCGTAAATTAGCCTTTGAAATTCTGTGTTTTCAAAAAGCACCAACTTGCCTACGATTTGAAAATGCAAATTTTCTGCATTTTCAAATCGCAGTTTTTAAAAACGTAGTTCCCAAACGATTTATGTTTTGCAATTTGGTTTAAATTCAAACTTATTGTCTACGAAATTGCAATCTCAAATGTACCATTTGATGAAAATATGACTCCAACACGGGTAGGAGTTCACTACATCCAAGCTGTTTGATAAAATTACTCAATGACTCCCCCTAGCTCTAATCACCTTCTTTTATAGAAGAGGATCATCTGATCCTTTATTCGACTAACCCTCATCCAACCCAATCAACTAACATACTCATCCAACCTAGATGATAATGACACTAACCAACAATTCTCAAAACGCACTTAACAAAAGCAAGCAATACACAAAACAACACCCCTTATTCTTACCCTTAGCCAAGCACCAAAATGACTCTCATCCCTATCCTTTGATTCCTATCAATCACTTCCCTTAATCACTGGCACTTTTCAAGTCTATGGTTTGATGGTAACATCAAAAACTACAACCACCCAATATTTGCTTGAAGGCTCAAGCTTTATGTGTAAATGCCATTTTATATACTAGTTCACTTAATTGTTTGTTCAATTCTACAGATTCGACTTCCTGACTCTCAACAGCAGAAAACTGCACAAGAAGATATGAAGCCAGAACAGTTGGACAAGTTGATGAAGCTTGAAGGCTGGCCTAATGATCTTCCGTGTATACTTAGATACATTGCCCTGTGTAAAGCTTTTGCAAACCTTGAAGCCCTACCTAAAACCGTCGAGCCAACACATATCTCGGGCTATCAGTACCCAACTCAATTCAGCCTTCAACCCCCGCTCAACACCTTGGAGGCACAACAAATGGGCATGCATACTCTGCGAATTCCATCTTTTCTCGAAGTGAACCCAATGCCCTTTCGGCCACAGACATCCACTCATAGATCTGCACATGTTCCTCCGGCGTCATGGGGGTGGCCTGCTAGCCACTGCCTAAGGTGGCACCAGCCACCTTTGGGTATGGCTAGTAGGCCACCCCACTCCCCAAGGGGGTGGCTGCCACCTCTTTTCTTTTATTAATTTTTCTTTTTAAATAAAATTATTAAAAAAATAATATTTTAAGATGATGTGGCAAAAATGCTGATGTGACACTAATGGGAGTTGCAAAATAGGACGGAAGGACCTATTTCAAATTTGCAAAAAAGTTAAGGAGTCAATTTTGATTTACAAAAAGTGAGAGACCAATTTCAAATCGTACTTCGACTCGGGGAGTTCTGTTACACTTACCCTAAAATTTAAACCAAAAAAATCTATTTAATTTATAATCTATCTTACTTTATCAAAAGCTAACATTCTTAAACAACGACTTTCGATTAAAATAAAAGTTTCTTGAAGTCAATATTCATATAAGAAGCTTATAAACCTAACTAGGAGACAATATTTCCTTTTCTAATTAAGACAAAAAAAGCCACTTAACTTATGATTTATATTACAATAATAAGATTCTAGTTTATAACAACTCTCCTTTAAATAAAACTTTCATTCAGTCAATGTTGTACAACATAGATGTGTCATCGTTATATTGGTGATGTCATGTGGTAAACTAATAGAATCCATAAAGTGTTTTGACAAAATTTGACTACAGAGGATAATTTGTTATTTTAACCTATCCCAAATACTTCTGAATTATTTTTTATTCTAATATGAGCAATTTGTAATTTCGGCCAATTACAAAGAATTATTTTCCATTTATCCTCAGATTTTGTTTTCTTTCTTTTTTTCTTTCTTTTTAACTAATTAATAAATACTAAGGGTAACTTTGGTTTTTCAATGATCAAAATAAGGGTATTTTCGAAACATTTTGTCAAATTCGATTTTTCAGCCAAAATAACGATGAATATTGACGGAATGAGCTAAATTATATCAAATTGGTAGTTTAGAGGACCATATCATGTGAGTTGTCAGTTCATGGTGCTACATTACAAACAACTGTTTATTCAGGGAGCTAAATAATATTTAACCCAAAAAAAGCCATTTAATTTGTAATCTATCTTACTTTATCAAAAGCTACCATTCTTAATCAACTCTCAATTAAAATAAAAGGTTCTTGAAGCCAATATTCATAGTAAGTCATGTATCTTACTATGATCTAGTCGATCTGTTCTATTTGCTTCAAATGTCTCTTAATAGTTTGCAAAACTCCGTTATCTTTTGTAATTTTTCTATTCTATACATGCAGGCTTTTGAGTAGTATCTTTAATATAAAGTGTCTTTTCGTATAATTCAAATTTGATCTATTTTTATATGACATGTTTACCATGCTTCCTTAGCTAATATTTCAAAACCTTTTGAATGGGTGCATTGATATAATATTATCATAATTTTCTAATCATCCATCTTGTTTATTGAAAATAAATTAACTCATACAAGTATGCTTTAGTTTTGCTAAAAGTCACATGTTATCATAAATATTGTCTTCAACCTTTTTCTCTAACCAAAAGTTACTTTACTATAGAAAGGTCATATTTCATAAAATAAGAAGTATTAAAAAAATATATATATTTTTAAATAAAATTACTTTAGGAATAAGTCAATTCAGAAGTATTAAAATTTTTGGCCTAATCAAAAGTCACTTCACTTGCATATAAATGTAATCATTTAAGCCTTAATTATAACTTTGAGTTAAACTTCAAAAAAGAAACTTTCTAAAGTGAAAAAATATGGTTATGGAATGTGTCAAAAAACTTATGTTGGTGATCACAAAATTGCATATCCTTATTCTCTTTAGTGTGCAAGCCAATAACCTTGCCCCAACCTCATTCACTCCGTCTTCGCCTACCATATTGCCTCCTTGTTCCTTTGAACTTGATATTGGAGAATTGCATTTGTGCCTTACAGGTGCAGTTCATGAGTGTGCTGGATTGAAAAGCACATGGCCATTTCCTGACACACTATATGAACTTTGTATAACTAACATTTTTGCAAAGTGCTTCGCTGAAACCCCAAGTTTTGAAAACCAAGTTAATTTTCATATCCTTAGATATTGCATCTTTGTCAATTGCGAGCCAAAATTGAAAATTAAAGCCAAACATCGTCAAAGTGCCCTTTATGTTCATTGTTTATTGGAATGTTATTATCAGCATGTCACCAACCCCAATGATGTCATTTATAGGCAGAATCGTTGAGTTTCAACATTGATGAGGTAAAACTTCATAACTACTCTCTCTATATGTCTTTCTTTTAATTGAAGTAATGCATATCAAAATTGTCTTGATTTTTTAGGTTACTCTACCTTGCAGATTTCGCAAATCTCAACCATGATTTTCAAATTAAATGGTTGAGATTTTATCATATTGGTATCTTTTTCTTTTAAAGTATTATACATACTAAGCTAGTGAATCTTTAGTTGATAGAGGTGATAAATGCTGATATGACAAACTCTAAACCATTATTTGAACATATTTGCTGAAATTTAAAAACAGTTACATCAATAATGTTAGAAGTCACTATTGTGTCTCTCCAAGAATGATGTGGCTTTTAAGATTACAATTGGGCTTGTGATTAATTACTATTGACTTTTGATCAAGTGGTGATTAAAAAAGCCACATCATTCTTAGATGGACAAAAGAGAAAATTCTAGAATTACTCTAGTTTATATGATATATTATCCTAGGAATTACAAAATTGTAGTAGAAGGTTCATTATAAATATTTTCATTTACAACATTCTTTTATATCAATCTCAATGTGTGTTAAAAGTTGCTATTCACACTACTTTGCTAATGTATGGGATATTTGATTAATAATTCAGACACCTAAAGTAATGCCAGATAAATTTTCACCATTACCATTATCACCTCTATTTTCTTTACTTTTCAAAAGATTGTTACAATATTTGTAGTGATCTAGTTTTCTATGGAAAATATGTATAAATTGCCCAAATAAATAGAAAATAAAGTGCGACAAAAAAAAAAGACAAGACAAGATAGTAATTAATTTCTCATTTTAGTGAACTCAAATAATGGATTTCAAAAGTGTTGGAAAAAAAAAAATTAAATTACTGGATAGTAATTAATGTCAAAGAAATTACTTCTTTGTTACCCCTATGGGTGGGCACTAAGCCCATGGGTCAGTTGCTGGTGGTCTTTGAAAATCGAATAAATCAATGTCAATTGATGAAAATTTCCTACGAATTGATTAACAACAATAGGGTTCCTAAACCACATCAATAGTAGTGGTTGTTAGTCAGTTTGTACTGGGTGGTGGTTGCAATGTGAGATCTTACGATCGCCACCAGATTGGAAAATGGTCTTGCACCCTGCCAGTAGTTTTGGTGGTAGAGTCACTAGATCAATGTGGGTTCTCGAATATGCCATCAACTAAATGGCATGGGTTGGTCGGGTCAAGCACCCTCTTTGATTTTTTTTTTTTTTTTTTGTTACCGACGATCACTAGACTAACAGGTGAAAAAAGACCATTTTGTGTAAGTTTCTATTGTTTTCTTAGGATGGGTTATGCAATGGTTATCATGCCCACCGGTAAATTGTGTCGTCTACATTTATTTTTTGTAACACCACAACAATTTTCACGCATATGTAAATACCATGTGGCACTACTTCGATGCATTGACATTAAACTCGCAACAGAATATCCTTTAAAACTTTTATTTCTTTTTGAAAAATAAATATTTGACTTCTAAACAACCAAGTGTGTGTTTGTGTGCAACAAAATATCTTAAATGCAAAAAAAAAAAAAAATCCACTTTGTTGACAAAGTGGAAACTCTGTGAAGAGAAAAACCACTTCGGAGTAGCCAAACCCAAAAAATCCACTATCCAAAGACAATCTAAGTAACAAAGCACTCATACTTACAAATCCTATTGCAGTAGTCATACCTTTAACTATAACACGAAACCCATCATGAACTCTTTTTAGCCAAGTCTCCTACTTAAATGGGTCTTTAATGGAATCCTTTACCGTAAGGCCAACCCCTAAGATAGACTTTACACGAACAAAGAGCACACACCGGCAACGGCTAGAGAGCTATGGAATTCTTTACTGAATTCTTACAAATAACAAGCCTAGAGCCATCTATTTACAGGCTTACAGAAAACCTAATTCTGCTCGAAATCAGACTCTGGCGAGTTGGAGTCCGGACGGAAGTTAGCCTCTTCCGAATGGCCTTCTGCAACTGCCTTTCCAGAATAGCGCGATTCTTCCCATAATAGGACCACGTCTGGTTGGATTGGCCAAGCGTCCTGACGTTCTTCACTGTAACTCCTTTCCACGTCTGTAAAGGAAACCCAAAATATTCTGGAACGCTGGGTAGTGTCTGGACGTGTTACCACATTGTCTGGACGTCTTACAAAAACTTCCCAAACAGTGTCGACTGAAAGCCAACTCCGTGTAGAACTTGGGGTAGCTTGACCTAGTGTCCGGACGGTGTTGCTCTGACGTGTTCAATACTGAAGCTTCTAGACATTGTAGGGCGTCCGGAAAGCCTTCAAAGGCCCATCCAGACGGTTGCACAGGAACCGGTTGATCTGACTTGGAAATTGCAAGGAATCTTCATGGACATCTTCTAGAAAATTGTGACCAGTCACATGGCTTAAAACGAACACTGTCCATAAAACTTGAAGACTGTAAATAAAACCGATAATCCTGTTTAAAAAGCAACCGTTACATAAAGTTTTTTTGTCATCTAGAATGTTGCCAACATAAAATACTAACACTTTTAAATTGAAGACATCAATCAAAAAATTCACTAGAGCACTAAAACATTTTAGCTTATTCACATTTATAATCAAATATTTACATTAACTGTTTAAATTACAATCTAAACTAAACATCATAATCTATTAACTCTTGCATAAACCATGCTTATACAACAATATGGAAACCTATTAAAGTGTGAACTATATAATCGAATTACCCTTTAAGCCCTCGTCCATTGATCACTCTAGTTACTCACCTTTCGTGCTAGTGTACTCAATCTTTGTAAAACAATGTTTTACAGATGAAAATGTGAGAGCACAATTCAGTAAGTAAATATAATCAACCATGTTGTGTGTATAAGGTGAGCCCTCTTTGTACATTTAAAATTCTTTTCTTTTCTTTTCTTTTTTTTTTTATTAGTTACAAAACGAGTTTTGATAATTCAATGCAATATTGTATTTTTGCAAAAACCATGTACATACTATTATTTTAAAATCATTTGTTGGGAGATAAAATGACGAAACATAAAAACAACATATAAACAAAAGGGTGTTTAAACTTCCAAATCATTTACATACTCTTATTGAACTAGTCCTTTCCCTTGGTCGATGCTGAACTTACTACCAGGTTCGACCTAAGGGTGTCTAAAGTCCTCCCCCATTCAACGTAAGGGCGTTAAGCGTAACAAATGATAAGCGTTGAATGTTGCACATTCAAACCCCTTAACTTGCATATGTTAATTCCTTAGCATTGTTATTTGTTTGATTTTGTATTGTTTTAATGTTTTCAGGTTTTAAATAAAGATGCAATTAATTCCATTAATTTTGGGCTTAAAGCACACTTTGAGAAGACCTAGAAGATATGTTTAAACTTAACCAATCATAATAGAATACCTATATGATATGGTTAAGTTTAATCAAATCAAGTGAAGGATTAAATCGGATTGGATTCAAATTTGGATTCTGCATATGTCTCAGTGTTTGGATCATAACCTTTTCGTCAGATATCGGATTTCAATGAAATTGATGGTGTTGGAAAGCTAATAAAATATTTAACAAATATGTCAGAAATATCTTTTCTCTAATTCAAACGTTTACTATGTTAAAATCGCCCCGCAATAAAAGACCGTAATTCTGGCCGAATTTGGAATCCTTTTCCTACTTGGATTGAAGTTTCAATCTCCTACTTGGACAAGAAGACTCAAGAGCGATTTTTCTGGAATTCCAAGGGCTTCTAAGACTTATGTGCTCCCTATAAATAGACCCCTAAGCTTCAAGACAAAGGGTGCTTGGTGCTTGGGCTTGTGCATAGCTTTAGACAGAAATTCTTCTTGGAGGCCTAACAAGTTGAAGAGGAGAATACCATGGCAGGAGGCCATCCCAGCACCACGATGAGTGGCTAAATTCCTAATAGGATGTTGATGTAGCCCTTTCCAAGTAACAATGGTTTAATTGTATTTTAATTTGGGATTTTCTCTATGCATGATGGTTGTATAACTGTGAGAATTGATCTTAATTTTATATTCAATCATTATGAATTTCTTATCTTGTCTTAGAAAGTCTTTTATATTGATTGAACTCAATCCTTCATATTTTCTGTGATTATGTGAATGATTGTTATACAACGGTTTTAATTGATATATGATCAAGAGGATTAGATAGACCATGCCTAGGGAAAACGGATTGTACTACACCCTAGTTAAGTGTAATTTAGGTAGACAGTCTGTGCCAACCGAAGATGGATTATACTTATTCTTTAGAGGTAATTTCTTGACTACTCGAGTGAGACGAGCCCTATATCATGCATAGTATGAATTTTCCTTGTTAATTTATGATTGACCATTGTTATGCGGTGAGTGATGAAATCAATCTCCTATTCTTTATCTCATCCCTACTATCTTTAAATTTATGTCTTTTAGTTTTATGTATTTCTTTTTTATAAAACAAAAACCAAATCAAACATCTTTTTAATGAAGTTATATTTAATCTCGAAAAGCTTGATAATAATACCTACGCAGTCCTTGAGGTTCGACACCCTCTCTATAGCCTTATCCTACAAGGATTCGTTCTATTGCGAGTGGTTATTTATTATTGATATATTTTGGTAAACAAAAGACCACATCAACACCCCACTCAACCAAAGGCTCTAATGATTGACCCCATACATATTGGGATTAAGCGTAACACTTGACTTAATATTGGGCTTAAATTGATAACCTTATACGGATTTGGCTTGTTGAGCACACCCCACTAAACCTTGGGTTATGTTGATTAACCCCCTTGCGGATTGGGCTGATTGAGCGTAACATTCCACTCAATCCTGGACATCAAATACTTAACCCCATTTAAATTGGGCCAACCGAGCGTATTACCTAGCACAACCATGTGTAATCGAACGTATAATCCCCATTCAAAATGGGTTTGGCTTGTGTTAACTTTGATATGAAAAAAATTTATATGTTTTCTTACTTCATAAATTTTTGGGTTAAATACACTTCAGCTTACTGAACTAATAATCCTTTTCAAGAAAGCTCAACATATTAACAGGTGTGATACTTAAATACATCAAACTAGAATTTTGTCGCAATTAAGCCATTTCTTTTTGTCATTATTCCAAAAATACCCATATTTTCTTTTAAAAAAACTTCAATTTATATGAAAAAAATAATAATTTTTTTTATTAAATACTAAAATAAATAGAGTAAGTTTTGATTACAATAAAAAGAATTTGCATGAAATTTTGATTTTTGATTTTAGTTTTTTTTTAAAAAAAGAAAAAAGAAAGTATGAGTATTTTTGGAAGAATGACAGAAAGATGCTTAATTGCAACAAAATGGTAGTTTGATGTATTAAAGTGTCACACATGTCAATATGTGGGACTTTTTTAAAAATGTCTGGTAGTTTAGGGGGCTAAAGTATATTTTACCCTAAATTTTTTCTTTTAAAACTAGCTTTTAAAACTTACGTTGTAATACATATATTTTTACCAAAAACACTTCCTTTTAAAATTGTCTTCTTTAAAATCTTTTCACAATAATTATGTAAATCACATTTCAAATATACCTTGGCATGCTTAAATTACATAAAGTGTGGGCTCATATTCACTAATACAACTATGCATATTTGTCTATTGACTTGCATATACATGTTAAAACATTTTATGTAGAAAATATTTAATTTCCCTGTTAATAAATACATGTAAAAATATATTAAAATACATTTTTTATACAACTACTGGTAAATTGATTTACATACAAATGTATGTAAAAACATAATTAATATTTCAAGTGGTAATAGGATATACATTTTCTGCCTAAATTCAAGCTAACATGTTGAACTCAGTATCACATATCTGTCTGCAATATATTATTATCATTAGTTAGGATTCTTATCCTTTGAAAACCCTAACGCTCTATCTACACTTTAAACAACATATTTTCTTGAGAAAATCTTAATTTTTATTTTTAGTTTGTCTAGTTCAAATGGCCTGCAAACAGGGTTTGACCGAGACATTCTGCAATTTCCTTGTCCGAATAGGCTACGACTGTGGGTTTCAATTGAGCATTGTGTGATTCCCACTTACAAAGAAAATTCTCTATCTCAAAGTTTTCGCATAAAAATTATCACGAACCCTAATCTTTTATATATATATATATATATCACAACTCTCTTCCTCCATATCATCTACTTAGAGTCATGCTTACACTTAATGTTCCCTAAAAAAAATAACAAATTGGATTAAAAAACTAATTTACCTTTTTATTCATTTTCAATAATTCTAATAATCATCATAAATTCTAATGTGCTAACACAACCAACATTTCACCAATAAAATGTAACTATAATTCAAGTTAAGTGGGGAGAACATTAGGCAGATCAATCTTATCTCTGAGAGTTCTCCCTTTAACCTCTCTCTCTCTCCAAACGCTATCTAAAATCTCTATTTAGCAAATAGAAGACAAGGGAATGAGTAAAATGAAATTCCATTCTCTACAAACCTATATTATAGAAATTTTAAAGTTTCATTTTGAACGTGACATGGCAGCCATGCAAGTAGTGAGTTCCGATTCAGCTATTTTTGCACAGGACTCATGTCTCCTTCAAACATGACATGTCATGGTCAAATGAGATTTTTTAAATCACTAAGGAAAAAGTTCGATGCCTTAACTCTCTTACCATGTGGCATGTAACACGTGGTAGTCCAATCACGTTTGAACGAATCCCACAAACGTTCGAACGAAATTCCTATTTTCATTCAAATGTTCATGAACTGCTCCATTTCCCGAGACAACACCTTTCCCAAGATTTTCGAGACAGATCCCAATGTCTGCCTGCTAGCGGGATCACCTCGTCATTCCCCAAACAATTGCAATTTGCATATTGTAATGCCGTCCCCAAGGCTGACTTTTATGCTTTGTACCGACGTTTTGGTCACAGAAGTTACTTTGATGTTATGATGGGCCTTGGATCCAATGGTTGTTATGTTGATCGGCACACAATTTACGAATGGGGGTCAAGGCTACAGCTTTGCTACTAGCATGTGCCACTCGAGGTCAAACTTGGTATGGCTGCTAGTATATGATGGTATGTGTAGAATATCTAGAGCACCGATTTTGTATTACAGGTGCCTCTGGATAGGGCCTACCCTGTTGGGAAGTAGTTAATATCCTAGGTAGACCATACGGAAGATAGCTATGACTAATTATTAGTATTTCTCAACTGAATTATGCACAATAATACTTCAGAATAAGCCAATTTTTTTACTTGCCATAATAAATATGATGTACATTGAAATAGTCCCATGAATTGCATCAAGAAAATATGGATAGATCATGCTACAAAAAATTAAAACAAGAGAAAAGCTCTTACTTAGATTTTCAACCACTGCTTGGCTATGGGCAATTTTTGTTGTCTTCCCGTCCTTTCTTGGAATAGGGCATGAATAACTTAGTGCATCTTATGCCTCACAAGCACCTCTATTTATTGGCTTGAGACTACTTGGAGAAGGCATAAAACTTGTCTTCAAACACTGGGAATGCAGCTAGAAGTTAGAGATAAAACCTTAGCCCTCTGTCACTTAGCTACACACATAGGGCTAGGGCTGGATTTTATTCCAATCCATGTCTCTCTATTACACTCCCCCTACTAGTGTTTCACACTAGCCTATGTTTTCAAAATAAAACATAGGTCCCAAATAAATAAAAGGATGTCACCATGGTTAAATTACATCAACTTGAACAGTGATCTAAAGGAAAAAATAAAAAATAAAAACCAGCTTCAAATAGGCTTTTAACACTTGTCATTTCATGACTTGTTACAAGTTACTATTTAATTACAGTTGATTCTACTAAACAATTGTAATTGCATTATAGTTTATATTTTTTATTTAAACAACTAATCCAGTAGTCTTATATTGGGACATTTGATTCCTCTATGAAATATTTCGTAGTCGAATTAAAGTCATGCTAAACTGTCACTTTTAAATTCACTACATCTTATCCTTGTGTACCCAATTTAATCACATAATTATTCTTGTACTTATGAAAGCTCATTTCACCATGTACAAAAATATTTAGGCACTCTTACCAAAATACTCTTGCAGAAGACTGAGAATAATTATTATATTAAATCTATCTCAAAGAAAATTTCTTATCCTTTTTAAATAAATGACTTGGATTCATTATTGAGAATGGTGTTCCCACAATGATACTTGCAATCACCCAACACATAGAGCATTTTGACCGCATCAAAGGTCTCACTCCTAAATTTCATGATCCTTTCAAGATTTAAAATCAATTTCATAAGAAGTCTTGTAGTTTCATATTATTCCTTTTAACGGTCTTTTAAAAGGAATGGCAGCTCTGGTGGTCCGTCTAGTGCATGTATCCCCATGCATCCACGCTAACACATCAACTCAAAGTCTCTACTTAACATGATCAAGATAGATCATCGTGGTGGATGTGTTATAATCTAATCCAATGTAATGCCCAATTCCATCTTCGACTATGAACATTAAATTATAAATTGCAAACTGTATGGTTTCAGATCTTTTGTGTGATAATCTCATTACTTACACCATTAATCATTTTCAACCTAATTCATGAACCATTTACATATACATGATAAATAATATTCACATAGATAAACATGTAAATAGGTTATATGCCTAATGCTCATTAAATAAATGAGTGAATAAACAAATTTATCCAATTTAAACTAAAGTATCATACAAGATAATTGGAGTTTTGGGCACTATTACTAACATAGGGTTATTGGGTGCAAATGTGTGGAACTAGGGGCTATTTTGAAGTGTTTTTTGGAGGAATATGGGATGATAGGAAAAGTTGTGATCCTTAATTTACATTGTGAGAAAGTAGAGAGTAAAAAGAGGGAGAAAACGATGTTCGGTCAAAGGGTTGTTCAGAGTATCCGATCAACATTTTCTTTTTTTGTACCCCCGTTCTAAGTAGACTCGGGCAGTAGGTCTCATTTGAACTCTTGTTCAAACACTATTTAACAAGGCCATCATTTGAACGAGACAAACTATTTGAACAATTCATGAGATAAAATGCTTAAATCTTCACTTTAGGCTCCAAATTAAGGTTTTACAATTTAAGGACCCGACTAACAATCGAGTACATTTGTAGACAGTGGAGCCGATCGGTACGAGGGAGAATTTATTGAGGAGTGTTATGCGAAAGCTAAGTAAATGCATGTGAAAACTTTAAAGTGATATTTTTGCAAGCATGACTACTTTAATAAATGATAAATATTTATATTCTTAGAAGCATGAAATGTTTTGTGATTTATATGTTGTGAGCGCTAAATTTTTTGAAATGAAATGAGTTGAATTTTATGTTACTCAACTACATAACTTTCAAATATTTAATTTATGACATTGCCGCAAGAACTGTTGAATGAAAATATTGAACGAAAATTTTGTGGCATGTGTATAGCAGTTTATATAGATGATCATCTTGCCCTATTGATTAGATGTTACTTTGTACACTGGATCCAAGTGCTATTTGTGACCAGCATAACGACCTATGTCACCAATTACAGGTATCGCTAGTTGAGTGACTCACCCGAGGTCTAACTCGGTCTATCAACTAAGGGATAACTCACTATATGCAATGCCCTTGGCACCGTTGTTTTACTAAAGGTTCCATGGGACTCACAAACATCACCGTAAAAGGGTTAAGGGTATAGGTGGACCAATTAGTGGAGAGTTACTACCATTTTCATATACATGTATTTATAAGTATACTTTTGCTCGCCAACATGATTATCTATCTTACTTTCCTGTTGAGAACTCCTTATGCTTGTAACATATTATAATAACATGTTTTATAAACGGATGGGTTCACTACATACTTAAGCTTTCTCGTGTGACTTACTTAACCGTGGACTTACATCTTTCCACTTGTAAAAAAATTGTCTTACAGAGAATGAGGCATTTGTAATTGCTCAGATGGAACCAAAGGTAGATGCAACTACCTAGAGGCTTATATGATTTACATTATGTTTTGATGATATTTTTGTAGGCTCAAGAAAAATAATTGACCTTGTGCTTCAAGTTAATTTATACTATTTGATGGCATGAAATTTAAGACTTATTATGATGACAAATATGTACCGAAACCATAGATGTAAATTATCCATTTGTTATGAGAATATATATATATATATATATATATATATATATATATATATATATATATATATATATATATATATGTGATAATGATTTATAGATGCTCTAGTTAGAATATTGGTTGTAGTAGTTTATAAAAAATATAAATAAAAAAGAAGAAGAAAAGAATGAAGCACAAATATACCTAAGTTTTCCACTGTAAATCTT
This sequence comes from Alnus rubra, assembly GCA_028654335.1. Classification (NCBI taxonomy): domain Eukaryota; kingdom Viridiplantae; phylum Streptophyta; class Magnoliopsida; order Fagales; family Betulaceae; genus Alnus; species Alnus rubra. Next base: position 186,053 of record JAJPGS010001816.1, read on the forward strand.
ACTTTGAGGAATAATAGTGGCATCCCTAGTTAATAATCAGTTAATTGAGTAAGGGTGCTTAGAGTTAATGTGTGTCTCGCACCTCCATGATTGGCCTTAGCTGAGGTAGACTATCTCGCCTTACCCGTACAGTCAACCCTTGACTCTTTTTCATCAATGGAGCTAGTGTTGGGAATATATCTTAAAGATTTAATGGAAAAACTTGTAACTCCCCGATAAATTAATTAATTGTCAATTAATTTCACGGTTCATCTCCCTGTCTCACTTGCCAAATAAATCAGACGAGGGGATCTTAAACTCTCAACGTAGAGCCTACAATGGAAAACTTGTCACTTTTCATAATAAGATAGCTACTAATTTTACCCACAATAAATATATATCGAAGCAATTCTAAAACATCAAAACGTAACATAATATAATCATCCAGAGTCTCAGTCTAAGACCAGTCATCAAGTCGAGTAGTTAATATGATAGATCTAATAGTCACTAGAGCATCGATAAATAAAGATAACTGTTATCCAAGTACAAGAAATCCTTAAGGATTACAAAACATTAAGCACCACGTATAAAGAAACCCTATGGGCATACAACCCAACTTTACACCACTAGCCTCCATCATCTCCTCCAACTCAAGGGAAACATGGTTGGTACTATCCCGAATGAACTGTTGTATGACACTGGTGCCCTGATGAAGTATGCATACCGTCATCGCTAGTAGCCCGTCCGTATTTAAACCTTGGGTGGTCTACACCATAAAAGATGTCGTCATTATGACCACCAATCAAACATGGTACTAGAGTAGGGGATTAGCTCACTTGACGGTAAACCTCAAGATCCGACTTCTCTCTTTTTCCTTCTCTCACTCACTCACAAGGGTTTCCAAAGGCAAGGGGCTCGAAAATGGGGGCTAAGGGGCCTAGAAAAAACTGAGATGTTGAGTTTAATTGCATGAAGCTTTTGGTTGATCGTTCAGTCTTTGAATTGATTGTTTGCTTGTTAGGGTTTCATCGAATGATCAATGGTCCTCATCGATTGTTCGGTCAATCCTAAAATCCACAAAGTCAAAAAATAACCCACTTCAACCTCTTGGAATCAAACCCAAACATCCTTAGGTTATATTTAAAGCATACTTAACCCTGACTAAAGATCTTGACATTATATTCCTCACTTCGTTGAAATTTCAAAATCCCGAAACAAACACAAAAAGGAATAGTAAAACTACCTCAATACCCATAGTCACAAACGATCCCAGGCATCTTCAAACAAGTGTGGGTAATGGGTCCTTATATCATGCTTCGCCTCCCATAATGCCTTTTTCCCATAATGGTTGTGCCACAGCACCTTGACAATAGGAACCTTCATCTAGCATATAAAAATGGAAGACGCCGTGCATACTGTAACACCCAAGAAATAGTTTGGGTGTTTGCTAGTTATTCAACCATAACAACTAGAATAGTAAAACACTTTTCAATTTTAGAAAAAGAGTGATTCTTAATCATACATGCTTTAGTAAACACGTCATATATCTAGTTTCTGACATTGTATAAGGGCATACTTGATGGCGTTGGAAAGCTGGTTCAAAGGCCTACAAATTCATGTTTCAAAACTTTTTGATAATTACAATGTTTATTTGGTAAAATGGGCCGTAACGAGATGACTGAAAAGCTGGACTAGATGGCTTCTCTACAATTGCGTAAGGACAAGATTGCACATGAGTAAGTCTAAGGGTTTCGTCCACAATTGCGTATGGACGAGATAGCACACGAGTGAATCTGAGAGTCTCATTTGCAATTGCGTACAAACAAGATTTTAGACGAGTTGAGTGAGAGTATAAAAATTAATCCTTCACGCAATTTTCACGAGCCTACTCCCATTTCTCTAATTTTTTGTCATCTCTCTCACTCTCTCACTCCCTCTCCTAGCAGGTATCTTCCATTTGAAGACTTGTGCAGAATCTTCATTTTCCACTGGTTAAATTGAGGTAAAAATCTAAATCCTAGATTCTATACAAGTTAGGGCTTTGTATGCAATAGAGTTCTACACTATACCCAAGTCTTGGGTTGGAGATTCGTGGTGTGTAACTTAGGATTTCTTCGTTCAATGAAGTTATGACTTGAAACTCTAATTTATCTTGAGTTGGGTTAATTTGGGGTTTTAGTTATAAACTAGATTTTCTTATAGAATGGGTTAGTTGAAGGTGTAGTGGTGTTTAACCCTAAAATTGTCTACTGATTGGATTAATTGTGCTTTTGGTTGTGAATAATCCTAAATTTACTCAAGTATTTTAATAAATTTCAGTTCTTGGGATATTTGAGCGCTATAGTTATTTTTTTAGAGTTAAAGTTTAATGTGAGTTGAGTTTAATTGTGGCATGCAATGCGACGTTGTAGTTGTGCGTAGAAAGGGCTTGAGTTGGGGACTGATGAGTGCCAAATATTGTGTATTTGGACCCCTTGATTTACATTAGTTAGACCTTTAGCATTGTTATTTTCTAATGCTTTGGTTAGTTTTTGTGTTTTTATGTTTTGTAGGTCAATAAGTGAGGAATGGCAAAATTCATGTGGAATTGCTTGGAAAATTCGGAAGTTCTGAAGAACTCGATCGATCAAACTTAAATTCGATCGATCGAATTTTGCCCGAAGTCGATCGATCGAAATTTCCCAGAACTTACTTTTGTAGAAGCGCGCCAGAACACCCAATCAGGAGCTTCTCCATGACAAAAAGCAGTTCTCCCTCTGATTCTCGCAGCAGAACACGCTGGTTTCGTGTTCTTGGTTGTCTCTAGCAAGAGAGGACCCTAGAGGGGGCTAGAGGAGTCATTTTACATGGGTTTCTAGCCCTAATTTCCTTCTATAAAAGCCATAGCCATGCCTCCTTGTTGGAGAGTTCAGAGAACAGTAGCTAGGTTTAATTTCGTTCATTTCATAGTGTATTTCAGTAGCTTTTGTTCTTAGACACTTTCTCTTTGTAAAGCTTTTCTTTTATTTCCATGTTTGTTCTTCATTTTCTTGTGGTGTTCTTAGTCATGGAAGGCTAGTAACCTCAACTAAGGTTGAGGATGAAACCTTTCCATTGATGACACTCACACTCTTGTTATACTACTTGCACATTTGATGATATATCATATTTGTTGTTCAAGTTCCATTCATTTAAATGCTTTATCTTTTGCAATGAATGTGGTTGTAAGTAGATATAGGACATTTAATGTGTTTCAACCGATGGATACATTGTTTTATCAATTTGAATGATGATATCCATTGTGATTTGTTCATTGAATGGATACATTGGATGATTTGATTTCAAATGGGTACTCTTTGTGATTTATCTTTGAGTTGGATTCATTTAATGGTTCTAGAGTTTGTGGTTAAGACACTTGAATGACATCCAAAGCTTAATGTTCTTTGGGTGTTCAAGTGGAAACCAAGAGTGTGAGTTGTTGGATTTGGTTTGGTAGATTCCTTAGCCTTAGTTCCTTTTAATTTGCATATTTCATTTCATCTCTTTTATTTAGTCTTTTACTCTTGAATCAATCCTAAAACTTTTGGAACTAGGTTAAAATGAGGTTGATTAAACAAGACACCAACATTTGGCCATTTCCCTATGGATTCGACCTCGCACTTGCACACACTATATTGAAAATGATTCGTGCGCTTGTGAGTACTCATTAAAACACAGATCAAGTTTTTGGCACCGTTGCCGGGGATCTCGGTTCAAAAATTGGTTTTTGTTTGATTGATTTTGTTTTTCTACTAGTTAGATAAATTTTTGTTTCATTTTTCTGTTGTTTAGCTTATGTTCTGTATTCTAAAGTTCTTTCTTTGTTTCTCCCGGATCTGTTCTGCAGCTTCTGCAACTTACTGGGTGCCCTGAAGAATCGATCGATCGAGTTTCGATCGATCGAAATATACTTCGATCGAACGAACTTTCTGCACAGCAGCAGCTCAGAACAAGGTGAGTATCTCTGTTCCAGTACTTCTTTTAGTCCATTCTGTTCATAATTTGTTTCTGTTTAATAGCATTTTGCTGTTTTTTTAATTTTCTTTTAGTTCATTATAATTTAGTTAAAATTCTGTGTAGTTTGTGTTTCATATTACCCTCAATTTGTTTTATTTTGTTCTAACAAAAAAAAAAAAAGAGTTTCTGTTCCTGCACAATTTCAAAGATTCGATCGATCGATCGAGTTTATATTCGATCGATAGACCTCAACTCATAAGGCAGCTCCTGGATAAGATCAGTAGCAAAAAATTTTACCAAAAATTATTTTTGGTCCCAATCTGTAAGTATTCTTATTTTTACTTTTGCTGCTACCTTTGTGTAAATTGTATGCATTTTTGTTACTCTTTACCTTTTTATCTTAGTTGTGATATTTTTTCTTTTGATTTAAAAAAAAAAAAACATTTTTTTTTGCTAGTAAGGGTCTACTTAGCTATCTAAGGGCAATGACAAGGTGAATTCTGGCAAGGAAAGGTCTTGGGATTTAAGTGTGTCCAATGTGACCCCCCTCACCTACCTGGGAACTAGCCTAGATTGTACTTTGGAGAACTTTGTTCTCCATTAGCAAATTCTTTTCTTTATTTTTGTTTGTCTTTTGGTTAAACATTTGTGTATGCTTGGTGCATGCTTGGTAGAAGATCATTGAACCTAGACTTGACATCTTTAGATTCCGAAATTGAAAGAACTCTTAGGAGAAGTCTTAGAAATTCTGTTGAGATGGGAGATAACATGCATGTGAATGAGAATGAGAGGAATCGGGGAGAAAACGTCGATCATACTAGGACACTTAGGGATTTGTTTGCACCCGTTGCAACAAATTCTCCTTCATGTATAATGTTACCCCCAACCAATGCCACTCACTTTGACCTCAAGCCTCATGTCATCCAACTCCTACCCGCATTCTATGGCTTGGACCTCGAAAATCCTTATAGCCATGTGAAGAAATTCAAAGACATCTGTGCCACCTTCAAATTTCAAAATTTTTCTGAAGAGTCTGTGCATCTTAGGCTTTTCCCTTTCTCACTCCATGATAGAGCCAATGCATGGTTGGATTCAAACATGCCTGGTTCCATCACTTCTTGGGAGAACTTGCTAAACAAGTTTTACAACAAATTCTTCCCCATGTCCAAAGTCAATGAGTGTAGGAAGGAGATAAGCTCATTTACTCAAGAAGAAGATGAGAAATTTTTTGAGAGTTGGGAGAGATTTCAAGATATGCTGATTAAGTGCCCTCCACATGGATATGAGAAAAGGAGACTCATGCAATTTTTCTATCAAGGATTAACTCAATCCAACCGTAGCATGATCGAGTCGATGAACGGAGGCGCATTTCTGAGTTTAACGGGAGAGGAGGCGTATAGGACCTTAGATCAGTTATCCGACATTTTCCAACAGTGGGATTTTTCAAGCTGTCGAGATCAAGCTGTCGAGATAAAGCTGCTCGCATTCAGAAGAAGGGAGGCATCTACGAGGTTAAGGAGGATATAGAATTAAAAATGAAGATAGATGCCCTCACCAAAAAGGTCGAAGCCCTAGTTGTTAGCAAATCCATGAATGCTGCCAATCCATTCCATGTTGACTGTTGTTCCATCTGTGCTAGTCCCATGCACTTAGTACAGACTTGCCCATCATTGCCGGCTTTTGTCGAGTCACCAATGGAGCAAGTGAACGCTTTCAACGATTATCGGAAACAATCCAGTGGACCTTTCTCTGAATCATACAATCCAGGGTGGCGGAACCACCCTAACTTTTCTAGGAAGCAGAACTAGCCTATGAATCAAGGGGGAGTTCCTCACCAATCCCATACTCAATACCCCCTGGATTTCATCAGCCGGTTCACCATCAAAGCCGTCCATCCCAGCCAGCACCATCATACCAAGCCCCTACTCAAGCCCCTGCCTCTTCTTCACAGTCTTCTTTGGAAGACACTCTTAAGGCCTTCATCCAGCTTACAGGCCAATCCATCAATGACGTGAAGAATGCTACCATGGTGAACACTCAAGCTATTGCCAAGATGGAGACCCAGATCGGGCAAATTGCTAGTCACCTGGGGGAGAGAAAGAAGGGAAAGCTCCCTAGTCAGCCTGTGCCAAATCCAAAGTTGCAGTTCCATGAGGGAAGTTCATCAAATGCAGTGCATGGGCTGGAGCAGGTGCAAGCCGTTGTCACACTGAGGTTAGGGAAACAAGTAGACAACCAAGTGGTTCACCCTGAGGAGGACCCTGCTGCACAAGAAGGAAGCAGGAGCGTAGAGAAGAGAGATGCCAAGCCATCTACATTAGCTCCGACCATAGAGACTCCTCCTAGGTCGTTCATACCTAAGGCACCATTCCCTGATAGACTACTCACGCCAAAGAAGGGAGGAAAGTTCGAGGACATTCTGGAGTTGTTTAAACAAGTGCATATCAACATCCCGTTCTTGGATGCCATCCAGCAAGTGCCGTCTTACGCTAAGTTCTTGAAGGATTTGGTAAATGTAAAGCGGAAAACCAATGTCCCAAAAAAAGTTTATTTGACCGAGCAAGTCAGCTCAATCCTCCAGTGTAGGCTGCCTATCAAGTATAAGGACCCCGGATGTCCTACTATTTCCTGCACAATAGGCATCAGCCACATTGAGAAGGCGCTGCTTGACCTTGGAGCCAGTGTCAATCTCCTACCCTATTCAGTTTACCTGCAATTGGGGTTAGGAGAATTGAAGCCCACCTCCATGACATTGCAGCTGGCTGACCGGTCAGTTAAGATACCACGGCGAATAGTGGAGGATGTTTTGATTAAGGTGGATAAGTTTTATTTCCCCGTGGATTTTATAGTGCTAGATATTGAGCCGGTACAGAACGTTGGAGTTCAAATACCGGTGATCCTCGGGCGACCATTCTTAGCTACGGCTAACGCCTTGATCAACTGTAGGACGGGGGTAATGAAGATCTCCTTCGGCAATATGACAGTGGAGCTGACTATCTTTGACATCAGCAAGAGGCCGAGGGAATGTGATGAGATCGGAAGTGCCTGCTTGATTGAGGAGATCATAGAGGAAGAATCAAGCACCAAAGACCCCTTGGAGGCATGCTTTGCTCAGTTTGGAGAGGATCTGGACTTGGATGCGTTACTTGAGCAAGCAAACGCCATTTTAGAGTTTGCTCCTCTGGTGAGCAAGGAAGAAGAGGAGGCAACAGTACCTGAGCCTCCTAAGAAGGAACTTAAGCCCCTGCCGGACAACCTTAAGTATAAGTTCCTAGGTCCAGCCGAAACTTTGCCTGTAATCATAGCTTCGGATCTACATGCTTCTCAGGAGGAGAAATTGTTAGACGTGTTGAGAGAACATAAGAAGCTATAGGCTGGACCATAGAAGATATTAAAGGAATCAGCCCCTCGGTGGTTATGCACAAGATACATCTGGAGGAGGACACCAAACCATCGAGGGAGCCACAGAGAAGGCTAAACCCGACCATGCAGGAAGTCGTCAGAGGAGAAGTAATCAAGTTGTTGGATGCAGGAATCATCTACCCAATCTATGACAGCAAATGGGTGAGCCCCATTCATGTAGTGCCCAAGCGAGCTGGAGTAACGGTCGGGCAGAACAAGGAAGGCGAGTTGGTCCCAACTCGAGTACAGTCTGGATGGAGAGTCTGCATCGACTACCGTAAGCTGAACACCGCCACCAAGAAAGATCATTTTCCTCTTCCGTTCATTGATCAAATGGTGGAGCAGTTGGCCTGGCACGAGTATTACTATTTTTTGGATGGTTATTCTGGATATAACCAGGTCCCTATGGACCCTGAAGACCAAGAGAAGACGACCTTCACTTGTCCGTTCGGGACGTTCACCTACCGACGCATGCCCTTTGGCTTATGCAATGCACCCGCTACTTTTCAGCAGTGCATGATCAGCATCTTTTCTGACATGGTGGAGCGTTTCCTAGAGGTATTTATGGATGAGTTCTCGGTTTTTGGGTCATCTTTTGAGGAGTGTTTGCACCACCTCATGTTAGTCTTGGTGAGGTGTAAAGAGAAGAACCTGGTACTCAATTGGGAGAAGTGCCATTTTATGGTACAGTAAGGAATTGTGCTCGGGCACGTCATCTCTCGTCGGGGGATAGAGGTAGATAAGGCGAAGGTAGACCTGATATCCAACCTTCCGCCCCCACAGACAGTAAAAGAGGTTCGCTCTTTTCTGGGCCATGCAGGATTTTATCGGCGATTCATCCAGGACTTCAGCAAGATCGCCCAGCCCTTGTGCAAACTGTTGGTGAAGGAGGCCCCTTTCATTTTTTACGAGGACTGCAAGAAGGTATTTCGGGCCTTGAAGACAATTCTGACGTCCACACCCATCATTCGGCCCCCGAGCTGGGGTACACCTTTCGAGATCATGTGTGACGCGTCCGATTATGCCATTGGAGCTGTGTTGGGGCAGCGCATTGACAAACTTCCCCACGTCATTTATTATGCAAGTCGAACTCTGAACGATGCCTAGCTGAATTATTCGACCACTGAGAAGGAGTTGCTGGCAGTCGTATTTGCTCTGGATAAGTTTCGATCCTACCTACTAGGATCAAAAGTCATCATCTACTCGGATCACGCGGCATTAAAGTATCTTTTCTCCAAAAAGGATGCTAAATCTCGCCTCATCCGGTGGATTTTTCTCTTACAAGAGTTCGACATTGAGATTCGGGACAAGAAGGGTTCCGAAAACGTGGTGGCTGATCATCTCTCGAGGATAATCGTGGACTTCACAGAAGAAGCCGTCCCCATTTCTGAGACCTTCCCCAATGAGCAGTTGATGCATATTGCTCATGCTCACTCACCATGGTTTGCTGACATAGTGAACTATCTTGTCACCGGTCAAATGCCTTTGCATTGGGGGCGGCAAGATAAGTCCAAATTCATGTCCGTGGTGAAGAATTTTTTCTGGGACGATCCTTACTTGTTCAAGTATTGTCCCGATCAGATCATTAGGAGATGCATTCCCGAGCCTGACCAATCCAGTGTCATCTCCTTCTGTCATGATCATGCCTGTGGAGGCCACTTCAGTGCAAAGAAGACCGCTGCAAAGATTTTGCAGTGCGGTTTTCATTGGCCGACCATCTTTCAAGACGCTCACACTTATTGTGTTTCATGCGAGCGCTGTCAGAAGTTAGGGAGTATTGCACGCCGAAATATGATGCCCCTCAACCCGATTCCTATTGTTGAGATCTTTAATGTGTGGGGCATCGATTTCATGGGACCTTTCCCACTCTCCTTCGGCTATCTGTACATTCTGGTTGCAGTGGACTATGTGTCCAAATGGGTGGAGGCAGTTGCCTGCAAGACCAATGACCACAGAGTTGTGGTCCAGTTTTTAAAAGACACTATATTTGCTCGTTTTGGTATTCCTCGAGCAATTATTAGTGATGGTGGAAAGCATTTTTGCAACCGGGTCTTTCGAGCAGCTGATGAAGAAATATTGCATCACGCACAAGGTTGCCACTCCCTATCACCCTCAGACAAGTGGACAAGTGGAGGTTTCAAACAGAGAGATCAAGAGGATTTTAGAGAAGACGGTGAACCCGTCAAGGAAAGATTGGTCTCTCCGGTTGAACGATGCATTATGGGCGTACCAGACAGCTTTCAAGACACCGATTGGCATGTCACCTTACCGTATCGTGTACGGGAAAGCATGCCACCTGCCTGTGGAGTTGGAGCATAGAGCCTACTGGGCCATTAAGCAGCTGAATTTCGATCTCACAAAGGATGGCTCATAGAGGAAGCTCCAACTCAATGAATTGAAAGAGCTGAGGAACGATGCTTATGATTGTGCTAGGATGTACAAAGCACGGATGAAAAAGGTTCACGACCAGAACATATTGAGGCGATTCTTTGAGCCCAGTCAGAAAGTCCTTCTTTACAATTCAAGTCTGCATCTGTTTCCAGGGAAGCTCCGATCTCGATGGACAGGACCTTTCATAGTTCGATCAGTGTTTTCTTATGGGGCCATTGAGATTGAGGATCCAAAAAATGGCAGCACGTTCAAGGTGAACGGGCAACGACTGAAGCCATTTTTGGAGTTACAGAGCTCAGAGGTTGAGACGACCCTTTTAGAAGATCTGAGTTACTCGGAGTGATTGTCGTCAGGATGGAAAGTCTGGCTGAAGACTGAAAACTTAGCGCTTGTGGGAGGCAACCCTCATCATTTTTTCTTATCATTTGATTTTATTTATTGTGTTTTAGTTGTGATTTTCAGGACAGTGTCTGCCGTTCAAGTTTGGGGGAGCGCTTCTCTTGCAGTGTGCCCAGCTTGCATCACCATTTCGGTATTGTATCTCTAGCCACATTGGGGACAATGTATCATTCTAGTTTGGGGATGGGGTAGACATTTTTGTCTGTTTTCATTTAATGTTTGCTTTGTTAATACTTGTTATATATATACCTTAGTGTTAGTTGAGCATCGTTACATCTTACTATGGTCTGCGTCTCATTGGTTTGTTTAACATGTTGAATTTTGCATATCATTAAAATCTAAGATCTTTTGACTTATCTTTGGATTAGAGAGACTTGACATGTTTAACTTGTTTATCACAAGCACATTAGCATTGTTTCTGTGGGGTATGAGATTTGAATTAAAAATAATGTATCTTGAGATTTGTAGAATGACTTGTTGATGAAACCTTGGCTTATTATTATTATTATTATTATTTATATATATATAAAATCTGCTTAGAATAATATCACCAATTTAACTTCTCATTGAGTAACCGGGCCCCTTGCCTTATTAAGCATTGGGTGTTCGCGTAAAAAGATGAGAATTTCAGCTTGGATGTTTGTTTGGCTAGTTTGACTTCGTAGCCTTTTTGACTTGAGTAATTAAGCCCTTAGGGATGTTTTTACATCTAGTGCCCTAAAACCATCTAGTTTGGGAGTCACTGGCCCAACACTCGTTACATGGGTTAATTAGAAAGCTTAATGGAGTCAAGCATTGTACAGCCGACACAAAAATAATAAATAAATAATAATAAATGTAAGATAAGCCTTGGTTATTTGATGGAAGTCCTGCAAATTTTTGGACATATGTGCTTTGAGGAAAATCGAAACCCCATGAATCTATGTTATTCACACCTTACACTTTTGAACATGTGTTGTCTCAATTTTCCATCTATGAGTTGATCGATAACATGATAATAGTAGCTAGGTTTAATTTCGTTCATTTCATAGTGTATTTCAGTAGCTTTTGTTCTTAGACACTTTCTCTTTGTAAAGCTTTTCTTTTATTTCCATGTTTATTCTTCATTTTCTTGTGGTGTTCTTAGTCATGGAAGGCTAGTAACCTCAACTAAGGTTGAGGATGAAACCTTTCCATTGATGACACTCACACTCTTGTTATACTACTTGCACATTTGATGATATATCATATTTGTTGTTCAAGTTCCATTCATTTAAATGCTTTATCTTTTGCAATGAATGTGGTTGTTAGTAGATATAGGACATTTAATGTGTTTCAACCGATTGATACATTGTTTTATCAATTTGAATGATGATATCCATTGTGATTTGTTCATTGAATGGATACATTGGATGATTTGATTTCAAATGGGTACTCTTTGTGATTTATCTTTGAGTTGGATTCATTTAATGGTTCTAGAGTTTGTGGTTAAGACACTTGAATGACATCCAAAGCTTAATGTTCTTTGGGTGTTCAAGTGGAAACCAAGAGTGTGAGTTGTTGGATTTGGTTTGGTAGATTCCTTAGCCTTAGTTCCTTTTAATTTGCATATTTCATTTCATCTCTTTTATTTAGTCTTTTACTCTTGAATCAATCCTAAAACTTTTGGAACTAGGTTAAAATGAGGTTGATTAAACAAGACACCAACATTTGACCATTTCCCTATGGATTCGACCTCGTACTTGCACACACTATATTGCAAACGATTCGTGCGCTTGCGAGTACTCATTAAAACACACATCAAGTTTTTGGACCCTTCACAAGCCTATCAAGGATTTGTAAGTATAATACTTTTTTTTTTTTTGAATAATGTAAGTATAATACTTACTAAGACTTATTTGTTTTTAAAGCATTAATATTGTGTTTATTTGAGCTGTATATTTTGAGAGTAACATGACAACATGATTTTGAACATGTTAAGTATGTTGACATAAAGAAAATTTTTATAATGTTTTCCACTTAGATAGGTTTCTATGTGTACATTTCCAAGCAGGAGATTGGAAGGTACATACATTAACACACTAAGGCACAATGTGTTGAACTAGCCCATGTTTGACGAGCCAAGCTGACAAACGACCATGCATCTTTTTTATTTCTTCCACATTTTTATTTGTATAAAATTTTTATTTGTCTATTCAAGTATTTCACATTTACAATGAAATTTATGAAAATAATTGACCGGTTGTTTGTTATTATATAAAAAAAAAAAAAAAAAAAAAAAAAAAAAAAAAAATCCTGCCTAATTCACTAATTCATGGGAAGAGACTAAACTCTTTTTGTATTTGAAAAATGTTCCAAGAGGGATGAGCATTGACGTTGAGCATGAGATGATTGTGAAAATAAAGATTGTTTGGTTATATGATATGTATTGATGTTGCATTTGGATGCTTGTATTTGAGTAAGCAAATAATGAGTAAAAGTATGGGATAAATGTTGAGATGAGAATGAGTAACGAGATGGACCCACAAGGAAGAAAGTTATTGGTGGGAGTGATGCCCCTTGTCAGTGAGAAACTAGAAGAGTGATGCCTCCGGTGCTGATTGACAAAGAAGAAAATTTCTGGCGGGAGTGATACCCCTTTATAAACCTAGAGAGGAAGTAAAAGTAAATGAGCTAATAAATAATAAAGAGTAAAGATAATGAGCTAACGAGTAATAAAGAGTGCATGGCATGAGCATTGCATAAGTTTGCAATGATGTTTCATGAAATGTATTTATGAGATTGATATTTATGTTTACGAACTGTTAAGTGCTTAGATATGCTCATATGCACTTGTTTTGCTCATGAGATGTGGACTGCATATATACATGTGTAGCTACGTTATATGATATAAGGGTTGAGCTTAAGAAAGTTAAGAGATATTTCTATGTGATTTAAATTGCTTTACGATCATAGGCTATGGATTTATGTGATAAACTCTAAATTGTTTTTTAGAAAACCTAGTGTAGTCAATTTTATAAATTCTTGTAGAAATATATAGTGTATAAAAGCGGCTCAGTGATAAAACTAGTGAATATTATACTTTCTGAGAAATGCAGCCTATGTTATTGTGGCAACCCCACAATCGCGTAGATCTTGTTACAGCAGATGTTGATAATGACGACGATGACCTGGTAGCTATATATTTGGGTTATTATGGAGGCAATTAGTCTACTCTTTTGTGTTCATTAATTTTGTTGTATCTACATACTTATGATGTATTTTTATATTGTGTCGCAAGTGGCACTCAACTCTAGTAGGTGTATTTTGGTTATCATGCACACTGTAAATGTTTATTAATATGGATGTCTATTGTCAGCTCCGCATGTAAAGTGTATGAGGTTTATATGTTAAGAGAGTTCTTCCACTGCGAGATTTTGATCCCTGATATGATGTGCAGAGGTGAGTGGTGACGTCGTGGAACCAGGGCCGACTGGAGCCTTTGGCAGATTAGGCGGCTGCCTAAGGCACCCAATTTAATAAGGCCCCCAATTAAAAAAAAAAATTTTAAAAAAAAAAAGGGCCCTTAACTACCATCAACACACTTTAATAAGGCCCTAAATTATGGTAAAAATAAATTTAAGAAAGTCATTAAAATTAAAAAAAAAATGCTAAGAAGATATGGAAAATCTTAAAAGTTATTAAGGCCTTAATTACCCAAATTGAAGACCTTAAGTAAGTCCAATGTTCAAAGACAAAATAGAATGAAAAAAGTAAATAAATAAATGCTAAGAAGATATAGAAAGTTTCAAAAGTCATGAAGGCCTTTATTATCAAAATTTAATGCCTTTTCGAAGAAAATCATGAATGTCATTAATCAAAATTAGAAAATTCTCGGTCATCATGTACAATAGCTGAGATTAAGTCCGGATAGGTTTCAATCCAGACCTAGTTTACATTCTGAGTTAGTGCCATTCTTGCCCATTGATGGGTAGCTACGTTGTTTATTCTTCTTGAGTTAAGTTTAACGATCAAAGACAAAATAGAATGAAAAAAAAAATGCTAAGAAGATGTAGAAAGTCTCAAAAGTCATGAAGGCCTTAAGTTAAGTTCAACGTTCAAAGACAAAATACAATAAATAAATGTTAAGAAGATATGAAAAGTCTCAAAAGTCATGAATGCCTTAATTACTAAAATTGAAGGCCTTAAGTTAAATCCAACGTTTAAAGACAAAATAGAATGAAAATATATATAAATAAATAAATAAATAAAAAATAAAAAAGCCAAGAAGATGGAAAAACTCTAGTTTCAATTTCAAATCCTACTCTTTATCTCAATTTCCCTATTCAAGTCTTATTTGAATTTGAATTTCTCTCTTCTTCTCAATTTTCATTATTTCTCAATAACTTACTGTTCAATTCCTTAAAATTATTCCAAAAATTTTTATTTTCAGAACTAAAAGTTTAACAGAAAATTTACAAATAGAAGAAAATGCTCTAATTGACACATTAAATTATATAAAAAGACTTGATTCTTTTCCTAATGCAAGTATCGCTTACAGAATTTTATTGACAATACCTGTTATAGTTGTTTCTGCATAAAGAAGTTTTTCAAAATTAAATTTAGTAAAATCTTACCTAAGATCAACAATGTCACAAGAAAGATTAAATAGATTAGCCATATTATCAATTAAAAAGAAAATGTTAAAAAAACTCAAATATAAAAACTTAATAAGTAATTTGGCATCCTAAAAAGTGAGAAGAATGAATTTTAAATAAAAATATAACTTTAAATTAATTAATATTTAATTTTATATAAAAGCCTAACTTAAACCGGCTATGTCCATTGATCGATTCAGCGCTGGGTTAATCCACACCCTTCGAGTCTTCTATAAAAGAAAGCATAGGCGATGGGTGTGCATTCAGTAGAAAAGAGACAACTAGACAAGAGAAGGTGAGGAACTTGCCTGAAAGTGGTCTTGAGCTTTCCTTGTATTGTCTCTAAAGAATTCGGTGGTTTCACTTAAAAGGAAAGACAAATATGGAAGATTTTAACATTTCTTTTTCTATTGGACAAAACCGGTTGGGACCTTCTAGAATCAGAAAAGTCTCCTTCTAAAAAGTTAAAAGAGTAATTCTATTAGTACATCAAGTGTTTGTTTACTGTACACTTATTTTATTCATTCTATTATGAGTAATTCTATTATTACATTAAGTGTCAATTAAGTATTCATAAAAAAAATAAAAATGAGGTGACTTTAAAAATCACCATTGGGCGTGTGATTGATCAAATGATCATTTTAAAATTCACCTCATTTTTTTATGGACACTTAATGAAAATTTAATGTACTAATAAAATTACTCAAAAGTAAAAGGTGCCTGTACATATATTTATAAAATCGCATGCTATATATATATATATATATATATATATATATAGACACACATACACACTTTTATTAATAAAAAGTATTGTTAGACACTATTTATATTAATGAAGCTGTTAAATTTATTTAATATAAATATAAGCTATATGTTGGCTTAAACCAATTTTGGTATCTCATTTGGAAACTATACCTGCTTTAAAATTATTTAATTAAAGATTTATTTATTTTTAGTTGCAAAACTCTATTGTAAAATTAGTGGGTTTTAAATATTGTATCTTTTTTTATAAAAGGATATCATGCTAATATGAAGTCTGTTTTGATAAATAGATATTTAAGGGCCTTGATAAATACCGTAATAAGATCAGAATAAAATATTAATAATAAAATGTAATTGGATAAATTGTATATGTAGAAATAATATTTAAATAGGAAATTATATTAAGGTTTAAAGGTCAGAAATTAGAATAGCATTTAAATGTATTTTTAGTGAATAATACTAATTCATTATTATCTGTACTAAAATATATTGTAATGAGCAATTGTCTGTGAACACTATTTGAAGAAAATAACTGTTGGTATTTCTTACCCACTGAGATGATACGTGGTGACTTTCTTTAATGTTTTGATTTCTGTTTTATTTAATTGTATGCGAGTTGTTTGGCATATGTTTTGTTTGGATCTATGCATGTCACTATACTTGTTAATAAAAGACTGGAGGTTTAGGTACCAAGGCATCAGTGGATTGATTAGACCAATGGTTAAACTGAGGTTTAAGTACCAAGGCGTCAAGAAATTGACTAGACCAACGGTTAAGCCAAAAGTTTAAGTACCAAGGCATCAATACACTGATAAGACCGACGGATAAACCAAAGGTTCAAAGAGGTAATAACATGATAATGGAGCATAGGCTCGTAATAAAGTAAAGACCCTTGGCACCAATGAATAAGTAGACCCTGGGTTAGAGGCGCTTGGCACAATATGGATAAAACCGGTTTGATAAGAGACCTACTGCACCAAGATAACTATACATGTAAAAATAGGTGGTTAAAGTCCACGGCATCTATTGATCCATCTACACTAATGAATGAAACTGTACAACTAGAATTGTTAATGAGATTGTACATAAGCATATATAAGGAAAGTTCAGATCTTCAAATATTTTCTTCGTTTCTACTTCAAATTAATTAGGTATCGTATTTATTCTTTTATATTTACCAATAGTTATTATTAATGAACACTAATAATCTTAGAGCCTGGACCACTAACAACCATGTGTGGCCTAATGTAAACTTTTTCTTTTTTCCTCTTTTGAATGTAAAGTCTCATGAATAGGGTCGACATTTTTTTGAGGAATTATATTAGATTAAGAAGCACTATAATATCCTTTGTCAAAGTAACCAGAAATGAAAGAAATTAAAAAATGAACGAAAAAAATACATACACCCTTTCAAATTACCATCCTATTGTCAATATCCCTATAACCTCTTCCAATTATGTCAATGTCTACCTAAATTATCAAAAAAAAATAAAAAAAAAATAAATATCATTATCCCTCCAAAGTAGTCAACAAAAAGACAAAAATAACCCTAAATTTTTTTAATAAGACAACAATAAAATTAATTTTTTTTTAGAGAAAATTAAAAAAACGAAGGAAGTGACTCATTTTTTCATGTTCTTTTTTTTTCTAAGAAAATGACTTGTTTTATTTTGTTTTTTTTTAATTAGTTTTTTAGAAAAATATATATATATATATATATATATTTTAGTATATATATATATATATATATTTAATTTTGTGAAGGGTATTTTTGTCATTGAAGGGCACATTGACTTTTTTTAATAGTTTAGATGAGATATTAACACAATTGGCTGTTTGGGGTCCGGAGAAATTGAGAATGAGACGGTAGTTTGAAGAATGTATGTTTATTTTTTCCAAAAATAAAAAAGCTTAAAAACTTCTATTAATGGAACTTAAGCCAGAAGTAATCACATGCAAATCTTGAAAATTTTAATAGCAAGAAATGGTTGTATTGCTTGAGAGCTCCATGCATATGTATATTCAGTTCAAAACGAACTGTCCAAATTACATGTCTCTTTTGACTAAGACTTGGTCCTTTTTCTTCTTTTTCTTTTTTAAGCTTCTGAAAAGTCTTACTACTTGTGAGCCCCATATCGCTCCTTAAAATATGTTACCAATGAATGAGGAGTTGTGATTGGTGCACAACAAGATTGCACAACATATTTACAACACAATACACATGGGGTGAGACTTATGTGGTGGGTCCTACTCACATGAATCTCACTCATATGTCTTATGTTGTGCATGTGCTGTGTAACCTTGTTGTGCAAAAATCTTTTCCCTTATTCTACTTCTAGGGAAACGAATAATTAAAAAAAAAAATCATCAAATTGTTTTTAAGTTCGATATATACCCCTCTTGGCCACTCATTCATGGAAGAAGATTTTTGCACAACAAGGTTACACAACACATGCACAACACAAGACACATGGGTGGGAACCATGTGAGTAGAACCCACCACATGAGGGAAAATGTTAGATTTACAACACCAATACAACAACTGTACAACAATTCTTCACATGAGGGTGGGTCCCACATACTGGGACCTATCCTCATGTGAGGGATTGTTGTACAGTTGTTGTATTGGTGTTGTACAAGAATCAAATCCCCCCATGTATCTTGTATTGTGCAATCTTGTTGTGCACCAATCACAACTCATAGAATTGGAAAAAGATTTTTGCACAACAAGATTACATAACACATGCACAACACAAGACACATGAGTGGAACCCATATGAGTATGACCTATCATATGAGTCTCACGCCATGTGTCTTATACTGACATGTTTTGTGCAACCTTATTGTGCACTCATCTCTCGAATATTTTCTTAAAAAAATTAGAAATGGGCTTTGTGAGGTTTACCCATTTTTCCATACATTGTTCAAAAAGAAATAGTTATCAATTAATCCCGTCAAGAAGTGGAAAAGATATTTGTGAAAGGTTCTTTCTGCGCCACTCACTTGTGGCAGCTCTTTGTTCTCATCTGAGGAGAAATATGTGAAGTCTGAGAATGAAAGAGAGTTCCTTATTTCAAGAGCACCTAAATAAGTTCAATTAATGCTTTTTGTTTTATTTTATTTTTTCTTATATTCAATTCAGGGAAAGGGAAATGGGAAATTACATGAAAACTAAAAATAATGGCTAGGCAACTCGAACAAGAGCCCTAAAAGGCTAAAACAACCAAGAAATCAGTGCCAACAAACCAAACACTACTAAGAAAGGATCAAATAAATGACATGACCCATCGAGAGAATTGGGACCTCAACTAAAGGCGGTAGGCATAGGCAAAGTTGTTCCAATGGAACAATCAACGTAACAGCTGATCAGAAGAGCGAGAAAATGCTTCACAGCAAACGAACTGGCACTGAGGTTTGAAGGGGGTTCAATGCTTTTGTTATTAAATCGCCAATATGGACGAAGAAGAGTGAGTTACTATTCTGCTTGTATAATTGTGTGGTTATACCCCTGAGTAACGCTAATGATTTCAATTATTTTGATTCTACACTTATGCTTCGTTTGTTTCAATGTAAATTGGTTTTTGTGGTAAAATGGTTTCAGAGAAAAGTCATTTTCCAAAAATATTTTTCAGTGTTTGGCGCTTACAGAAAATTACATATATTTTTTTTTTATATTTTCATTCAATCATATTAAGTTATAAAAATCAATTTTTATTCAAAATATAGAAATATATAATATAAAATAATATAAAAATCACCAATGACGAGATTCTGGCCACTTTCACCGGATTCTGGCTACTATTGCCGAATTCCAGGATAAAGGCCGGAATAATTTAGGTTAACCATTGGTACTAATTTTGCATTTTTCCATTTATAAAATCAAGACCTATAAATTAAACTCCACTAACCAATATCTATTTTCATAAATATCCATGTATTTCTCTAAATACCTTTGAGATTATTATTTAGACTATAAAACATTAAAATAATAATATGTTCGTTATCTTAAAATCAAAATCTCTTTATACCGATATTAAAATCTTGGGGTGCTATGCTCAAAATGCTAACCAAGGATAATTTTTTAATTTTATATATATAAAAAAAAATGGGTTATGTTGTGACAGTTTCCGGTATGTTATGAACGGCACATTTTTGGATGTTCTTCATGCTCTTATGATCTCTACAAAACAACAAAAATTCCAGGGGTCTCGTTCCGATGGCTCAGTGCTTGGAGTTTGATTGTCTCTGAGTCCTATCCCCTTTCACCTAGGAGTTAGACTGCTGACCAAATTATTCAAATAGTCCATATTGGATCCGGATTAGGACTATTACTCCAATTTGACTTGGAGTATGATTATTCCCAGCAAGTTAAATATTATTTAGCACTCTAAACTAACATTCGTTTGTGATGTAGCGCCATGAACTGACAACTCACATGGTAAGGTCCTCTAAACTATCAATTTGATATAATATCGACACTCCGTTAGGAGATTCCGTCTTCTTGGATGGAAGATTGCACTTGACCAATTTGACCTAATTCTACCAATTTTAAATAAAAATTAAAAAAGCAATGGGTGGCTTGTGGGCCACCATAGAGGTAGCCGCGTGCCACCCCTGACCGCATCCAGGTGGCTTGCAGGCCACCCCAAATTAGGCACGGGGTTGCCCGCGGGCCACCCCCAGCCGATTAGGGTGGACACGCAGCCACCCCATGGGTCGGGGTGGCGCTAGCCACCTCTGAGGGTAGATCTCCAGTGGCCCGCAAAACACCTTAGTGATGTGCAACCACCCCCATCCGCCTATGGTGGCTCGCAAGCCACCCCCTACTCCAAAGGGGGTGACTGCTTTCAATTTTTTTTTTCTTTATTCTTTTTTTAAAAAACTAATTTTTAAGTTTTAATTTTTTTTGGTTTTATATTTTATACTTTTAATATGTTAATATTTTTTTTTGCCTACCCCAAGGACATTTGAATTAATTTTTACACCTCAAAAAGTGATTTCTAATTTAGTCTATCCATAAATATTGATATTGCATTGATCCCAAGAATTAAGTTGTTAAGTTTTTAATTTTATTTATTTATATTTTTTAATTTATTCATATTTTCTTAAAGAAATAGTGAGATGTGTCATCGTTCTATTGGTGATGACATGTGGTACACTAATGGAATCCGTCAAATGTTTTGACAGAATTTGACTGCAGAGACCAAATTGTTAGTTTAGCCTATCCCAAGGACTTCTGATTTATTTTTTTTATTCCACTACGAGGGATTTGTAATTTCAGCCGACAACAAATAATGATTTTGCATTTATCCTCAGATTTCTTTTTCTTTCTCTCTTTGCTTTTTTTTTTAAAAAAAAAAAAAATTAGTATTTTTCTACTAATTAATAAATATAAAGGGTAATTTTGGTTTTTCAATGGTAAAAAATAAGTGTATTTTCAGAAATTTTGATCAAATTTAATTTTTCATCCAAGATAATGGTGAAGATTGATGGAAGGGACTAAATCATATCATGTGAGTTTAGGGGCGGATCTACAGCAGACCTTGGGGGGCCCAGGGCAACCCCAAAGATTTTAGAAACCTTGTTAAAATATATATATATATATATATATATATATATATATATATATATATATATATTATGGCCTCATAAGGCCCCGGCAAGATTAAATTTTATCACCCAAGAAAAGCTTTCACCCCAAACTTAGTCTTTACCTAACACTAGCTAAGACTTTATCCCCAAAAAATAAAAAAAATAAAAAAAAATGTATAAAAATTTAAATTAAAAGAAAAACTATAAAATAAAATAAAGATCATGAATGGAAATAAAAACAAAAAGATAAATAAAAGATGTTTCTTTTATTGTTTTTCTATAGATAGGTGTCAATGACATCAATAATCAATTTATATTATGACTTTGTTTTAGGCTATTTTATTTGGAATAGGTTATGCTCATATTAAGATAATAATACTGAAATTAATTAGTGTGATGAAGTTAAAAAGTAAGTGTGAAATTTATCAATGTAACAGTACTGAAATTTATTTGGCAAAGTAAAAACTAGGCCTGCCTTTTTCAGCGAAGTACTAATTAAAATACAACACTTTGATTTCTTCTTTTTTCTTGTTTAAAAAAAAATATGAAATAGATAACTTCTTTTTTATTGTGTTCTTTCATTTTCTTCTTCTATTTCATTTTTTTTTTTATTAGTTTGCGGCATTCTACTAACACTTGATTGTATTTGGTTTGGTTTTAAGAAATTGCTCTGAGATAACGTTGATTCCCTAAAAGCTACCCATTTTTCTTAGACTCTATTAATTGTGCTTAATTTGTTTTACCATTAGTTTATATTATTATGAATTTATGATGCCGTTATATTAATTAATATTTACTTTGATTTTTTTGGTTAATTTAATTTTACATAAATGCGCATGGGCACACATTTAATGGGCTATATATATAAAAATTTGGAACCCCCAAACAAACAATCCTAGTTCTGCTCTTGTATGATTTGTTAGTTCATGGTGCTACATCACAAACAACTGTTAGTTTGGGGGGTTCAATAATATTTAACGCAAAACAATCCATTTAATTTATAATCCATCTTACTTTATCAAAAGCTACCATTCTTAAACAACTCTCAATTAAAATAAAGGTTTCTTGAGGCCAATATTCATATAAGAAGCTTATAGACCTAACTAGGAGAGAATATTTCATTTTCTAATTAAGACAAAAAAAGTCACATAACTTATGATTTATCTTACAATCGAAGATACTATTTTATAACAGCTCTCCTTTAAATAAAACTTTCATTAAGTCAATGTTGTACAACATAGCATTTTGTGTTGCTTAAACATGAATCAATACATTTTCCTTATCCATAGTAAATCATGTATCTTACTATGATCTAGTCAATCTGTTCTATTTGCTTCAAATATCTCTTCATAGTTTGCAAAACTCCGTTATCTTTTGTAATTTTTTTATTCTATACATGTAGGCTTTCGAGTAGTATCTTTAATATAAAGTGTCTTTTCGTATAATTCAGATTTGATTTATTTTTATATGACGTGTTTACCATGCTTTCTGAGCTAATATTTCAAAACCTTTTGAATGGGTGCATTGATATAATATTATCATAATTATCTAATCATCCATCTTTACTTGTTTATTGAAATTAAATTAACTTATATATACAAGTATACTTCAGTTTTGTTAAAAGTCACAAGTTATCATAAATATTGTCCTCAACCTTTTACTCTAACCAAAAATCACTTTACTTTAGAAATATGATATTTCTTAAAATAAGAAGTATTAAAAAAAAATTTGGATAAAATTACTTCAAGAATAAGTCAATTCAGAACTATTAAAACTTTTGGCCAAATCAAAAGTCACTTCACTTGCATATAAATGTAATCGTTTAAGCCTTAAATATAATTTTGAGTTAAGCTTAAAATAAGAAACTTTCTAAAAAGAAAAAATATGGTTATGAAATGTGTTAGAAAACTTATGTTGGTGATCACAAAATTGCATATACTTATTCTTATTAGTGTGCAAGCCAATAACATTGCCCCAACCTCATTCACTCCATCTTCACCTCCCATATTGCATCCTTATTCCTCTGAACTTGATATTGGAGAATTGCATTTGTGCCTTATACATGCAGTTGGTCATTGTACTAGATTTAAAAGCACATGGCCATTTCCCGACAAAGCATATGAACTTTGCATAACTAATGCTTTTGCACTGTGCATCGTTGAAACCCGAGGTTCTAAAAACCCAATTATTTTTCATAACCTAAGATATTGCCTCGACGTCAATTGCGAGCCAAAATTGAGAATTAAAGTCAAACATCATCAAAGTACCCTTTTTGTTCGTTGTTTATTGGAATGTTTTTATCAGCATGTCGCAAACCCCAATGATGTCATTTTTGTACAGAATCGTTGAGTTTCAACTTTGATGAGGTAAAACTTCCTAACTACTCTCTCTATATGTCTTTCTTTTAATTAAAGCAATGCACATCAAGATCGTCTTGAATCAATGGTGGAGCTAGAAAATCGTTGTTTCAAGGGCCAAAACTAAAATTTGATAAATATAATTTAAAACCAAAGTAAAGGCAGGGCGACATGTGCAAAGACGACAGTTTCAAAAAAAAATATGTGTAGAAAAAGAAAAGTTAGCACAATTGAAAAAAAAAAACAACAAATCAAAAATTGCATAAAGGGTTCAAAGGTGTGCAATCTAAATTAGTTTTTTGGGTGGCCGATTGATACCGTCCCTGTTTATGCTTGTTTGTGTTTATATATAAGTATATGTGTGTCTCTTATTGTATGTCAGTGTGTCATCATACTTGGTGCTTATTTGTGTAAATTTCTAATATTTCTAGGTAACTTGTAGATTGAGAATTGTGTAAAGCCAACGGAAGGAATGACAGATCTATAATCTGTTTTCTTCCGGGTTTAGAAACTAAATGGTTGGTTTGGGTTTGCGATTTTAAAAAGTGGGATTTAAAAATAACTATTTTAAAATGTGCGATTTGAAAAAGTAATTTTTAAAAGCACAGTTAAACATTTGACAAAATCGCAGTTTGGCCTTTAAAACCACAGGTTATCTTTTAAAATTCTGCGTTTCCAAAAAAACATCCAAGTTGCCTGCTATTTGAAAAAGCATTTTTTTGCGTTTTTCAAACCGCAATTTTTAAAAAATGCAATTCCCAAACAATTCATTTTTTTGCAATTTGGTTTAAAATCGTAATTTTTGTCTACGAAATCGCAATCCCAAACGCACCCAAATCATCTTAAAAGAAAAAGGAAAAAACTATCATTAGAAAACTATCTTATAATACAAATAAGATAAAAACCTATCCATAAAGAAAAAGGAGACCTGCAAGGTTGTAACTCCACAACGTTCGGTTATCGATTGTATTTTAAGACTTTGCTACCGTATCGGTCGATCTATGTCTATCAGAGAAAACTAAAAAGACTAAAGATAATAATAATAAGAGGGGTGCTACACATGCACCCCTCATCCACCCTTCATCCTTCATTTACAATAAAAAAATTGATTTTAAGCAAAAAGGTGTTTCTGATGTGACATTAGAGACACCTTTTTGCTTAAAATCAATTTTTTTAAGCAAAAGAAGTGGACAAAGGGGGAATGAGGAGAGGATTTTTAGCATTTCCCTAATAATAATAAAACGACAGATGCAACATAAAATAGAAGTTCATACAGTTCAGCTTTTTTATTCAGCTTCTGTTGTAGTAAGATGTTAAAAATCAGCTGCCCTATCTGCTCTATCTTAACTTCGATTTCTTTTTTGTTTTAATCTAAAAAGAGACCTAATATTACTATTCCTTTTCAACCTACGTACAGAACTATTTTTTATAAAAAAAAAAATCTAACAAGAACCCTGACACAACTACGTAGTCTACATTATCCCTTCCCTTGTAAAAAAAAAAACACCAAAAAAAACTATTTATCTCTACGCTACGTGATTAACACCAAAGCACTTAAAAAAAAAAAAAAACACAATCACACACAAAAAATACCCTGCGTGAAAAGGAAAACAACTGCAGGGGCCATTTACTAGTTAGTTTGACATTCTCATTAGAAAGCAAATTTTTTTAAACAGCTCGTGGCCCTACAGGCCTACATGTGGCTCCGCCACTGTCTTGAATTTTTAGGTTATTCTAACTTGCAGATTTCTCAAATCTCAACAATGATTTTCAAATTAAATGGCTGAGATTTTATCATATTGGTATCTTTTTCTTTTAACATATTATACATTCTAAGCTAGTGAATCTTTAGTTGATAGAGGTAATCGATAAATATTGCCGATATGATAAATTCTAAACCATTATTTGAACATATTTGCAGAAATTTGAAACAGTTACATGAGTAATGCTAGAAGTCATTTTTGTGTCTTTTCAAGAATGATATGGCTTTTGAAATCACTATTGAGCTTGTAATTAATCACTATTTAATTTTGATCAAATGGTGATTTTAAATCAATATAGTGGTCTTTTGATAATCAAATAAATCAATGTTAACAAATGAAAATTTCATACGAATTGATTAACCATAATAGGGCTCCTAAACCACATCAATAGCAGTTGTTATTCAGTTTGTAGTGGGTGGTGGTTGGAATGCGAGATCGCACAATTGCCACCAGATAGGAAAAATATCTTGCACCGTACCACTAGTTTTGGTGGTAGGGCCATTAGATCAATGTGTGTTCTTGAATATGCCATCAACTAAATGGCATGGGTTAGTCGGTTCAAGCACATTGTTGATTTTTTTATTTTTTTTTATTACTATTATTTTTTGTAACACCACAACAATTTTCACACATATGTAAATACCATGACGCGCTACTTCTATGCCTTGACATTAACTCACAACAAAATATCCTTTAAAATTTTTATTTCTTTTAAAATGAAGACATTATTCAAAAAATTCACCAGATCGAGCACTAAAACATATTAGCTTATTTACATTTATAATCAAATATTTACATTAATATTTTAACTTACAACCTTAACTAAATATCATAATCTATTAACTCTTACATCAACCATGCTTATACAACAATATGGAAACCTATTAAAGTGTGAACTATACAATCGAATTACCCTTTAAGCCCTCGTCTATTGATCACTCGAGTTACTTGCCCTTCATGCCAACGTAATCAATCTTTGTAAAATAATGTTTTACAGATGTAAATATAAGCAACCATGTTGTGTGTGTACGTAGTGTGAGCTCTCTTTGTACATTTAAAATTCCTCTATTTTTTTTTTATTAAATACAAAACTAGTTTTGAAAATTCAATGCAATATTGTATTTTTGCGGAAACCATGTACATACTATTAATACCTTAAAACCATTTGTCGGCAGATACAGTGACGAAACATAAAAACAAAACATGCTTATGAACATAAGGGTGTTTAAACTTCCAAAACATGTACATACGCTAACCGAACTAGTCCTTTCCCTTGGCCGATGTTGAACTTACTACTAGGTTTTGACCTAAGGGTATCTAAAGTCCTTCCCCATTCAATGTAAGGGCGTTGAACATAATACCACACTCAACCAAAGGCTCCAATGATTGACCCTATATGGATTGGGATTAGGTGTAACACCCCACTTAATATTGGGCTTCGATGGATAACCCTGTACGGATTTGGCTTGTTGAGCACACCCCACTCAACCTTGGGTTCTGTCGATTAGCCCCCTGTGTATTGGGCTAATTGAGCATAACATTCCGCTCAATCCTGGACATCAAATATTTATCCCCATTTGGATTGGGCCAGTCGAATGTATCACCTAGCACAACTATGTGTAATCGAACGTATAATCCGCATTCGAAATGGATTTGCCTTGTGTTAACTTTCATTCGAAAAAATTTATATCTTTTCTTACTTCAAAAATTTTTGAGTTAAGTACGCTTAAGATAACTGAACTAACAATCATTTTCAAAAAAGCTCCACGTACTAAAAGGTGTGGCACTTAGATACATCAAACTACAATTTTGTTGCAATTAAGCTTTTTTTTTTTTCTTTTTTGCCATTTCTTCCGAAAATACCCATTTTTTATTTTTTATTTTTTAAAAAAACTTGAATTTATTTTAAAAGAATTTGCATGAAATTTTGATTGTTGAATTTAGTTTTTTTTTTTTTTTAAAAAAAAAAAGAAAAAGAAAATAGGGATACTTTCGGAAGAATGAGAACAAGAGGCTTAATTGCAACAAAATGGTAGTTTGATGTATCAAAGTGTCAAACATGTCAGTACGTGAGACTTTTTTAAAAATGGCCGGTATTATTTAATATTCTTTTAAAATAAATTCAATTTTTTTAAAAAATAAAATAAAATAAAATATGGGTATTTTTGGAAGAAATGGCAAAAAAAAATGGCTTAATTGTAACAAAAATGTAGTTTGATGTATCAAAGTGTCAAACTTGTTAGTACGTGAGACTTTTTTAAAAATGGCCAGTAGTTCCAGGGGCTTAAGTATATTTTACCCTAAATTTTTTCTTTGAAAACTAGCATTTAAAACATACTTTGTACTACATATATTTTTACAAAAAACACTTCCTTCAAAAATTATATTCCATAAAATCTTTTCACAATAATCATAAAAATCACACTTCAAATATACTTTTGCATGCTTAAATTACAACTATGCATATTTTCTATTTACTTGCATATACATGGTAAAACATTTGATGTAGAAAATATTTAATTTCCTTGCTAATAAATATATTTAAAAATATTTGAAAAACATTTTTTATGTAATTGCTGGTAAATTGATTTACTTACAAATGTATGTAAAAACATAATTAATACTTCAAGTGGTAATACGATATACTTTTTGAGCCTAAATCTTAGCTAACACGTTCAACTCAATATTACATATCGGTCTGCAACATATTATGCTCATTAGTTAGGATTCTTATCCTTTGAAAACCCTAATGCTCTATCTAAATTTCAAACAATGTCTTTCCTCGAGAAAATCTTAATTTTTGTTTTTGGTTTGTCTCGTTCGAATGCCATGCGAACGGGGTTTGATTGAGACATTCTTGATTTCCTTGTCCGAATATTCTACGACCAATGGTTTCATTTGGGCATTGTGTGATTCCCACATACAAAGAAAATTCACTATCTCAAAGTTTTTGCAAAAAAAATTATCACGAACCCTAATTTTTTTTTTTAATCACAAATTTCTTCCTCCATATCATCTACTTAGAATCACCAAACATGCCTTTTTATTCATTTTCAATAATGCTAATAATCATCAGAAGTTCTAATGTGCTAACGCAACCAACATTCTACCAATATAACGTAACTATAATTCAAGTTAAATGGGGAGAAAATTAGGCAGATCAATCTTATCTCCCCGAGTTCTCTCCAAGCTTTACTTCTCAGATGTTCCCTTTAAGCTTCTCTCTCTCTACAAACGCTATCTAGAATCTCTCTTTATCAACTAGAAGACAAGGGAATGAGAAGTTAAATTTCATTCTCTGAAAACTTGTATTATAGAAATTTTAAAGTCTCGTTTTGAATGTGACATGACAGCCATGCAAGTAGCGAATTCCGGCTAAGCTGTTTTTGCATAGGACTCATGTCTCCTTCGAACGTGACATGTCATGTTCAAACAATATTTTTCAAATGACTAAGGAAAAAGTTTGACGCCTTAACTCTCTTACCATGTGGCATGTAACACTTTGTATTCCAATCACGTTCGAACGAATCCCATAAACGTTTGAACGGTCTTCTTCTCGTTTGAACGAAATGCTTATTTTTTTAAAAATATTGTTTCACTTTATTTCAATTCGTATTTTCCTTGAAATGTTCATGAACTGCTACATGTCTCGAAACAACATGTTTCCCAAGATTTTCGAGATGGATCCCAATGTTTGCCTGCTAGCGGGATCACCTTGTCTTTCCTTGATCAAGCCTCAACTTCTAACTTCATTCCCCAAACAATTGCAAATTTCATACTGTAATACGGTCCCCAAGGTTGACTCTTATGCCTTGTACTGACGTTATGGTCACATAGGTTACTTTGATGTTATGATAGGCCTTTGATCCAATACTCGTTATGGTGATCGGTGCACCATTTACGAATGGGGGTCAAGGTTACGGCTTTACCAGTAGCACGTGCCACCCGAGGTCGAACTCGATCGGACTGCTAGTATATGACGGTATGCGTATAATATCTGGGGCACCGGTGTTGTATTACAGGTCCCTTGGGACAGCGCCTACCCTGTCGAGAATGGGTTAATATCTTGGGTACACTATACAAAAGATAGCTATGACTAAATATTAGTATTTGTCAACAAAATTATTCACAATAATACTTCACAATAAACCATTTTTTTTTTTTACTTGGCATTGTAAAAACTTCCGTCTATTCTATATTTTATTTGAAGCTCGCTCCAATAACATTGTTGGGATCTTGAAAATATGATGCACATGGAAATAGTCCCATGAATTGCATCAAGAAAATATGGATAGATCATGCTACAAACAATTAAAATAAGAAAAGAGCTCTTACTTAGATTTTCAGCCACACGCTATGGGCAATTTTTGTTGTCTTCCCTTCTTCTCTTGGAATAGGGCTGCAAAGGGGATCTCTAAAGTCTTTGAGTCTTGTCCTCAATTACTGAAGATGACAAAGAGCATGAATAACTTAGTTCATCTTATGCCTCACAAGCACCTCTATTTATTGGCTTGAGACTGCTTCGAGAAGGCATAAAACCTGTCTTCAAACATTGGTAATGTGACTAGGAGTTAGAAATAAAACCTTAGCCCTTTGTCATTAAGCTACACAGATAGGGCTAGGGCTGGATTTTATTCCAAGCCCTGTCTCTCTATTACACACCCCCTACTAGTGTTTCACAATAGCCCACGTTTTAAAAATAAAACATGGAGCCCAAATAAATAAAAGCATGCCACTATGGTCAAATTACATCAGATTGCAGAGTGACCTAAATGAAAAAAAAAAAAAAAAAAACTAGCTTCAAATAAGCTTGTGACACTTGTCATCTCATGACTTGTTACAAGTTACTATTTAATTACAGTTAATTCTACTAAACAATTGTAATTGCACTATACTTTATATTTTTTATTTAATCAATTAATCCAATGGACAAATCTTATATTTGGACATTTGATTCCTTTATGAAATATTTTATAGTCGCATTAAAGTCATAATAAACTGTCACTTTTAAATTCACTACATCTTATTCTTGAGCACCCAATTTAATCACATAATTATTCACATACTTATGAAAGCTCATTTCACCATGTACATAAATATTTTAGGTACTTCTACCAAAATACTCTAACGGAAGGCTGAGAATAATTATTCCATTAAAGCTATCTAAAAAGAAAAATTTCTTGTGATTTTTAATTAAATGACTTAGATTCATTCTTGAGAATAGTATTCCTACAATGTTACATGTAATCACCCAACGCATAAAGAATTTAGTAGCGCCCCAGATTTTAAATCCCAGAATATGGCAGGCTTAAATTAGAATTTAAGATCAAATAATAATACAATAGTAAATCCGAAAAAGAATATAAGGACTAGATGAATATTTATAAGATTAAATGTTTGTTGGTATTTGAGGTTGTAGATTTCATTTCCAGTATGTTTAAAGTAATAAGGAGTTAAGGTGTTATTGAGGCTTATAAATTAAAGAATATTAAAACATGAATAAAAGGATAAAAAAATATTATTATCTCTTTTATTACTCATTATATGTAATAATGGTGTAACACAAAAATAGAAGATCAATTCGAATGATATTTTTTTTGAAACAATTACCCTAAGACCTTTTATGTGTGAAGAACACATGGTAAAAATTTGGATTAGAGCACGTTTATGGCTCCAATTTGATTGGATAAGCTTAATGGACTTGAAACTTTGGGTAGGACAAAAATGGGTCAAACGAACTCCGTTTTCGTCGATTTAATGGCTAGAACGCTCTTCTCAGAGTCGTATATCTGCTTGTAAAGTTTTATAGAAATCAAATTTTTGTAGGTTTGCTGAAACTATTCGTGAACCTACTGCCCTTGGTCTAGATAGCATGCAGGCATGGCACACCTAGGCCTGCCATGTCACTGCCATGTCATTGCCCATGTGGACAGCTGATTAGGGAATTAATCTACCAACATTTAGGCCATAATTAAACCTACCTTTAATCATTTAATCGTAATAGAAATTCAAATACAAAGGAAATTCAAGTTAGAACTCAAATGCAAATGAAACTCAAAATTGAAATGAAATTCAAATAGATTTTTGTAAGTAATGATAAAACCCATGTGCCTTGGAGGATAAGATTAAAATGCTTTAACCCACATCCATTAGATCAAAATGTGTCTACTTGATCCTAGCCATCCATTCTCTTATAAATAGAGCTGAAAGTGGAAGGCATTTCATGCAAAAATCCATACACACACACCCATGGCCAAGAGAGAAAAGTGTTGCTTTGTGTGATTCAAGGCTTGAAGTTTGTGCTAGGAGTTGTATGGTAAGTTTCCAACCATTAGTTCTAATGGTTTTATGGTTTAGGTTTTGAATTCATTAGTTTAAGCTTGATTATATTCATTATGTGTTTATGTTCAAAAGTTGATCACTTATTTACAAAATATACCATTATGCAACCCAAATTTAATTGGGTATTCCATGTGTCGTTACGCTGTCAGAAGTTTTGAAAAGTTTCTAAGCATTAGTTATAAAAACGTCATTCTTCTGCTGAATTTTATAAAGGGTATAATAGGAATAATCCATAATTATGCGTTCTGCCATCTGTCTATTTTAAAAATATTATACCCATTATTTATACTAATGGGGTTACTATGTTCGTTTTTATACAAAAAGTATTACACTTTTAGCATACTAATCATGTTTTTATGCCGGTTTTACTTTATAAGTATTTTATGCATTAACTATATATATAAATGTCATAGGAATACCCTTATGAAAATATATGGTCATACTACCTACCTATTTTTATATGCCGTCATAATATCCAAGTAACATTAGGAAGCTATATTAAGTTGTTTAGAAGTCAGAGGTGACGAAAGTGTTAAAATAAGCTTTTAGCAATTTTATACTAATTCATTATCACATGTACATAATTGTGTTGCAGTAATCACTTGGACGGATACTCTCTAAAAGCTGTAAAGAGTAAGTATGACTACTTACTGAGAAATGATACTGTTTTTATGAGTATTATACTTATTGAAGTATTTGATAAAGTTTTTGAGGTATGATTATTAAAATTACATGAGTCTGAGTATTTTATGAATAACATGATTATATGTTTTCAATTATTTTTAAATGTGTTGAAATTATTTGTGAAATTAAAGGAGATGATTATGAGAACAAAAGAATGATTTTAAGAGAGACATGTTATTGCATATTATTGATTAATGAGAATAAAAGACTACAAAATTGGGAAGCCAGAAGGTCTTCCTAAGTTAAATATGAAGCCAGAAGGTTGTCCTATGTTAATTGTGGAAGTCAAAGGTGCATTCCAAGTTAAATAAGAAGCCAGACGGTCTTAATGTAAAGCTAAGGGCGTTCTTAGGTTAATTGTGTCAGCCAAAGGTGTCTTACAGATTAAATAAGAAACCGGAATGTTTTCCATAAACAATGTTCAAACGAGTAGCCGGAGGTGTCTCTTATAGATGTTAACCGAGTATCCGAAGGAGTCTCCTGATAGCCGTAAATAAAAAGTTCAAGTCCTTTAGAAAGCCGGAGGAGCCAAAAGAGTCTCCTAGAGAAAAAGAAGAATGCATTGCATATAATGAATAATGTGATTCATATGTCTTGTGATTATTGAATTGTTTCATTACTTTATATTTATATACATATGCATTTTATGAGATGCAAGAAACATGTATATTGATATATGTATAAAGCTATACTATACGTATTAAAGAAATGTCAAGGAAAAGATAAATGGATTTTATTATATATTATTAAACAGCTTTATAGTAATTATCTTATCAACTATGAATTACATAAAATGATTCTTTTTGGTAAACCTAATGTAGTTGTTATTATAATTACCATGTTAGAGATATTTTCTAAAAACATGGCTCATATTTGGAAATGTTCAGTAATTCTTATACTTATTGAAATGGTTGACTCACTTAATTGCATATGTGATTATGGTAATGCCTACAATTGCATAGATGGATGTACAGATATGGAGGAAGATCAGGTCAGCCAGGATTCATATGCCAATCCCGATATCTATGGATGAGGATATATGTTGCATTTTTATGAAAGACTACTATATCTACTTGGTCTTTTGCTATGTATCTACTTTTCATTGTTAGGCATTTGTTTGCTATATTGTGTGTGAACACTTTATTTGAATTTGTTATTGTGCCACTTGTGGTACTTATGTGTAATTAATGCTCTAGTGTGTATTTATTTTGGAACACATTTTTATATTTATTTAATTGAGGTTTATACATTAGCTCTGAAGTATTATGTGAGGGTTATTTAATGTGTTAATGAAAAAAGAAAAAAAAAAAATATATATATATATATATATATATATATATATATATACCGTAGCAAAACAGTGTGGCAGAAAAGGATGAACAGATCGATTGCCGAGAGAGCACGATGTCTCGGGTTGAATGCTAGACTTGGGAATATTCTATGGGCTGATGTAGTGAGTATGGCTTGCTACTTGATAAACAGATCACCAAGGGTAACACTAGGAGGCAAGGTTGCAAAGGAGGTGTGGACAAATAATGAGGTAGATTACTCTCGATTAAGAGTATTTGGTTGTCCAGCATATGTGCACTTACCTAGTGAAGAGAGATCGAAACTTGACCCAAAGTCTAGATAGTGTATCTTTCTTGGGTATGAGAAATGGGTGAAGAGTTACAAGTTGTGGGATTCGAAGGCAAACAAGGTGGTGATCAGCAGAGATGTGGTATTTGATGATGTTAGTTTATTGGCTACATTTTGTTGACAAAATCACTACCATATTAGGGTACTGTTGCAATAGGAACGCCGTAATTCAGACAATTTTCTAGAGATAATTTAGAATATATTCTCCAATATGGAAAGGGCCTAATATCACAAGTTTTGTGTCACAAATATCAAGAAAGGAAATTTTCGGAAGTCATGGAAGATTCTTACGCATTTATAGGTTAGCAAATGCAGTTTCCTTTGTGACCGTCAAGACGGCCAAAGGAAGCGTCTAGACGCCCACCAGTGTTCGAAGAAGTGACTGAACACTACAGCAGACACCAACCACAGGGAACACATGTTCGCACCGATGTCCAAACAGCCCAGCGGAAACTTAGACCTGAGAGCACCTGTCCGCACAGGTGTCCGAATAGTAAACTAAAGGCAGCGAGCAGTGAATACAGCATGCAACTGTTCGGACGCTAGGGCTATGTCGTGTGGGCGCGGAGACTGAAGATTAATGAAGAAACGCGTGAGACCGCATGAAAAGAAGTCGGTTGCTGCTTGTTATCCGCACACCCACTGTCTTGGTCCAAATCAGTATTGTATTAGATCTTCTAAAGCCTATATATAGAGGTCTCTATGCATGTATTCTTTAAAGAAATCAGTATTGAATTCTTGTGTACTAGGAGAGGGTGTTTAGGCAGAGATTGTAATATTTGCTAGCTCTCTTAGTGTTTTATTTGTGTGATTTGATCAATCGTTGAAGTCTAGTTTAGGGAGGAGTCCTAAGCTAAAGGAGTCCATTGAAGACCCCTTCAGACAGGAGGTCTGGTTGTAAGCGTTCACGTATGGGTACGTGTCGGAGTTTAAGGTACGACTACTGCTTCAAGTTATGTGTATAATACTGCCTTGTAACTAGCTTTATCTTCTAAAATAGTGGATTTCTTGGGTTTGGTTACCCCGGAGTGGTTTTTCTTTTGATAAGAGTTTCCACTTCGTTGACAAAATATTTGTCTTTTCTAAATTCTGCATTTAATATATTATTGCACAATTGATCACACACACACATTAATTAGGAGTCTTTATATTTTTTCAATTGGTATGAGAACGGATACACTCTTTTTGGATTAAATTCCTGACTGTGATCCATGACCCCTTCTATCATGAACTCTTCTCAGTTATTTGAAGATAATTCTGATAATGAGCTCTTTTAGGATTTACCAGAAATTGAGTAAAACAAACTAAAGATTTCCAAAAAAAAGCTAAAAAAAAGTTAAGCAAGAAAAATAGTCTTTAATCATGCAATTGTCTGAATCACATACTTTGATTGACTCTTTAAAATCTGAGAATACAATGATGTTTAACACTGTTGATTCACTTGAGATTAAATTAAAAGAATCTGAAGATCTCTTAAGAAAATTCTCTAGTGAAAATTTGAAAAGCATGCTTTGTATTAAAAGAGATATTTCTAACATGCCTGACATAATTTGGGTTTGGGTGCTTCTACTTCACATGCTTCTGATTCTGAAATAAAATCTCTGTTTATTAAGCCTATGATAGTAGATACAGCTTGTTTTGATAAATGTGATAATTCTTGCTTAAAAAATTGTGTGGAGCCTGAATCCAAGGATCATCAAGAAAAACAAACCCAAGGTAAGTTTGTTCCTACTTGTCATCATTGTTGGATTATTGGTCACATTAGACCAATCTATTATTTGTTAAAATCCCAAAAGCCTTGAAATAAACAGGATGCTCTCAAAAAGGGCAGTGGTGAAAACACATTTTCGGCTAAATATGTCCCTTCCCATAGGAGACATATATCTTAAAGAGGTAAGGACTTTGTTTTTTGTGAGAATGCTAACTTTAAATTTGCAGAACCTATCAAAAAGCATTCCAACAAACAATGCTAGCCTACATGTCACCATTGTGGAACCTTTGGGCACATTAGGCCACACTATCCTTGGATCTGAACTCAGAAGCCTTGGATCAAAAAGCAAGAGCCAAAGAAAGGTAAACCTGGCTCTCATCCTTCCAAGCCTCATCATGCCCCTCGGCAAAAGCGGAAATTCCCCCAAAGGGCTCATCCCTCATGCTATCATTGTGGTAAAACAAGCCACACGAAAGTCGAATGCTTCAAGATGAAGCCTCGTAAGCCCAAGGAAAATCAGATTTTTGATGGGCTTGTCAGCATGATGAAGAGTGTCCTATTCAGGTTGGACGAATTGGAGAAGGCTCCCAACCATGACCCAAAGGTAAATAAGGTATGGGTAAGGAAGGATGAGACCATTCATCCCTTGAGGGGGAGTGGACTCACCTAGTTGGTGAGTATATAGCATGCCTAGGATTATGGTTCCTAATTCTAGAGCATGTCGGTATTTTTATGCATTGCATCATTCTATAACTGTCATTTTTTTTGCCTAGGCTTTGCATTATTCGTTAGAACTATTTTATCCTCATTATTCTCTAGTTTTCTCTAGAGAATTTTCTGCAGGTACTTATGAGGATGACAGAAAAAGTACGTCAGGCGGCTGCTTTTATGTTATTTTTTTGAAAAAAAAAAATTGGGGAGAAAGATACAATAATATTTATTTTTTCTTTGTAAACTTTTTAGATATCACATGTACTTTTACCTAATTTCTCAGTTCATTGTTCTTTGATAAAATAGGCTTATCTATGATTGAGATTTTGAGTCTGATATCTGCTGAGTTTCTCTTCTACATCTAAATGCTAGATAGTCTATTTTTCTCATGCAATGAAATTGTGCACTATCCAAAGCTCCCCTAAGGTAATTTTTTTTTTCCTCTGTTTTTTAACTTCTGGAAATTCTTGTGAGAAAGATTTTTTTTTTGCAAAGATGGTCAAATTGACCAACTCACTAGTTAAACCTAGAACCCATAAATTCTGGCATTCTTTCTAGGTTGAAACACTAATAATGAAAAGCATTAGAATTCTCAGAAAATCTGGATTCAAAAGATCCACTGTTGAATGTGTTGTTAAGTAAATTCTTGCACTTGTCCCTATAAAAAGAGTCAGTGACCAAATCATTGTAGAAATAGACTGTCACTAATGGACTAAGTAAAAGAAAAAGTGATGCTTCTTAGGAGGAGTGTATCAGATGAGGGTGGCTAATCCCTGGTAAGATAAGGTTTGATTTTTGATTGATCTAACATTGAATATTTCTCTCGTTTAGAAAATTCAGTTGTTTTAATCAGCGAACATCATACTTTATTGAGAAAGCTTTCACAGACACATGCATAGCATGAGTTGAGTAAACTATTTAAAATTTCTATTTGAATGGAAATTTATGCTCATTGATTACTTGACTCTTAATTATATGTTTGCATATTTTTGATTTGTTATTTGACTGTGTTATCAGTTTTTGATACATTCGTGCTCTGAAGATATATTTAGGAAACATTATTTTTCTGCAACCCTTTTTTTTTTTTTTTTTTCTTTGTTTTTTTTTTTTTTTTTTTTTTTTTTTTTTCCTTTTTTAGCTTCTCTGTGTGAAGCGTCCGGGCGGACTTGGCTTGAAGTCCAGACGCGTGCGGCCCTGCCGATTACGGATCTGGCAATATGCCGTCCAGACGAGTTAGTAACATGTTCGGACGCGGGCCCTAGGGTTATATATCCATCGCTTTCTCCTCAAGCCGCCGCACCTCCTTCACTTTTTCATTTTCTCTTCGTCTTTTGTGCAGTTTTCTCGAGTTTTCTCGTGAGTTTCTGGCTTTTGTGTCTTTTCCTGCATTTTATCATCTCATTCCAGGTATTTTTACTGTTGCCTTTGTTCTTTTTAAAAGTTTTGAAGCTTTTTAGAATATTGGATTACTTATTCTGGAATATTGTTGAGATATAGTGCATGAAAATTTATTTTACTGCCTGCTGAGGTTGGTTTTTGATATATCTGTGATTAATGGACTACTATTTTACTTATGTAAAATTTTTTAGCATTCAAATTACAACCGTTATGATGCCAAAAAATTTCTGGACTAACATGATCTAATTTGTTTTTGATGCATTTCTCATTCTCCTATCTATAGACATGTCTAACAAAAGAAAGAGAGACGAAATTGCTGCTACACAAGAACGCTTCCACACACTACAAAAAATATGCATTTGTTGGCATTTTTTTCTTGACCTTTAATTTAAATGTCAGTATCCTATTTTTTATTGTGACACATTGTTGAAAAATGTCAGGAAACCAAAAAAATCATTCCTGACCTTTTACAAAGTGCCAGAATATTTAATTTTCTTGACACTTAATTTTATGTGTCAAGAAAATTGTAAATTTTTTTTTGACACTTAAATATGTGTCAGAATATTATAATTTAATGACATATAAATTAAAATTCCTGTCATTTACGCATATGCCAGGAATATTTTTGCAAAATTTGAAATCCCGCCTAATTAATTTTTGTTTGGCGCTTGATATTCTAACTAGCCCCACTTTTCTTTTAATAACTGACATTATATCTTTCTTTACTATGATAATTAGCCGATCTTCTCTCTCCCTCTCACTGATATCTCTCTCTCTCTCCTCCGGGATGCAGCGCTGCCCTCATTTAAAGTTAGTATCTTTTAAATAGTTGCTTAGACACTTTTCATTTTAGTCAGTTTCTAGACTTCTTGGGTTGTTCATATACTTGTTCCACAGAAGGAGGGTGCCTTAGATCTAATAAAGGCCATGGAATAATCCTAACATAATGAAGGCAAGCTTTTTCTTATAAGATTTTTTTTAACGCTTGAAATTTATATTATACTGGGTATTTGAAATTAAACTTGGTCTCCCCATGTTTAGCTTGTACATAAAGTGGAAGCCATGCTTTGTGAGGTAAATTATCAGTTTCTATTGACCAGCATAAATTCGACGCTTATACTAAGATACGTCCACTGAAGGCAAGTCTTAGTTTCATTTTCAGAAGTATGATGATGCATTATTAGTATATCTTGTTCCTATATGTCTCATTCTGTTTTTTTTTTTTTTTTTTTTTTTCTAAATTCAGGGAAGATTTAGTGATACATCATCATCAGGACGGCAGAGACTTCACATGCTGGGATTTTGTAGCTTGTTTTTGACTATGGGATTTTCTCCTTAATTTTTTGTAGTAGCTAGTATAGTACTTGGATGTTTCTTAATTATTAGTTAGGATTGTTTTATGTTCTTTTGTTATCTTAATTAAACATATGACATGTTTTCCCTTGATTTTTGTCAATTTCGTGTTATATATATATATTAACAAGTTTCATAAAATTTGATTATGCTGGAATTATTCCAGTATAATCAAATTTTTTTTTTTAAATTGGAAAATAGGTTTCCTGACACATAAATTATGTGCCAAAAAACAAATAGAAAACTACACATACAATATGTGCCAGGAAACCAAATTTCGTGGCACATATATCATGTGCCAAAAAACCATATTCCCTGACACATAACTTATGTGTCAAGAAATTTTCCTGTCACACAAGTTATGTGACAGGAAAGAAACTTTCTCGACTACAAAGCTGCGACATTAGAAATAGGTGAGGAATTAAAGGTCAGGAATGGTTTCTTGACATTTAATACTTACTTCCTGACACATAATAAATGCCAATAAAGGCCCTTTTTTTGTAGTGACAAAAGGACCATTGTCATTGAATGTGGAGCTCTCAAGCCAGACATCAGAGTAGCTCATTTTGATTTCATCTACCACAGATTTTAGGAGAATCAGTGGTCAAGCATGTTAAATGCTGGAGGGAAGATTTATCCCAGACTTGTGCGGGAATTCTACAAAAATCTGGTTATCACCAACCTTCCTGAGCTGTCTCCAAGTCTTGAGACTAAAGTGCGTGGTGTCAAAATTAGTATTGACACTAGTCTTATCAGCGCAGTTGCAGGCATTCCAATTTCTACTGATCTTGGGATTCCATTCCCTAAAACTATTGCTCAACCTTCTAGAGATGAGCTCATGGCATGTTTCAATCAGCGAAAGAAGTTTATTCGGGATGAAGAAGGTGAGAATAGTGTTCCCATTGGCTAGTTTGTCCAAAATTGTGCTGCAAAATGTCTGGCCCATTGCTCATCACAGCGATGTACCTCTTAATAGAGCTTGCCTGATTTATGCCATCATCAAACAAGTTCCTTTCTGCATGTGTAAATATATTATTCTGACTATGTTTGAGCTATAACAAGATTCGCAGGTTTCTTTGCCCTATGGAGGACTTGTTACAATCCTCAAGTCAAAGTTGACTTCTATACTTGCGAATGAGCTAGAAGATATGCCAAATGAACCCTTTGGGAAACAGACTATTTTAGAGTCAAATGCTCAACTTCAGAAGTTCTAGGATTCAGATGAGCTTATCCCCCTAGCTCATACAGAGCCTTCAGCAGGATCTTCTTCTCGGTTTGCACCAGCTAGTGATATAGTAATGAGTATTTTCACTCATCTTGCTGACCAGTCAACTAGAGGATTTCAATCTATGGATGAATGGTTTCAGGCTTTGCAGACTCAAGTTACTGAAGGATTTCATTCTATTGATACCCCGCTTTAGGAGTTAGACGCTGAAGTGGCACAGATCCAAATCAATATATGTAACACTCTCTGTCATGTGTTGCCAGAAGACCAGCAAGATTTTGCGCTTTGAGGATTTTTAGTTCCTTTTTCTATCTTTTGTATATTTTGATAGACTATTTTGGCTACTCTTGAGACTATTTAATTTTATTCCATTTTTGTTGAATATTAGTACTATTTATACTGTGGTCTTTAATACTCTGTTTACCCTTTGTCATTTTCAGAAAAAAAAGGGAGAGTATTTTTATTTTTAGTACTATTTTCACTAGCCAAGTGATTTTTGTCTCAGAATGGCTAAATGGGGAGTTTGTTAGTTTATTGGCTACATTCTATTGACAAAATCACTACCATATTAGGGTACTACTGAAACAGGAATGCCGTAATTCAGAGAATTTTCTAAAGATAATTCAAAATATATTCTCTAATATGGAAAGGGCCTAATATGATAAGTTCAGTGTCACAACTATCAAGAAAGGAAATTTCTGGAAGTTAAGGAAGATTCTGGCGCGCTTACAGGTCAGCAAAAGCGGTTTCCTTTGCGATCGTCCAGATGGCCAGAGGAAGCGTCTGGACGCCCATTAGTCTTCAAAGAAGTGTCCGAACACCACAGCAAACACCAACCACAGGGAATACATGTTCGCATAGATGTCTAGAGAGTCTAGTGGACACTTGGACCTGAGAGCACCTATTCGCACAAGTGTTCGAACAGTAAACTGAAGGTAGCGAATAGTGAAGACAGCATGCAACCTTCCGGACACTAGGGCTATTTCGTCCAGATGCGAAGACTGAAGATTACTGAAGAAACATATGAGTCCGCGTGAAAAGAAGTTGGTTGCTGCTTGCCGTCCGGACACCCACTGTCTTGGTCCGGACGCCTCCCAGAGAACTCTGAAACAGTATTGTATTAGGTCTTCTAAAGCCTATATATGGAGGCCTCTAGGCATATATTCTTTAAAGAATTCAGTATTGAATTCCTGTGTGCTAACAGAGGGTGTTTAGGGAGAGATTGTAATATTTGCTAGCTCTGTTAAAGTTTTATTTGTGTGACTTGATCAATCGTTGAAGTCTAGTTTAAGGAGGAGCCCTAAGCTAAAGGAGTCCAATAAAGACCCCTTCAGACAAGAGGTCGGATTGGGAAGCGTTCACGTATAGGTACGTGCCAGAGTTAGTGGTACGACTACTGCATCGGGTTTGGCTGCCCCGAAGTGGTTTTTCTCTTGATAAGAGTTTCCACTTCATCTACAAAATATTTGTCTCTTTTAAATTCCGCATTTAATATTTTATTGCACAATTGATCACACACACACACACATTAATTACAAGTCTTTATTTTTTTTCAAATGAAAATTCCAGGTTAAAGAGTACTCAGGGAGAAGAGCAGCAAGTGCCAGAAAGTGGTAGCAATGATAAGCAGGTGGTGCAAGTGGAGCTAGAGACTTTTGTGCAGCAAAACACTTATCAGGGTACAGAGCCCTCTACTCCAGGTGCTAAGGAGCAGCACACTATAGCCACAGACAGACCCAGGCACACTATCAGGCCACCAGTGTAGCGCCCCAGATTTTAAGACATAATATTTAATGTCTTAAATTAGATTAAAGACCTATTAATAAGGCAAAAGAATAAATATGAATATTTATGAAAATAAATATTCATTGATTAAAAAAAACCGTTTATAGTTTCAATTCAATAAACGGACCTTAAACTTTGAAACAACAGAAACAAGGTCAAACGAACTCTGTTTTGGTCAATTCAAAAGCCAGAACGTTCGTCTCGAATTCCTCTAGCTATCCTCCAAATTTCATAATTTTTAGACTTGATTAATGACATGAAAACTCCTGTGAAAAATACTACCTCTGTTTTGGACGAAAATCCATATATAGCATCATTTAATACTTTCCTTTCGTTGGACAACTCATCACCCACTTCCTCTAAGTTGTGCACTCATCACCACAAGTGATGCCCTTGTCCCACATCCAGAATGCCCAGCTTTCACGTTGATACCCAAGAATTAGTAATCCAAAAGAATTTAGTTAAAGGTTTATTCATTAGTTTATAGGATAGATGCTTATTCCCTCATGATGAGTCTTGTGTGCCTTGTAGAGCCCCACATCCACGTTCTCTGCACTTAGTGCTTCTTGCTGCCCACACCTGGATTAGCAGCCCTTGGATCAGTTTTGATCCAAGGCATCCCAGCCATCCAATTGTGCATAAAAGGAGAAGCTCACTTCTAGTTCCTGCACTCATCCCCTCTCTTCTTCTTCCTCTCTTCTTTCTCTGCAAGTCACTCTCTCCTTATGACTTTCACTTGGCCAAACAGCAGCTGTCCAACACCTTTTGCTGTATTTTCCTACCAGAAAACAGAGGAGGAAAAGCTTCCCCTCTCTACTCTTCTTACTTGGCCAATACCCAGAAGATAGAAAGAAAACCAGAAACTTTGACTGACCAGAACTAAGTCATAACGAACTCGGATTGAGTCGAACCAAAAATATAAAGTGTTTGTCTTGAAGTCTTCTATCTACCCTCAAACTTTCACATCAATCGGAGTAGGTTTGACCATCAAAAAGTAGGTTGAAGTAAGCTGCCCTCCATTTGGACGGAAATCCTGAATTCAAATAGATAGGACTTTTTGGTAAGTTGTTAAATAAGACTTTAATTTATTTTATATATAATTTTCATGTTACTTGTCTTATGAGTTGTGTAAAGACCCAATAAGCTTAAGAGATAAACGAATTAAAATAAAAAAGTAATATAAACAGCTTTTACATTTTATGTCCTCATGACTTCATGAGTTGATCGTATTTACTCTTATTGTCTTTATGATATATTTTAACCCTTTAAGTTCAT
This sequence comes from Alnus rubra, assembly GCA_028654335.1. Classification (NCBI taxonomy): domain Eukaryota; kingdom Viridiplantae; phylum Streptophyta; class Magnoliopsida; order Fagales; family Betulaceae; genus Alnus; species Alnus rubra. Next base: position 229,414 of record JAJPGS010001816.1, read on the forward strand.
ATTTGGTGGTATTGGTCATATAGCCTCGTCATCAAATCATGAACCAAGGTTTTAAGATTCTTATAAGTTATCGTCTCAAACATAATGAAGTGATTGATAATAATAAATATAAAGAGATGGGGGTTTATAAACAATGATTTGTTTGTTAGATAATTAATATATATATATATATGCAGAAAAGAAGGCTAAGGAACTACACTAAGGAGAGTAAGTATCTTTATACTTACTGAGGACAAAGCTGGTGGATTTTTCCATAATATTGTGTTTACTGCGTTATTTAATTTGTTTGTGCAAGTAAATTTACATGTTTTATATTTTAATTAAACTGATTAATAACAAAGCTGGTGAATGCAGCGGGGGGCGAAGGTATTGCCAGTGGGATCGTGGGTTCCCGTAAAGATAATAATAATCAAATGTTGTAACCGTAGGTTTACAGGCCAGCTAGGACCTTAGGTTCCTAGTCCCAGATAAAATAAGCTTTAAGTGAGAGTTGGCTAATACAGCGGGGGGGTGAAGGTATTGCCAGCTGGGACCATAGGTTCCCACAACACGTTAATCCAGACCGTTGGTTCCATCACGAGAGGAGTGCAAAAGATGATAATTAAACCTTGCATATAAAACTGTCCTATTATTGTTTTTATGGTTATGTATATATTCAATCTATGACTGTGATTAGCTACCATGGATCATATATTGCATATACACGTGATTATAAAGTCATATCTGCATTATGTTGCATTTATTAAATAAATCAGCATTCATTATATTATTGGAAACAGTGGACTCACTTAGGGTATTTTGTGTTTTTTGTTTCTATATATATATGTATATTGGCGCAGGTTTTTATAGATGAAGATTAGAGCTCAAGAGGTTTTAAAGATAAGGGCACATAGATTGTATTTTGTTTGTAGTCTTCTGTATTTATAACATTTTATGTTGAGAAGATTGCTAAAATTCCATCTATTCTTTTGTGTCACTATTGACACCTGTTTCCATATATTTGTTCTAAGTATTTTCTAATGAATGTCTAGAAGTATTTTAGTTAGAAGCTCTATTATGTTAGTTAAATCGAAATCTGTTCGATGTATTATATTCCGCTGCCAAATCTTAACTCTGATGATATTGTAGTAATGTCACGTGGAAATCGTAAAAATTTTCACTTACGCTTTTTGTAATAGCGGGGCGTTACAACCAGTTAGGTATGGTTTCGAAGACATGGCTTCTTATGCTCTTGTTATTAGTAGCGGAGATCCTACTACTTTTCAAGAGGCAGTCAATAGACAGGAGAAAAGTAGATGGGTGGGTGCTTTGGCCGAAGAGATGGAGTCCTTGCACAAGAATCAGACGTTGGATTTGGTGGAGCTTCCAGAGAGAAAGAGGGCGATAGGGTGCAAGTGGGCGTTCAAGAAGAAGGAAGCAGTATTCGAAAAAATGGGGAGAAAAGTTCAAGCCTCGCTTAGTAGCGAAGGGCTACTCACAGCAGAAAGGGGCTAACTACAAGGAAATATTTTCCCTAATGGTCAGGCATACTTCCATCAGAGGAGTTTTGGCGTTGGTAGCACATTTCGACATGGCATTGGAGCAAATGGATGTGAAGACAACTTTTCTCCATGGTGATTTGGAGGAGCACATTTACATGGAGCAGGCAGAAAGGTTCAGTCAACCTGGACAGCAGCATTTAGTTTGTAAACTGAAGAAGTCATTTTTTGGGTTAAAGCAGTCTCCGAGGCAGTGGTACAAGAATTTTGACTCCTACATGGTCAAGATTGCCTACCTCAAATGTGAGTATGACTATTGTGTGTATGTGAGGAGCCTTGATGATGACTCACATATTTTTCTGTTACTGTACGTGGATGATATGCTTATCGCAGCTAGAAGTATGAAAAAAGTCAACAAGCTGAAGGCCTTGTTGAGCAAAGAATTCGACATGAAGGATTTGGGCGCAGCCAAGCAGGTTCTTGGGATGGAGATCTGCAGGGACAGGGATGCTAGGAAATTGGGGCTATCCCAAGCCGGCTATGTGAAGAAGGTGCTAGAGAGGTTTAGCATGGAGAATGTGAAACTGATGAGTACACCTTTGGCAAGTCATTTTCGTTTGTCTACCTCACAATGTCCAAAGATAGTTGAAGAAACTGAAGACATGTCTAAGGTCTCATATGCCAATGCAGTGAGGTGTCTGATGTATGCTATGGTATGTTCTAGGCCAGATTTGGCTCAAGCAGTCAGTGTGGTGAGCAAATTCATGGCAAATCCAGGGAAACAGTATTGGGATGTAGTCAAGTGGATTTTTAGGTACTTGAGGGGTACTACAGACTATGGCATCACTTTTGCCAGACTGAAGAGTGATATGTCAGTTGTGGGGCATGTAGATGCAGACTATGCAGGGGATTTGGATGACAGGAGGTCGACTACAGGTTATGTGTAGTCGACTCTTGTTGGAGGACCTATTTGTTGGAGATCCATGATCCAGTCTATTGTTACGATGTCCACAACTGAGGCGGAGTACATGGCGGCGGCTAAGGCTGCTAAGGAAGCTTTGTGGCTCAAAGGGTTAGTCAGGGAGCTAGGTGTTCAGCAAGGTGGAGTTTAGTTACACTGTGACAGTCAAAGTGCCATTTATTTGGCGAAGAACCAGGTGTATCATGCGAGAACCAAACATATAGATCAAAGGTTTCACAAGACCAAAGAAATGGCTTCTACAAGTGATTTGTTACTTGAGAAGATCCACACTTTTTAGAATGCAGCAGAAATGTTGAGGAAGCCCGTTACCGTGACTTGATAGATGTCTCCATGTGGTAGAAAGGAGATGGGAGGAGGCGTCATCCCCAACTTACCAGTTCCAGGTGGAGGTACGATACTTGTTTATCTTCAAGGTGTCGAATATTCGCACAAGGTGAAGATTGTTGGGACAAGTGGCTCATATTCGCAGGTGATTGTCCAGACGGCTCAGAGGAGTGTCCGAATGGTTCAGGAGACAGTAACCACAAGGAGTTCATGTTCTCTTAGGTGTCCAGATAGTTCAGCGGACACCTAGACCCGAAAGCATCTGTTCGATGTGGTCTTTGAACAGGAAAGTGGTGGCTGCAAACACGGAAGACCTAATGTAGCCGTTTGGATGCTAAGTTGTTGTCGTCCAGATGTGCGTCTGGAGAAACCCGATTAGTGCCTAGGGAACTAGGGTTCTTTGGGGGCTGCAGGGATTACTATATATATGTTGTATTGTAACTCAGAACTATTGAGATATTGAATATAGCTGCACTCACTCCTGTGGACGTAGGCAAATTGCCGAACCATGTAAATGATGTGTCTTTCTCTCTCTTTTATCTTCTTCTTCTTCTCATATTACGCATCATTGGTGTGTGCACGATACCAACTGATCACAACATAAACAACTCTCAATTGAAATAAAAGTTTCTTGAAGCCAAATATTCATATAAGAAGCTTATAAACCTAACTAGGAGATAATATTTCCTTTTTCTAATCTAAAAAGCCACTTAACTTTTTTTGACTTATCTTACAATCATAAGATACTATTTTATAACAGCTCTCATTTACGGAAAACTTTCATTAAGTCAATGTTATACAACATAGCATTTTGTGTTGCTTAAGCATTGAATCAATACATTTTCCCTATCCACAGTAAGTCATGTATCTTTCTATAATCTAGTCGATCTATTCTATTTGCTTCAAATGTCTCTTCATAGTTTGCAAAACTCCTTTATCTTTTGTAATTTTTCTATTCTATACATGTAGGCTTTTGAGTAGTATCTTTAATATAAAGTGTGTTTTTGTATAATTCAAATTTGATCTATTTTTATATGACGTGTTTACCATGCTTTCTGAGCTAATATTTCGAAACCTTTTGAATGGGTGCATTGATATAATATTATCATAATTATCTAATCATCCATCTTTACTTGTTTATTGAAAATAAATTAACTCATGCAAGTATACTTTAGTTTTGCAAAAAGTCACATGTTAGCATAAATATTGTCTTCAACCTTTTGCTATAACCAAAAGTCACTTTACTATAAAAATGTCATATTTCTTAAAATAAGAAGTATTAAAAAAACTCTTTTTAGAATAAAATTACTTTAAGAATAAGTCAATTCAAAACTATTAAAACTTTTGGCCTAATCAAAAGTCACTTCACTTACATATAAATGTAATCGTTTAAGCCCTATTATAATTTTGAGTTGAACTTAAAATAAGAAACTTTCTACAGAAAAAAAAATAATATGGTTATGAAATGTGTCAGAAAACTTATGTTGGTGATCACAAAATTGTATATCCTTATTCTCTTTAGTGTGCAAGCCAATAACATTGCCCCAACCTCATTCACTCTTTCTTCACCTCCCATATTGCCTCCTTATTCCTCTGAACTTGATTTTGGAGAATTGCATTTGTGCCTTGCACATGCAGTTGGTCAGTGTGCTAGAATTAAAAGCACGTGGCCATTTCCTGACAAACGATATGAATTTTGTATAGATAAATCTTTTGCAGTGTGATAAGCGTTGAATGTTTACATTCAAAGCCCCTTAATTTACATATGTTAAACCCTAGTTATTGTTGTTAAATAATGTGTTATTATGTTAGTGTTTCATCTCTTTTTTAGGTCTTAATTGAAAACAAGAAAAAAATCAACAAGTTAAGCCTAATGAAGACATGTGAAGTTCAAGTGCTCCTGCCTAGAAGAAAAATCGATCAAGTATATTCGATCGATCGAAATTTCCTTGAGAAAATAAATCAATCGATCTACATTCGATCGATCGAAATCTCCAAGGCAAAATAAATCGATCGATCGACTTCGGATATTTTAGAAAGATCTTCAGATGTCGGCAGCTTTTTGGGTGGCTCAAATTCATCCTCAAGTTGTGCGGTTCTAATCAGAAGTTGTCACCATCATTTTGTGCGGCTGAGAGTGATTGTTAGAGCTAGGTTTGTTGTACCAAATCCTCTATAAATAGATGATGGACATGTGGGTTAAAGATATAGTTAGTTTTAGTTGATAAATTTTATTTTGAGCTTTTGTGCATTCAAGTGATGCACTCTTTTCTTCATGTTTTCCATAGAGCTAGTTTCAAGGTATGTTTATGCCGTAATTTATTCTAAACTCGTTTTTATAGTAAAGTGAAGTTGGAGTTTAATTGATTCAAGTGCTCTTTATATTTTCTTTATAATTCCAGCACTTCTTTCTTCTTCTTCCTTTCGTTTTGTGTTATTTTATGTTGAAAACAATTCTGGAATCCTTAGATTCCAGAGCCCGTAGCTTGTTCTTTAATGTTCTACTTAGAATTTCTTTTTTTTAAAGCTTGTTTTTGAGTATCTTTTTAGTTGTTAAGGAAGATTCAACAATTAGAGTTAGTTGTTTTTACATCTTGTTAGTGTGGGTTGTAGTTTTTATATCCTCTAGAGTAATGGGTTCTTCTTCTTCTATAAGAGAATTCCATAACTCCATGAGTAGCTAATTTAGTTGTAAGGTGTTGATGAACTCTTTCTAAGTGCCATGGGGTAGATTGTGTTGTTCTTGGATTTCCATACAAGTGTAATGATTACATAACCTAAGGATGGTTGTGCAATGGTGCTTATGACATAATTTATGTGAATTTGATAAACTCATGCTAGGGATCACATATCTCTCCACACTCTTTTTAGTTTAATTATTGCTTAAATGTTTTTTCCATTCTAGTGTAAGTTTATGTGGAGATTATGTATTAAACTAAGATGGTTTATGCTTTTTCCATAAATGTGTATGCTTATTAATAGACCTTATAATCCATACTAGGAAGCATGAATCATTCAACCCTAGATTTGAGTTGAATGACTTTTGTATGAATAGATGGTTTATCATTGTCTTTAACTAAAGTAATTTCATGTTGTGGTCGTCGTGTGATTGACAATCATTACGCGCTCGTATTACATTTGTGAAAGAAATCCGGGAGGAATACAATATACCATGTGCTTAAGGATTGAGTGAAATCAATGCCCTACACTTTCCTTATTCTTAGACTTTTCATTGTTACTTGTTTAGCTTAGTGTTAGAACAAAACAAATCATCTTTTTCATAATTAAATTAGGCAACGTCTTAGGTACTTCATAACTTGAACAACCTTCCAATCCTTGTGGTACGATACCCTCCTTAGTACTATACTACAAAGTCCCGTACTATTGCGAGTGGTTAAAAATATTAAAATCCACGTAGTTGTGAAAACTGATAAAGTGTAAAACCAAATTCCTATTTTTAAATCATCGGTTGGATCGCTACTAGTGTGCTTCACTGAAACCCGAGTTTTTGACCCATTTAATTTTCATATCCTTGGAAATTGCCTCAAAGTCAATTGCGAGCCAAAAGTGAGAATTAATGTCGAACATCGTGGAAGTGCCCGTTATGTTAGTTGTTTATTGGAATGCTTTTATCAGCATGTGACCAACCCCAATGATGTCATTTATAGGCAGAATCGTTGAGTTTTAACTTTGATGAGGTAAAACTTCATAACTACTCTCTTTATATGTCTTTCATTTAATTGAAGCAATGCACATCAAGATCGTATTGAAGTTTTAGGTTATTCTACCTTGTAGATTTCTCAAATCTCAACCATGATTTTCAAATTAAATGGCTTAGATTTCATCATATTGGTATCTTTTTCTTTTAAAGTATTATACATGCTAAGCTAGTGAATCTTTAGTTGATAGAGGTGATAAACGCTGATACAACAAACTCTAAACCATTATTTGAACATATTTGTTGAAATTTGAAAACAGTTACATCAATAATCCTAGAAGCCACTCTTGTGTCTCTCCAAGAATGGTGGCTTTTAAAATCATCACTGAACTTGTGATTGATCACTATTGAATTTTGATCAAGTAGTGATTAAAAAAGCTACATCATTCTTAGAGGGACAAAAGAAAAATTCTAGAATTACTCAAGTTTACATGATATATTACCCTAGGAATTACAAAATTGTAGTAAAAGGTTCATTATTGTTAAAATATTAATGCAGTGATTAAATTTACCTCTTCCTATCTGTTTAAGCTTTTGGGATAAGTGATGATTTAACATTGTATCTGACCCAAAGGTCCTAAGTTCGAACCTTGTCTCCGTCATTTACCTCCAATTTGAATCAAATATTCCACGTGTTGGGCTTCACCTGGCCTATTGAAAGGAAGTCTAAGCCCACTCGTGAGGGGGAGAATTAAAATATTGATTAAGTGAATAAATTTACCTCTTCTTATCAGCGTAAGCTTTTGGGATAATTGGTGATTTAACATTTATAAATTATATATTTTCATTTGCAACAAAACACTAAATATTGATTCTTTTATATCAATCTTAACGTGTATTAAAAGTTGCTATTTATACTCCTTTGCTAATGTATGGAATATTTGATTAGTAATTTAGATACCTAAAGTAATACCAGATAAATTTTCATCATTACCATTATCACCTCTATTTTATTTACTTTTCAAAAGATTGTTACAATATTTGTATTGATCTAGTTTTCTTTGAAACACATGTATAAATTGCCAAAAAAAAATGGTAAACTAAAGTGCTACAAAAACAAACAAACAAAAAAAAAAAAAAAGAAAGAAAGAAAAGAAAAGACAAGATAGTAACGAATTTCTCATTTTAGTGAGCTCCAATAATAGAAATCTTTTAAAAAATGTAGGAAAAAAACTTTTCAAAAATTAAATTACAGGATAGTAATTAATGTCAAGGAAATTACTTCTTTGTTACCCCTAGGGGTGGGACTAAGCCCATGGGTCAATTGCTGATGGTCTTTGACAATCGAATAAATCAATGTCAACATACGAAAATTTCCTACGAATTGATTATCCACATCAATTCGTAGTAGTTTTTAGTCAGTTTGTAGCGGGTGGTGGTTGGAATGCAAGATCTCACAATTGCCATTAGATTGGAAAAAGATCTTGCACCCTACCACTAGTTTTGGTGGTAGGGCCACTAGATTAATGTGGGTTCTCGAATATGCCATCAACTAAATGGCATGGGTTGGTTGGCTCAAGCACCCTTGTAAATGTTTTTTTTTTTTTTTTTTTTTGTTACCGACCATCACTACACTAACAGGTGAAAAACAACCATTTTGTGTGAGTTTATATTGTTTTCTTAGGTTGGGTTATGCAATGGTTATCATGCCCACCCCTAAATTGTGTCGTCTACTATTATTTTTTGTAACACCACAACAATTTTCAAGCATATGTAAATACCATGAGGCGCTACTTCTATGCTTTGACATTAAACTCGCAACAGAATATCCTTTAAAATTTGTATTTCTTTTAAATTGGAGACATCATTCAAAAAATTCACTAGAGCACTAAAACATCTTAGCTTATTCACATTTATAATCAAATATTTACATTAACTGTTTTACTTACAACCTTAACTAAACATCATAATCCATTAACTCTTACATCAACCATGCTTATGCAACAATATGAAAACCTATTAAAGTGTGAACTTTAGAGTGATATTTTACAAGCATGAGTACTTTAATAAACGATAAATGTTTATATTCTTAGAAGAATGAAATGTTTTGTGATTTATATGTTGTGAATGCTAAATCTTCAAATGAATAGCAGTTTATATAGATGATCATCTCGCCCTATTGATTAGATGTTACTTTGCACACTCGATCCAAATGCTATTTTTGACCAGCATAACCACCTATGTCACCAGTTACGGGTATCGCAAGTTGAGTGACTCACCCGAGGTCTAACTTGATCTATAAACTAAGGGATAACTCACTATGTGCAATACCCGTGGCATTGTTGTTTTACTAGAGGTCCCATGGGACTCGCAAACATCACCATAAGAGGGTTAAGGGTACAGGTGGAGCTTGTGGTGGAGAGTTAAAACCAATTTCATATACATGTATTTATACGTATACTTATGTAGGATCTGGCTTGTGTGCTGTAGTTAAAACTACAGCACACATGCTGTAAAAAAATGAATGGTTCAGATTTAACTAAATAATTAAAGGGTTCAGAGCTTTCCAAGATTTTTGTCCACGTCTCTTCCTTCTATCATTGCTTCTCCATTTTCTCCACTGTTGCCAAATGAAAGTCATACACCAGTGGTAAGTCTTGTAATAAAGCGTTGCTTGGGGACATGGTCCATCCAATAATGGTTTCACCGGTTCTAAGAGTCAAATCTCCGACAAACCAACGATCAACAGAGCCGGCAGTGTCAGTCAAGACCCAAGGAAACCCGTTGTGTACTGTCCCAAGGGCTGGACCATTATTTCCTGTTGAAGTTGAAACCACTACACCCTTCTTCACAGCACGACATGACGCTATTGAGATTGGATTGGTTTCTAATGGCATATCATCAACTCCCATGGAGATGTTAATCACATCAACGCCATCTGCAAAATTTCTTCAAAAGTCTGGACCTCAGTCCAAGACTTTTCAAAAGCTTGAAGAGTCTCTCTCTCAAGACACAATTTTTTACCTCCTTAAAATAGTCTAATCCTCTGTTCTTTCACTTCCTCTCTGCATTTTTCAGTCTTAACCCGAAATTTTGTGATTGTTAGAGTTGATGAAGGCAAGAACATGGTCCAAGGCCGTTAAGAGTCACAAAATTTCAAACTTTTTTCTACAAAATCTCATGCCCATACGGTGGTTCATTGCAAAATCTAATCTTTTTTTGTAAATCATTTTCTTTGGGCTTTGCTGGTGTGGACGACGATGGACGGGAGAGAGAGAAGTTTTACGGAGGAGAAAATGAAGGAGAAGCAGTGATAGAGGGAAGAGATGTGGACTTTTATCTTGGAACATATCTGAACCCTTCAATTATTTAGTTAAATATGAGCCATCATTTTTTTTTAACAGCCTGTGTGTTGTAGTTAAAACTACAGCACACAAGCCGAATCCTCTTATGAACACCAAAATGATTATCTATCTTACTTTCTTGTTGAGAATTCTTTATGCTTGTAACATATATATTATAATCAAGGACGGAGGAGGGGGGCTGGCAGGGGCCATACCCCAAATTCTAAAAAATATAAGGTAAAAAATAAAAATTTAGCCTATTGGCCCTACCAAGAAAAGTTTTTGGCCATTGGCCTCAGCCCATAAAAACTTCTGGCTCTATCCTTGATTATAATAAAATGTTTTATAAACAAATGGGTTCACTACATACTTAAGCTTTCTTGTGCGACTTTTGGTGGTGGTAGTAGTTAAAAAAGAAGAAAAAAAAACACAAAAATAACCAAGTTTTCCTCTATAAATCTCACTTTGAGGAATAATTGTGGTTAATAATCAATCAATTAAGTTAGGGTCCTTACAGTTAATGAATCGTAATTCATATATTCAAATGTCTTATATCATTATATCAGTCTTGTAGTTTATCTTATAGTTTTCAAATGTTCGTTATTCGATCACTCTGTAATTGTATATATAGACGAGTAATATAAGGAGCTGGTATTTATTGGAGTTACAAAGAGGCAAATACAGAACTATGTTTCAATGGATAAGGATTTACTGCAATTCGCTAATTGAATTGTAGCCAATTCAGGTAGTCCACACATAAAGAAAAGGTGAGGGCCCATGTACCTGATTCTTTGACCGAATTGCAATCAATTTGAATAGTTTCTGCAGAGAGAACAAGTGTGAGCCGTGAGGTTTACTTGTCCCAAACAGCCTAGGGCGCAAGACCTACGTTTCGGGGCAGGAGGGCCTCACACTTACCCTCTATATGAGAGCTGCAAGGGAATTGGCTGCAAGTCCCATCCTTCAATTTGGTATTTTCTTCTTCTTCTTTTTTGTTTTGGTTGTGTGCCATTTTTTATTGTGGGGCAACTGGGCTCTGTGAACAATATAGAACCTCGACGACAGAATTGCCTAATGGGCTTTGTATTTGTTTAGCTTCAGCTAATGTACTCCAAAATTTATCCAAAGGGCTGAAATTGATCGAGTCCATTATCTTTGTGGGAAGAAGACCATGAGATTCTGGTTCATTGGCTCACAGCCTTGTTCGAAAACTTTTTTTTTTTTTTTTAAGCAAAAAGCAGGCTAGGAAAATTAATTGTGGCTATTTTTACCCGATGGAAGCTGCGCAATAAGAATCTAAATAGTGAAAACTGCAAGTGCTCCTTCGAGTCCGACTAATCTATAGTCTGGTATAACTACATCAAAACATAAGTATGACTCAAAGCAGCTAACACTAATTCAGACTTGTGTGGATTGCAAGATTGGAACCCACGTCTTAGTGTGTTTTAAATCCTTCCCTAGGATGCATTTTTTTTTTTTTGAACAACCTAGGATGCATTTCTAACATGATATATAGAGTAGAAGACCTTACACGAGAGAGAAGAAAAAAAAAAACGAAAAGCATAATAAAATAAATAAAGATATGAGTATTCAGCTGTGATTGTAAAAAGGATGCATTTGTAATCCTTCTAGATGGCAACGACGCCAAAGAATCATTTTTTATTTTTTTATTTTTTCTTTTCTAATGTTACTGTTTAGAAATATGGCTTCCTTTTATGAAAGGGTCATTTTCAAATCCATGTAGGTAGTTAATAAGTCTAAATTATATCCAATCATGATGCAAGAAAAAATTAGGCATAAAATTTGAAGATTATTTCTTAAATAAGATCTACCCGAAAATTGAAAGAATCGTATAATATATTTGAATATTATGTTTAGAATAATATATTTTACTTTCTGTATAAGAATTTTATTTTGTCTCCAAGTTTTCAGTTATGTTTTGTATTTATTTTTCTTTCTTTTTTCTTCAAGTATTCTGCTTGGGAATATATATAAAGGCACGTCTGTATTATTTTGGAATCAAATTTAAAGTATCAATTAAATTTTAAGTCTTTTAGAGTTATTTTTTTATTTGCTTATTTTAGGCAATTATTCATGATTTATCTTTTTTATTTATTATTTTCTCTCTTCCTGAATTCTCTTTTCTATCTTAGATTCATAATTTTTACTACTATCATATATTATTAAAACACTCTTAATTCTATTTTGCGTTAAATTAATAATAGTAATAATAATAATAATAATAATAATAAAACGCGAATGGCATATGCTTTACAGTAATAATTCAAACAATAGTAGGTATTTAGACGTAAATGATATTATGATTGTTATCAAGCCCCACTCTTTCCAAGAAAAAACCCAGAAAAAATAGGGATAATTGCACCGTTGGTCCCTGTGGTATACCATAATTATTTTTCACTCCCTATGGTTTAAAAAGTTCATTGGAGGTCCTCGTGATATGCAATAATTACAAATCGATCCCTGGCGTCAAATTCTGTTAAAATTTTTAACAGATTCCGTCAAATGCCACATCAGCGCCACGTGTCGCCAATAAGATGGCGACACGTGTCTATCGTAATAAAAAATATAAATTTATTAAAAGATAAATAAAAATACTTATTTTTTTATAAAAAAAATTCAAAAAAAATTCAAAAAAAAAAACAAAAAAAAAAAAGCTGAAGGGGTGGCCTGGCCGCCCCAGCCACTGGGGGTGGCGCGCGGCCACCCCCAGTGGCCGGGGGTGGCCGCGCGTCACCCCCGGCGGCCTCTGGGGGTGGCGCGCGGCCACCCCCATGGGCTGTGGGTGGCCTGGCCACCCCTTTTGGGGGTGGCCAGGCCACCCTCTTTCCCATTTTTGTTTTTTTCTTTTTTTTTTCTTTTTTTTTTTTTTTAGAAAAAATAAGTATTTTTTATTTATTTTTTAATAAATTTATATTATTTTATTAAAATTAGACATGTCAGCGCCACGTGTTACCAATAAGATGGCGACACGTGGCGCTGACGTGGCATTTGACGGAATCTGTTAAAAATTTTAACAGAATTTGACGCCAGGGATCGATTTGTAATTATTGCATATCACGAGGACCTCCAGTGAACTTTTTAAACCATAGGGAGTGAAAAATAATTATGGTATACCACAGGGACCAACGGTGCAATTATCCCGAAAAAATATATCAATCAACCACCAAGGGATATCAATCTTGTCTTTCGTCATGTCCATTAATTGATGTCGTGTTCTGTGATTCAACGAGAATAGATTTAATTATTGTATCCAGAGTAAATATGTTTTATAAATTATATTTTTGTTTAAAGAATTACCTATAATCTCGCAAATTTATTCCTCGAACAAAAATATAGAGCTCGTTTGGATATGCGATTTTTTTGTATTCTATTTTATTATTTTTTATTATATTCAAAATTGTAAATATTGAGAAAATTTGAAATTATGTTTAGATAGTTTAGACAACTTGAAACAAAATTAGAAAAATTTGAATTTATAAAATTCACCCAAAGATGTTTTCTAAAAATAATAAAATATAATAGAAAAACATGGTTACCCAAACATGCCTATAATTGCGCAATAATAGTTTAATAGCAAAACCATCAAAAATTAAAGCACTTGCTGAGTACTGAGGAACCATGCAACATAAGTACTCGAATCACCTTGAGATCACCCATCAACATTTAATTTTGAGAGAGAGGGCAGAGGTAGAGATGTACATGCGGATGTAGTTATTTATAATATTCGCAGTCGTATCTACAAAATGTGAATATCATTTTTAGATATTCACATGATGTTTTTACTAACTGTGTCCGAGTAATTATTAAATATGGCTATTATTTGCTATATGCATCTTATATAACGAGTCTATTTTAGTCTTTTAGACATTCTTTGGGTCTCTATTAGGACCTATTGTAAACGATTTTAAAAGTAATTTATACTGATTTTTAGTGTTTTGGGGTTGTTTTAATATTTTATTTTATTTTATTTAATTTTTAAGAGCCTTAATTTTTTGAAAATATATTGATTCAACATTACTTTTACATTTTTGCTCAAATATTACACGAGAAATTAACACAGCCAACTAAATCAATGTACACATAATCTATATCTATTCCAAAACGATGTCGTTTTGGTGAATTTATTAAATACAATATAATAATTTTTATTTTATTTTTTTATATATTATATATAAAGGTTATGCGGATACGGTTATCTAGATGCGGTTAATAACCGTATCCGCATACTCTAAAACCGTTATTCGCATCCACATATGTAGATACTAATTTTTACTAACCGCATCCGTATGTGCGGGTAGGGAATAGCAGATGCAGGCTTTGAATATCCGCCCGCATGTACACTCTTAGGTGGAGGTAGGGCTAGTTTGTAATTTTTGACACAAACCAAACACGAAAATTACCGGATTATGGTCATTGAGGGTCTGACCGTTAAATTAAACGGGTCGAGTAATAGTTATCCTATATAATCTCATATCTCATATTTCGACACGATCCAAATCCAAGACGTGACTACAATGACAACAAACTCTCACAAGTTTCTTCCATAATCCTAAAGCAAAAGCAACAGAAGAAGAGATGGATCAACTCCCAATCCCTTGCATTTAAAGAAGACTAGTTAAAACTCTAGTCTTGAACGATATTGGCTAGACTTGCAAATTGTGACCTGTAGATTTTGTATTCAACTTTTTAACATAAACCATATTGTACGTAGTTTGAAAAAGATTACATGTTAATCATGACAATAAGTTGAATGTTCTTACAAGAAATTGAGGCTCAGAAAATCAGTTTGTAATGAAAAATGTGTAAACAAGGTCATGGCATTTAAAATTTTAAATGACATGAAACATATATACTATCAAATCAAATCAGTAAATTTTAATATGAACCATAAAATAGATTTTATCTCTATTTAACTTGAAATATGTTAATGACTAATATTATCTCTAAAACATTAATGAATGCTTCCTTCTTTTCTGGATAAATGTATTTTGAATCATACTACGTACACTCCCGGTCTACTCTCATTTCATTGGACTAAGATGCTCGTACTCATCCGTTCTTAAATTTTATTTTATTTTTAATAAAAGTTGATCCAAAGATTAATAGGCCAGACACTACATGTCAGCTCAATATTTAACTTTACTCATGTATTTTTTGTCTCTGCATTTTCTTTCACCCACTAACAATTTGTCCATTTGCTGGTTTTCTTTCTCTCTTTTCATTTTTCCTCCTGTGAAAGTGATGGCCATGTGCAACCTCAGTCACCAAATTGGGAATTTATAGATTTCTCTGTCTCTCCTCTCTTACCATGAAAGTGATGACCATGTCTTCAGCCTCGGCCGGCATACTCAATTTAAGGACCATTTTCCACCGTTGGATGGTCCTTCCTTTTCTAAATCAGAGCAAAAGTCAACTATCTGTTGGTGAAGTACCTACATGCCTTACGTATATAAGTACCTACATGCCTACATTCCCCGACATTATTATAAATACGTAGAAAAAAAGGCCTGCACAAAACCCCAATCCTTGGCAAACATTGCGTGCCGTTGTTTTTCAACAATGTGGGACTCCCACGTGCGAGATGGATGTTTTCCTGCCGTTGGATCAGCGAAGAATGAGATCTTCAACGGCTAATAACCGTCATTAACGGCATCATCAACGAACATGTCTCGCTTTCAATCAAGACCGCAAATCTTTCGCGACGTTAATAAAGTATCTCCTTGAAAAGGGGGTGATTGCCCAAAAAAAACAAAGACCCAAATACAAAGCTAATTTGGTCGGTCCATACTCTAAATTCCGGATTGAATGTGGGACCCGCGAAGCATGTGGGTCTACTGTTTCTGTGGGCCCGCCAAGATGTCATAACCGTCCTAGTTGGCAACCGTTTTCTAGTTGATGCAACGTTCGTGCAAAACGTGACCAATGAAGTTGTAGTTTATTCGGTGGCGTAGAGAGATGGTTTTGACTTTGATGCGAGTAATTAAATTTAGCTAATTATTGGAAAATAATAGTGAAAAGTAAATATATTCCTCAAATTATTATTTAATTGTCAATTTTTCTCTCAAACTATTAATTGTATCGATGTCTTTCCTTAAACTACCAAAACATATCACTGTATTCTTTAAGAACAACAAAAAGATAAAAATGATCATAAATTTTTTTCAATAAGACAAAAATGTCTTTATAAATTCAAAAAAAAATAAAAAAAAAACTAAAAAAAAAAACTTTTTTAAAAAAGAAATTTTTAAAGATTTAAGGAAAAAAACTTTTTAAAAAAAAAAAAGAAAAGAAAGAAAACCGTTTTTTTTTTTTTTTTATTCTTAATTTTTTTTCGTTTTTTTTTTGTTTTTTTTTTGTATGACTTTTTGTTATTTTAGATTTTTTTAAATAACTTTTTTAGTTTTTTTTTTCCAAATTTAATAATTTTTATGAATGACATTTTTATCATTAAGAGAGACATTAATATTTTTCAGTAATTTAGGAGGAAAGATTGACACAATTGATAGTTTGAAAGGAGAGACATTAACAATAAGATTGTAGTTTGGTTATATGTATTTTTTCCAAAAGATAATAATAATAATGAAAATACTCAAAGATACGAAATTAAAATTGAAACAGAGAAAACATAGAACTTGCACCGCACACCGATGGATGGGTTCAACATTACTTTGTTAACTTATCACTTATTGCAAAAAGTAATGTTAACTTATTACTTATTACAAAAACTTAATTAAGCTTATAGAAAGAGGTAAATTTAATCATTTAATCAATACTTTAACACTCTCCCTTATGTGTAATCTCAAAATTTATTTTAATAAGTGAGACCCAACACGTAGAATATTTAATTAAAATAAGAAATAAATGACAGAAATCAATATTCGAACTCATGACATTTGGCTCTAATATCTTGTTACATTATCACTTATCCAAAAAGCTCAAACTTATAGGAAGACATAAATATAATCATCGAATCAATACTTTAACATAGTTCAGCTTCATTTATCCCCTTCAACTCAATTTCCATTGAGTTTCTAATTTTTTTTCCGCATATACATAATTGATTAGAAGATAGAAGAATTAGTGAATTACTTATCTAGAAGCTTGAATTTCACTTTTACAAACTTGATGGTTCGTACTTAAGTTATAAACGTTTTTAACATTTTGGATTTAGATGGCCGGGATCTATAGAACCTGTTGGTATTTTTTTGATTCAAATTAATACCCAAAAGCATTATGATTTTCAATGAAGCAGTACGGTGGCGGGTTTTGAACATTGTCCAAGAGTTTTTTGAAAACTGTTATTGATATCATGTTAAAATATTAAAAGGAGTAATGCTAAGAATTACATTTTTGTTTTGTAACTATCCCGCTATACTGATGTGACAGTTTTAACTGATTTTTGGATCAGTTCTAATTAAAAAAAAAAGAGGTCAATGATCGGTTAATTAGTATTGCTACATCATCATTAATGTGGTAATTGTAAAATTAAAAAAAGGTATATCAACATTTATGGTGCATGCTTCGGTCTTAAAGTTATAAATCCACCGTTATGAACTTGTTTGGCAATATATTCAATATAAGTAATATAAATCCCATGACAATGAATGATCAGATTCTAATTATATAATTAGATTAATTATAATATTATCTGAAAAGGAAATAATACAATTTAAATATAAAAAGAAATCCTGTAGATTCTAATGATCATCTCATACACTCTCATTTTGTCTTTAGTGAATTGAATATTGTTTACTTGTTATTCACTTCACCATCAAAGTCTTTAATTTTAGAGTGACCGAACTGCGTTACCCCAGAGTATGCGTTGGATTTCATTAGGAACATCAATTGAATTTCAATTTCAGAAAAGAAAGATGTTTTGATCAAGTAAAAGCTTGTCTTTGTTCCACAAATGAAGATTTTAGAAGTCGATAAAACGTACAATCAATCGAATCAAAGTGCTATCACCGTATACATGATATAAAATTTCAGAAAAGGATTTAATATATATATGTTGAAATTTCAACGTTTTTATCATATATATTGCATTCAATGAATCTTAATTAAGCCAAGTGATCCAGGCATGATAGATTGCTGAAGTCATGGCATTTCTATGATAAGGAATAGCCCATATATATCTTTGTATTTTACCCGACCATATTGCAGCATGATATATATGAATTCAATACGTGAATTAAGGAAATCAGGAAATGTCAACATATATATATATATCTCAATATAAAAATGTTGGCCTGCAGTACCTTAACAAAATTAATGAAACTCAAATGCTCTCGTAGTGACATGTGGCATGTTATAATAGGATGTATTGAGAAATCAAGCACTGATCTTCTTGTATAAATACCACTCGGTCATTTACCTCATAATTTAAGCCACTGAATCAACTAGCTGTGACTTGATCAGTACTGTGACAATGGCTCTTGTAGTTCTTGAAAAATCATTCTCTCTATTTACTCTCATAGCTCTTTCTTCTCTTCTAGTGAACCCTAGCTCTTGCTTCAATCCCAAGCTTCTTAATGTCTCAAAGATTCAATCTAGTTCTGGTTGGTCACCCGCCGGTGCAACATGGTATGGAAGCCCCACTGGTGCCGGGAGTGATGGTAATGGAGAAAGAGATTATCTTCCTCATATATATTCATACAAAATTTACACAAAAATATTTGCTGTAAAATGTGCTAAAATTTTCATTTCTTGCCTATGTAGGGGGTGCTTGTGGATATGGGAGTACAGTAGAGCAAGCCCCATTCTCTTCAATGATATCTGCCGGAGGCCCTTCTTTATACGAGTCCGGCAAAGGATGTGGAGCTTGTTATGAGGTGCAACACCTTCTTTTTTTTCTTCTTTTTTTAATCATTTTGAGTAATATTATTTAGTAAATTGTTATACAACTAATTTTTTTTGTTGGTTTATCAATGATCATGCAGGTGAAGTGCACAGGGAATGCAGCATGCTCAGGAAACCCGGTGAGGGTAGTTATCACTGACGAGTGTCCGGGGTGTACTTCAGAGTCATCTCATTTTGATTTGAGTGGGACTGCTTTTGGAGCCATGGCAGTTTCTGGTCAGGCTGATCAACTACGCAATGCTGGAGTTCTGCAGATTCAATATAGAAGGTAATTGCGTATGAGTAGGGGGCAATTAAGGTGGGTGCAATGAATACAATACATTTGGTTATGCATGTGTGACAAAATTCTTCATTATTGTCAAAAGTCTTTTATTCTTGGTTTTAAAAGTCTAGATTTGGGCACGAGATTATTAGTCTATTTCAAATATTTTGACTATAAAATTATCGTATTAAGATTATTATCAGTACTTCTTTACTTCAAAAAATTAAATTAAGGGAACTTTACTTACACTTCGATCGGAAGTCTCACGGGTTATGTAATGTTAACCGGCATTTTGGACATTTTGACCTCTTCCATTAGAATTTACTTCTAAATCCCAACAAAAATATAAAATTAAAATGTGCTAAAAAAAAAATACTAGCGTTAAACCGTAAGGGGCGTGTGGGTGCAAAGAAAAGAATACATTTGGTCAAGTTACTGGCATAAAGTGTGACATAATTATAATATTGTTCATTATTATTGTCAAAAGTCTTTTATTCTTGTTTTTAAAGTCTAGATTTGGACATGAGACTAATTATTGATCAATTTCAAATATTTTGACATGAGATTAATTCTTGAGTTAAAATAATGAAATTAAATTTCTTGTCATTAATTGTCACTTTTTTCAACATTTTGTTTTTTTGTCACATATTTCAGAGTGGAGTGCAACTATCCTGGTGTGTCAATAGCCTTTCACGTCGATGCTGGCTCCAATCCCAACTACTTTGCTTCCCTAATCGAATACGAGGATGGCGATGGCAGCCTTGGTTCAGTCGACCTCAAACAGGCCCTTGACTCGGCCTCATGGCTTCCCATGCAGCAGTCCTGGGGTGCTGTTTGGAAGCTTGATGCTGGCTCCACGTTGCAGGCTCCTTTCTCTATCCGCCTAACCTCGCTCGACTCCGGCAGCAGCGTCGACGCTAACAACGTGATCCCTGCCGGCTGGCAACCCGGAAAAACTTATCGATCTGTTGTCAACTTTCAAACCTAAACACTATATGTTAGTGTTTGGTTCTTAGCAAAAATATATGTAGTACTTTTACTGCTGAAGATGAATTGAAGTCCGCTGAGCTACTGCCTATGGACCTTAATTAATTTGCCTTGTCTTCATACAACTACCATATATATATATATATATAAATATATATGAATTATTTAGAGTAACGTATTGTGGAAAACAAATGATCTGACTCTTTTTCTTCTTTCACGAATCTTTCATCTTTTCCACGTCTATCATATCTATTGACTATCATAAATAAATAAATAAGAGTCATGCTATACAAAAGATTCGTATTATTTTTTATTATCTTTTAATTAAATATGACATGACTTTTGCACGCTCTTACAGATTTGATTAGGACCAAAAATAAGGCAATTTGAAGATTAGTTAATTACCATCCTATAATATTTTCTTCAAGCTAGGTTGAATATCATTTTAAAAATAAATTTGTTTTACAACAAAAATAAATGATTCTATAGTATGATTGCACACTATTAAGATGTTAATTAAATAATTAAACTTATATTTTATTATTAATTTCAATTTATAACTAAAATTTAACGAAAAGATGGAAGAATTATAAAATTGCATATAGTACAATGGGAAAACTTTAGTTATAACCCCTTATCTTTCAACACTTTTATAATTAAGTAGTCAAACTTTAGAAAGTGTCAATTTAGGGTATCCATATTTCAAATTTCTTTTTTTTTTTTTTAATTTCAACTTTTCATTAGAATTTTCCGTTAAATCTTATCAAAATTTTCAAAATACTCCTGTAATTTTTAGTTAAAAAAATTATAAAAATGACATTGGTGTTCTTGCAAATTCCATTAAATTCTGATTAACACTTAAATTCTTGCAATTTTTTCTCTTTTTTTTTTCCCGAAAAAAATGGGTATTTTGAAAAATTTTACTAGATTTAACGGAAAATTGAAACGAATGATTGAAATTTGGAAAAAAACAAAAAAAAACAAAAAAATGAAAGATGAATACCCTAAATTGATATTTTTTTAAAGTTTGAGTACTTTATTATTATTTTTTTGAACGAAAGATCTGAGTATTTCATTGATTAAATATAACGAGTATAAAGCTCTTACATCACAAAGTATAAAGCTTTGAAAAATCATAGTCACATGCTATAACGTTACATAGTCATAAATACAAACAAAATTCTTACAATAAAGTACAATATATGACTTTTATCTTCCGCTGATTTATATACAAAAATAGTCAAAGAGCAGATATGCTCCGAGCAAACTAGATCTAAGACAATAGTAGCAAATATCCTATAAAAATTTATTAAAACCAGCCATGAGAGATAACCCATCACACCGAACTATTTAGGCCGTAAGAGATAACTCATCATACCTGATTAACCTTCATCTCATAGACCGCCCATGAGAGCAAGTCTAAAGAAAAGAAAACTTATATTCAAAGAAAAAACACAACCAGCAAACAACAGCAGCGACCAAGGAAGAGATGAACGGCACAGTACTGATGTAAATGAACGGATGCATAGAGGAGATGCCAAAATTGCTGATTTGGTCGGAAAACACCTACAAACAAGAGAAAAAACCAAAATGGGAAGGGAAGGGTAGGAGCAAGGATTATAAAGAAAAAGAGAGAGGAAGAGGAAGCAGATATGCTCCCTCCTCCTCTTAGATCTATTTTATAAAGGGTTAAGTCTAGGGCCGAAAACAAGTAACGTAAAGTTAAGTTTGAGTATTTAATTGTAAAAATAATAAAATATCAAGAACTATAAGTGAAGTTTTTTCAAAATTTATTGTGCATCGATCTCGGATTTTTACCTAATATAAAACCTTTATTCATTAGCAAGATAGTAATGCTACATACCACAAAACATCTTATAAATATTCTACAAAGTTGACCTAACAAAATTTAGAAGTTATTTATAAAATCAACTTTGTGAGATATTAATGAAATATTTATGTGGCATGTAACATTACTCATCTTTTGTCCTACCAATCACAATTTTTTTTTCTTTAAAAAAAAAAAAAAAAAAAAAAAAGAGCAACATTAAAAATTATTTGTTTGAACAGAATTATACGGCAAAGGACAGAACTGTACGGAAACTTAGCGGGACCCACCATGGAGGTACGTGGGTCCAAAGCTAATAGCAGTGGGTCCCACCTGGCATTTGTAAATTGTAACCGTCCAAATTTGCAACCGCTTTCCAGTCGATGCAGTTTTCATGCAGAAAGATACAAATTAAGAAGAAGCCAACAAGGTTATGATATCTTTCTTTTATATATATATATATATATATATATATATATACGGTACATTATGATATCTAGTTAAATCAAAAAAAGTTAGACATGTCCCTTAAATTTGGACTTTTATAATCAAAATTAAGGTGGCAGAAAATTTTCTCTGATTCAATATGTTTTTTTTTTTTATTATTATTTTTTTATACGTCAACACAAGAGAGGAGAGGGGAATTCGAACTAGTGACCTTCGCTTCATGAGGCGTGATTCCCAACCGATTGAGCTACTCCTTGAGAACCTCTGATTCAATATGTTGTGATGGTTGTTGGCGTCGAAAAGTTAAATAGCGTATTGATAATTTTAGTTTGAATGCAATCAAATAATTAAAAGATATATGAAGAGATTATTACTATATGAAATAAATAAAATTGTACAAAATAGTGTATACGAAAGCAAATAATGACAATTAGGTAATGACTTGTTTGGTGCATGCCTACTCTTTCTTATTGTCCAAGCAAATTTTTGGACCGATGGATTGCTCCTGGCCACCTGCAAAATAAGAAAAAAGTCAGTAAAAGTTGTTAGTCTTTGGCGGATCAGAGGAGCCTCCAATGCCAAAGTTAATAGGGTACGTATTTTAGGGAGAAAAGCTTAGATGACTAGACTGGTGATGGGTCACCTGAAAAATAAGAGAAAAGTGACCGAAAACTGCAAGACCCTAGGGGATCAGGGGAGTCTCTGATGCCTATATCAATATAGTGTACGTTTTAGGGAGAAAATCAAATGGAGAGAATGGGGAAGAGAGAATTGAATTAGCGTCCTTGGTTTTGGGGGTAGTGAGGGATTTTTATGGGAGAGGATCCTTGGTCCAATATGATAATATTGTTGTCAATGGTGTGTTATTTCCTTATTGGCCGCATTGCCTGCTATTAGTGATTGATGAGTTTTCATGCATAGAAGATGGGATTTGATTCATGCACTACACCATCACAATAAGTATACAACAACCTCTTACATGAAGGTGGGTCCCAGTGTGTGAGACCCACTCTCATGTAAGAGGTTATTGTGCACTTGTTGTGTTGATATTGTAAATCTAACATTTTTCGTAGAAGATTATGAGATCATTGAATGAGTTTCTTTGTGGAGAAAATAGCCACGTGGTCGGCTGCAAATGCTAGATTATTTTTTTCCTATAAAGGTTGGGTAAGTGGGCCCACGGTGGGAACAAACATCCCCCTTTAGTAGGGCTCCATTCCTATGACCAACCTGTTCAGCAGATCGGGCTTTGGGACTATTGTTTTTACTCGCAATCAGGGTTACCTCTCAGCTTCAATACTAAGGGTGAAGTGTGAGTCGTCACGTGCCTAATCGGGACCGTGGGTGTTAGGGTTCCCAACGCATTGCGTAAGTCTTAGCCTCTCGAAATCGTGGCTCGGTATTTGTCAAATTGTTGTTGGTGAATTTGTAGAGTCATTATTCCTTCTTGGATTATGCCCAAGGCAAGGTCTTCGTGTAGCTACGTGAGGTAAGGTGAGGTTGGGTGTTTGGTGTCCCAGGTCCAGCTTAGCACCTAAAAGCTAAAACTGCATGCTCAATACCAAGGAGAAGGCAACATTGGCAAATTGGGACATGGGAGCATCCCGTTTGGCAATGCCCATGGTTAAAGGCTTTAAATAGAAAAAAGATGTGGAGAGCCCCTTCTGTCAGGTCATGGCAAAAACCAAGGGTTTTCTGCCCACCAATGACATATTGACACATCATCTCAAAACAAAAAAACTCAAAAACTAGATTGTTGTTGAAACACCGGATCTGGACCACGCTGAGAACCCCCCTGCCCAAATCCGCACCACCACAGCCAGGTCGGACGCCGCCGGCACCGCCCAGGCCAGACCACGCCCATACTGGCATGGACCACGCTGCCACCAACCGGGTCGAAACACGCCGCCACGGCCAGGCCAACCCCAACTCCTCCGACGTGGGTCTGGACGCTTCCTGCAACGCCCAGGTCAGAAAACGCCACCAATGCCCGTGCCAGACCACACCATCTAGGTCGGAAACCGCCATTGTCCGGGTCGGAAGACGCCGTCACAGCTAGGCCAAGCCCGACGGTGAGTGACGCCTGGATAGAAGGGTTGGCCCGAAGGCCACCCCCAGGTTCGGGCCAACCCCAGACCCCGGGGGTGGCCGCGCAAGCCTGGGGTGGCCATCGGGCCAGCCCTAGATGGATCTAGGGTTGGCCTGAAGGCCACCCCCAGACCCCGGGGATGGCCGCGCGACCTCCCCATGGACCAAGGGTAGCCGTACGGCCACCCTCCAGTGGCCGGGGGTGGCCGCGCGGCCACCCCCGGCCAACTTTGGGTCCAAGAAGAGCCGATCCTTCCCGTCCAGGGACTACCCACCTCGTTCGGCTCTGTCGCGTCGTCGTCTTCTCCTTCGAGTTCCGACGCCGTGGAGTTGCCGATCTCGGGGTCCAGCGTGGCCGCGTGGGGCAGTGGCTGGGAGGAGGATTTTTGGTTTTTTTTTTTTTTTTTTTCTTTCTAAAGACTGAAAGAGTGAAGGAAGGAGGATGATTCGGTGTTGTGCCAACACTTAATTTTTTTGTGTTTTTTTTTGTTCCTTGCTGATCTGTCAACTTCTTATTGGTGGGCAAAAATGTGTTGGTTTCTGCCGGTACCGAATTGAAGTTATTCTCAAAGATGTGTAGCAAATAATTTATTTACTAAGTAAAGAAAGTGGGGAAGAGAGAATAAACGTACTTGGTTTTGAGGGTAATGAGACCTTTTTATGGGAGAAGCTCTTTGATACAATATGATAATATTAGTGTCAAGGGTGTGCTATTGCATTGTTGGTTGCATTCCTAGTCGTTGGTGATTGATGAGTTTTGATGTGAAGAAGATTGCCATGTGCATGGCCTGCTGCAGTTGCTTAATTATTATCCAAATAAAGGTTGCGTAAGTGGGCCCATGGTGGGAACATATATCCCCTCCAGTATAGTCACACCTTGTCGGGTTTTGAAGAATGCCAAGAGAGTCTTCATGTCTCTCAGCTTCATTCCCAGAGCGAGGTCTTTGGTGCTCTGTCAGTTTGTGACCTAGTAAGGTGCCCATTGCATGCCGTAGGTCTTAATCCTTGCCCACTTGTGATCAAGAGTGGCGTCAAGGCCATGTTAGTCTATGACTAAGCAAGGTGTCCTGCTAAACCATAGCCTAGGCGGGAGTCCTAATGGTCCGTAACCAAATTGGATGATAAAGGCATGTCAATCTATAACTCAACAAGGTGATCCATTGGCCCGTAGCCGAGGCGGGATTTTTGTATCCTATCGGTACATAACGAGGTAGGATGATAAGACCTTGTCAGTGTGTAACTGAACAAGCTGACCTATTGGCCCTTAGCCGAGGTAGGCTTTTTGTGTCCTACTGGTCTATAGCCGAGTAGGCTGATAAGATTGCATTAATGAAACTGTGCATTCCATTGGTAAGACCATATATAATACATCAATTAAGATGATATATTTTTATCATGTGAAGTATTGAGTTTAGGATGATGTGTTAGCACAAATACAATGCATTGAATGGGCCAAGTGAGTCATTATTCTTTCTTAACATTGACTAAAGAATAATGTACACTTATTACTACTTATGGCATTTCAATAAATCTTCATGTGACAATCTTTTTTCCTTTTTTTTTTTTTGCAAAAAGAAATCATCACAGTAGCATGCCGATTAGTCATTAAGCCAGCATCAACCTAGTACATCTCATAACATATGCATAATATATCAAAGATAAACCTGTTGTAGCGCAACTAAATTCATAAACTAAAAAGTGTAAATACAACATCAGAACTATACATATGTCTATTTGTTTAAGGCTTAATCCAAATATTAATTACATTAAATAATGGCTATGCATACAAAATAAGTGTCATATGCGACACAAGCCATATACAGAAGTCTATAGAAAAAAAAAGGATTATCCCCAAGTCCAACACATACACCCGTTGCGACAAACCTTAGTCGTATTACCCCAAATACAATGCCACTGGGTCATCGTTGACATCAGTGGTACCTGTAGCCAAAGTATCAACATCTACATGATCGTGGTCGTAGCCACGTTCGCATATGTGAAAGTATGAGTTCATGATGAAAGAGAAAATCAGGCATAAGATTTGAATATTATTTTTTAAATAAGATCAGCCCAAAAACGGAAAGAATCATACAAAATATCTGAATATTATTTTTAGAATAATATATTTTATTTTTTGAGCAATAATTTTATTTTTTCTCAAAGTTTACGGTTATATTTTGTATTTTTATTTCTTTCTTTTTCTCCAAGTATTCTCTTTAGAAAATACTCAAACTTTACCTATATAAAGGCATGTCTATATTATTTTGGAATCAAGTTTTGAAGTATTAATTAAATTTAAGTCTTTCAGAGTTATTTTGTTGTTTGCTTGTTTTGGACAATTATGGTCTTTTTCTTCCTTATTTGTTATTTTATATTTTCCTCAATTCCCTTTTCAATTTTCAATTCTTAATTTTTGCTGCTATCATACACTATTAGAACAATCTTAGTTCTTGCCCACGTCAGTTGATATCAGAGCTTAAGCGACTTTTTAGGGTGAATTTTCATCAGTTTTCATGACTGGTGGTCGTGGTCATGGTTGGCGTGAACAAGTTCTGAATGAGGAAGTCTCCTACCATGAACACAGTGTACAAGACGAGATGATTGGAAACTTGTTGAGGCAGGTTGCAGAGTTAATCCAACGTCTAGCAATACAAAACATAGAGATGTATTGCGATATAGATGGTCGCAATTCAAAATCCAATTTCAAGAACCCGTATTACAATCCTACTCTGGTTCGAGAACAACGTGGTCGGGATGAAAAGTTTCAACATGAAGAAGACATTGAAGATCATTCATAATGTTTTGTAAATTGAAATTCTCTACCAACCTATGATACATATGTCAATGATGAAGATCTTATAGAGGTAAGTTTTTTTTTTTTTTTTTTTTTTCATATGGTTAAGATGTTGAACAAAAAGTAGAAAATCATGGGTTGAAAGTCCAAAGAGTGAAATATCTCAATGGGGTCTTGAGAAAAACAATTATATCGATTTTATTGGGATTGGAAATTTCTTGTTAAATTTTCCTAAACAAAATCTTGACGTTGGTTTTGGCATTTCGGAAAAGAAAATTTTGATTTTTCGTGGTCAATAAAGAATTGAAAATTTTTGGAAATATTTTATGGAGAGTGAATTTATAACAATTAATCAAGAACTTGGAAAGATTATTTCATCTCAAGTTGGTGCGAGTAATTTCAGATTTAATATTCAAAGTGATGTTGTGATGGATTGCAAGTTATATTTCTTCTGGTATCAAGTTACTTTGGTATTGAGAAGTATAGAATGGAATGAATTGATTGGACATCCAAAAGATCGAGGCAAAGATGATTTGAATTCGACGACAACAGGGACGGAGCTAAACTTTTTAATGGGAGGGCGCAAAATAAATGTATATATTTTTTTTAAAGTCTAGTTAAAGTATATATATAAAAGCAAATTTTAAGTAAATTAAACATAATCCAATTTTAATTTTTTTTTCTCTATAACAGCTTACATCCATAAATTGTTGGACTTATTTTTTCAATAATTTTGCATCAAGCACTCTTGGAGTCAATGGGTGCTAATGGATCCACTGACCTGAAGCTGTTGCTTTTGCATAAAAGAATGTGGCTTTATTTATTTTTTTATTTTTGAAAAGAGACTGAACTGTAGTAGAACTTAATCAGTACATAGACCAATCCGAAAACTTCAGGAAAGATAATCTGGCCACATGTCCAACCAAGTGCGATTAATTCCTTTAGAGACAGTTAGACGAGCCAAACCATGAGCCAAGTGATTCCCTTCTCGACGCACAAAGCTAGCTGATCTCCCAGGACTGGAAAGAAGACAGGAAGATCCGAGCTTCATCAACAATACTACTGTAAGCTTACGCCCACCCTTCGTTCTTCCGCATGGCAGTGACAATTTCAAGCGAATCTCCCTCAAGAATGATGTTCCGGATGCCCAACTCTCTGCACAACTGAATTCCACGACGAGCAGCAAAGGCTTCCGCAGTGGCTGGATCAGAGATGTACGGCTGGGTCATGCATAAAGCAGCCATAAGTGGTCCCAAAGAGTCCTTAACAGCCAAACCCACTCCCATAATCTTTTTCTTCTTATCAACGGCGTCCTAATTGAGTTTCAGCCGTCCACTTCACTTCAATATGCGGTGTTTCTTCTACACTTCAATATTTTTTCTTCTTAAAAGTTGGGGGGGGGGAGGGGCATGGCCCCTACTGGCCCCCCCCCTTTCCTCCATCTCTGGACGACGAATTCTTTCCAACTCGGTGAGATTGATGTAGGAGAAAATCAGGCATAAAATTTGAAGATTATTTCTTGAATAAGATCAGCACAAGAATAAAAAGAATCATACAAAATATTTGAATATTATTTTTAGAATAATATATTTTATTCTATCTACAAGAATTTTACTTTGTCTCCAAGTTTATGATTATATTTTTTATTTGTATTTCTTTCTTTTTCTCTAAGTATTATACTTGGAAAATACTCAAAATTTGCCTATATAAATGGATGTCTATATTATTTTGGAATTAAGTTTTAAAGTATCAATTAAATTTAAGTATTTCAAAGTTATTTCTCTATTTGCTTATTCGGGACAATTAGGGTATTTCTCTTCCCCATTTGTTATTTTCCCTTTTTCTGAATTCCCTTTTCAATCTTCAATTCTTAGTTTTTGCTGCTATCATACGTTGTCAGAACAATCTTAGTTATGTCCAGTGTCAGTTCACCAACTTAGTAGTATAAAACTTCCTAGATTTTCACAATGAGCCAATTTCTTTATTTCTACCGTATGTTCAAAATAATGGCTACTTTGTGGATTGATGATTTTCATAAAGAAGTTTCTTTACCGATAAGGTAAACGATGGCAATTATATGAATAAGGCAATATTCTACAATATGCACAGTACCATTACATATATATCATGTGATTCAGATATATTCGTCTACAAACTCTCCAACCATTGGAAAAATACAGGCATACAGATATATCTAAGGAAATAAATGACACTATGTCTCGGCTTTATGCACATACAAGTCATCCGAACCTTTGGGGAATTCTAATATACGCATAATCCCAAACATAACATCACAAGAAAACAATTAATATAATATTACGGCATTACATGCATACAATTCTTCCGAACCTTTGGAGAATACAAGTATACGTGCATACCCAACATTAATCACAGGAAAGCATTTGACACAACATTTTGGCTATATACGCATTCAGTTCTTCCGAACCTTTGAAGAATATAAGTATACATATATTACCAAACATTACATCTCAATAAATTAATCAACATCATAACTCGGCCTCACACGCATAGAATTCTTTTGAACCTTTGGGGAATACAAGTATACGTGCACTCCAAGTACATGACATCTCATAAAACACAAATGCAATCTAGCCGATTATCACTATACATATGTTATGTCTCATTCAAACTCATATACATACTAATACGTCTAACATGAAACAGTTTACTAAAACATATCACACACCATCATGCTATGCATGCTCTTGTTCTGTTTCTTGGTTTCTATTGCTTGCAAGGCTCCAACCCAAAGACTTGTTTCTGATACCGTGGGACTGTACACCCATTGGTCTTACACTTGCTCTCCCAATGTGTCTTTCAACCAGGGTCTTATGTTCAGCATTCATGATTTCGTACATGTTAGTGCTTCCACACCATCTATGCTCTGTGTACATGCTTTCACAGTTATGCAACTCATATCATCTCATGTTTTTCTTAATCTTTCCATCATAACATGCATTCTTAACTTCTCATAAAGCACATAAAACATAACTCAATCCACATATTCACAATCACATCTTAAAACTCATAAACATCATCAAATCATCTCTTTAAAATAGTTGAAGGCATTGAAACAATCACAAGCATATATCATACTGAAATAACACTGGCTCGAATTTATCAAATAAAAACATTTTCTCATCGTAAAACATAACATGTTAGTTGGCTATTTGGACACGCACTGAAGAAGAAACTTTCTGCCAAGCCAGTCCGGACACATGTTTGGCCCGTCTAGACACGTGCTGAGAAATAAACTTAGTAACTAACCCGTCCGGACGCACAACTTAGAAACCCAATTCTAAATTTTTTCTAAGTGTTCTTTTTCCTCATTTCACCTAATTATTCACTTAATTAGTCTAATTCATATTTTTAGCACTTAATTAACATCTTAGACGTTACACTTGAGGAGGTCCTAGACTCAAAGGTGAAATGGAGGTCACTTTGGTGCATGTCAACTTCAAAGATCTGTCTTGATCAGGAGAAGTATGTAGGTTTCGGGTGATATGCTAGTGTAAGGCAAGGTAGGGTTCCGCACCGAACAAGAGTACGTGAGTCATCATTTTTTTATAAAACATTGTGATGAAGAATGATATACGTGTATGATGACTTATGACAGTTACTCTAAATTCTGAGAAATTTGTGAACTCAGATGTAAAGTATAAGTCACTTTAATAAATACATGAGTGAGATCTTTCATGGTCAACATCTTTGTGTATCGGGTGATCACATGTAGCATTGTGAGACACTACAAAAAAAAATTTCATTAATGGCATTTTAAATGCTGGTGTTTATAAAAAACGCCAGCTTTGCAAAAGGTTGCTGGCATATTTAAAATATGCCAGTAAATTTTATTAAAAATCCTGGCATAAATTCTTATGCCATTAATGAAATAAGAATTGCCAGAATATAGTGGTAGTCTCTTTCCTGGCATATGAGTATGTGCCAGGAAATCATTTTTCCCCAAGGGGGGAAAATCGCGCGGGACGCTGAAAAACAATTGCTTCCTTATCAAGTTTGTTTTTTTTTTTTGGTGATAAACACGCGCGAACGTGCAAGACCTCGATCTCTCTCTCTCTCTCTCTCTCTCTCTCTCTCTCTCTCTCTCTCTCTTTCGATCAAGTATATATGAGTTTTCTTCTATAAATGTATATATCTGTCTCTCACAAAAAAATTTCTCTACTGCTCTCTCACAAATCTCCTCCTGAAATCCGCTCCACCATCGTTGATCGACGCCCCCAGCCCGCCAGCTCGCCTCCCTCTAATCATTAGGTGTGTTTCTTTAGCTTCAATTTTCTGTGCATGGATTCTTGTTTTTTTCTTTTAGTGAATACGGTAGATTTCAACTTATGAAAACCCCTATATTTTCGTTTAGTGAATACGGTTGAATTTGTTTAGTGAATGTAGTGGATTTTAGTTCAATTAGGTGTAATAATTGTTGGAGGCTAGCTCATTTGTGAAAACCCCTATATTTTCGTTTGGATTGGGTTCGTTTGTTTTGGTTAATTTTTCGTTATACATAGAAGATGCACATGTTTTATAAACATTAGAACAAAAGGGGTTATAGTCCCTGTTGCTTGGCATTTGGACATGATTTTGTTGTATAGTTTGTTTTGGGTTTACATAGATTGGGTGTTTGCTCTGTATATATACGGGTGTTTGCTTTGATTTTCGGTTTTTTTTTTTTTTTTTTTTCTGTTAGTTTCAGCTTTTAGGTTAGATGAAGGTAGAAGAAGATGATACAGTGTCTCCTATTGTTCTCCAAAACGAGTCGTTTAAATAAATAAACAAAAGTCCAAAAGCTGCCTTTGAAGCCTGCTCAGTACGTTGCTCCCTTTTTCTTTTTTTTTGGCTTTAACGCATCACTATTTGTTACCAACTTCAGATATTTATCTTCTTCTATTATAATCTGCCGACAAAGTCAAAAATGCCAAAGGCACTCAATGTTTCATTTTTTTTTTTTTGGAAATCAACTCAATGTTTTAGTTGCAATTGATTTATTGAACAAAACTCAAAAGTCTGAAGCAAGTTCAAGCCATCAAACTGTCATTCTTCTTTCACTAGTTATTTTAGTCTGACATTTTTTTTTCTTCAAGCCGTTCAGAATTCAGATCAATTTTTAGCTTCTTTTTTTTTTTTGAAAGCCCCATTGGTGCACAGTAAAAAAAGTATCAGAACAGAGCAAAAAAACAAAAACTTTAGTGATGGACAAGAGTTGAAAATTCATACTTGGTGGATTTTCAGCAAGAGTTGAAGTAAAATTATAAATCACATACTGTTTGGACAGCCCATTTATTAGATCACCTAAAAAATCGTCATTTTCAATTGCCCTTTTCATGTCATCAAACCAGGGATTTGGACAGCCCATTTATTATGTTCTTTTATGGTTTTATTAGGCTCCTATTTTTATTTGTGTGTTTTTAACAGATATTTAGTTTGGTTTAATAGTATAAAAACACATAAATGAACAAATATTCAACAGAGTAATCTTTTATAGTTATGGGATGTACTTGGGTCCATTTGGTGCTATTGTGATATATATTATAATATGTATCTAAAACTCAGTAAATCTACAATATTAGTTTAGTTATTCAGCTTAGTCAAATACTAGGCCTCTCATCTCTTAGGAAATATGCAATGTTAGATCAAATTAACACAAAAAGTGGGTGCAGCATGCTTTTAAGGAAATCTGTACATTAATTTCACTAAATCTGCAATATTAGATTAGTTAATCAGCTTAGTCAAATATTAGTCCTCTCATCTCTTAGGAAATCTGCAATGTTAGATCAAACTAACACCAAAACTGGGTGCAGCATGCTTCTAAGGAAATCTATGAATTAATTTCAGTAATTACTCAGCTTAGTTTATGAACATGCACTTTCAGTGTACATATAAGTTAATTAACCTGCATTTTTTAAGAGAATTTTGGTTTTTTATTTTTTTTCCCAGTGAATAACTTATCTATTAGTTTCCATATAACGTGATGCCACTAGTTTCATAGACATTGTAGCTATCATTTCATTTAATTTCTACTTTCTCTTTTTATATTGTCTGGCCTTAAAATTATATGGCTTTTGTTAATCACCTTGAAGATTATGGCTTCTCTTTTTTCCTTAGGCATTAATATTGTTCTTATGTTTTTCTTAAAAGTCATAATATATAGTTAAGAGAAATATCACTAGTCATAATATTAGACATCCATTTGTTCTAATTATACATCTTTGTTCTAATAATGATTGAAAATTCATAGTTATTTTAATTTATAATACAGTTTAGTGATGGACAAGAGTTGGATCACAATGCCTAGGTTTGATCCCAAGTATAGGAATGGTGTGTTACGCTTTATTGAGTTTGCACTAGAAAACACAAATACACCTGGGAGATTAGTTTGCCCGTGTAATAAGTGTTATTTTCAGAAGACACTACCTTCTAGTGATGTATACAACCATCTGGTATTGGGAAAAGGAGGGTTTATGCAGAGTTACACAACATGGTTCATGCATGGAGAACAACTGTTAACCGTTGCTGATCAAGTTAGTAACGCTCCAGTCAATATGGACCCAATTCATGAAGGCGACAGTGGGATGCAATCCCTCTTGCATGATACTTTCCCCATGCAAGATATTCGGGTAGATGAAGGTGGGTCTCAGATGGGTGTGGAAGACGATAATGTAGCAGAAGAACATGATGAAGAATGCACTGAGGAAGCAAAAGTATTCGAGTGTTGAAAGCAACGAGCCGTGGTCAGGATGCACCGATCACAGTATATTTAGTGCTACTGTTGGGCTATTCAATTTGAAGTGTGAAAGTGGATGGAGTAACACATCGTTCTCAAAATTGCTGGGGTTTCTTAAAGGAATTGTTCCAAAAGATGCAAAGCTGCCTAAAGACACATATCAGGCCAAAAAATACATGAGGGACTTGGGGTTGGAATACAAGAAGATCCCTGCATGTCGCAATGGATGTATGCTGTTTTGGAAGGACAACGAGAATTTAGAAAGATGTACAAAATGCAAAGCGTCAAAGTGGAAGCAGACCGTGAGGTTGGATGATGATTCGTCACAAAAATCAAAAAGAAAACCGGCGAATGTATTGAGGTGGTTTCCTTTGATTCCAAGGTTACAAAGGTTGTTTATGTCAACGAAGACTGCTTCACACATGAAATGGCACTATGATCAGCGCACCAAGGATGGGGTACTACGGCATCCAGCCGATGGTGAATCCTGGAAGACATTTGATGAGAGGTACCCAGAATTTGCGCTTGACCCACGCAATGTCAGGCTTGGCTTAGCGTCAGACGGATTTAATCCTTTTGGTAATATGAGCAATTCTTATAGTACTTGGCCGGTAATGTTGGTACCGTACAACTTACCCCCGTGGATGAGCATGAAACAAGCTTCTATTATGTTATCCTTGATTATCCCAGGCCCAAGTGCACCTGGAATGAAAATAGATTTACACCTAGAGCCACTAATATCAGAACTGAAGGAATTATGGGATGTCGGAGTACCAACTTATGATGCAGCCACAAAGGGTTACTTTACTATGCGTGCGGCCTTGATGTGGACAATAAATGATTTTCCTGCATATGGTGACTTGTCTGGGTGGAGTACGAAAGGGCGCGCTGCATGTCCATGTTGTATGCATAATACCCGGGCGAAACGCTTAAGAAATGGACGGAAATTTGCCTACATGGGGCACAGGCGATGGTTGCCAATGAATCATAGGTTCCGAAAGGATAAGAAATTGTTTGATGGTACCCAAGAATTGGATCCTCCACCTATTGTGTTAAATGGAGAAGAGATCATGTCACAGTTAGGAGGAGTTGGATTTGTTGAAGATCAACCTTGTGTAGGGCAAAAGAGAGGAAGCCGTCGAGCTTCTACGGTGGGGCCAGTAAAGTGGAAGAAGAGGAGTATATTTTTTACATTGCCTTATTGGAAAGATAATTTGTTGCGTCACAATCTTGATGTTATGCACATAGAGAAAAATGTTCTTGACAATATTATAGGCACATTGTTGGGCATGAAAGGTAAGACAAAGGATAACTACGAGGCACGTCTTGACTTAGAAGAGATGGGTTTGAGAGGTGAACTACACCCTATCCGAACTAGCCCTAACAAAACAATTTTACCAGCCGCATGCTTCACAATGTCTAATAAGGAGAAATATGACTTCTTGGCGATATTGGCAAATGTGAAAGTGCCAGATGGGTATGCTTCAAATGTAACACGTTGTGTGAAACTTAAGGAACGTTGTATTAAGGGTTTAAAAAGTCATGATAGTCACGTCATCATGCAACAACTCATGCCAATTGCACTGCGTGGAACATTGCCAAGGAAGGTTATAAAACCTTTAATAGAGTTGTCTTCTTTATTCAGAGAGATTTGTTCCAAAACATTGCGATTAGAGGATTTGGATCGCCTTGAAGGTCGAATCCCATTCATTTTGTGTGATATGGAAAGAATCTTTCCGCCAGGATTTTTCACAGTGATGGTGCATGTTGTCATACATTTGGTTCGTGAATGTAAGTTAGGTGGACCCGTTCACTATCGTTGGATGTATCCTATTGAGAGGTACGACACAATTCATTCAATATAAGTTCTTTTATACTCCATAGTACTCGATTACACACTTTTATGTAATATGTATAGGTGTCTACATCGATTCAAGATAAATGTTCGTAACAAAGCTGCACCAGAAGGGTCTATTGCAGAAGGGTATATAACAGATGAACAACTAACATATTGTTCACGGTATTTGGAAAACGTGACAACGGTTCACAACCGGCCACCTAGACAGTTGGACGACTCTAGAGGGGCGGTTCGTACTGTCGAACTTGACGACACTACATTGAATCAGGCACATAGATATATCCTCTTAAACATCGATATGTTCGCTCCATATCGCACGTGAGTTGCAATTTTAAAATCACGAGTAAAATACTGTTTAGATTAGATGACCGAAATGCTGACGTTAATAGGTGAAATATGCAGGCTTCACGTTGATGCACTAAGTCGTTCAAGCGATATGGAAAGCGTAACGATAGAGGATTTGAATAAGAAGCATATTGAAGAATTTGCAGATTGGTTTAGGGACTATGTAAGTGTTATGTTGCACGGTGATACACATGGTAAATTTATTGCCTACCTTTTGTGAAATTATATTCACTCTAATGATGTGACACCCATATCTCAGGTTCAACAAATGGACGAGCTCCGCTTAAATGAATTAGGGGAAAATTTAAAGTGGCATGCCATAGGGCCTCTAAGAACAGCATCAGAATTTAAGCGATATGTCAGCAATGGCAATTTGTTTCGTACTATTGAGAACGATCAAGGAAAGACAACCCAAAATAGTGGAGTTAGTGTACTCGGTATAGATGGCCCGACATACTACGGCGTGCTAACTCGCATATTTGAGGTGCAGTATTACGATGGATCACGATACGTGTTATTCAAGTCTAACTGGGCAGATGTAACACGAGGCAGGGGATGGATGAAAGATGAATATGGTTTAATCCTTGTGAATTTCACTCACCTAATACACGTTGGTGACAATGTCGCTGATGATCCGTTCATATTGTCTTATCAAGCATCACAAGTATATTATGTTACGGATGATAGGAACCCAAATTGGGTTGCTGTAGTTCATACAAAAGCAAGAGATGTGTACGACGTCGGTCAGGGGGAATCAAATGAAGATAATGATGACACTTATCGTGAGTGCGAGCCTTTCGACCTTCAAATCCAAGATACGCATGCAGAAGAATTTGATAATTATGAGTTGGTTCGAAATGATATAGAAGGAACAATAGTAGATAATTCTGCGGTTGTTCAAATAGGAAATACTTTCAGTTAAAATACTTAGGTAAATATAGTGTTAACATATTTCAATATGTGCTAAATTTTGTTCATACTTTGACAATGTTTTTTAATGTGTTAATCCTATTATTTTGTTGGTTTCACTGCTAACAGGTGTTTTCATGTCTACAGGTATAAATGGCGCCTCGTAAATATAGACGTTTGATCAATTCAACAGTTTCTGTACCGCTGCACCAACCAATAGGCACCGATGACGAGACCCAATCACCGGATCAGGAGACACAAGATTCACCCGCACCCATCACTGGACTTCATGCACAGTCGTCCCCCACAACACATGACCTTCATGTGTGGCCATCTCAAAGCACCCTGAAGGCCCAACAAACGACTTACAAAAGGGGGGTGGTCATGACTATTGGTATGCAATTTGTTTATGATTTAATAGTTTGTTTTACTTATTTTTTAACAATTTGTTTTTAACATAAGTTCTGTTTAAATTACAGATGAGAATGGAATTCGTGATACATGTAGTGTAGGTGGAGCCAAAAATGTTTGGCAATTACGTGGTGAACTGCGGATTGTCATTCTAATGAATAATGACGGTCAGGTAGTTGGAGTGGGTAGCGAGAAGTTCCCCGGTTTTTGTTCTTCCATTGTGAGAACAGCTAGCTTATGCCCTCTAATCCCCAATGACTGGAGGTCTGTGCCAATTGACAAAAAAGAAGCAATGTGGGAAATTATTCACGTGAGAAAATGAATTTATATATAGATTTGCTTCATTTAGTTGTCTTTGTTAATTATATCTACTATCACTATTTGTTGGAAAGATAGTACTGACACCGTTGTGGTTATAACTTCAATGCAGAGGAAGTTTAAGTTTGAGACGAATCTACCACTAGAGGTTGTAAAACAACATGCATACTCGGAATTGTCAAAAAGGAGGAGGGAGTACAAATACGAACTTAAGAAGTCATTGAACATCCAGCCAGGTGAGTCTGCAGAGCATGTTATTGCCACGACTGATCCGCAATACATTAGCAACCTTGTTGATTTTGAAGCTGAAGTTCGACATTGGTGTGATCCCAAAGTGCAAGTAACAACGTATCTTTATTAACATCCCAACATTTGTAACGCTTATGTATCTCACTATTTTATTGAAAATATGTAGAGGAAAGCCCTTCAAAATAAGGAACGTCGGGACATGCAAAACATTCTACACACATCTGGGTCAAAGAGCTTAGCTAAGCTATATTTTGAACAGGTATGCATTGAAAGAGATATTGTGTGGGTGCTTGCATTAGATGGCCTTTAACAAAATTTATTTTGAATGTATGTTTTTAAATTCGTATTATGTAGGAGTCAGGATCAGGGAAAGGCCCTAACAGAAGCTCGTTATTTATTGAAACTCACACACACAAGGATGGCACTCCTGTGACAGCAGAGGCGGGGGATAAAATCGTATGTGTTTGATTTATTTTGTTGGTATAATTGCTCTTTTTCCAATTTTTTGGTTTTTTAATGGTTGTTTGAGTTTTTTTAAATTGGTGTCATAGAAGGAGGTGACAAGACAAACCAGGGATTTGCTAATCCGTTTATCTTTTTATAGGCACTAATGAAGGAGATTATGTCAAAATCGTCTCCATCGACACGAATGCCCACACATGGTTGTATAGATTGGGATCCAAATGACGCATATGAACAAGTATTTGGCAAAGAAAGGCCTGGACGCGTACGCGGATTGGGCATTAGGCGTGCATCTGGCTCTAAGGCCACATCCTCTTCTGCACCACAAGTCCCATCTAACTATCCACAATATGTTAACTATGCTCAGTTTATCAAGGAATTTGAGGAATTTAAAGCTGCATTTCAGAATTCGCTCCCATCG
Organism: Alnus rubra; assembly: GCA_028654335.1. NCBI lineage: Eukaryota > Viridiplantae > Streptophyta > Magnoliopsida > Fagales > Betulaceae > Alnus > Alnus rubra. Next base: position 268,213 of record JAJPGS010001816.1, read on the forward strand.
GTATATAGATAACATTGTCTTTAGCATATATAATGAATACTTTTTTTTTCCTTCATATTATGATCAAAATATTTGCTGTATGTAGATGGTCAGTCAGTCAAACTTTGACTCTGATTATCGACCTATTCTCTCGAATCTCCCCGAATGTGTCACCAACGCAGATTGTGACAATGATGGAGTGGATGGTGAGAAAGAAGATGATGGAGTGGATGATTAGGAAGAAATTTTGTGGGTTTTTTGGATGACAATGACTTTATTGTTTATGAATTTGTTTTTCAGAATATGTTTAAGTAATTAGTTTATCAGGATTTGTGTATGATGTTGGTTATTTTAGGGGTGATTGCTCTATATTGAATCTCTCTCTCCCTCTCTCTCTCTCTCTCTCACACACACACACAGTTATTGATCTTCGTTTGGACACGGGCTCGGAAGACTTGGACAAGTTACTTATTAACACTTTGTTTGAGGTAGTTTTTTATCACCCTGTTTTGTGCTGTTTTTCATCATCTGCTTGATGACTTAATAATATATTTTTCCCAAATTGTAACTAGAGAAAGTAGAAGCTCACCTTTCATTCTATTTATGAAAGATGCTGAGAAGTCTGTGGTAGGAAATGGAGACTCATATATTTTATACTAGGAATTACATTCATTACATTGACTCTAGTTTCTTCTTGAAGGTTGAAGATTCAGAGGCTAAGAAGAATCTGTGCACTCAGCAGGATTTTCCCCACATGAATCCTTGATTCGGAGTAAGTAGTGGTACATGTATTGGTTATAAAAAAACAAAATATTTGCCCTTTTTGTTGCATTTTCAAGATCCTTGGGTTCTACGTTTTGTTAGTTGGAAGCTACTCTATCTGCTTGCTCTTTGTTCAGGATCTTTTCCTGCTTTCCTTTGGAATGAAATTAAACTTGTTTCATTAAAAAAAGAAGATAAATTTTTGTTGTTTTAGGATTTGGAGATTTCTTCTGATCGACATGCTCCTATTGTACCCCCATTTATGGCTCATGGAAATGGAATCCACCCTGTGCCTTTTCTTAATCCATCTATACCATGTAAGTCATTTTTCCTCAAGTAGTTGCAAATTTGTTGTTTACTTGCTGTCTAGAAAGTGCTAAGTTTTAATGGGTTAATTTCCTTCTCCATTGTGCTCTGATTTTCTATACATATATCAGTTGTTAAAATTAATGTGAAGCCTTGTGAGTTCCCTTTCTTGTTTTGTAGGCTAGCTTTGGGAAAACAGTAGCCTTGCACCAACTCCAGGTGTTTAATTATCTAGGAGACTTGTCTTGTCCGGTTGCCTTGCATCTTTGATTGTAAGTGTGTTTCTTGCATCTGTTACATTTATTTTTATTTGGTTGTAGTTCTGATCTCTGATACACTTTTAAGGCCTGACAGTGTTTGATACATTTGTTGATTCTTAGGTGATGACTATTCTTTCTGTTCTTGTTGGCTGGGCTGCTCCAAATCTGGTTAGGATCCTGTCTTTGTAAAAATTGCTTGTCCTTGTGGATTTTTTTTTTTTTTTTTTTATACTTGTAGAAAAGTCGATCCTGATGGTATTAAGGATATGTTTCATGTCTTACGTAGAATGTCAACCGATATTAGATAATTGGTGATATTTTCATCCGTTAGGTTTGCTTGACAGTAGTATATTTTGATAACTAGTACAAGAATAGCAGATATATGGCAATGGTCTAAATCTGAAGTTGTTCCTTGCTGAGTTTTTTGGTGCTTTGAATTTAATATTTTTAGGCTGTTTAGCTGCAAGTGGATTTGATTTTTCTTATGTTGAGCTAGTTTCCGAAAAGCTGCTTGGTATTAGACCTGTCTTTTGTCATGATTAACAAGGGTCGTATGTAACAGTTGTTGTGACGACCCATTTTTTTTTTTTTTTTTTTTTGGGATAAAATATTTATAAAACATAAAAGGGTCATCACAGTGGCACGACTACGTGTCGCTCAGCCAACATACATACATGCTCCATATCATGTACCTGATATTCAGAGTAATATCTAACAGCGGAATAATCATAACGTTACATCTCATAACGGAAAGCACATCTAAATATACATGTGGTCCATACAAAAGAGCCATATATCTGTCTAACTGTTTAAGGCTACAATTCCACTAATACAAAAGAATGGCTACACAAAAATATGTGACACCTACGTCACCAGCCATATACAAAATACCCCAAAAGAGTGAACTCCATAGTCCAACTCAATACGACTGTCGCGGTGTGCTTCAATCGTAATATCCCAAATACGCAGCTACGGGGTCCTCCTCTAAGTCAGGTGTACCTGCAGTCAAATGGACATCATCTATACGGTTGTGGGGGTTTGCCACATCCGTATAGGTGAAATGATGAGTTCACCGCCTCAGTGATATTAAACTAACTGAGTTTTCGCAAAGAACCAACTTTTCCTTTTAGTCTCGCGTACACTATAACAGCTACCAATTTATAAAATTTTGTTTGAAAACCCCCGTAGCTGATTTAGTGAACACCGACTATCAGAAAACATTTAAAACATACTATGTAGTTGGACCCATACGTAGGAGTTCCATTGGCATGGAAACAACCACGTATAAACCCACCTACAATAATACTTTTATGTTGGTAGCTCTATGCACATAAGTCTAACGTTATTAACTGTGATAACACTGTGCCTCAGGGCATTACAACTTCATGTCGAAGCACATAGTTGTCCATGCGGTTATTAGAGTAAGACTCTGATATCCAAGCACTTCTTACTGATGTGCAACGACAATCCATCTACCTACTCCCAAGCCACACCAATATCGCAACCAATAACATCGAAACCAAGCGCACTAAGCTTAAAACATGCCATCTCACTCATTAGTACAAGCTTACTATCATTTTCCAAACATGGTTAACACGGAATCCTAGGGCATTACAACTTCATGTCGAGCACGTAGTTGTCCATGCGGTTACTAGAGTAGAACTCGAGTATCCAAGCACTTCTTACTGACGTGCCACGACAATTCATCTACCTACTCCTAGGACGCTGTATTACTCATACCGAACCATGACAATATTCTTGTTCGTCCAAGCTCAATGTTATAAAATTATGCAACTAGACGATAGCAGTATACATAAGCTCTTTTGCCATTAAAACTCTTAGGCATACTAATACGTCTAGCATCAAAACTACAATATTCTATATCATGAAAACATCACATAATTTAAACAATGATATGCATGCTAATGATGGTCTTTCCATTCCTTTAAAACTTTCCATTCCTTTCATTCCTTTCATTCCTTTCGTTCATTTTATGCTCATGCTTCATGCTTTATGCTTTACAATTCAAATTCTATTCTCCTATTCTTTACAAATCATGCTTTCTTCAAATACAATAAACCAATTAACATGGAACTTTATCATTCTACTATGCATAATTTAAATCCCAACCGCAGCTCACATTCAAACACTTTAAAAATAATTCTACACATTTCATCCATACATCATTTCATAACATCATTGATATTATTTGAACATAGTTGAAACTACTCAAATCAACCAAAACAGATAATTAACATACAGTTGATTCAAATTTATAAAACACATATATTTTTCTATTTTAATAAAATAACAATAATAATTTTTCAGTGAGTAAAATATCACCTGACTGCTTGCACACCAACACTAATAAGTCCTAGGCTCAATCCACAAAGTGCCGCTGTACATAACATATTGCATCAATTTAGTTTCCATCCAATAATTGCACTAATTTTCACTTTGAATCGCTCAATGACTATTCTACCCATCAATTGCCTAAGCTCATACCTAATAATAATTCTAGGCTTATCAATAAAATCCTCAATTTATACAAATTGCTAACATTAAAACCTAACCCTACAAATATTTATTTATTTTATAAAACTCATGGTTAATTTAGGGTTATTCATTATTATCACCACAATTAGCCCATAAATTAACAACCTAATTTTTAAATAATTAAAAACCTCAAATTAATTTCATCCATTAAATTAGGGTTTACCCAAACTCAACCCCAATAGCAATATTTATTAACACAATGGCATTTACTAAATGTTAATCCCCTAAAATCCTACAAATATCAAATACTCAAAAATTAGGGTTTGAGGAAAAACTTACCCAAGTTCTCCAAACTTCAGCCCAAAGTTTGGGTAGCCTCAAGTAAACTCCAATAAGTTCAAATACCTAAAGAATATAGAGGATTAAACTCATATTTTAGGATTTTACCCAAAAATCACAAAATCATGAGTTTAGTGTTTTACCTTAAAACAATCGGTAAGAACGTAAATCCAAGTGCAAGGATCACGTTTCCGAAAACGGATTGAAGATCCGACCGTTGGATCTTCGTAGATCTAGATTTTTGTATAAAAATCTCTCCCTCCTATTTCCCTTTTTTTTTGTTGCTGGGCAGAAGGGAATGAGGCACTGCCTCATTCCCATTTTCACTTAAGTGAGGCGCATGCGCCTCACGTTTTTTTTTTTTTTTTTTTTTTTTTTTTTTTTTTTTTTTGGGAACTGAAGGGCTGGCCCTTCAGTTCCGTGAAATGGCCGAAAGGCCTTTCACTTGAAATATATATATATATATAATAATAATATACATATATATATTATTATTAATATATATATATATATATATATATAAAATAATACATATAATAATAATATATATATATATATTATTTTAATTACTAATTGTTTTATAATTAATTTTTTTTTTTTATTTATTTTCTTTGTAGTTTCTAATTCCTTTTTTTTAGGCCTTTAAGATGTTCTCTTGCATTTTATTCTCTTGGTTATAATTACTAGTCTATAGGATTAAAATGAAACATTTTGTTTTGTTTTACCACACCAAGTAGACCTATTTTTATTTTCTATCCAATAAACCCATTAAATATTTTCTAGGACATCACATCCTCCCCTCCTTATAAAAATTTCGTCCTCGAAATTTGGACCTTAGACTGTCATACGATCATGCAAACATACACTTCTATCGAGGATCTAACACTTAATCGATATGAATCAACAAAGAGTCATACCTGGGTTTACTCAAATAAGTGGGGGTATTTATCCCGCATCTGCCGTTCAAGTTCCCATGAAGCTTCCTCAACTCCGTGATTCCTCCATAAAACTTTTACAAGCGGAATTGTCTTTGTCCTCAATTGTTGTTCCTTGCGATCCAAAATTTGTACGGGCAACTCCTCATATGTCAAGTTCGGCTGAATATCCAGAGGCTCATAATTTATCACCTGAGATGGATCGTGAACACACTTCCGCAACTGAGAGACGTGAAAAACATCGTGAATGCCTACCAAATTAGGAGGCATTTCGATCTTGTATGCCAAGGAACCTATTTGCTTCAACACCTTGAATGGTCCAACATACCTTGGACTAAGCTTGCCCTTGTTGCCAAAACGGAATACATTCCGCATTGGTGACACCTTAAGATACACAAGGTCCCCAACTGCAAATTTTAACTCACGACGTCGCTTGTCCGCATAGCTTTTCTGTCGACTTTGCGCAGTAAGCATGCGCTTCCGGATCAGTGCTATTTTTTCTTTCATCACCTGCACTAATTCTGGCCCCAATAACTGTCTCTCACCAACATCATCCCAATACAGAGGTGATCGACATTTGCGCCCATACAACGCCTCATAAGGTGCCATGCCAATGGTTGCCTGAAAACTATTGTTATAGGCGAATTCAACTAAAGGCAAATGACGTATCCAGCTTTCTTTGAAATCCAAAACACACAACCTAAGCATATCCTCGAGAGTTTGAATGGTTCTCTCCGATTGGCCGTCAGTTTGCGGATGGTAAGCCGTGCTAAAGTTCAACTTTGTTCCCATAGCACCTTGTAATTTCTCCCAAAACCTCGAAGTGAACCGTGGGTCACGGTCTGACACAATGGAGATAGGTACTCCATGTAGCCTCACAATCTCCCGTACATATAAATCTGCTAACCTTTCCATCGAGTCAGTGATCTTGATGGGAAGGAAATGGGCACTCTTTGTCAACCTGTCAACAATAACCCATATAGCATCCTGTCCACTTGGTGCTCTTGGAAGACCCACTACAAAATCCATAGAAATCTGATCCCACTTCCACATAGGCACTTCAAGTGGTTTAAGTAGCCCTGCTGGCTTCTGATGTTCAGCTTTAACAAGCTGGCAAGAATGACACTGTGCAACATACTCTGCAATATCCTTCTTCATGCCACGCCACCAAAATCTCTTCTTCAAGTCTTGATACATCTTGTTATTGCCTGGGTGGACAGTGTAGGGTGTCTGGTGCGCTTCATCCAGAATATCTCTCCTCAACTCAGCATCACAAGGGATGACCGTTTTCCCACTGCTGGTCTTTAAAGTTCCTTTTTCCGTGAGATAGAATCCATTTGCCTCTCCTTGCCTGGCCCTAACCCTGAGATCTTGCAACTCAAGGTCGCTTTCTTGTGCCATTCTGATTCTTTCAATACTCGTAGGCTCTACTACAAGTGCCGCCATAATAGGAGGTCCACCCGTTATTACTTCATCAATCTGCACAAGGGCGAACTGTTGGGATAGCTCTCCCATAATTTCTTCTGGATCAGTTTCTTCTTCTTGATACTTCCTACTCAATGCATCAGCTACTACATTACCTTTAGCTGGATGGTAAAACACCTTGCTATCATAATCCTTCAAGACTTCAAGCCATCTCCTTTGCCTCATATTTAAGTCCCTCTGTGTGAAAAAGTATTTAAGACTTTGGTGATCCGTGTGAATTTCGCACTTCTCTCCATAGAGATAATGTCTCCATATTTTCAACGCATAGACCACTGCTGCCAACTCTAAGTCATGAGTGGGGTAATTCTTTTCATGCTCTTTCAACTGCCTTGAAGCATAGGCCACAACCCGGCCTTGTTGCATAAGAACACATCCCAAGCCCTTCTTCGATGCATCCGTATAAACCACATACCCAACTGACTCCATAGGCAAGGTCAACACTGGTGCAGTAACCAATCTGCGCTTCAACTCCTGGAAACTGGCTTCACATTTATCACTCCATATAAATGGGACATTCTTCCTTGTAAGAGTAGTGAGTGGCCCTGACAATGAAGAAAACCCCTCAATAAACCTCCTGTAATACCCTGCTAAGCCCAAGAAACTACGAATTTCCCGTACACTAGTTGGCCTTTCCCATTCTACAACTGCTTGTACTTTGGCTGGATCAACAGCTAGGCCATCCTTACTTACCACATGGCCCAAAAATGCTACTTCTTCAAGCCAAAACTCACACTTCTTGAATTTGGCAAATAATTTCTTTTCACGTAGCTTCTCCAACACAATCTTCAAGTGTTCCTCATGCTCCACACGATTGGCCGAATAAATCAATATGTCATCAATAAATACCACCACAAAAGAATCTAAGTATTCGTGGAACACCCGATTCATCAAATCCATAAACACCGAAGGAGCATTAGTCAATCCAAAAGGCATCACCAAAAATTCAAAATGTCCATACCTTGTTCGAATCGCCGTCTTGGGAATATCTTCTTCTCTCACCTTCAACTGGTGGTACCCCGAAAGAAGGTCTATCTTTGAAAATGTTGAGGCTCCCTTGAGTTGATCAAATAAGTCATCGATTCTTGGTAAGGGGTACTTATTTTTTATAGTAACCCTATTCAACTCCCGGTAGTCTATACACATCCGCAAGGATCCATCCTTTTTCTTCACAAATAACACTGGCGCTCCCCATGGTGATACACTTGGGCGGATGAAGCCCCGATCAAGCAACTCTTGAAGCTGCTCTTTCAACTCCCTTAATTCCGTTGGTGCCATACGGTAGGGTGCCTTGTGAATAGGCTGAGTTCCCGGCACTAAGTCAATAGAGAACTCAACCTCACGGTCCGGTGGCAAACCCGTGATTTCAGAGAAAACATCCGAATAGTGACATACTACTGGAATCTCTTCTAACTTTGCCTTAGTCTCTGGTTTAGCTTGTACATACGCCAAGTAAGCCTGTGCTCCATCCTTAACATTCTTGACAGCTTGAATGGCAGATAGTAGTGGCGGAGAAGACCGCACTTTAGACCCACAATATGTGAACTCTTCCATACCATGGGGTCGAAAAGTAATCTCCTTCCTACGGCAATCCATGTTAGCATTATACTTTGATAGCCAGTCCATTCCCAAAATGACATCAAAGCCCATCATGCCAAATACCGCTAATTTCGCCGGTAAGACTCTCCCCTTGATAGCAATAGGACAATTGCCTACATACTTCTTACAAGTGACAACGTCGCCAACAGGAGTGGCCACACATACATTATGTTCTAAGGGTTCAGTGCTCACTCTACATAACTTCACATATGATGAGGAGATAAACGAGCGCGAAGCACCCGGATCAAACAATGCACAAGCAACTCTACCAAACAAAGGGATCATACCTGTAACTACATCCGTGGCATTGTCCTCAGCTAGGACGTTCTCCGGGGTGATAGCATAAACCCGGGCTGGAACTGTAGGCCTGGGCTGATTGACGCTAGCCTGAGACCCCTGTCCTCTGCTTCCGCTTGCTTGGGTGCATTCTCGAGCAAAGTGGCCAGGCCTGCCACACTTGTAGCATACACCTGACCCATATCGGCACTCTCCCAAATGTGGCTTCCCGCACTTGCTGCAACTCTGAAGATTGCCACTACCCTGACCCGTATAAGTGTTCTTCCTTCCCTGGGATCCTGCACTACCACTTGTAGCTTGCTTCTTGAAAGGTGGTGTAGAAGAAGTCCCTGCAGACATGGACCGTTTCCTACTCATGTAATCTGCTGCTGCAGTCTTAATCCCTATCTCAGCCATGGTGGCAACATGCACCATCTCAGAATAATCAGCCACCTTTACGAAAATGACTCGCTCCAGAATTCGTGGCACCAAGCCACCCCGAAACTTCTCAACCTTGATCCCCTCGTCAGGAATAAGATATGGAGCATACCTTGATAACCTCATAAATTCTGCCGAATATTGCTCCACCGACATAGACCCCTGTTTAAGCTCTAGGAAGTCCTTTGCACATCGTTGCCTTTGAGCAAGTGGGAAGAAACGGTCATTAAACTCTTGCTTGAAGCGTTCCCACGGAATGGGGACTCCCTGCCCATACTCTGCTACAAGATGCAGTTTCTTGGATTTCCACCACTGTTGTGCTTCGCTACGGAATACAAGACTGGCGTACTCAACTTTCTGCTCGTCAGTACACTTAGCCGTTTCGGCTAACCCCTCATAAGAAGTAAGCCAGTCATCTGCAGCTATGGCCCCCTCATTTCCATGAAACTCAGGGGGATGAAGCCTGAGAAATAGGGTCAGAGTACTACCCTCTGCTGGAGCTCGCTCAGCTGCCCTAGGTGCAGCAGCCATAAAAGATTCCCAGAACTGCCTAAAATCGGGCATCTGGGGTGGATAAGGCGGAGGAGGAGGTGGGGGTGGAGGTGGAGGTGGAGGGGTCTGACCACCACTCCCATATGCAGATCCCTCTTCCTCAACTCGTTGTACAATTCTACGTCGTCTTGGCGGCATTCTCTTGACTGCACCAAGAAAAGCCACGTAAACAACATTGTACATAAGTTAAATGCATCACTTACACATACAATGCACACAAAGATTTCAATAAGGTTTCTTCTTGTCTGTGTTAAAGTTTTAAAATCCTAAGGCTCTTTTGTGTTCCTAGACTCTAAGGCCAATCCTAAGCTTCCGCTTTTCCTAGCCAACCCTAGAGCTAACTGCTCTGATACCATCTGCTGGACGACCCATTTTTTTTTTTTTTTTTTTTTTTGGGATAAAATATTTATAAAACATAAAAGGGTCATCACAGTGGCACGACTACGTGTCGCTCAGCCAACATACATACATGCTCCATATCATGTACCTGATATTCAGAGTAATATCTAACAGCGGAATAATCATAACGTTACATCTCATAACGGAAAGCACATCTAAATATACATGTGGTCCATACAAAAGAGCCATATATCTGTCTAACTGTTTAAGGCTACAATTCCACTAATACAAAAGAATGGCTACACAAAAATATGTGACACCTACGTCACCAGCCATATACAAAATACCCCAAAAGAGTGAACTCCATAGTCCAACTCAATACGACTGTCGCGGTGTGCTTCAATCGTAATATCCCAAATACGCAGCTACGGGGTCCTCCTCTAAGTCAGGTGTACCTGCAGTCAAATGGACATCATCTATACGGTTGTGGGGGTTTGCCACATCCGTATAGGTGAAATGATGAGTTCACCGCCTCAGTGATATTAAACTAACTGAGTTTTCGCAAAGAACCAACTTTTCCTTTTAGTCTCGCGTACACTATAACAGCTACCAATTTATAAAATTTTGTTTGAAAACCCCCGTAGCTGATTTAGTGAACACCGACTATCAGAAAACATTTAAAACATACTATGTAGTTGGACCCATACGTAGGAGTTCCATTGGCATGGAAACAACCACGTATAAACCCACCTACAATAATACTTTTATGTTGGTAGCTCTATGCACATAAGTCTAACGTTATTAACTGTGATAACACTGTGCCTCAGGGCATTACAACTTCATGTCGAAGCACATAGTTGTCCATGCGGTTATTAGAGTAAGACTCTGATATCCAAGCACTTCTTACTGATGTGCAACGACAATCCATCTACCTACTCCCAAGCCACACCAATATCGCAACCAATAACATCGAAACCAAGCGCACTAAGCTTAAAACATGCCATCTCACTCATTAGTACAAGCTTACTATCATTTTCCAAACATGGTTAACACGGAATCCTAGGGCATTACAACTTCATGTCGAGCACGTAGTTGTCCATGCGGTTACTAGAGTAGAACTCGAGTATCCAAGCACTTCTTACTGACGTGCCACGACAATTCATCTACCTACTCCTAGGACGCTGTATTACTCATACCGAACCATGACAATATTCTTGTTCGTCCAAGCTCAATGTTATAAAATTATGCAACTAGACGATAGCAGTATACATAAGCTCTTTTGCCATTAAAACTCTTAGGCATACTAATACGTCTAGCATCAAAACTACAATATTCTATATCATGAAAACATCACATAATTTAAACAATGATATGCATGCTAATGATGGTCTTTCCATTCCTTTAAAACTTTCCATTCCTTTCATTCCTTTCATTCCTTTCGTTCATTTTATGCTCATGCTTCATGCTTTATGCTTTACAATTCAAATTCTATTCTCCTATTCTTTACAAATCATGCTTTCTTCAAATACAATAAACCAATTAACATGGAACTTTATCATTCTACTATGCATAATTTAAATCCCAACCGCAGCTCACATTCAAACACTTTAAAAATAATTCTACACATTTCATCCATACATCATTTCATAACATCATTGATATTATTTGAACATAGTTGAAACTACTCAAATCAACCAAAACAGATAATTAACATACAGTTGATTCAAATTTATAAAACACATATATTTTTCTATTTTAATAAAATAACAATAATAATTTTTCAGTGAGTAAAATATCACCTGACTGCTTGCACACCAACACTAATAAGTCCTAGGCTCAATCCACAAAGTGCCGCTGTACATAACATATTGCATCAATTTAGTTTCCATCCAATAATTGCACTAATTTTCACTTTGAATCGCTCAATGACTATTCTACCCATCAATTGCCTAAGCTCATACCTAATAATAATTCTAGGCTTATCAATAAAATCCTCAATTTATACAAATTGCTAACATTAAAACCTAACCCTACAAATATTTATTTATTTTATAAAACTCATGGTTAATTTAGGGTTATTCATTATTATCACCACAATTAGCCCATAAATTAACAACCTAATTTTTAAATAATTAAAAACCTCAAATTAATTTCATCCATTAAATTAGGGTTTACCCAAACTCAACCCCAATAGCAATATTTATTAACACAATGGCATTTACTAAATGTTAATCCCCTAAAATCCTACAAATATCAAATACTCAAAAATTAGGGTTTGAGGAAAAACTTACCCAAGTTCTCCAAACTTCAGCCCAAAGTTTGGGTAGCCTCAAGTAAACTCCAATAAGTTCAAATACCTAAAGAATATAGAGGATTAAACTCATATTTTAGGATTTTACCCAAAAATCACAAAATCATGAGTTTAGTGTTTTACCTTAAAACAATCGGTAAGAACGTAAATCCAAGTGCAAGGATCACGTTTCCGAAAACGGATTGAAGATCCGACCGTTGGATCTTCGTAGATCTAGATTTTTGTATAAAAATCTCTCCCTCCTATTTCCCTTTTTTTTTGTTGCTGGGCAGAAGGGAATGAGGCACTGCCTCATTCCCATTTTCACTTAAGTGAGGCGCATGCGCCTCACGTTTTTTTTTTTTTTTTTTTTTTTTTTTTTTTTTTTTTTGGGAACTGAAGGGCTGGCCCTTCAGTTCCGTGAAATGGCCGAAAGGCCTTTCACTTGAAATATATATATATATATAATAATAATATACATATATATATTATTATTAATATATATATATATATATATATAAAATAATACATATAATAATAATATATATATATATATATTATTTTAATTACTAATTGTTTTATAATTAATTTTTTTTTTTTATTTATTTTCTTTGTAGTTTCTAATTCCTTTTTTTTAGGCCTTTAAGATGTTCTCTTGCATTTTATTCTCTTGGTTATAATTACTAGTCTATAGGATTAAAATGAAACATTTTGTTTTGTTTTACCACACCAAGTAGACCTATTTTTATTTTCTATCCAATAAACCCATTAAATATTTTCTAGGACATCACAGCTATCACCTTAAAAGGACTAGTCAATTTGAAACTTCTCTAGAATCTCTTATAAAGCCCAGTTTCACCTAATAACTAGGCAATGTGGGACTTAGCACCCATGAATATCTTTATAAACCACTCACTCTATATGTGAGCTATTCATATTTTCCCAATATGGGACCGGGGTGTTACAAACTCTCCCTTTAAACCCTTGACGTCGTTGTCAGGGCCACGTCATACAATGCTCCTGTACCACATGACCTGACTTTACTAGGTGGCTCTAAGCCTCTAATACCATTTGTAACGACCCAAGAAAAAGCGCTAGCCACATCTGCGCTATCACCCCAAAAAGACTGGTCAATTTAGAGCTTTCCTAGAATCCATTATAAAACCCAGTTTCACCTAGTAACTAGGCAATGTGGGACTTTAGCACTCATGAGTATCTTTATAAACCACTCACTCTATGTGAGATATTCATCTCTTCCCAATATGGGTACGTAGTGTTACAATAAGACTATTAGGGATAAAATAAATTGCAGAACATATTTCAAATTCTCACATTTTAGTCTTCTCATTAGTGCCTAGCTTAGGCCTCTGCCCTTTGGTAATGGGACTTGCATGTGAGAGATTTTCATTTGCCTCCTATGCTTGTGAACTTTAGTCTTGCCAAGCAAAGTGTGTTATATATATAACACACTTTGCTTGGCAAGCCGAAGTTCATAAGGCATAGGAAGCAAATGAGGATCTCTTAAAATGCAAGTCCCATTACCAAAGGTCTAACTTAAACACTAATGATAGACTAAAATGTGAGAGTTCTATGGTTTTACTATTTAGGGTTTTAAGGTTATAGGGTTCTAGAGCTTTTTAGGGATTATTAGGGTTTTAGAGTTATAGGGCTTCGAGATTTAGGGTTTTTGAGGGATTATTAGGGTTTAGGGTTTTAGAGTTATAGGGCTTAGGGATTTAGGGTTTTAAGGTTTAGAGTTTTTGTGTTTTTTTTACGGATTATTAGGGTTTTTAGAGTTATAGGGTTTCAGGATTTAGGGTTTTAAGGTTTATGGTTTTAGAGTTTTTTAGGGATTATTAGGGTTTTAGGGTTTTAGATTCCCATTTGTGAAAGCATATTAGATTGCAGAGTTCTAACAAATCAAAGCATAATAGATTAAAGAACTCAGTTAATAGAACAAAGCAAAGCATAATAGATTACAAATTGCTAATAAAGCAAAGCATAATAGATTAGAAATTTCTAACAAATCAAAGTATATTAGATTATAGAGTTCTAACAAATCAAAGCATAATAGATTAAGGAACCCAGTTAATAGAACAAAGTAAAGCATAATAGATTATAGGTTACTAACAAAGCAAAGCATATTAGATTACAAATTTCTAACAAATCAAAGCCTAATAGATTAAAGAACTCAGCTATTCAAACAAAGCAAGGTATATTAAATTACAGATTTCTATCAAATCAAAACATAATAGATTAAAGAACTAAGTTAATAGAACAAAGAAAATCATAATAGATTACAGATTGCTAACAAAGCAAAGCATATTAGATTACAGATTTCTAACAAACCTCGGACCAGATATTGTTGTTGTCACGCCCCCGTTTTGGGATATAAGGGGAAACGCGAACTTGAGTGCTAAAAACAAACATTTTAAATGGAAGCGTGCATTTACAACTATAAATTTAAACCTTCTACCCTCTTAAACCTTTCTATTTATAAATCTTTACAAAGTCATGAACTCCAAAAGGAACAAAACATACTATACAATATTAGGGTTTGGCCGGTTCATCACGAACTATCGCTCTCAGCGAGGTCTACGCCCTTACAAGAAAAAGATTTCGTCTTACTGTTGTCATCTGGAAAGGGGTGGAGGAAAAAGGGATGAGTTCGACAACTCAGTAAGGAAAATACAACACCAGGGGAATAAAACATGTTATAAACCTTTATGCCATAATATTTAGTCATGCATAATGACAGATTTATTCTACATACTGATAAGAATTATTTTCACATATGATGAATTGCATAATGTAAATTGATTTATAACCTAAACCAATAGCATGTTGATTTTAATTTATTTTAGATGAATTAAATGTTTTTGAGTATATTAAAATTTTACGATGATGTTTAAAAGTATGAATATGATATGTGATTTTAGACTGAGTATAAGTTGGAGATTCAAATTATGAAAATTGTCTGAAAAGTGTTATGCTAGGTTGTTTATGTTTTATAAGAAAACACATATTAACGCATGATTTATAAAATGAAATGTATTGTTTTAGGACAGGTGGCATAGCATATGAACAATGGTATATGAATGACAGTTTATGCAGTTTAACAAAATGAACAATTAAACAGATTTTCTAATGATTCAGTAAATTCTTTTTATCAGTTTTCTCTTTAATCCAATATCTGTGGTTTAACCCTTTACAATAAAATATGCCAACAAAACCACTACTAGTAATCATCCACAATTCAATACACCCACTCGGCTACTCTAAATAAAATATCTCAAAATCATTCAAAGGCTAAAACTTATATTCAACTCACAAGAAGCAAAACTCAATATTAAAACAGGAAATATCATGCTATACACAAATCCAACTTGCACAGTAACACATCTAAAATCCCCATATCACAATAGATCAAGAACACGGAACAATCAACAATAAAACTCATCAATTGATTTGGTTAGAACAACCCGAATACCAACACCTAACTCTCAAAGATACCATAACTAAAATAGAAACACCAAAACAGTAAGCAAAACTCCCATAGAATCTGTTATTCTTTGATTAAATACCAATCCAAAATCAGCCATCAAGAATAAAAAAAACAATACTATTTTGAACTTAGAAACTCTATAGGGGAATAACACTTAACCGGCCAAAACACCCAAAGCTCCAAAATGCACGGGTTCAACCCCAAATCATAGTATCCCTCAACAATTTCACAACCACAAGATTAAGACTACCGACCGGAACACACAAAATCCAAAACACGGCCAACCAGTACCGAAAAACCCATAAAAATTACAAGAGATTACCCAGAGAATTTCTGAGAAAACCCACCGAAAATCATCTCTGATTTTGCCGAAAAACGGACTCGGGTCGCCGGAAAATTTCCCCACCACGAACCCACCGGAAACCGGTACTGTTTCAGCATGGGTCTGCTACGGGTCCTCTACAGCTGGCCGGAACTCGGCCTGGGTTCCACCGGAAATCGACTTGTCTCGCCGGAAAACAGCCTCCGCTCTACTGGACGACGCCGTCGGGTTCAACGGTCACAGGTCGTGAGTCACGGGTTCTCGGATCTCTCGGGTTTTCTTGGGCTCACGGGTCGCGGGTCACACTCCTGGGTTCTGCTGGAGCTCCTAAATCGCCGGATTCGGGTTCTGGCCACCGGAGTTGCGCCACCTGGGTCGACGGGTCACGGCCTCTCTTCCCTCTTCGTCTCTCTTATGCTCGATCTCTCTCTCTCTTTGGTTCTCTCCCTCTCTTCTCATCTCTCTGTCTCTCCCTGTCGGCATCTCTCTCTCTCCCTCAGCCTCTCGCTCACTCTCTGTTTCTCCCTCTCCGTGTGTCTGCGTGCTCAGGAAGCAAAGGGAAGAAAGAAAGAAGAACTCGCACGGCAAGTTGATTTATCCCTTTATAATTTTCTTCTTATTGTGACGTCCCACATCGCCTGGGCATGAGGATGTGCTTATATGTATAAATGCACCATTTATGACACAACGCGTTTTAAAGCCGTGATGGTCATGAACCTATCAGAACTCCGCAGTTAAGCGTGCTTCTGCGAGAGCAATCCCAGGATGGGTGACCTCCTGGGAAGTCTGGTATGGGGAGCCAAAAGCGGACAATATTGTGTCCTTGGGGGTGGGTCGTTACAAAAAAAGATACCCCGTATTTTAAATATGGATATAAATATTTATTTATTAAAGAGCTTTTATAGTTTTAGTCTAATAAAAATGTGGTTAAATGAACTCCGTTTTGGTCGATTCAAAAGTCAAAACGCTCGTCTCAAAGTCCTCTAACTATCCTCCGAATTTCATAATTTTTGGACTTCGTTAAGGATACGAAAACACCCGTGAAAAATACTACATCTGTTTTGGATGAAAATTCAGATACACAATTTTTGGACTCATTTTATTCTTACATGAGCTAGCCCATTTCTGGTTCTTGAAAAGCCCAACCAACGTGTGGAACAAAGTTCAGTTCACACACATAGCTTCGAACTTCATTTTCGAACTATCTATTTTAAGCTTAACTTGTTCACTTTGTGATTAAGTTAGAAGCTAACTTTAGATATTTTGTAGCTCATACGTCACCCACATGACTCACCCAACTTGCTACACACGTCTATGACTCCCAACCTTTGATTAATTAGCTCCATGTTGATCCTGGCCGTTCAAGCAAGATGCAGATTTTTTTTGGAGAAGCTTCCGTCAAACTTGCTGCCCAAGGAGTTCAATCCCAGCCTTTGATCTTTCCTGCTCTCCAAGCTGAATTCCAGCCATTAGATGAGATCAAAACTGATCAATCTTTGCCGTCCAAGCTTCTATATATGGGAGGCACTTCACTTTCAAACGTCACGCCTCACTCTTCTTCTTCCTTCTTCAGTTTTTCTGTTTCTTCTCTAAGTTCCAGCAAACCACTTCCTCCTTAAAAGCCAAAGCAAAGCTGCAGAATCAACTCTCTTCTCTTCTCTTTCTTTGGCTTGGTCGTTGGAGTTGCAGAATTTTTCTTCCTCTTCCTCTCGGCTTTACCTCTCCGTAAGCTCTCTCTTGCTTCTTTGTCTTCTTCTCTATGTGTTTATGTATGGAACCGGCTGTGTGAGTAAAGAAAAGAAAGTAAAAAGACAAGATTGGAAAAGGATAGAAGGGAGGAGAATTCCCTGGAAGTTCTCCCCTTCCTCTTTCGGTCAACAAGGTCAAAAAGTGATAAAAAGAAACAAGAGCAAAGAAAACAAAAAAGGGAAAGAAGACACTAAAGAAAAGAGAGAGAGATATATAATAAAACAAAAAGAAACATGGAGAGAAAGGAATGACTCTCTCGGTCAACATATAATAAAAAAAAATAAAAAAATAAAAATAAAAATAAAAGCCTTTTCTACCTTTTACAAAATATACTTTTGGCAAGTTTATTATTTAGCTTTGTTTATCTATTTCATGATTTTAAAAGTTATTAGTATTTTAAATGTTTATGGTTTTATGAGTTTAAAAGTACTCTATTGTTTTTGTGTTTTACGTTGTTTTTAAATAAAGAATTTTAAGTGGCGTATTTAAATAATAAATCACGCTGTTGTGATGTCCAAGTAAAAATAAATATTTTTACAAAAGCGCTATTACGTCGCCCTAATATTTTAAAGTATTTTAGATGTTATTGATACTAATACCGTTATTCTGTCCGAATTTTATAAGAATAAAATAAAGTTATTACTTTATTAATTTGTTTTGATACATAAAACTCATTATTTATATTTGGAAAGCTATTATGTTTATCTGTTATAAAAATAATATATTTGTGTTTAATTAATCGATGAAAGAAAATTAATAATAAGGAGAGGATACCTTAGTTTAAGTGTTAGGTTTCAAATCTCAGAATATTTCTCTAAACTTCTTTTTACAACTTATTTAGGTAGAAGGTAGCTAAAATATTGCTCTGAAGATATCAGGTAAGGGAAACACTATCTCAAAACCCCAGCAAAGTTTTAATAAAACTCTTTCAAAAGAAAAAGTCGGGAATTTTCTAAACTCTTTCAACTCTTTTAATATTACTTGTCTTTTTATATTACCATTATAAATATGCTCTTGTTATATGATATGATTGAAATCTCATGTGATCATACTTGGTTTATATTTGATACATGTACACCATATGAGTAAAGATGATGATATCATAGTATGTGTTACATGTGCACCATATGAGCAAAGGTTGATGATATCATAGTATATGTGTTATATGTGCACCATATGAGCAAAGGTTAATGATTTCATAGTACATGTTTTATATGCACACATTTTTACCCCCGCGGTACCATGTCATAGACGATCCGGATCATATATGTGTTACGTGTTATGTGCTATGTGGGTAGCATGGCAACCACACGGAAGGACTAAAGTGTGGGCTACCGGCCGGGGAGGCCTTCACCTAGGAAAGTTCCCAACCCGGTACGGCTCTCCCCTGTGACGACAGGATGGGCTCATAGTCGTCTTTCGAGACGAGCCAAACGTGCGCCGCTCATGGTTAATTAGCGGATATTGGACCAAGGGTGGTTAAAACTTACACGTAGCATAAATAATTCATGCACCATTTTACATTTGATATAATTGTATGTCAATTAACTGTTTCTTTACTTGCTAAATTATTTGAATTCTATTTAGAATTCTTGAAAAGAAAATTACACTATTATTGTTGTGTTTTCCTTACTGAGTTGTCGAATTCACCCCCTTCTTTCCCCAAATCTTTTCAGATGACACTATAGACCGGAGTCTTTTCGTTATGGATGGCATAGACCCCACCCCTAAGAGCAATAGATCAATAAAGACCGGCCTAACTTTTGTATTGTGCATATTTATTTTGAATTTCTAAAAATATGATGTAATAACTAAAGAACTACTATATATGTATATATTCCTATAATGAAATATAGCCATGCGCTATTCCTGGGAAATTGTGTACATGTTTTAAATTATAGAAATGTTTTATAGCTAAAGTTCGCGTTCCCCTTATATCCCAAAACGGGGGCGTGACATATTGTTCTAATAGGTTTTTTTTTTTTTTTTTTTTTTTTTTTTTTTGCGGATTTGAAAACAAATCCGTGATTCTGTCACCTAAAATGTGAAACAAATCCAAACATTAAGATTATAATTGATAACTAAATAAAACTAAATAATTAAAAAAAAAAAAGTTGTAAAAACAAATCAAGCAAAGCAAGGATTTAAGTACCCAAGTTCTATACTTGTAGACGTAGATGCAGTCGGCTTCAGCTTTCAAGCATTTGAAACTCAAATCATAGATCCAGGGTGCAAGAATGAACAACCAAATAAAAACACACAAAGCCGTGAGCAGGAGGAAGTATGAAATATCATATGGGAGGATTAGAGAAGTAAAGAACAACCAAAAATAAAATAAAACACACAAAGGCAAAGAGTCTAGTAGTAGTAGCACATCCATCAGATCAATTAGGGATTATGGCTGAGAGTACGAGATGTGAGGCTTCGGATGTGATGGCATGGCAGATTGATCTTTACCCTTTTCTGGTTTAAACTCGACGATATTGAAGAACAAAAATTCCCTAGAATGAAATGGAAAATTGGAATGACATATTTGCCATTGGATTTTCTCCTTGATCGTTCATCAACGACAGATGGAGAAAGTTGAGGAACGAGTCTTTGAGAAAATTGAATGAGAGCATTCAATTTTCGCCTGATCTGCCATTAATGCTTACAGGGATTATTGAGTGACAGTAGGGTTTTTTGATACGCATTTAAGGCATTTTCCCCTTTCTCACCATTTGATTTCTTATTTGATAAAATCTTTTCATTTGAATAGCCTAGATCAAACATTGGTGATGGTGAATGAACAGTAAAATTTATGGGCTGTCAGCGTGCGACTGTTTCGAGAAGGTGTGTAGGTTAAAAAAAAATGATCCCCTGCGTGCTTGACTATGCGTCTTTGGCTGAAACCGGTGCCATCTCTACAGAAAAAATAATCATGACCGTTGATTACAATTACTTTTTTTTTTCTTTTCTTTTTTAATCTCTAATCAGGTCAGTTAAGTCCTGAGCTCATGTGGACATGCTAAACACCATATTAACCCAACCTCGTTCATGAGTTCTAGCTGTCATCCATCTTTCGATCCAACAGTTTTCAGTTCTCCCACTTTTAATTGGATGGCTACAGGCAACGCATTTAAAAACTGGGGAATCGTGCGGGATGACTCGAGAAGAGGGAAAATTTTAATTTTTCCCTCTTCGTTTTTGCCGGCTTCCAGACTCTTCCTCTCATCGTTTTTTTTTATTATTTTATTTATTTAAAGAATCTCACATGTTATTTTTCAATCTTCCGTTTTATATATATATAGGAAAAAAACAATAGTAAAAACAAAAACAAAGACTAGTCTAATAAATTAATAATATTAATAAAAAAAATTCATTTTCATAAGATAAGTTATAACTTATAAGTGTTTTTTTTTTGTTAATAATTTTTTTAAAATACCATATTATCTACATTATACATATGATGTAGTTATTTTTTTATTTTTTTATTTTTTTGTTTAAGGACATGATATATGTAATAGTCCCATTAGTAGTAGTCTAGTAGATGGGCTAGGCTTTTAGTAGTGGGCTGAATGGAGGCTGAGCACCTCGAATAGCTCTGGAGACCGAACATCTCGAATTGTCCAATTCTATCTTTTGTTCAATTCAATACATCATCCATTACAGATTTCTCTGTTCATCCATTTATCTCATCAGTTCATTCTTTTATCAATTTCTATCTCAATTCGTTACAAATTTAATGAATCAAACCCTAAAATTTAGTAACAGTTAATCGGAACTGTTACAATATAGTTATTACTCATTAGTTAAAGACTAATGGATTGGGGTTTTAATGTGGATGTAGATATTAGCTAATGTTAGTAACTTTAATATTTATTAGGGTTGGTAATTTGGGTTGTCGTGATGGGTTCGGGTCAATCCGATTGACCCGCCAACCGAAACCCAGCACGATTATTAATCGGGTTGAAACCCGCAATCCGAACACGACACTATTAACTCGTCGGGTTACCCGACACGACAGGACAAAGTTAACGGGTCGTGTCGACCCGACCCGGGGAAATCATGGCTGTTGTTTTAAGATATCTACTTTTTTTTAAGAGCTTGTTTTTTTTTAAAAATAAAATAAAATAAATAAACGGGTTGACCCGCCAACTCGTTTAGCCTAAACTCTAACCTTATAATTTCATGTCGGGTTCGCGGGTCGTGTCAAAAATTGTCAATCCTAATAACTTTGTATAATAGTATTAGTATATAAGTTAATTTAATTATGAATCTATGATATTATTTAATTTGTGATTATAAATAAACACATTACACATTACACATTGTTAATTATAATTCTATTATACATTTATATCATTGGTATATGATTGTCTCAATGAGAGGAGAATACATTAGTATATCAATTATCATTTATGTGCCGGTAATTTTTTGAAATGACACGTCTGTGTTGAATGTTATTATACTGAATTCACTTTGATTTTATTTAAATGATCTATTATTAAGCTTTTGTTTTGTGTGGTTAGGAACTGGATAATCAACTCAGAAGTTTAAAGGAAGAGTTTAAAGAGTTTGAAAGGTAGAATGTCAAATATCGGGAAGATTTGAAGCACATGAAACAAAAGATCAAGAAACTTGATGATAAACTTGAAAATGTGATGAAGATATTTGTCAAATTGAACCGAACACACATTTTTTTTCAACTTTTCGCTTCCCATTTCACGACTAATCAAAGATCATTGAATTATAAAAGGAGTGCGAAAATTCCACAGACCTGATTCGAAAACTTGAGGAAAATAATCCAAAACTACAACAGTTCTTGTTGGATGAGAAGAAAGTCTTAAAGGAAATTAAAGATAATTGATTCAAATAAATATACTAACTAGTAGTCTAATAATATTAGTTAATAACTTAATATCATATATGTTAATGTTAAACCATATAATTTGTATATAATGTCACATTATGATTACATGAATGATGAATCACATTGTTGCGTTTGTAAGTTATGTAATGTATTCAATGATAATATGTACATCATATGCTTTAATGCTTATACAGTTATAGTTATATTCATATGATAATCATAAAATGATATGAATCATATGATCTATATATCATATAATTATTATGTCCAAATTGTTGATTCTAATTTTCAAAATTTTGAGCCCTAAACGAGTCGGGCGAGTGAGTCGGGTCAAGCGTTATTCGAGCCGGAAACTACGAGCCATAAACGAGTCAGGTGGGTGAGCCAGGCCGGGTCAGGCCTTGAACGAGCCGGGCAGGTCGAGCGCTAAACAGGTCGAGCTCGTGAGCCTCCGTAGAGTTATGTCAAGTGAGTCGGGTATGTATTCTTTACTAATCGAGCGAGTTTGTACAGTGTCGAGCTCGAATTCGGATAGAGCTTAACCGAGCGGGACCTCGAGCTTGACCGACTCATTAACAGTCCTACTCACGAGCCTTAATCGAGTTTCGTCGAGCGAATCAAGTATGTGTCACTTAACAATCGACGAGTCAAGTATGTACCACTTAACAATCGAGCAAGTTTCTGCAGTCACAAATCGAGTTCAAATTGAGTTTAAACGAGTACAGTGTCAAACGAAGTGACTTATTTACAACCATATATGTTGTTCACAAAAACATGACACAAGCCCTTTTTTTTGTTTTTTTTAACCCTTTCAAGACAGGGTCATTCTTGTTGGGTAAACCCCATATACACGATCTTGCCTGCAAAAACTGTGTACCAGGTACTTGATGAGACTCAAACAGCCGACCCCGTGGTATACACCAAACGATCGACCATTCGAGTCGAGGTAACCTTTGCAGGCCAGATCTGCCATTTAAATGAAATGGTTTCACGAAGTAGACTTAACAATAGGACAGTAAAAACAACTAGGACTCCTCGAGAGCATAAAATTAAATAACGGTCCCATCTCATATCTACGTCAACTCAAAATAACTAAGTTCCAAAGTTCTTCTCAAGTATTTTGCATCCTTAACGAGCCTGCAATAACTTCTCACTGGCTAACTGCAACCCGTCCGGCAACTTGGTCAAGATCTCGCTGGCCACTGGATGTGATTCTCCTCCCACTGGCAAAGGATATCAAAAGTTGATGGGATGTTAGGTTTCATGAGACGTCCATCACATGATACCTCAAAAATTGACAAAGTACTTTAAAAAGGCAAAATACGTAACTAAATCATGTTAATAAAATCTTCACACAAACATTAGAACAAAAATAATTGTCATCGAAAATGACTCAAAGACAGAACAATAAATCAAACTGAGACTCATTTCAGACTTCCTTTTCATGAGACTAGAAACCCAAGAAGTTCAGAAAAGTGGGAAAAGAAAGTGTAGAAAGCCAAGAAATATTTTTCTTAATTTCCTTAATTAGGTACCAAACTTTTGTTCCCTTGATGCTTCCCTTTATCATAAGCAGAAGAATGAAAGAAAAATTGCCATATCTTACATGGTAGAATGCAAGAAAGAATCTTCCTTTGGACAATGATTATATTTTTCTTTAAGAAAAAGCTTCCTTGGATATAGTTTACCTTAATGGAGCCTCATCTTTATGATAATAAGAATGAACCATATCAGAAACCCTTTTTTTTTTTTTCGTCTATTCATTTTTCCATCATTTAATCATGAACCCAAAATAATGCCAAAGACACTCACCCCTTTGTGTCGATATCAACGATTTTCATACTCTGCAATTGCTGAAGAATGTGACGAGCAATAGCACCACTGCTCTTACCAAAATGGGGTGGGCGACTGCCATTCCTCTTGCTTCCTCCATAGATCCTTCTGAAGGAACCAACACCAAGACCCCCTCTCAAGTAGATCTTCCTTGCCATGGAAGCTAAAATGCAAATCGAGTTAAGAAACACAACCAAAATAGGCAATTATACTATACACATATTTGAGTGAGAGTGCACACATGTGCTTAGCTTACACACCGGCTCTAATGTAGTACCAATCAGGGTCATATGGAGCAAGCTCCTTAAGTGTTCCGGTCTTAACAAGATCAGTCCATTCAGGCAATTCGACCTATTGAAAAACAAGGAATACAGAAAGAAAACATGAGAACACTACCACCCCAACCTAATAATGTACAATAAAAAGTTGGTGCCCACAAACGATTGATAAGCAAAGCCACAGGCTTCAGCATATAGAAAGTAACCAAATTACAGGAATACATCAGAGAAGTGAATAGCACTCGTGCAAGAACAGTAAATCCCGCAAGCCTATGCATCCATCTCAATAAAAAAAATCTCAGTTCAATAGCATAGACTAAGGAGTTACTAGCTGAAATTTGTAGCAGTACATTTTCACCTTTCATGACGTCATGAGATCAGCATGGATTTACATTAAATCAAACTAAATTCACAAAAGAAAAGCCAAATCTCATAGTAAAGAGTGCCCCTCTACGCTCTTTGATATGCATTTCATTACTTATCAAAAAGAAAAACAAACCCTTGAAAAAAGCAATGAAAACCTATAGGTACTTATTAATTGAGTGAAACTACACAGTACACATACTCCCTTCAATTTACCACTCAATTTGCAATGCTCACCTCCCCTAAAAAAAAAATCTCTCAATTCGGTCAATGTGCCCTATCAATCTACTATTGAGGTTGCAACGTCCCCTTTTTGCCTCCCGAAAAGACTAATATGCTTTTTTTTTTTTGATAAGTAATTGTAATTAATTAAAAGCGCAGAGGGGCGCAACCCTTATACACGGGAAGTATACAAGAGAACCCCTAAAAAGGACGAACAGAAATTAAATTTAAAAATTCTACAAAAGTAAAAGAACTCGAACTATAATGGGGTGCTATCCAATAAAATAAAGTATTGAGCCACCGCTTCCGTAGCTCCACCATGGGTGTCTCTACATCTTCAAACAGTCGAGCGTTCCGTTCCCTCCAAATACACCACAGCAAGCACACAGGATCTAACCGCCAAGCCTTTATAGCATGACCAACCTCAAGCGCCCCCCCCAATTATTCAGCAACTCCATCACCGTACGAGGCATAACCCACTCAACCCCGAATAGCAAAAAGACGTAGCTCCAAAGAGCCCGGGCGAACTCACAGTGGAGCAATAGATGATCAATAGACTCCCCGCTCTTCTGGCATAAACAACACCACTCAATTACTATCACCTTCCTCTTACGCAAGTTATCATGCGTCAGAATTTTGCCCAAAGCAGCTGACCAAACGAAGAAGGCCACCCTAGTTGGAGCCTTCACACGCCAAATATTCTTCCAAGGGAAACACGGAACCAGTGGGCCATCCTTCCTAATTAACTCTTTGTAGAAGGATCTCACCTCAAATACACCTTTTTTAGAGGGATTCCACACTAACCTGTCATCCTCCCCATGACGATTCGAAGTGGAGTATAGACGATCGAAGAAGGAAAGGACCATATCCAACTCCCAATCCTGAATTTGTCGAGTGAAGAGAACATTCCACTGGATAACACCATTATGAACCACCAAGTTATCTTCCACCATCGCGTCTTTAAACCTTGCAATTCTAAAGAGAGAAGGAAAGCATTGCTTCAAGGATCTATCCCCACACCACAAATCTTGCCAAAAACTAATGTTAGAACCATTCCCCACTTCAAATCGAATAAAATTTCGAAAAACCTCCCACCCCCTCCTAATATGCTTCCAAACACCTACTCCAAAAGAACCCAAAGCCTCTTTCGAACACCACCCCCCATTTAGACTATCAAATTTGGCATGAATCACCAAACGCCATAAAGCCTCTCTCTCCCTACCATACCTCCATAACCACTTACCCAAGAGAGCTCGATTGAATTGAATGAAATTGTGAACTCCCAACCCACCAGCATGCAAGGGTGAACAAATTTTGTTCCAATTTACTAAATGAAATTTGGTCTCTTCACCCATGCCACCCCAAAGAAAATCCTTTCTAATTTTATCAAGACGATTAGCCACCCTCACTAGAATTGGAAACAAAGATAAGTAATAAGTGGGAATATTGGAGAGCGTACTATTGATAAGAGTCAACCGGGCACCCTTTGACAGATACATCCGTTTCCAACCCGCTAACCTCCTTTCCATTTTCTCAATAACTACATTCCAAATAGCGGTGGACTTATAAGAAGCACCCAACGGCAAGCCCAAGTAAGTCATAGGCAAAGAAGCAACCCGACATCCAAGAAGATTCGCCAACCTTCCGACATTCTCTACTCCACCAATAGGAACAATTTCTGATTTTCCTAAATTGATTCTCAAGCCAGAAGCTGCCTCAAAACCTAAGAAAATACATCTCAGATGTCGAATCTGTTCTTCTTGAGCGCCACAAAAGATCAAAGTGTCATCCGCAAACAGCAGGTGATTCACAACTAAAGCCTCAGAATCCCTTGACCCCACTGAGAAACCTGTCAAATTACCCTGATCCAATGCAGCAGTCAGCATCCGACTCAATGCCTCCATAACTACCACAAACAACAGAGGAGAAAGAGGATCTCCTTGTCGCAACCCACGAGAACTACTGAAAAAACCGGTTGGGGTTCCATTTACAAGAATAGAAAATCTCACCGTAGAAATACAAAAACGTATCCACTTCCTCCATTTTTCCCCCAAACCACATCTCTGCAACAAATAAAGCAAGAAATCCCAATTCACGTGGTCATAAGCCTTCTCCAAATCCAGCTTACACAGAAGTCCAGGTTCCCCCGATCGAATATGACTATCCACACATTCGTTTGCAATAAGCACAGAGTCTAGTATTTGTCGGCCACCAATGAACGCATTCTGAGAGTTGGAGATAATCTTGCCCACAACGGACCTGAATCTGTTAGCAAGAACCTTTGAAATAATCTTGTAAATCCCCCCAACCAAACTAATGGGGCGAAAATCTCTCGCATCCATGGCACCATTCTTCTTAGGAATCAAAGAGACAAAAGTAGCATTCAGACTCTTTTCGAGCTTGCCTCGAGCGTGAAATTCTGCAAAAACATCCATAATGTCAGTTTTTAGAAAATCCCAACACTTCTGAAAGAAAGCCACCGTGAAACCGTCCGGGCCCGGCGCCTTATCTCCATTCAAATCCCTGATAACATCCCACACCTCCTTCTCCTCAAAAGCTCTTTCTAGCCAGATGCTCTCCTCCGCATCAATGGATAAAAAAGATAGGCCCTCCACCCTAGGGCGCCACGAACAATTCTCTGAGTACAGCTTTTTGTAAAAAAGAACTAGATGCTCCTTAATCTCCGCTGGATTTTTTGAAATTTCACCGTTAATAATCAAAGAATCCACTTGATTGAATTTGCGATGTGAGTTGGCGACCCTGTGGAAGAATTTAGTATTCTTATCCCCCTCCTTCAACCACAAAGCTCTAGACTTTTGCCTCCAACTCAATTCTTCAAAGAGAAGGGTCTTCTCCATCTCTCTCGCCATATCTACCCTACGAATTTTTTCACCCTCATCAAGACAACGCAGTTCTTCGATTAAATCCAGCTCTCGAATACCCTCCAATAATTCTTTCTTTTTCTTCTCTATATCACCAAACACTTCTTCATTCCATTTCTTCAAATCAGCTTTCAAAGCCTTCAATTTATTGGCCAAAACGAAGCTTGGCACACCAGAAAATTCATAAGACATCCACCACTTTTGAACCTGCTCAACAAAACCCTCGTATTTCAACCACATGTTTTCAAACTTAAAATACCTTTTACCTCCCCTAATAGTCCCACAGTCCAGTAATAAAGGAAAATGATCCGAGAAAAGCCTTGTCAATCTCCTTTGTGATACCTCAAGAAAACGATCCTCCCACTCTGAGGAAATTAAGAATCTATCTATTCTGGACCAAATAAGATCTTCCTGACCATTAGACCAGGTAAACTGGCCATCTACAAGGGGTAAGTCCACCAGATTATGCGAGAAAATAAAGTCCGAGAACTCTTCCATAGCAGCAGAGAAACCAGCACCACTAGATCTCTCACTAGGAAAGCGAACCACATTAAAATCCCCCCCAATACACCAAGGCATCTCCCACCAACTCATCAGACCAGCTAACTCATCCCACAAAGCCCTCCTCTCCCTATCATCATTAGGACCGTACACACCCCCAAACGCCCAAACAAAGTTATCACCAGTGTTGCGCAAGGAACAAGCAACTGTGTATCTACCAATACACTCCTCCACTTTCTCCACCACCCTTCTATCCCACATTAACAAAATCCCACCCGACGCACCATTGGCACCCAAATAACACCAATCAACATGGATGCAACCCCATAAACTTTGCACCACCTCACGCGAGATAACTGCCATCTTCGTCTCCACCAAACATACAATATCCGCCTTCCAAACCCTTAAAAGCCCTCTGATGTCCAATCTTTTCTCGATCGCATTAAGCCCTCTAACATTCCATGACAGAATTTTAGGCGTCATAAAATCGAGCAGAACCCCTACCCTTAAGTCTTCCTCTATCAGACTGAGCCCCTTTCTTCTCATAATTCATAGACCAAGTCAGCCTATTTAATTCCCTCTTCCCTTTCATCCCTTGAGCAGGCGAAACCTTAATCTTGGAGTCTGCTAAAGAGAGATCTCTAGCCTCTTCAATTTCCTCAAACAAAGCCAACAATCTGTCCTCGAAACGACCACAAGAAAGCCCAATGATTGGATAAAACTTCTTGATTCTCTCCACCACCCATCTAGGCGACACCCTCCGCCTGTCTTCAACTTCCACTGCCAGCGGAGCAATAACTAACGGCTCAAAACACTCTAACTCCCCCTCCCCATCACTGGTCTTATCCAGCAGCATTGGACCTTCAAGAAAATGCTCAAGCAGCATCGAAGGATAATCAATGTGATCACACCCCTCAGCCGTCACACATACACAAGAAGACCCACTCCCCCTGAAATCTCCTAATCCTTTCCAGCTGTAATTCACCACCAGCGGTTCCCCAAAAAATGCAGCTGAATCAATACCCACATTTCCTTCTATTGCGGAAAACACCACCGTGTCAAGCATACCTTCCCCCTTCCTCTGAATAACAAGGTCCACATCAGACCCAGATGTTCCCAAACCATCACCCATCTGAGAAGTGTTTACCTGAGGGGTCAACAGGAGACCTCCACCCTCTGCCGACAAAGCCAAGCTGAGTTCATTACCGACGACCATACCCCTCTCTCCTTGTTCAGTGGTTTCTGCAACAGGTGTACCGGCGAACCCAGCCTGACGGAACTCTTCTGATTCCAGCCCCGGAAAGGAATTTTCCAACTGTCTATCAGCTTGGTCAGCTTGTTGCACGGTATCCGGTACGATCTTCAACTCTCCAGCCCCATCACCCTGCACCTCCTTGAACGCCGGAGAAGTGTCCTGGTCCCCAAACTTCGCAGAAGCTGCCTCCTTCTCCTTGACCTGACTGATTCCTGCGTCCAGCTTGTGTTGCCCTGCCTTGACTCTCCAGACAGCCGAAGAACACTGGTTCCGCCTTTTCCTACGTTGATAAACACGGCCCGAGAGAACAGGTTTACTTACAGACGGCTGGACGGCCGACCCCAGACCCAACACCTCCGACTGAACCGCAGAGGAGGAAGCGCCGGCGTCGGAATAGAACTGGCGAGCCGGAATAGGGCGCAGAACTGACCTTTCCTTGGGCATAAACCGAAGATCGGGCCTTTTGATGGGAAACTGCAAACAAGCTTTGCCTTTAGAAAGTTGGGCCATCTTAGGAGGCCCTTGGGTTGAAGAGGTTCTATCGGTTATCCAGGAAATGGGCCGAGAGAAACTGGGGCCCAAGGGATTGGACCTACCCATCAACTCCTCCTCCCACGAAAGCACTCGTTTCAGACAGTACCCGACTTCCTCGCTCAAAATCTCCAACGTCTCCCTGATACTGCGCAACTCGAGGCAATCCTGGTCATGTAGCTTGCGTGGTGCAGTGGCCAAACTAGGGGGACTAGAGCCTGCCCCCCTACCCCTAAAGTCTGACGCAAGCTCCCTGCTCGACGTAGCATAGGATGAATTTTGAAACTTCATCCCGGCAGGTTTCGCCGGAGAAACCTTCTCCTTCTCCACTGCCTTCAGCCCAGCTGGTGCCGCCGGAAGTTCCTTCTCCAACTTATCTCTCATCAGCCCAGCATGATTCGCCGTCTCCAGAATTGCCGTTAGAGCCTCCTTCTCACAATGACCCTTTACCGGAGCAGTCGCCCCAAAACGGGACTCCTCCTCCGTAAAGAAAGAGGATGCCATATCTGCCGGCAGGGGAGCTTTCAAAATATCTGCATAAGTCCTCTTCTCAGTCTGAGGCTGAGACTGTGAGACTTCCTTACCTCGATCCTGCCTCGTGGAATTCCCAGCGAGCAAACTATTGAGAGCTAACCAAAGCTCCTCCCCAAAACGCTTCCACCCTTCACCGAACTTGCCTTTCGGCACCAAGACAGAGCCTTTTCTTCTCCTCCCCTCATATTCTTCTATGATAAAAAAGAACCCATGCCTATTTGCGCATTGCTGAGCAAGAATCCGCGGATAACCCGATACGGCTTGATTCCAGAACACTCTACAGTCCTGAACCGTAACCAAATGCTGAAAAGACTTAAGCAACCAAGCAGCCTCATCTTTGTCAATAAGAATAGTCCTCGTTATTCCATTACGAAGCTCATGGATCCTAATGCCTGTGAAGCCACCCACCACCGACACAACAAACTCCTTAGACTCTACTGACCACCGACGGGATGACATATCTCCAAGTTAAAAATTTAGTTAGAAATTTTTATACTCCCTAAAGCTGTGATCAAGCAAGTGGAAAGCATCCTAAGGGCATTCCTCTGGTCGGGCAGTGTATCCCAAAAGAAAAAGGCAAAAAGCATTAAAAATTCAAGAAAAAAAAACACGCTGTCGGTCACCAGCTGACCCATGGCCATAGCCACACCGTGGGTCTTTTTTTTTTTTTTTTGGGATAACTTCACAAAAGGGTACCCAACTATAGCGCTTTTTCACTTAAGGATACCAATTTAGCAAAACGTTCAATCGAGTGTATGAATTTATCAAAACCGTTCAATGTAGGGTATTCCGTCACCCTCCGTTCTAAATCGATGACGGAGCCCAAAACACGTGCGTTTCACGTGATATTTTAACCTCAAACTACCACTTTTGCCCCTCATCTAAACGATCAAATGGGCATAAGCAAATATGGTACCAAATTTTGTAGCATCTTTGGCCACATTTTGAATATTATTTCCAAATCATTTTCAATTTTCAAATATCCAAGATAATTAAGCTGGAGCTCATGAAGCTTAATCTCTCACCTGTAGAGATGAGAAGGTCAACGGTCTTGTCATCAGGATTTTCACCGGTGACTGTAAAGTACCTCCGTTGTACGGTTTCCCGGTACTGTGAGAAAATCTGCTGCCTCAGGCCATTGAAGCTGTCCATGGAGTCCTTGAGCTTCTTCCGGAGCTCGTTCACGACAGAGGTCCGAGTCCGGTCCGACGAAGAACCGGGTCCGCAGCCGGGGAGGCTCCGGTTGGCGGCGTTGGAGCGGTCGAAGGCCTCGAGCTTGACCCTGACGAGCTTGGCCTTCTTGAGGGCGAGGGCGACGTCGGCGTCCATGCGGGAGCGGAGGTCCTTGACGGCCTTGGAGTTGTGTTGGGTGAGGCACTGCCCGTGGGCGCTCTGGAGGGCCTCGTAGAGGCTGTCCATCTCCTTGAGCTTGTCCTTGACGGCCTCCACGTCCTCGAAGAACTCGTCGAGGTAGACGCCGGTGGAGGACATCTCGATTACATGGTAGTCCCGGGAGGTTTGCTCACCTCGGAAGCGAGAGAAGCCAGGGTAGGAGCCGGCAGAGAAGAGGTCGTTCATCTTTCTTCTTCTTCTTCTTCTTCTTCGCTGGTACCTGGAAAAAGCGTTGGGAATGGAGGAGTACTAGAACACCTCTTATAATTGTGGAGTCGTCGTCTTCATTGATGGCCGGCCTTGCACTCAAGTCATCGCATTAATATTCTCTCTCTGACATTTCAAAGCTTAATCCACGTGGAGTCGTCGTCTTTTGATCGTTTAGATGAGGGGCAAAAGTGGTAGTTCGAGGCTAAAATATCACGTGAAACGCACGTGTTTTGGGCTCCGTCATCGATTTAGAACGGAGGGTGACGAAATACCCTACATTGAACGGTTTTGATAAATTCATACACTCGATTGAACGTTTTGCTACATTGGTACCCTTAAGTGAAAAAACGCTATAGTTTGGTACTCTTTTGTGAAGTTATCCCTTTTTTTTTTAGATTTTTAGGGGTATTTTTGTCATTTTGTGGGCAAAAATGGGACATTGCAATCCAATGGTAGATTGGTAGGGTACATTAACGAAATTGAAAGATTGGAGGGACCTTCCAACAAAAGTGGTAAATTGAGGGGGATAAATGCAGTTTCCCCTATTAATTGCCATAATAAGCACAAGCCATGATAAGGCAAATTAAACACCTTATGTGAATGTGGGACCAAGCAACTCCCCGATGGCAATAGACAAACACAAAAATGAATACAAAAAACACGTAACAGATAACAATTTGCTAATCAATTGCAAAGAACAAAAAAAAAAAAAAAAAACAGAAATCACATAACAGAAGTAAATAAAGTTTTACAAATATGAAATCCGCAAGCACATCAAGCTACCAAACAGGCTCAAGATTTCGCTTTCTTTCTTTTTTATTTTGATTCTTTTGGAGTCCCTAATTTTGTACGCAATTTGATATAGATGTCCCAGCCACCGAACAGAGTAGCCAAAGTTTCAATAACACACAGAATAATTACTCTCACACTCTTTACACTTCATTTCCCATCTTAAGTACCATCAATGAAAACAACCTAAAAACAAAAAAGTTCCAGAGGATATTTATCAATTTTATTCCTTCAAAAGGGAATTATCCAAAAAAAAAAAAAAAAAATCCATTTTTTACTCAAGCACAAAAACAGCCATTTTTTGGGCTTCATTGAAATAACACTTTTTCTTTCAATTATTTACATTCACTTTAAATTACTAGTCATTGCCCAAAACATACCCATCCTTTCTCAAAATAGAGAGATTCAATCTCCAGGAACAACCAAAAAGAGCCCATCCGTTCAACTCCTCAAAACTATTAACACAATCATGCAAAACACTATAACTAGCTTCACACCTCTCTCAAATAACAATTAAAAAAAAAAAAAAAAAAACCAACAACATATACATGGTTCAGATGCATAGAACAACATACAAAGAGATCTATACGGAAAACTTATTGCACACACATACAGACATATAAATGTAGAGAGAGAGAGAGAGAGAGACCTGGCCAGAGCGTTTGAGGTGGGCGGCGTAGGCCTTGACGAGCTCGTGAGGGGAAACGTCTTTCACGGTTCTCACCGTCATCTTACGCTTCTTCTGCGGCGGAGTTCCCTTCCAAACATGTGAGCGTGCGCGCGCGAGAGAGAAAGATACAAGATTTAAGGGATTATTTTAGGGCTTTAATTTTTATTTATTTATTTTTTTTAAGTGTTTGTTTCACTTTGTTTGCATGTAATTCAAATTAAAAAAAAGTATACCTTTAAATTTCTATTTTATCGTCGATGTTCTTTCAAACTATCAATTGTATTAATATCCTCTCTAAACTACTAAAAGAAAATGTCAATGTCTCCAAATGACAAAAATACTTTTCATAAAATTATTAAAATTTAAAAGAAAAAACTAAAAAAATTAGTAAAAAAATCTAAAATAATAATAAGTTATACAAGAAAAACAAAAAACAAAAACTGGTTTTTCTTCTTCTTTTTTTCTTCATTTTTTTTAAAAAAAATCATTTTTATAATTTTCAGTTATTTTTCTTTTTCTTTTTCTTTTTTCTACTTCATTTTTTTTGTTCTTTTTTTTTTTTTTTTTTTTTTTTTAGTTTTTGATTCTCAAACTTTTTTTTCTTAAATTTTTTTTTTTTTTTAGTTTTTCATTATTTTTTTTTTCTCCCGAATTTGTAAGGACATTTTTGTCTTAATGAAAAAAAAATTGTTGTCATTTTTATATTTTTGTTGGTCGTAGAGGGGATATTGACATTTTTCGAAGTTTGAGGGAGAACATTAACAATTGCGTGGTAGTTTAAGGGAAATATGTGTATTTTTTTCTTAAAATAAAATAAAATTACGGCTCAAACTTTAACCTCGGTGTAATCCTAAACCTTTTTTTTTTTTTTTTTTTTTTATATAAATAATAATAATAAAATAATAGTTTTTTTTTTTTAAAAAAAAGTAATAAGAATAAATTCGAAATTTAGAACACTTTTTTACGGCTCAAACTTTAACCTCGGTGTTATCCTAAACCTTTTCTGTTTTTTTTTTTAAAAAAAAAGAAAAAAGCAGTTTTTTATTTTTTATTTGCAAAAAAAAAAAATCAGAAAAAGTTCAAAATTTATAACATTTTTTAAATGAGATAATGTTATTTAGTAGACTGTTGATGTGTCTAGGTGTGTAATTAAAAATCGTCCTGCATTTGCTATCCACTATATTTTATCTGCTCGTCCGCATAGGATATGAGTGAATTTTAAGCCTCTAACCTCGTGCAGGCAGATATCATATTTTCTATTTGCACATAAACATATGGATATCTGAATATGGGTATCCACCTCCACTTACCTATATTTATAAAATAGTTGTCTTATGACTTATAAAAAATGTTGTTTCGAAATTTAATCCCAAAACGATGCCGTTCGGTAGTTTGAAATGTCACTAAAACACTAAATTGACATCGTGTGTCCACTTTTTAGTTATTGACATTATTTTCAAGCAATTAAAATCTATTCAACTATATTTTTTTTTTTCATATAATATAATTTAATTCAATTGTATTGTTTTAGGTTTTTTTTTGTTTTTGTTTTTTTTTTCAATTTACTTATATTGTCGAAAGTTTATATTGATATATTTATTCAGATTAAGAATTTAGTTTATAAATTTTTTTACTGCCCAATGTTTACAGTTCTTTTTGTATTATCATATTATAATTTACAATTGCATTTAATTCAAAAATTCGATTAAGCCCATCGAAAAAAGCTCATAAAAAGTTTAAGAAAACAATAGGCCCCATATAAATTAAGTCCAAAGTTTTTTTTTTTTAAGAAAAAAAAAACAAAAGATAAAAGCAAAACCAAAAAAATAGCCCAAAATGCAAAGCGAGTGTCACAAATGGTTAGTACAAAAAATAAAAAAATAAAAAAATCGCATGCCAATCTGTCTGCAATTATGGGCATATTCTGCTAGCCTGTCCAGGGCGGGCAATTACTAAAACTTCCCCCCACAAAGTGTGAATGCGAAAACAGAATAAAAGGAATTATTCGTTCATATAGTGCAATTTACACCCATGTTATACGATTACCATACAAATGAGATGACATGACAGTGAAATCAACATTTAATTTTTTATTTTTTATTTTTACAAGTTCTGATTTTTACTTTCATATCATTAAGTTGTATGGCGGTCTTATATCAGTCTACTAAATAGCATTACTATTTTAAATGTGGACCTCACTAAAAATCATTTCTTCTCTTTATATCACACCAAAACCCTTTTTCAAATAAAATAAAAATTTAATATATATATAATATATATATTGTTTTCTTTTAACAATGACTCATCTAAATGTAGATTTATAATGTCACGTGAGCATTGTAAGATGGAAAATGATATAAATACTCATGATGCACAACTTGTGCAAGGCACAACGAAGTGGGACTCAGTGTGTGGGTCCCACTTCCTTGTGCCTGCTGTGAGTGCACAAGTTGTGCTTGAGGAGCGCAACAATCAGTCCTCTTGGGGTTATATTCCATCCAGAAGGCTCAACTTTGTTTCTCTGTATTGTGTACTCTCTCTCTCTAAGAGAAAAAGTGTATTGTGTACTATCTCTCTTTCTAAAAGCAAAAAAAAAAAAAAAAAAATGATGATGATAGAGAGATAAAGGTGTAGTTTTGGTAGTGAATGGGTAGTCGTGTATTCTCTCGGGAAGATGAAAAGGTTAAAAAAAAAAAAAAAAAAAAGAGGAAGAAGAAAACTGAAAAAAAAAAAAAAAATTGGTTTAAATGAAAGAAAAAAAAAAATCATTAAAAGAGGCTAAAGTTGACCATATTGTTTTTTGGCCCATTACTTGTATTCGGCCTTTGTGGTATTATTTCAAACCCAGGCCTATTTTAGCCCATAGTTTGCTCTTATTTTGGCACATAGATGGCTTCACATTTCTTTTGGCATTTGGGGTATTCTTTAAAAACCCATGCCCATTTCAGCCCATAGTTGACTCATTTTTCTTTGGCCCATAGATGACCCATTATGTGTTTAGCCTTTGAGGTACTATCCGAAACCTCGCTACTTATGCTAATTTAGCCCACAATTGGCTTAAAGAATAAGAAGATGAAAAAAAAGAAGAAGAAGAAGAAGAAACATTTAGCCCATAGTTGGCTTGAAGAAGAAGATGAAGAAGAAGAAGAAGAAGGAAGACGAAGAAGAAGAAGACGAAAGCTGTTCTCCAAACTGGGTTATATCCGACCCAATATTAAAAAAACAAAAAAAAAATCAAACTCAAGATTTCAGAATCTTCCATCTTGAGTTTGCAGGGGATGTTAGAGAATATATTGATACCGTATATTACAATAATCTCCATATATTAAAGGATTTGATTTAATCCTCATTAATTGTAATTGATTATAATCAAATCAGATTTGAATACATTCAATTCAGATTTGATTATATTCTCTCTACATAACATTTTATATTCTCTCTATATCCCTATAAATAGGGATCATTTGTATTGTAAATCTATCAAGCAATAAGAGCATAATGTAGCCTTAGGGCTTTATCCTGTGGATGTAGGTCATTGATCGAACCACGTAAAATTCTTCTCTCTATTTCTTATTATTCCGCTTTATTTTATTTTAGTTTTATGTTTTCTTTCATGAATAACTCAATTTGTTCACGTACAACCCTAGAAACCAGTGCTGCTCTCCCCTTCTTTTGGCCGATCGATGTAACATCCTCAGTTGTCTAGAACTCCGGGTCTTCACGGCTAGCAATGGTCTAGAGATGGGTTTTTGGTGGGGAAAGGTAGAGGATCCACAATAATTAACTAGTATTAATTTAATCCTATTTATTAGAGTGCATTTGATATTGTGGTCGAGTTCGCAAACTAAAAACGAGATTTTAAATCAAATTGTAGAAAATGTATGATTTGAGAATGCGTTTTTAAAAAAATTGCGATTTGAAAACGTAAAAAAAAATCTGTATTTTCAAATCATAAGCAAGTGGTTAATTTTTAAAAATACACGATTTCAAAGGCTAAACGAGTGATGGAGCCTCTAGTCAATAAAATCCGTTTTTTAAAGAGCAAACCAAACAGAGAGTTTAGGAGAAAGAAAATGTGTTCCTTACCTAGAGCTGTAGCCTTGATACCCATAAGGCATGAATTTCTTTATATATAGGGCGAGATTTACCATATCAATCATATTAATAACCATTTGGGGATTGATGAGGACGAGCACTTTCTATGTGGAGAAGATCATTGAAAAATGATTGTGATCCAAATATATAGCTTGAATCTTGGTTACTTTCTATGTAACTTGTAAGTATTGCTAGGGGTGTTGTTTTGAGTGAGTAGACCAACTTAATTATTCTAGCACCAAGAATTAATCATATTCTATATATAAGTCCTGTTCCATTTGAAAGGTTATTTACTTATCAAAAAAAAAAAAAAAAAGAGTCCTAATTAATGACGTACATAATTAACATGCACGGTCAAAATACTTCACAAACGTACACATAGTACAATTATTATTATTCCAAAGAGATTCTCATATACTTTAAAACGACATAACCTAATCACGACATAATGTTCAAAGTTACGTTTATCAAAATTAATGAGTTTTTCTTAACTTTAACCTCGATGTTATCCTAAACCTTTTGGTTTTTTGTTTTGTTGTTTTTATGTTTTTCTTACTTTTTTTTTTTTTTAAAAAAAAAAAAGCAGTTTTTTATTTTTATTAAAAAAAAAACTGAAAAAGTTCAAAATTTAAAACATTTCTAAATCTTACCTCTACATTATTTTTAGATATTAAATTTTTAATAAATCTAATCGTTTATTACAAATTTTTATTTTATTTTATTTATTTTTATAAATATATAAAGTTATTTTGACTACATTAAAATGACATATCATAATATGAGGCAAATATATATATATATAATGATTATTATTTATCGTGAGCTAATTACAAAATTATTGCAAATAATCACAGTATTTAATTATTTTTGAAACCATGTGATAAGAGATAAGACGTAGCTAGCTAGATCGATGCTTGCGTGGCATCGGAGTCTTTTACCATTGCTAGAGTATTGGAGTACTTCACTATTTTTACTACTGTTATCTTTCTAGTTGTTGTCATATCATTTGTTAGTTCCTTAAATTATCCATTAGTTTATGTCAAAAAAAAAAAAAAAAAAGAATAAAACATAAGTCTATCAAATATATCAAATCCTTGTAGGCCTCTGTTTGTACTCCAATGGAGATAGATTGAAATTTGATGAATAAAGCCAAAATTTCACGTTAATTCAGAGTTTAATTTCATTGTATAACGATAGGAATTCAAGTTGATCCAAAATGAAAAAAGGGTCATACCTCAAAACAACTCATGTATAATTGTCATATAATTAGATGACGAGGTAGTAAAAATCAACCATTAGATCAACACTAATTTTTTTTTTTAATGGCTGATTTTTACTGTCAAGTTATCTAGTTGTATGACAGTTGTACAGGAGTCTACAAAATAACATTATTCTTCCTATAATGATGCAGAATAAAACAAATCCTAAAATCTATTATAGATAAATTGGAATTTAATAAATAAAGCTAAAATATCAGGTTAATTCAGAGTCTCACCGTATCACAATATGAATTCTAAGATTATAGATAAATTTAAATTTGATAAATAAAGCTAAAATCTCAAGTTAATTCAGAGTCTCACTGTATAACAATATGAATTCAAGTTGAACCAAAGTTGAACTTGTCAACAATAGAATTTGGTGAAGTCTTCTCAATACCAAAAAGAAGAGGGGTCACACCTCAAAGGGAAAATATGTTTATTCATTTCTGTCTGTTTCTAACCAAGCGATTAGCAAATAAAAGAACAATAATAAGCAAGCTTTCTTTATCAATCTAAATAAAAGAACAATAACCAAGCAGCTCTTTATCAAACCCCAAACCCAAGTTATTCATGAATAACTCGATCAATTTCTTCACAACCCCAAAATCACCATCAACAAGTAGATAATCATTTTAAAAGAAAAATAAATAATTTCCATCTCTAGAAATTATTACCCTCGTACGCTTGATTGAATTGCTAATTTGGCGGTGCAATGTTGTCAGGCTGCACCATCCTACCGTCAGTAGTAGTCACTTGGAAAGACAACCTTTGCCCTCCCAACCTTTCAAATGTTTGTCAATTTTGGTCACAATTACGCATCATTTGTATCCAATCAGTACGGGAGCCCTTGATTTTCACACTAGCAACTTGGCCAACACCACCGACATTGTAGACTAGCACAAGCAACCAATATGGATTTCCCTTTAACTCAAACTTAATCCCACTTGGCCTGAAACACATCACTCTTCGATACCAAACTGGAACAATCCCGCCATTATATTCTGCAATCTTTAGGAACATCGGCATTGATAGGTCGAAGTGTTTTTGCGGGGGGTTGCACCAATCTCTTTCAATTTTGGTGTAATTAGGAGAACAAAAGTTGGTTGCAGTTATTTGAATCGAACCTGGCTCTTTTCTACACCATGTTGAGCCTGTGCACCTCGATCAATTCATAACAAGTGCCGCAGGTAGCCCCATTGTTGAAATGAGCAGTGCTTAATGCTGCTGTCTCAAGACCATATCCTTGTTCCAATAAGTTTCCATAACCACAAGCTCCCACTACAACACAAAAACATGTCAATTTTCTTGATCGTCTATCTGCTGCAAAGACAATGTTTTTGTATCTATTTGTGCACGCGTGTGAAGAAAAGAATTTAACTTCATAACATTCACTTTGTGATGGTGGTGATATATGGATAATGATCCACGAAAATTACGTGTTCGAATAATTTGGGCAGGTAATATGAGAGTCTAAGTGACCTCCTTATATGAGACTTACTTGTTCAAATAAATTTTGAGTTGCATGGCCACCTACCTGAACAAGTTGGTCTCATATGGGGTCTATCACATTATTAATCTAAATTAATAATAGCAATTCGAATAAGTAATTGTTGTGGACCTCAATCTAATGATACACTGGGAGACGAAAGACTTCTAGTTGGTTGGGTTGAAAGACAAAAGTAGTACTTACTCATGGTTTCAGCACCACTCATATCACCATAAAATGTTGCATGACCGTACTCCCACGCACCCATGAGCAACACTAGCAGCAAAGGCTAGAGCCATAATCATGGCCCAAGCAACCAGAGTTTCATAGCTAGTCATTTTTGGCTCAATGACTTAATTTCAACTTGCTTTAGAGAAAGAAACTAGGGCTAATCACCTTCTAAAATATATAGAGGCTTTAAGAAAGAAATAGTGGGACAAGATATGAGGTTATGAAATGATAAATGGTCCATTTTTTAATTAATATAGGAAAATTAATTAGAAGTGTTTCTACATTTCCTTAAAAGGGAGATGCCAATTAATTGATGTTTCGACATTAAGTTTTACACATTAAGCTTTATATCACACGTGATCAATGTGTTGATCGATCATTCATCTAGTTAGTTACGTACATAACCTCGCAAAGCTTTATATCACATGTTTAATGTGGTGATTAGTTATTGATTAGATGGATAGTTAGTTATGTAATCTGTTAAGTAGTTCTTCTTGCATAAGTACATAAATATTGTGTTATCATTCATTTAATGAGAATTAGTTCATTCTCTCATATCTCTCTCCTTTTTCTTTTGCATACTCTGTTTGTTCATCAAGGTACTATGTTTTCCATTATGATATCAGAGCTTATATAGTCGATTTCTTTCTCCACGCTCTTAGTTCTCTTTCATAACATCTTCACCTTCTATCGTCCATGGATGCTTTGATCTCTTCATCTACAAACTCAAAATGAACTCTTGTACAATGTCATACAATTGGATAACGTAGCAGTAAAAATCAGCTTAAATCAGCACTTGATTTTCTTTTAAAATATTTTGGTGTGCTGACCTATGATAACTGAATTTTATTGTCACGCCATCTAATTATATGATAGTTGTACAAGAGTTCGCCACTTCCATTGCCCATGGGGATGGTTCCCCACCAGCTGAATGGGGGGTAGCCAAGCCACCCCCTTGGCCAAATAGGGGTGGCATAGGGTTTTGGGTGGCTTTGGCTGCTCCCAGGTCAGCCGAATGTGGGTGGCCGAGCCACCCCCTAAGCCAAATGGTGGGGGCCGACCGCCCCCAAATGGTCCATGGGGTGGCTTCGGCCACCCCCCCAACTTTTTTCTTCTTTTTTATTTTTTTTTAAAAAAAAAAAACTTGTCGAGGGAGATTTTGGGGAGATTTTTTCTTGGAAACCCATGTGCATCACACGTGAATCTATTTTTGTAGACATACTTAAGTAACGGATAAGCAACATTAAAAAATTTTAGAACTTATGCTCCGTTTGTTTCGACGTAAAATGGTTTCCGTCGTAAAATGGTTTCAGGGAAGTCATTTTTCAGGAAACCATTTTCCGTCGAAAGCATTTTTCGGTGTTTGGCGCGTACGGAAAATCGCAAATATTTTTTTATATTTTTATTCAATCATATTAACTTATAAAAATCAATTTTTATTCACAACATAAAAATATTAATGTAAAATAATATAAAAATCATTGATGACGAGATTCGGTCACTGACCGACTAGATTCTGACTATTTTCACCTGATTCTGGCTAACATAACTAGAATTCGATATAAAGGCCGGAATCCGGACAGTTTAGTCGGAATCTGGGATAACCGGATTCGGCGAAAGTGGCCGGATTCCGGCACAAAATGCCAGTTTCCGGCCATCTGGCCGGGTCTGGCCAGATCCGTCCGGCCAGACGGCCAGGAACCGGCCTCCCTGGCCAGGTTCGGCCGGGAACCGGCCTCCCTGGCCAGAGCCGGCCTGGAACCGGCCTCCCTGGCCAGGGCCGGCAGGGATCCGGCCTCCCTGGCCAGGGCCGGCCGGGATCCGGCCTCCCTGGCCAGGGCCGGCCGGGAACCGGCTCTCTGGCCAGATGGCCGGATTCCGGCCTTTCTGGCCAGATCCGGTCAGATGGCCGGAAACCGGCCGGTCTGGCCAGATCCGGTCAGATGGCCGGAAACCGGCCAGATGGCCGGATTCCGGTCAGATTGGTCGCCGGAATCTGGCTGACCGGATTCCGGCGAAGGTGGCCGGATTCCGTCGCCAGATTCCGGCGACATTAACGGATGTTGGATTCCGATACCGGCAATATTTCGATGGTGGTCGGCTGCTTGAACGTGAAGGTCGACTGTGCCGTTTAAAATAGATCGACTGCGTCTGGCGTCTTCGGAAAATGATTTACGCTTTTAAAAAACGTAAATCATTTTCCGAAATTTACTAAGCATTTTTGG
This sequence comes from Alnus rubra, assembly GCA_028654335.1. Taxonomy (NCBI): domain Eukaryota; kingdom Viridiplantae; phylum Streptophyta; class Magnoliopsida; order Fagales; family Betulaceae; genus Alnus; species Alnus rubra. The sequence goes on from JAJPGS010001816.1 coordinate 311,450, forward strand.
TCAAACAGAAATCATTTTCCGGTTGACTATTATTTTCGTCCCTACCAAACACCAGAAAATACCGAAATCATTTTTCAGAAATCATTTTATGCCGAAACAAACGGAGCATTAGTTGAGCCACATTGAAAATTTATTCACTTTGGAGGCAAGATTGAAAAAGATGCGAAACATTAAGGGAGTAAAAGTGTATTTTTCCCAACTAACTAATTAAGCTTTGATATAACAAAACAATCCAAGATCATGAGCAAATAAAAGAACAATAACCAAGCGATCTTTATCGATCTAAATAAATGAACATAACCAAACAGCTCTTTGTCAAACCAAACCCAAGTTATTCATGAATAACTCAATTTGTTCACAACCCTAGAAACCAGTGCTGCTCTCCCCTTCTTTTGGCCGACCGATGTAACATCCTCAGTTGTCTAGAACTCCGAGTCTTTACAGCTAGCAATGGTCTAGAGATGGGTTTTTGGTGGGGAAAGGTAGAGGATCCACAATAATTAACTAGTATTAATTTAATCCTATTTATTAAGAGTGCATTCAGTATTGTGATCGATCGAGTTCGCAAACTAAAAATGAGATTTAAACCAAATTGTAGAAAATATATGATTTGAGAATGCGTTTTTAAAAAAATTGCGATTTGAAAACATAGAAAAATCTGTATTTTCAAATCATAAGCAAGTGGACGATTATTAAAAATACACGATTTCAAAGGCTAAACTGCAATTTTATCATACCTTTAATTACGTTTAATTAACTGTGTTTTCAAAGGCTGAACGAGTGATGGAGCCTCTAGTCGATAAAACCCATTTTTTAAAGAGCAAACCAAACAAAGAGTTTAGGAGAAAGAAAATGTGTTCCTTACCTAGCTAGAGCTGTAGCCTTGATACCCATAAGGCATGAATTTCTCTATATATAGGGCGAGATTTACCATATCAATCATCTTAATAACCATTTGGGGATTGATGAGGACGAGCACTTTCTATGCGGAGAAGATCATTGAAAAATGATGGTGATACAATATATAGCTTGATTACTTTCTATGTAACTTGTAACTTGTAAGTATTGCTAGGGGTGTTGTTTTGAGTTAAAGTAGACCAACTAATTAATTACTTAATACGTGGCATATATAGCATTCTAGCACCAATTAAGAATTAATCATATTCTATAATTCCTAATTAATGACATAATAATTAACATGCTTGGTCAAATTACTTCACAAACGTACATGTTGATGTAGTACAATTATTGTTCCAAAGAGATCCTCTTATATATACTCCAACATGACATAATTTATCTAGCTGATGACTAGATAATGTTCAAAGTTAATCACAAATTAAGAGTTTGTCTTATACTCCAAGAGACAGAAAACCTCGATCGTACGATCGAGGATAATACGGAAGGATCAGGAAAGGTCGTTTGTGTTTTATTTTTCTGTTGAAGTCCGATTAGGATTACACCTCCATTTCCCAAATGCATGCGACACGTACGTACGTACGTTTCGAATGTTTTTTTTTTTTTCTTTATTTAAAGGCACGAGACATGTACGTTGTTGTTTGAAAGAGTACGTAGTAGTAGTAGTAGTTGAGTTGGTGAGTTTTATGGAAGCTGCGAAACAGATTGAATTACCATTACCATTACCATTACCATTACCACAGATTGAATTACCATTACCATCACCATCACCATCACCATTACCACCAGGTTATAGGTTTAAGCCGACAGATGAAGAATTGGTACATCACTATCTAATGAACAAAGCGTCTTCCAGGGCTTTTCAAGGACAAGATTTTCAAGACATTGATGCAACTGACCTTTATAGCAAGCCTCCCAAGAGTTTAGGTATTATTATTTGTTTTTTTTTTTATTATTATTATTTCTTTATATTATTAGCTTGTTGTATATGTTCTTGATGCTGATCGAGCAATATCATTTTCTCCGGCCATTTTCTCTATTTTTTTGGTCTCCTAGTCTTTTTATTGGTTTCCTGGCCTACTATCTCGATTTGCAATGCCATCTACTACACCACCACAAGCTCAGCTTGCCACCGTCCCATTTCCACCTGGTGGGGACTCTCACGCATTAGCCATGGTACTCAATTTCAAAAAAGAAAAGAATAATAATAATAATTTAGGTAAAAAAAAGATGTAACCTAATGCTCCTATCAACATTTTTTTTTTATTGCCCATAAGAATTTCTAGCTCCGTCCCTAGCCATGAAGAACATATATGGTTTTTCGACCCCATTTTCATTTCATGTCCTCTCTCTCGTTTCCACCTGGTGGGACTCTCATGCATTAGCCATGGTCCATGGCTGATGTCCTCAATTTTTTTTTAAAAAAATGTAACCTAATGCTCCTACCAACAATTTTTTTTTGTCTATAAAAGCTTCTCGCTCCGTTCCTGGCCATGGAGAACATATCTGGTTTTTCGACCTTCTCTCTCTATTTTTCTTTGTCTTCTGTCTCCTAGTCTTTTCACTGGTCTACAGTAGGGCCGGCTCGATATATTTTGGGGCCTAAGACAAGAATTTTAAACGATGCATTTTTTCGTGGGCCCCATTCTCAGTAATGGTTGTTTTTGTACAGTTGTGACATGTATTTCAACAAGTCATTTTCCGTGGGCCCCACTCTCTCTATTGGCTTCCTTGTAGTCCACATCGAAAAAATACGCTATTTTTTTGTTGGTATTAATTATTGTGTTTTTCTATTGAAGTTAAAAAGTCTTCAAAATCATGTTTCTTTTATTTTTTTAAAATCATTCCAGATTATGATTGTGTCTTTTTTTTTCTTCAAACAAATCTATCTTTGGGGGCCTTATTTCATTGAGAAAAAACCGTTTCAGCTTATGATTAAACTTTTTTTCTTTTTCTTTTTTTCAAACAAATTTATCTTTGGGACCTTATTTCATTGAGAAAAAACTATTTCAGCTTATGATTAAGCCTTTTTTTTTTTTTAAACGAACTTGCCTTTGAGGTCTTATTCCATTGGAAAAAACTATTTCAGATTATGATTAGGCTTTTTTGGGCCTTAAATTAAAAAATAAAAAAAAGTTTGGGCCCAATTTTTTTGAAGGCCTTATTAAATTCGGGGCCTAGGCGAGTGCCTAACTCGCCGTTTGGGTGTTGAATACGAATATTATTCGAATTCAATGCACGAATTACGAAATTAGACTTTGTGAGATAAAATTTTAAAAAAATTAATAACTTTTGAAAAACTGAATAAAATATAATTTATTTAAAAACAAAAATTAGAATATTATTTGAAACAAACACACTTTAGCCATTCAGCCGGGCCTGATATGCAGCGCCATCTCCTACACCACCACAATTAAGCTCAGCTCGCCACTGTCCTGTTTCCACCTGGTGGGACTCGCACGCATTAGCCATGGAGAACATATCTGGTTTTTCGACCCCCTTTCCATTTCGTCTCTCTCTCTCTCTCTCTCTCTCTCTCTCTTTCTATTTTCTTTGTCTTTTATCTCTCCTAGTCTTTTCACTAGTTTTCCTACTGGATCTGCAACGCCATCTCCTACACCACCACAAGCTCAGCTTGCCACCGTCCTGTTTCCACCTGGTGGGACTCCCACGCATTAGCCATGGAGAACATATCTGGTTTTTCGACCCTTTTTCCATTTCGTGTCCTCTGTCTCTCTCTGTCTCTCTCTCTCTCTCTCTCTCTCTCTCTATTTGTCTTGTCTCCTAGTCTTTTCATTGGTTTTCCTACTAGATCTGCAGCTCCATCTCCTACACCACCACAAGCTCAATTTGCCTCCTCAACCTCCAGTCTCCGCTCTTAGCCACTGTCCTGTTCCACCTGGTGAGACTCCCACGCACTAGCCATGGACAACATATCTGGTTTTTCGACCTCCCTTTCCATTTCGTCTCTCTCTCTCTCTCACTTTCTATTTGTCTTGTCTCCTAGTCTTTTCATTGTTTTCCTTCTAGATCTGCATCGCCATCTCCTACACCACCACAAGCTCAACTTGCCTCCTCAACCTCCGGTCTCCGCTCTTAGCCACCGTCCCATTTCCACCTGGTGGGACTCCTACGCACTAGCCATGGAGAACATATCTGGTCTTTCGACCCCCTTTCCATTTTATGTCTTCTATTTCTCTGTTTTTATTTCTCTTGTCTCCTAGTATTGTCATTGGTTTCCCTGCTAGATCTACGTACAGCACCATCTCCTACACCACCAAAAGCTCAGCTTGCCTCCTCAACCTCCAGTCTCCACTCTTAGCCACCGTCCCGTTTCCACCTGGTGGGACTCCCATGCACTAGCCATTGAGAACATATTTGGATTTTTCCGACGCAGATCTGTCTAACACCATCAACTGCCTCCTCAGACGTGCCATCACTTTGACATCTCCAGCAGGGACGGAGCCAAAAATTCTTATGGGCAGAGGCTAATGACCGAAAAAAAAAAATTTAGTAAGGGCCAAGTAAGCTAAATTTTTATTTTTACCTTATATATTTTTATTTTTTAGATTTTTTTTTTTCCCACCTTTAATTTTTTTTTTAGTAAATATTACGTACATACATGCACGGATGGAACTAAAAATTCAATTTTAAGAGGGTCGGATTGAATTAAAAAATAATTCTAAAGGCCAAAATAAGAAGAAGAAAAAAAGGACCTAAATTATATTTTTCAAAAAAAATCCAAGATTAAAATTCTTTTTTAATAAATTTTTTAGAGGTGGCCGGGCCGCCGTCTCCCTTAGTTCCGTCTCACATAGAGTCAAAATTATTTTTGTTTCCTTGTAACACTTGTTTTCCATAATTTTCTTAGAAAAAAAGAAAAAGAAAAGCACAATATATGTATGTGTGTATATATATAATATATAGCTAATTAATTAACCACAAATTAATGTGTTTATGACTGGATTGCAGTGAAATTCGCACAAGGGGAGAGGGAATGGTATTTCTTTATTCTCGAAGATGAAAATTTCCCCGTTGGCAGGAATTCAAATAGATGTGTTGGAAATGGAATGGGGTTTTGGAAATCAACCCCAGAAATTCGGATTTATAACGGGGATGAAAGTATGATTGCCACCAAGAGATATCTAACTTTCTTTTCTGGAAGCCTTCCGGGAGCAAAGAAGACTCACTGGACAATGGAAGAGTACCGATTACATGTTAATGGATGTATCACTAAACAAAATATCAAGGTAAAATTAAGGATAAATGTATTTTTTGAGACAACATTTAATTTATATGGATGTATATATATATATATATATGGACCAACTGTACGTACGTGGCCAATTATTGGAACATTTTAGAATATTTTAATTAATTACTCCAAAGTTTAGTTTATATTAAATCACCCTTTTTTTTCCATGCAGCCAAAGGAATGGGTTTTGGGCAGAATGACAAGAGGAAGGGAATACAAGACCTGTCTTTAATTAGGGTTTAATTTTTTATTGTCATTTTGATATGATGTATGATGTATGATGTATGATGTAAATAATACATCGATCATAGAGTGTCGATCTTCTTTTCATAGCTAGAATATGCCGAAGAAGCAGTATGTAAATACAGAAAGTCTTCCACTTTTTCGTTCCATTTGACCAAGTTTGCAAAATAATTATAGGAAACCACCATAAACGTCTACCTTTTTCTTTTTCTTTTATTATTTTTTATTTTTTATTTCTTTTTAAAAAAACTGAATTACAATAAAGATGGAAGGCACATTGTCTTTCTTTTAATTCCACTCTTAATTTATCCTTTTTTTTTCTTTTTCTTTTTTTCTTTCTTCAATTTTTTTTCCTTTTTTTCTTTTTTCCAGCTGCCTGAGAAGCTGAGAAATGCGTTCATCCAATAATAACATGTAAGTTTTAATAAAATTCATTCAAACTTTGTCTCTACTATTAAAAAGACGTGTTTTTCACTTGCTTAAGAAACATGTCAATTTTAAAGAATGGATTGAAGGAAATTCTTCTGATCCAGTTTTGAGGAAAAATATGTCCTTAAAAAAATGGACACACGTCATTTTTATAGATTAGGTTGAAGGAGGTTTCTCCAACATAGTTTTGAGGAAATTTTTATCCAATTAATAATAATAAAAAAAAATTATTGGCCACCCAACTAATAGTATCCTCCCATTAATTTTTTTTTTTTTTTAAATCAATCTGTATTGAATAAAATTCAATCACCTAGTGCACAAAATCTCCTTAGAAATAATACCACAGATACAGTTTGGAATTTCTTCAATTCAAACTCTATCTATGACACACAAAATAGCCTCTTGAAATATGGTATGAGCGGTTGTATTCACATTTCTCTTGACATGTTCGATTCTCTATGATCTCAGCTGACCCAACTCAGATTTGATTCCATTCACAATATGTCCAAAGTTACTCCAATTAGTACCTGTTGTTTTCACTGTATTTACAATCTGTAGGGCATCCCCTTCCAAAATTATATCAGAAAAATCCATCTCTTGACACAACTCTATAGCATGAAAGGCTGCCAATGCTTCAGCCATAACAGGTTCAACTAGAAAATTATTTGTAGTACTTCGTTCAGCTAAGACTACTCCCTCATAATCTCGGACAACAATGCCAAGTCCAATACGTCCATTCTTTTTATCTACAGTTGCATCCCAATTTACTTTATACATACCTGTGGGGGGTGCCTGCCATGTTAAGGGAGAGGTTGTATGGATAACTCTTAGCCAGATCGGTTGTTGTCACACTCCTAAAGTCATCAAGCAACATGTTTGCTTCATGGATCAGTTGTTAAGGAGGAGTAAACTCCCCTCCATCTACCACCCCATTTCTTTGGAACCAGATTTTCCTAGCCACAACCACCATAAGCTCTAGATCCGTCACGTCACAACACTCCATAAGGGTTTCAAAAAGGTGGAAAAAAAAATTATGAACCCCATTCATACCTTTTTGAAGCTTTTTGGGTCCACATCTCCATACATCTTGACCCGAAAGGCAACTCCAAAGGATATGATTCACCGTTTCATCATCTCTTGTACATATTGAGCATAGGGCATCAGAAACCACACCACACTTTAGTAGATTCATTTTGGTAGGGAGAAGATCATTGGATGCTTTCCAGATGAACATTTTGCTAGCATTGGAGATTTTAAGACTCCAAATGGTCTTCCAAATTGTAGTCCCTGCACTTTGTCGAGAGCTTCCACTTCGCTAGAGGGTTTGTAAATCCTTCTCCATATGATATGTACTTCGAACTGAAAACTCCCCATTCAATGTACCGCCCCAAATGAGGGAGTCCTTTACCTGCACAAGACTTAATGGAATTTGGCATATAACTCGAGCCTCCTCTTCTTGAAAAATTTCCTTAATAAGAGGTGAATTCCATCACTTAGTATCTTAGTCTATGAGCTCCATTACTTTTGCATTTGCCAATAAAACTTGTAGTGGCGATTGAATTGAGAAAGATATTGGTGTTGGAATCCACTTGCCACCCTATATTCGGATATCTCTCTCATCCGAATATGTTGGCTAGCACCACTTTTAATATGTTGGCTAGCACCTTGGATATCAATTTATAAATCACATTACAGAGGCTAATTGGGCGAAATTCAGAAACATGTGTGGGCTTCTTCACCTTAGGAATAAGAGCGATATTTGTGGCATTAATTGTCTCATCAAGGTGACCAAAATTTAGGAAGCTAAGAATAGCTGTACATACCTCCCCTCCAACTGTCGCCCAATTTTGTTGGCAAAACCCAGATGTGAACCCATCTGGCCCAGGTGCTTTCAATGGCTGCATTTGACTCAGAGCATGACTGATCTCTTCCACAATGCATTCGGACAGAAGCTATGAACTCATCTATGGGCTCACATTATTTTTAATTGCATGGATACAATCACCAATGTTATCCAGCTCTGCTATAGTAAATAAATTATGATAGTAATGGATAAAAGCACTTGTAATACCGCCGTTAGAAGTACAGAAACGACCATTTTCATCTAGGATCTGTGAAATCAGATTACCTTTTTTTCTTTGATTGGCGCAAGCATGAAAATATTTTTGTATTGCGGTCGCCATGTTTAAGCCAATTCTCCTTTGCTCGCTGCTTCCATTTCAAATCATCTTGTTCCATCAGCACATGCAGCTCATCTTGAAGGTGTTTTATCCCATCTACATATGTTGGTCCATCCTTCTGTTGTATCTCAACTAAATCCTTTGTCTTTTGCCTGACGATTTTCGCCATTGAGTGCACTGTTTTTTTAACCCATTGCTGAAGTGTTTTTTGATATCTGTTGAGCTTCCTTTGCACGACTCTCCACATGTTTCCATGTATGGGCCGTTCTTGCCAAGTTTTCTTACCACCTCCTTGTAGTTTGCATACATGCCCCATCCAGCCTCAAACAGAAAAGCATCTCCCTTGTTCCATCTATGTACTCTCGCTTGAGAAAAAGATATGAGAATAGGATTATGATTCGAGCTTCTACATGCTAGAACTAACACATCCACAACACCAAAAATCTCCCACCACTCCTTATTTGCTACAGCTCGGTCTAATCATTCATTAGCAAAACCATGATTTGTTCGCCCATTATTTCAAGTAAATTTTGAGCCATGAAAACCCAGATCACACAGTTGACTATCTTCCAATGCCTTTTTGAAATCCTCCATCTGACAATTGGGTTTGGAAGCCGCACCTCTTTTTTTGACAAATTTAAAATATCATTAAAGTCACCAATACACAGCCATGGGAGTGGGCAAAACTGAGTAAGATATCACAGCAAAGCCCATGCCTCCTTTCGTTTTGCTACCTCTGGATGTCCATAAAATCCTGTAAATTTCCATTCCAAACCATCACGATCCAATTTAATCATAGTATTTATATGTCGTCAACTATAATTTTGGATGGTTACATGAGCTTCTTCCTTCCAAAAGAGGGCTAAACCGCCACTCCTACCCACACAATCCACCGCAAACATGCCATCATACCCTAATTTATTCTTCAAAAAATAAATTTTGTTATTCATCATTTTGGTTTCCATAAGAAAAACCAAAGTGGGTCTCTTCTCCTTCACCATAAGGTAACGATCGCGAACTGTCTGAGGGTTCCCAAGCCCCTGACAATTCCAACTTAGGGCACTCATAATGAGTGGTGAGGTTGGACGCCAGCCGCCATCAAATCAATTTTAGTCTTTGCAAAATCCACTACGTGCACCTCTCCTTTTTCTTTTTTTCCACTGCCCATCACCAAACTCTCTGTTTCATGTCCTTCTAGGCGCTTTTTCCCTATCAAAGTCCTGCCATCCTCTGTCATAAAAGAGTGTTGAGAAACTGTTTGAGACCCCTTTTCCATCTCTTCTTAGTAGAATAAATAGACTCATTCAACACATTACCCACAGCTAGAGGAGAGAAATCCATGGACTGGGAATCTTCTGAATTCACATTTATTTTGCCATAAGTGATCAACTGATTTGCCCCCTCTGCACCGTGTGATGCCATGTCTCCTACGGGCATTTGGGTGTCTTGCTTCGATGGTAAAAGATCTACGTCAGAAAAAGGTAAAAAGAAAGAAAGACAAAAGCTCATGAAAAAAGCTTTGTTCTCTCTCCTTAGAAATTTCTTGCTCTTAGAGCCCCCTCTGTCAGTCTTTATGAGATTTGATCTTCTAGTGTCAGTCTTTTATTAGATTTGTTTTGTCCAGTAGCTTCACTATACTAAGAAACTTTCCTTCTTAAACACTTCATTTCTTACTTCTCCACTCTTCTCTTTTTACACACTTTCCCTCTCTCTTTCCCGGTCTACCACTTTCCTCTAGCCATGAATCAAGATCAGCTTGATCTTCAAGCTCTAATTGAAGAAACTAAAGCCTTAAGGTGGGATTCTCCTGAACAACTTGATGTTGAAGATAATCTTCCGGATCATGAGGGTTTCACTCTCATAGGTAAGATTATCTCTTTTAAACCACTTCATGCTCAGCATGTTCGCACCACAATGGCCTTTGCTTAGAAATTTGCCTCCCCTCTTGCTATGGAGACTTTAGCCCCAAATAAGTTCCTCTTTGCTGTTCCATTACAAAGCGCCATGTAGATCATATAATCCAGCAGGGGCCCTGTCGCATTAGAATACACATGGTTCCCTTCTGATTCTACAGCCATGGTCTCCTTACTTAGCATTGGAGGAGGTTGATCCACACTCCTGTTCGTTCTGGATTCAAGTGCATGGGTTGCCTATGCATAACATGAATCTTCGGAATGCTGTTTGAATTAGAAAAGCTCTTGGGAATCTGTTGGAAGTGGAAAATCAAGGTGTTGTTGGACTGATCTATAGACAGCATCTACGGCTTAGGGTGGAAATCAACACAGACCTACCTTTGGTTTCGGGCTTCCTCATTCCTCGTCCAGACAAGGATCCTCTCTGGGTAAGTTTTAAGTATGAAAGGCTGGCGGATTATTGTTCTCTGTGTGGCCTTATAGGTCATAGAAATTTTAATTGTCCTACGGCAAACTCAGTTATTCCCATGGAGAATTTTGGGATGTCACTCAAGGCCATGGCTTCTACAAGCCTTGTCCTGTTTCAACAGGGGTTTTTGAGGCTTCCAGTTCAGGAACCATGTCTGGTGTGTTTCCACCGGCAATCCATGTTCTCTCCAATTCCGGCAATAGCAGTGGTTGCACCTCAGGCCAAATTATCAAAGCGTCTTTTGCTCACCACGTGGCATCTCCCTATCAAAGCTTTAGGCCTTTAGCTGGATCCTCTTGCCACGTAGCCCTGAAATCCAATCCGTTTGATCTTGGCCATTCACAGATGGACACGTCCGCAGCTGCATGGAATCCTCCCACGCAGAATCTGACACCCTCCTCACTGTCTACTAAAGGTAAGTCTCTCATGTATGCCACATCTCCGACAAAATCAATCTTGCCTTATCCTTTAATAAATGCATATGATTTTGCTTATCCGGTCTTATTCCTGCCCAAGCACACTGTCACCCAAATCCAATCCAATCTAGTTCATTTTGAACCACCTCAATCAGCCCAATTCCAGGACTTTCTTTCTCATTGGGCCAATATTCCTCAAAAGCCAACTTCTTTTAAAAGGACAGGCCTCTCTATCACAGTATATCCCTTTTACAAAAAAAATCCAGATCCCATGATTCTATCTACTGACTTCCCAAAGCCTAACCTAACAAAAATCCAATCCTCACCTATCCTATCCCAACCCTCACAATCTCAATCAAGCCCAATATCACCCATATCCATTTCTTCATCTGGACCAATCATCTCCCTTAGCCAAAGCCCTAATCTGATCAGTCCATTTCCTCATCCCATCTGTAACAAAAAAATCCACTCGCCCATCAAAAATGCTTTCCCGCTTTCCTCCTTTTTTTCCTACGTCTCCATCTCCATCCAGCCAACCCTCTTCCCCCTCCCATGGCTTTGGGTTTCTTCCCCTCCCCTGGCACCTTCTCCCCACTATCCCCAGATATCCCATTTATCAAAAAAAAGTGTCCCACATACACTAAAGACACCGAGCCTATTGCCTTTTTAAAGAAATCCAAAGTCAGTTGAAAAGTCTCAATTTGACTCTCCTTCCCAAATGGAATTGGCTGCTATCTCTTTAACTACAAAGCAATATTCAACTTCACCTATGGAAACTAGTGCTACACCCCCTTTCCAACCTTGTCTAACTGAACTATCACTAGATCTCACTCACTTTGGATCAAATTATGGGTTTCTGAACAGGCTAGGGAAAAGAGCTCCTCCACCTGTACAAGTGATCATAACTACTCAGGCACTGATGGTGGATCCTCCCCCCATCTACCACAGGTTTCTTACGTCATCAAGTGGGAGAAAATTGTTTAATCTGGCTATCTATTCTGATGTTTCATAGAAGGTCTCAGGTTCTGCATCAACTGCATCTTCTACTTCTACAAAGGTGTACCCAGCAGGGCCACCTCCTCCACCATAAAGCTATTATCTTGGAACTGTTGAGGGCTGACCCATGCCTCGGTAGTTCATAGCTTAAGGGTCAAGGCTAGAAAGCTTTCACCTGATGTAATATTTCTGACAAAAAAGAAGAAAAAAAAATAAAAAATCTCTTACTACTGCTTGTTTAATCTTAAACCAACTGGGTTTTTTTTTTTTTTTTTTTTTTAATGTCCAATGCCCCTCCTACTGGTTCTAAGGGAGGCCTTTTGTTGGCATAGCACAATGATGTGAATTTTGCTTGCTTTCTGAATATTGAAAATATGATAAACGCTTGGTGCTACTTGGATCCTTCTAATAAACCACGGTTGTTGTCTTGTATATATGGCCCCCCTTACAGAAAAAATAAATGTGTTTTTTGGGATTCTATCGCAAAAATAGGTGAATTTTATAATGGTGCTTGGTTGTGTATAGGAGATTTTAATATGATAGTAGATCAATCTGAAAAATTTGGTGGGCGCCCATTTGCTTGCTCATCCGCTTATCCATTCCGTCTGTTTATAAATAATAATGAAATGGTAGATTTAGGTTTTTTTTGGTAATCCCTTTACTTGGTCCAATAATAGAGATGGTGTTCATCTTTTTAAAGAAAGAATAGATAGAGTTTTAGCCTCACCCCAGTGGATACATCTGTTTCCATATTTTTCTATACAACATCTCACTGCCATCACCTTTGACCACAATCACTTGCTATTGCAAACTACTACTCCATTATGCTGGTTTATTTTTATTGCCTATATTCTGGTTGACAAAAACACTTCCATATCAAAGCCTTCCATTTCAGGGATCGCTATAACAGGGACACCGTATTTCTAGAATCTTCCAGAAAAATATTGCAGAATATTAATTCTAATATGGAATGGACTTATCAAGACATGAATCTGCACAAAATATCTCTAAAGAAGGCAAGTTCCTATTGAAGGAAATATTTTAGAGACTTTACAGCTCAGAAAGTCAGTTTTACCTACAACCCGTTCAGACGCCCAGATGCCAGAGTCCGGACGCAAGCCACCGAGAGCAAAAGTCCTATGAAGGTCCGAACGGTGCAGCAAATGCTGAAGTCCGAGAACAAAAGTCTAGAAAGTCTGGACGGCCTAGCAAACGCGAGCCATAGAGAGCAAAAGTCTGCAAGTAGGTCCAGACGCAAATGTGATGACAGCGGACTGTGGAAGTACTTTATGCAACCGTCCGGACTTTAGGGTTGCATGTCCGGATGCGCTTCAGTGATTACTCGAAGTTTTAAGTTGTAGGTCCGGACGCCACCTATGAAATCCGAGTTTGAGTAGAACTAGGTTTTCTTAAGCCTATTTAAAAAGGCTCATAGGTTGTGTACTTATAAGGAATTCAATGTTGAATTCTGAGTGTGCTAAGAGAGGGTGTTTAGGCAGATATTGTTAGATGTGCTAGCTCTCTTAGAGTTTGTGTGTGATTTGATCAACCATTGAAATCTAACTTAGGGAGGAGCCTTAAGCTAAAGGAGTCAATTGAAGAACCCTTCAGATAGGCAGTCTGGTTGGGAGGCGTTCATGTATAGGTACATATCAGAGTTCAAAGTACGACTATTGCGATGTGATTTGTGAGTACAACTGTCTTGTAACTAGCTATTTTTTCTTAATAGTGAATTTCTTGGGTTTAGCTGCCCCAGAGTGGTTTTTCTCTTTGTTTAAAGATTTTTCACTTCGTAACCAAAATATATGTGTATATCTCTTTCTTGCTTTATATATTTTGGTTGGATGTTTGGTTTTGATCACACACACACACACATTAGGAGTCATATTTATTTTTCAATTGGTATCAGAGTTGGTTCACTCGGTCTTTTTTTTTTTGGATTAAATTCCTGAGTAAATCCTAGACTCCTATTTGTTTTTATATCATGTCTCTTAATCTTAATTTTGTTCCTGCCTTTGATGGCACGAATTATAATTATTGGAAAGTGAGAATGAAATTCTTTTTAAAATCTATAGACGTTTGACAAATTGTTGAGACTAAGTGGTCCCCACCAAGTATAGCAATCGGCAAATGGACTAGTGTTGAAACTAGTGCTCGTCTTTCCAATGACAAATCCTTACATGCTCTTTGTCAAGTTATTTCACCATCAGAATTCTCACAAATTTCACACTGTGAATCTGCTCAAGAAGCATGGCAAATAATGGAAACCACATATCAAGGCACAAAAATTGTAAAATCTGTCAAACTTCAAATGTTGGTTTCCCAATTTGAAGGAATTAAGATGTCTCTACGTCTATTATTAGCATAGTTTTTCTGTCTACTCTGGGTTGCTTGTAATCTTTCCCTGATCACTACAATCATCTCACAAGTTTTTTGAACAATCTCTGGCCCTAAAATTTTTGTTCACCAACCTCATCCCAACAAAGTGGAGTTCTGCATTTCCTTCCATATAAAGACTTGTAAGGCGCCACCCCAATACTAGCCTAATAACTGTTATTATATGCAAATTCTACCAAAGTAAGTGATCAACCCAACTACCCTTGAAATCTAGGACACAATCTCTTAACATATCTTCTAAATCTGTATAATCCTTTCTGACTGGCCATCTGTTTGGGGGTGAAATGCAGTGCTGAAATTTAACTTTGTTCCCAAGGCTCTATGCAAGCCACTCCAGAATCTTGAAGTAGAACACGAATCTCGGTCTGAAACAATGGATAATGGCACACCATGCAACCTTATTATTTCCTTAACATAAAGCTGAGCAAATTTATCAAGAGGATAATTCATCCGAACAGGAATGTAATGAGATTACTTTGTTAATCTATCAATAATTACCCAAATTGCATCCTTGACCACTAGGAGCTCTTGGTAAGCCCGGTACAAAATCCATAGATATATGTTCCCATTTCCATTCAGGTATAGAAAGTGGTTGTAACAACCTAACAGGTCTCTGGTGCTTAATTTTAACCTATTGACAAGTTAGACAATGCTCCACAAAATAGGCTATCTCTCTCTTCATACCACTCCACCAATAAGTCACACGAAGATCATGATACATTTTCGTACTACCCGGATGTACCGTATAAGGAGAAAGATGAGCTTCCTCTAAAATTATTCTTTTTATCTCTTAATCATTTGGCGCACACAGCCTATTCCCAAATCTTAAAATTTCGACATCTGATACATTAAATTCAAGTCTTTTTCCATTCTGCACCCCATCTATAATTTTTGTTAACTGTGAGTCACTAGCTTGAGAAGTTTTAATCCTTTCAATCAAAGCAGGTTGCACACTAAGACTAGCTATGCAAGATTAAGAAAAATTAAATTCAAGTCTTTTTCCATTCTGCACCCCATCTATAATTTTTGTTAACTGTGAGTCACTGGCTTGAGAAGTTTTAATCCTTTCAATCAAAGCAGGTTGCACACTAAGACTAGCTATTCAAGATTAAGAATCACCTGAAATAACTTCAACTTTTAATCTTTCTAGATCAAGCATAATTTGTCTTTGAGAAATCAACATAGCAACAGAACCTTCAAAAGATTTTCTACTAAGGGCATCTACCACAACATCAGCTTTGTCGGGGTGATAATTAATAGAACAATCATAATCCTTAATCAACTCAAGCCATCTACACTGTCTCATATTCAATTCTTTCTTAGTAAAAAAATACTTTAGACTTTTATTATGAGTATATATTTCACATTTCTCGCCATATAAATAGTGTCTCAAAATTTTTAATGCAAAAACTACGGTCGCTAACTCCAAGTCATGTGTCGGATAGTTCTGTTCATAAGGTTTCAACTGACGAGAGGCATATGCTATCACTCTTCCATGTTGCATTAACACACATCCGAAACCCTTGAGGGAAGCATCATTATAAATCACAAAACCTCCGGAATTTGAGGTAACTGTTAAGACAGTGGCTATAACTAAACGCTGCTTTAGTTATTGAAAAATTTTCTCACACTCTTCAGTCCAATTGAACTTAACATTCTTTCGCGTCAATGGAACTGCTATGCTAAAGAATCCTTCCATGAATTTTCTGTAGTACCTAGCAAGACCCAAGAAACTTTGAACCTTAGTCGCACTAGTTGGTCTTGTCCAATGAACCACAACATCCACCTTACTAGGATCTACATAAATTCCATCCTTGGATACTACATGCCCCAAAAAGATAACTTGATTTAGCCAAAATTCACATTTCTTAAACTTGGCGTACAACTTCTTTTCTCTTAAGATTTGTAACACCATCCTCAAATCGTCTTCATGCTCTCTCAAACTTTTAGAGTACACCAATATATCATCTATAAACACAATAACAAAATAATCCAGATAATTACAGAAGACTCTATTCATTAAATCCATAAATGCAGCTTGAGCGTTAGTCAACCCAAATGGCATAACCAAAAACTCATAATGCCCATATCTAGTCCTGAAAGCGTCTTTAAAATATCTTTATTTTTAGTTTTTAACTGATGGTACCCTGAGCAAAGATCAATCTTTGAAAATACTTGCGCTCCCTGTAATTGATCAAACAAGTCATCAATGCGGGGAAGAGGGTATTTTTCTTCACTGTAACTCGATTTAATTCTCTATAATCAATACATAGTCTTAAGGTCCCATCTTTTTTCTTTACAAATAACACTGGAGCTCTCCAAGGATATCATACACTAGGTCTGATAATCCCCTTATCCAACAATTCTTGCAACTATTTCTTAAGTTCCTTCAACTCAGCTGGAGCCATCCTATAAGGTGTCCTTTTCTCTGTAAACAGTTAGCCTTAAGAATAGAGATAATTTCAATAAAAGAACATATTTGAGAACCCAAAAACTTAAACTCCGGTTCACCTGAAGGTTTGAACACAACTTCCTTATTCAAACAATCAACATTAGCATGATAGACTGCCAACCAATTCATTCCCAGAATTACATCAAAACCAGACATATCCAATAAAATCAAATTCTCAGGTAACCCTCTACCATAAATATTTATAGCACATGATTTAATCACTAAACTAGCACTCATAGAAGCACCCGAAAGAGTAAACACCAAGAATTCAGAATCTAATGGTTCAACCTTTGTATTACACAGACTAGCATAATTGTCTGAGATGAAAGAGTGAGTAGATCCAGAATCAAAAAGTATATTAGCATGTGCAATAAAAAGTGGAAAAGTACTTGTAACAACCGTGTTTGATGCCTGGGCATCCTAAGGAGTAAGTGCATATACCCTTCCTTGAGTAGTGCCCTTCTGACCAGTTCCCACATTCTGAGATGAAGAACCTCCTTGTCTGAGATGACAGTCTCGTGAAAAATATGACCCATCTTTCTACAATGAAAACATGTCATGTTACCATTGAAACAATTGTCCGTATGAAATCTTCCACACTTTGAGCATACTCCAGAAGCTCCCCTTTGTGAATTTTGTGAACTCATAGGATTTCTGTTACCTTGTCCCATCCTACTGGAAGATTCCCTTTTATTCCAAGAACCTTTACCTTTCCCTAATTGAAACCTTGACCGTAAAGGCCTTTTATTGTGTTCCTTAAGAACAGCTTGCCGTTTTAGATTTGCTTCAATTTTCATAGCTTTACCAACCAACTCCACAAAGTCTTTAACTTCCAACCCTACAACACCATCAAGGATGACGGGATTTAATCCCTCTTCAAACTTCTGAGCTTTCATAATCTCATTTGGAATTAGGTATGGTGCAAAGCGGGATAAGTCAATAAATTTCACTTGATGTTGCTACACAGTCATACTCCCTTGTACTATATCTGCAAATTCTCGTGCTTTATTTTTCTGGATAATCTGCGGGAAATAGTGCTTAAGAAAAAAAAATTGAAGGTGTCCCACGTTATCGGATTTTCTTCCCCCAAATCTTTATGCAACATAGCTTTCATGGCTATCCACCATCGTTTAACATCTCCAAAGAACTTAAAAGGCAGTATATTTTACCTTTTGGTCATCTGTGCTCTCAAGAACTTCATGTAAATCTTCCATTTGCATCAACCAATTTTCAGCTTCCATTGGACCACTCTTTCCATAAAAAACTATGGGATTTTGCTTGCAAAACGTTTCGAAACTGCACCCAATTTGGGGTTCATTTTCCTTGACACTTCCATAGGTAGCATTGGCGAGCCTCTCCATAATTCTATTTGCAACCTCATCAATTGGAAAAGCAGTCTCAGGCTCCATTCTTCTCTCTGAAGTTTCTGAACCAACAGAATCGTCATGAATATCTAGTTCAGCTTCTGCTCTTACTAATAGGTGGACTATCTCTACCACGACCACGATTTTCAACTGGTGGCCTGACCCGAGGTGGCATATTGTACCTATAATCACCATTATCCACATAACTTCAAATTTCCCCCACATAAATATAAAATCAAAAGCACAAATAATAATATAGTGATCTTATCAAGTAACCGTACCACTATAACAAGAATCTATCCAAATCCGAACTTAAATTGAAAACTTACTACCCTGGTCAAAATCAATATCATTTCCTATATACAAAAGTCTATAGAATCTTAACATGAGCTCTGATACCAAACTTGTAACACCCCAATCCAATAATCTGCATAGAAGCATACTTTTTATTTCTAATATCCCCAAATGGATCAATCACAATAATTTTCACAGGTTCCAAGGCATCTAAAATCTTTAAGCATCAATCAATATTATCCAAAGATCGTTTAATCTTAATACTCCCAAATAAAGTTTAAACGTCTCTATTATCCCACATAAGTTCCATAAGCCACTTCAAAATATTTAAAAATAATGAGCAACCTCAGTAAGTAGAACTAATTAATCAAGGGAGTGATATCGAGCCGTTTACCAGTTGGAATTATGCACATAATTTAATAAAATAATTTCCAATATTTTTAAAACAAGATATGAAATATTACCTTTATAGCATTCAATAACTATGAGAATAATTTGTGCACACGAGTAGCCATTCTTACAGTGAGCAATAAAATAATGCAAATAATTCAAATCTATTAAAATCATCTCCCAAATGCCATACACTCGTTGTCAAACGTTTTCGCCCCGTCTGATTGGGTTGTATGGTCCCTATACTGGGACTGAAACTTCTTCTCGGGCAAAAAGAAGCAATCCTCCTTGGAATCTCTATCCATGGGACTGCCCATATAATTTATGAGGAATTCACCAATGACCTATTACTATATTGCCTCTCTCTCTCCAAACCACGCATAGTTGTACAATCCCAAAATTTAGGATCCAAACACTCGACATCTTCATACAAGGACTAGCTTCAATACCGAGCTTATAAATCTCACTATGTCATAGGGGGTTTTCAAATCATAATCAAAGTCTTGACAGATAACTAAATCATTCAGACAATTATACATAAAGTGCAAATTTCTATTTTCTGAAAAACAAAATGTCATATTTCATCATAAAATTCTCATTTGACACATTAATAACCCAATGCCTTTCCAGATCAATCAATGCAATTCACATTTATAAAATTCCACAATGCCACCACTATATCAAATATAATATTATGCATCATCAATATCAAAATATAGCTCGACTCACTATGTGCATGATTTATTCAAAATTTCTCATTTACTTTGAAAATCAATAACAATAAGACATATGCACATGTATATACACCCAAATACATTTTATTTTGAAGATATTTACTTTTGGGCATATTATTTTCATAAAATCATTGATTAATCAGTTCTACTTACCTTAAATTTCTGTACCACTATCACGGGAATTTACTACACCTTAGCTTATGCCACTTGCTCCTAAAATTAAAATAATTAATTATCAATACCTAAAATCAAAAATCATATTATTTAAGTTATAAATTCATAAAAGCCAAATTTTTCACTTTTATCTTTTATCTCTTACATTTCCCAAATTTTGTCCTTTTCTCACATTTTCCTTTTTTTCCTTTTTATTCACATTAGTACATGACTTTCTTTCTTTTCTTTTCTTCTTTCTCTAATTTTTCTTTCTTTTCTTCTTTCTCTTCTTTTTCTTTATTCTCTCTTTCTCTCTCTCTCTCTCTCTCTCTCTCTCCCACGCACCAGACTCCCCTCTCTTCCCTCTCTCATTTTTTTTCTTCCCTTCTCATTTCCTTTCTTTCTTTCTCTCTTCTTCCTTCGCTGTCACACCCTAATTAATAACTCCAAATCTCTTAAAGAATGAAACAGCCACAATCAACTATTTTCCCTACCAAAATTCTCAAAAGAGAACATGCAAAACATATGCAACTAATATCTCCAACACCTAACAAAATCCTAATTAAAGAAAATCATCAAGTAAATTAAAGAAGAGAATTTTCACATTTGAGATGGAAGCTTCTCCTTCAACTGTTACCCTCTCTCTCTCTCTCTACTCCCCCTCTCTTTTCTTTTCTTCCTTCTTTTTCTCCTTCTTCAAACTTTCAACTTTCTTTACATACCGATTCCATATCCCACATCCCATAAATCACCATCAACAAGTAGATAATCAGTTTACAACAAAAATAAATAATTTTCATCTGTAGAAATTATTACCCTCGTACACTTGATTGAATTGCCAATTTGGCAGTGCAATGTTGTTGGATTGCACCATCCTACCGTCAGTTACTCAGTAGTAGTCACTTGAAAAGACAACCTTTGCCCTCCCAACCGTTCAAATGTATGCCAATTTTGACCCCAATTACGTGTCATTTGTATCCAATCAGTATGGGAGCCCTTAATTTCACACTAGCAACTTGGCCAACACCACCAACATTATAGACCAGCACAAGCAACCAAAATGGATATCCCTTAAACTTAATCTCACTTGGCCTGAAACACATCACTCGTCAATACCAAACCGAAACAAGTCCGGCTTTATATTCTACAATCTTTAGAAACATCTGCATTAACGGATCGAAGTGCTTTTGCTGCAGGTTGTGTTATGTGTATAGTCATTGTTAGGTAGTGAGTCTGTTAGGAAATATTATCTGTTAGATTATTTAGTTCAATAGTGTTTTATAGCTTTACTAGATGTTCAATTCATTAGTTGTTTTATTAGTTTACTATTGTTGTTTGGGTAAAAGTATGTCTCATGTTTATCTTTTTATGTTGCTATTTGGATATGATTAGGTTTATCTCTTTTATCTTTTTTAAAAATATGTTGTCAGCAGGTTAGGTTGTTGAGTTATAAGTCAAATGGAAGTTCTATTTCATGTGGGACTTCATTTTTTATTGTATTCCATTCTTTTAAATACGGCTTTGTTATTGAATAAAAAGAATCAATCAAGTAAATTAACAAACATTGTGTTTGTGAGTTCAGAGCATCTCTAATTACTCATAAGAGGTCTAGGATTCCTCAAAAATCCTACCATATCTATCATTCTTGTTAAGTTCTCATCTTATGTACATTACGTAAGCACGTATCAGGTTGCACCAAACTCATTCTGTTTTGGTGTAATTAGAGGAAAAAAGTTGGTTGCAGTTATCTGAATTGAACCTATCCCTTTTCTGCACCATATTGAGTCTGAGCAACTCAATTCATAACAAGTTCCGAAGGTAGCCCCATTGTCGAAAAGAGCAATACTTAATGCTGCTGTCTCAAGACCATATCCTTGTTCCAATATGTTTCTGTAACCACAAGCTCCCACTACAACACAAAAACATGTCAGTTTTCTTGATCTTCTATCTACTACAAAGACAATGTTTTTGTGTCTATTTGTGCACATGTGTGAAGCAATAGAATTTAACTTCATAAAATCCCCTTTGCGATGGTGGTGTGACATACGGATAATGAGCCACAACAACTTCATGTTCGAATTATTAGTAATTTGGGCAGGTAATGTAAGAGTCTGAAAGACCTCCCTATCTGAAGCCTACATGTCCAAATAAATTTTGAGATGCATGGCCACCTACCTGGACAAGTTGGTCTTATATGGGATATCTCACATTATTTGTCTAAATTAATCATAGCAATATGGGCAAGTAATTGTTGTGGATCTCAATCTAATGATATATTGGGAAATGAAAAGACTTCTAGTTGCTTGGGTTGAAAGAGAAAAATAGTACTTAGTCATGGTTTTTGCACCTCTCATATCGCCATAAAATGTTACATGAACATACTCCCACCCATGAGCAACGTTGGCAGCAAAGGCCAAAGCCATAATCATGGCCCAAGCAGCCAGTCATTTTGGCTCAAGAAAATGGGGCTAATCACCTTCTAAACCATATACAGGCTTTAAGAAAGAAATAGTGGGACGGGAGATGAGGCTATGGAATTATAAATGATCTAGTTTTTAATTAATATAGGACAAGTAATTAGTAGTGTTTCTACATTTCCTTAAAAGGGAGATGCCAATTAGGGGTGAAAATAACCGCCCGCAATAACCGCCCGCTAACCGCTAACCGCCCATAACCGTTAACCGGATAACCGGATAACCGTTGAAACCGTCTAAAAACCGGTAACCGCCTTAAAAAGGCGGTTACCGGCTTTCCTATTATATATATATATATATATTTTTAAAATTTTTATATATAAAACGGCGCCGTTTTGGTGTTACCAAAACGGCGCCGTTTCATTCAGCCTAAGCTTAACCCTACTCTCCTTTCTCCTTTCTCCTCTCTCCTTTCTCCCGACTCTCGTCTCGCTCTCTCGCGCCGCCGTCTCACTGTCTCAGACTCTCAGTGGTCTCTTTCGTCTCGCTCTCTCGCGTTCTCTGCATCTTTGCATTCACAAACTCTCTTCCCTTTCACTTCACTTTCCCTCTGCACGCCACGCTCCAGCTCTAACACGCCCACGCTCCCGATTTGGTACTACTCTCTCTCTCTCTCTTCCTCTGCTATAGAATACAGAATACCCGAACGTGTTAGCCAGAATCATAATCTTTTTCCCCAACTTTTACTAGATTTCCTAACCCTCTGCTAAGACAAGGTAAATTAGAGCATTCACAGTGGGTTATGGGGTTGGGGTTGGGGTTTTGATTTTCTCAGCCCAGTACCGGTGGAGCGACTTGTTCGGTGGTTCTGGTTCGGTTGATCTCGGTGCTGTTCGGTGGTCCTGAGCTGTCGGCATACTCTGAGTTCTGTTTCGGTGGGTCCGATTCGGCGGCTCTGTGCGGTGGTTTTGGTTCCTGTTCGTGCGATTCTGGTTCAGCAGCTCGGATTGGTGGCGGCTCAAATGTTGTTCCGGTTGGTGTGGTTTTGGTTGGTTCTGGTCCTGTTCGGCGATTTTTGTGGCTTTGAACGGTTCCCGGTTCCCGGTTGGCGGTTATAACCGCCAACCGGCGGTTATTTGAAAACCGCCAACCGCCTAGCCGGTTACGGTTGCCGGTTTGTCCAAAAACCGGTAACCGTAACCGGCTTTTCAGTCCTAATGCCAATTAATCGATGTTTGGTCATTAAGCTTTATATCACAACTGATCAATGTCTTGATCATTCATCTAGTTATTTACATGAGCTAGCAAAGCTTTATATCACGTTTCAATGTGGTGATTAGCTAGACTAGCTGGATAGTTAGTTATGTAATATGTTAAGTAGTTCTTGTATAAGTACAAATATTGTATTATCATTCATTTAATGAGAATCAATTCATTCTCTCATATATCTCTCCTTGTTCTTTTGCAAACTCTGTTTATCCATCAAGATACTCTATTTTCCATCATTAAGACTATACAAAAGGTTAATTCAAATTTATGATGAGGTAGTGTAATATTGGCTATTCAGGACTAAAGGTTTGGTACGCGTAATGGCTATTCTATTAGAAAGATGAATAAATTTTGTTGAGAATGTAAGAAAGTTGAATGGAATAACCGTTTTCATGACCCATGAGAGAATATCTATTTCAAGTGTTAGAGTATATGATAAGAATTCTATCCTTATCATATACTCTAATACCATAGTTATCATATTTCACATTCTTCAATTCCTTATAAAAGCTATTCATTTTTTTCTAATAGAATAGTCATTCCGCACACCAAACATACCATAAGTGCAAAAATACAGTACCAAATGGTATCGGTTATTCGGATCACTGAAATGAAAAAACCCTATTTTATGGTACAGATTAAATTTCACAAATTTAATGGTGTATATGCTACCACATCATTTAAAATTTTTAAATGACATGGCATCATGTACCTTGTAGATTTAACAAAATAAAATTTGGACCACAAAATAGTTTCCTCCTGTTTCACTTGAAATAGAGAGGATGATATTCCTTGTCGAAGTTGGCAAAAAAAGTGAAAACCAAAATGATCTCCAGTTTTACAAAAATGACAATGATTTTTCTTTAGGTAAAGTCCACATAACCCCCTCAAACTGCAACACAATTGACAATGTCCTCCCAAACTTTCAATTTGAACAATGTCTCCCCCCCCCCAAAAAAAAAAAAAAAAACTACTAAAAATTGTCAGTGCCCTCAATGACAAAAATACCCTTAATAAAATAAAATAATATATATATATATATATATATATATATATATATATATATATATATATATATATATATATATATATATATATATATATATATATATATATATAAAGAAATACATAAAAACAAGTGGTGGCCATATTTAAAAATTAAAATTTTTTGTTTATATTAGAATTTTCATTTTTTTTTTTTTAAAAAAAAAAACCGTGTTTAAAAAGAAAATTCTTTTTTGAATTTATAGGGATACTTTTGTTTTATTGAAAAAATTATAAGGTTATTTTTGTCTTTTGCTGGCCTTAGGAAACATTGACAATGTTTTGGTAGTTTGAGAGTGACATTGTCTCAATTGAAAGTTTAGAAGGAACATTGTCAATTGAGTAGTGGTTTGAGGGTACGTAGACTTTTCTTTTTCTTTTCTTTTTTTCTTTTTTTTTCCTTATATTTTTGATTATTTTAAGCAAGTAGTTGATTTGGGTTAGGAGAGAAAGAGATGAAAACAGAATAAGATGGTTGGTGACTGCAGTAGAAAATTTCATTAAAGCTGAAAGAATAATAGAGAGAACCCAAATGAAACGAATTAATTAAGCATAAAGCTACTTAGGATTTATGGAAAGGTAATTAGGTATCTTTTACGATAACATCTCCATTTTTCGGTCGAAGAGGTCACATCAGTAAATTAAATCCAGCTAATGTAAGTGTGTGTGTATATATCAGATCCCACTAAATTAGGTTATTACATTATGTTTTGCTGTAAAATATTTTTAAGTATATTCGTAATAGAATACTTTAAAAATTCTAAAGAGCTTCAATCAATATTAGGAAAGCAAAGAGGTATGCTATCAATCAAAGCAATTATACGAGTAATGATTCACCATCACTCAAATATACAATTTTTCACCACCTTACATATGTGATAATGTGATTTCTCACTACTTTTTGAGTTTTTTTATTTTTTAAAAATAAATTAAGTTGATGGATCACCTTGCCACATAGGGAAGGTAGTGAAAAGTTGTATGTTTGAGTGGTGTTAAAATCATTACTCATTATAATATTACGAGACTTGTTGTACATCATCCTCTCATCCTTTTTTCATCCTCTCAATTTTTAGAATTATTAACTTCATGGAGTCCATATGGATTCTACATATAAATCCCACGGATCTAATAATAATTTTAAAAAATAAAAAGAGTAAAAAAATAGAAGAAAGACCAGAGAAAAAAAATCATTTCTCTAATATTATTCAATAGAATTTTTTATTTTTATTTTTGAAAAAAAAACCCTTATCACATCTTGATCTTTCATCACCTTTGCAATTAATTACTTAAAATTTTAAAAAGTTTTAATTTAGGGTATTTTCATCTTTCACTTTTTTCTTTTTTTAATTTCAACCGTCCGTTATAATTTTCTGTTAAATCCTGTCGAAATTCTCAAAATACCCTAATTTATTTTTTTTAGGAAAAGAAAAGAAAAAAATTTCAAAGATTTAGGTGTGACTCAAAATTTAACAAAATTGGTAAAAATACTCAGCGCCTAAGTTTTGAAGATTTTTATAATTTTTTTTTAAAAAAAAACGACAAAGGGTTTAAAATTAAAACAAATTAAAAAATAAATAAATTGACACTTAAAAATTAGTAACATCAAATATTACAAGTGAAATTTTTACAGAGATTGGAATTTACACCTTGCTTTGCACGTGCATGATGACTTTGTTCTATAGAGATTGGAATATGTTGCAGAGCTTTATTGTCACTTTCAAACACCCCTCGCTGTGACGCATAACACGAATATACTAGCCTCTTGCCATACTGCCATAGTCGCTGGACAGCTCCACACGACATGGAAAATTGACTCGGATGCATAATTGCAGAGTGGACGGGAGGGGTCAGTGATCAGAATGCCTTTACAATGGAGGAAAGATTTTGCGGCCAGAATTCCATGACATAATTTCCACGTGAAGTGCTTTAACATTGGCGGGGCTTGCAACTCCCAGATCAGCTTCCACATTCTTTCTTGTTCCCTGGCCCGAGAGCTTTCTCCCCTTTCAGTTCGACTTCTTTGCATCTCCATGTGGTAAGCGCTTCGAACAGTGAAGAATCCTGATTTTGTGCCCAACCATACCATCTTGTCCGGTGCTTTGAGAGGGCTAAGGGGCAGACTACAAATCATATCAGCCTCTACCTTGGCAAAGCTAGACTGGATCAAGGTATAATTCCACCACCCCGTTGTCAGATCAATAAGAGTATTGACTCTGGCCAACGGATCCATACTCCCAGAAGGTGACTGGATCTTATAAGTAGTAGGTTTTGGAATCCATTTGTCCTGCCAAATCTGAATGTTGTCGCCATTGCCCACCCGCCACATGAGTCCCCTTTCCAGCACTTTTCTAGCGTTAAAAATGCTAAGCCAGGCGTAAGAAGGGTTCCTACCCAATTGGGCCTGCAAAAAGGAACCTTGAGGAAAATATTTTTCTTTCAAGATCCCTCTCACCAAGGAATCTTGAGCCTGAAGTATGCGCCAACCCTGCTTAGCCAAAAGAGCCGTGTTAAAAACCTCAATATTACGAAACCCCATCCCTCCTTTTGACTTAGGCAAGCCTAATCTGTTCCAACTCATCCACGAGGCCTTGCTTTTGTTTGACTGGTTTCCCCACCAAAAGCGCGTCATTATTGAATTTAAGCTTCTGCACAGATTTTTAGGGAGCTGAAATACACTCATGTTGTAGGTTGGTATGGCCTGAACCACAGCCTTGAGTAGAATCTCCCTCCCCGCTTGGGATAGGAACTTCTCATTCCACCCATCTAGCCTTCTTTGAACTCTGTTAAGAATTCTTTTGAAAGTGCTCACCTTTGCCCTACCCACTAGAGTTGGGAGACCAAGGTATGTTTTGTAATTTTTAGAGGCTATAATACCAATATTCGAACATATAAGCTCTCAAAACTCTTTGTCAGTGTTACGGCTATAAAAAATTGTTGTCTTGTTATTATTAAGCTTTTGTCCCGACGCCTGTTCATATTGTCTAAGTAGTTGCAAGAGATTCCTCCACTTCACAAAATTAGCTCTACAGAAGAGTAAATTGTCATCTGCAAAGAACAGGTGACTCAACTTGAAACCCCAATGTGCAATTGGAACCCCTGTGATCTTCCCTTCCTGCTCGGTTGTCCTCAGAAGAGAACTCAACCCCTCTGCACAAAGAAGAAAAAGATAAGGGGATAGAAGATTTCCTTATCTAATTCCTCTAGAGGGTATAATCAACTCATCGGGTTGCCCATTAATAAGAACTCTATAGGTCACCGTAGTCACACGTGTCATAATTAGGGAGATCCATTGTGGTGCAAACCCAAGCTTCTTCATCACATCTTCAAGGAACAGCTACTCTATCCGATCATACACCTTACTCATACACCGTTGGTCATTAACCAGGTTTACTAATTTTTTTAGTATTCAAGAGTTTTCCTTTTAACCTTTTTTAAAAAAAAACTGTTTGATCTTTAAGTCATAAGACTCAAAACGTTTAATGACTTTTGTAACTTTGTTCTTCAAACGGTCAAACATTAAACATGCAGTCAAATTTTCATTTATGATATTTGTTTAATCATATTTTTTTCTTTTGATTGCCAACGTGAATGTATATATATATAATTACCAAAAAGAAGATAGAACACTATATACATTATTGCAAAATGCATGCTTTAAAGCATGAGCCCATATATTATATTATTAATTTTTCTACAAAGAAAAATATTTTTCAAAGTTCCTCACTCATTTTAATCAAAGGATTATTCTATTTTATATTCGTTCTTGGAAGTGTGTCATTAACGAAGATAGACGCTATAGTCTAATCCTACGAGGTTGCGTGTCAAGAGATCCGATCACACCAAGTTATATACTCCAGAGGAACGAATTAATCTTTAAGGACAACTCTCTTCCGTGATTCTATAGCATTGTGCAATATTTTCTTTCTTTAATTTTAATCTCTTGTACTGTATTTAATTTTTTTGTTATTTTGGATTAATATGGCCTACTATCAACAAGAATATTTTCAATCAATTATTTATTTAACAATTATTTATCTTATTGTTAATTTTTATATTGGTATTATTTTATTTTACCAAGTATTTTGTGTACCATCCAAAATTATTTACAACAATTGATGCAAAGTCCAAAGTCCTCTACAATAAGCACGAAACTATACATCATGATGTTTTATGTTTATGTTTTATGTTTGAGTAGGGCTAAAAATTATATTTTTATTCCACAATATGAATAATAAAAAAAAAAGATAATTGTATGATAAAAATGTGGTATATAACATTTTTTTATTTTTTTCTTTTAGATGAATAAAATCATTTTATAGAAAACAGCACAAATGTACAAATGCTCGCTCCAGTAACAAAACTGGAGCAACACAAACACATCAATTCAATAAATGCTATTCCATAACGCTGCTCCCTAACAAAACAGAGCGACAAAAAAGACACCATAAAACATCCAACATCACAACTCTCTAACTCTTCTACTCAATAATCCTATGCTGATTTTCACTAAATCATCGGACCGAGCAGGAAGCCAGCACCATTCTTTGTTTTTAACACCGAAATCAGTGTTTCTTCCCCACTGCACTGCCGGAATCATAATGCTATATGTATATAGCATTACTATCTCTGTTTTATGGTTATTAACTTGCAAAATAATCATAATTGCCAATAATGTAGGATTAACTCCCTCAATAATGTAGGCTTAACTCTTCATTACCAATTCCTTTCATAACAATCTTCTACAAGCTTTTGCCAATGATATACTTTCTTTATTAGTAAGTGATTGTCAACTAGTTTAGTCATTAAGATCTTTTACCATCCTAGAAGAGTGAGGCTAGAAATCACATTTTTACTCCACAATTATCTCACAATGCTGATATGATCGTTCCAACTAATCTTTGAATTTTTATTATTATTATGATTATTATTATTATAAAATAAAAAGATTAATCTAAGGGTTTATTGAGATTGTCACACATCAACATTATGAGATAGTTGTGAAATAAAAATACAATTTCTAACTAACATTATTCTTGTGATATTTAATTTTAGAAAAATAAAAACCCTATAAATATACCCGAGCAATGATTTTTTTTAAGGGAATTTTCATACTTGCAATCAGGCACGTTGCAATCCGAGTAGGCAATTGCGGGCAATCCCCTCCTTTAGCCTACTTGGCACTTGCTTATTCAAAATCAAACCAGAAAAATAAATAAATAAATAAAAAAAAAAAAGAGAAAAAACTATAACATTCTCTAAAGTTTAGTGTAAGTAGCATTAGATGCTGCTGACAATTAGTGACGCCAATTTCACAAGCCATTTATCTAAACACGAAACCCTTAGATACACGCGCACACACACGGTTCTCTTTCATTCTGCATCATCACTTTCTAAGAACACACTCCCGTGGAATATGCCATCAAGGACAGACTTTGAAAGACTTAGAAACAATACGACAGTCGACAATAACACTTTAGAATACCCTTCATGCTTTATCTGTTCAATAAATAAAGCTTTTGAAATTCTTCAAACAAGATCCACCTTTAATTTGCTGACACTCTTTTCAGCGATTTCCTTCAGCTTCAGTGCATTTGTTTTTCTTTTGTTCACCCTTATCACATAGCATTGTTTTTATCTTTGTTTTGATTTCATGCCTTGTGATGAGCCCATTTTCATCTAGTGTCAAGCCTAAACCAAACTTCCAAGTATCGCAAATGGCATTCCCATGCTTATACCCTCCAAGGTTGAATTCCATGTACGATGGCTAAGGAAACATGCAGTAGAAGGGTTAGCTAACACCTTCTCTTGAGCTGCCCATTCAACAATCTTTCCGGCTACTAAACTTTACCCTTTCCGACATTATGTTTCACCTCCAAACATTAACCTTTCCTTGCCCTATTAGAACCCACAATTCATGAATTTTTACTTATATTTACAACCATAAATCCCTAACCCTAGATCTCCCTGAATCCTGCGACAAGCTGCTGCCACTGAAAAGTCTTGCAAGATGCTTCCTATTTCCAGCCCCTTAAAACCCTTTCAATTTAAATCTTTCCTAACCCAATTTGAATCATAAGCTCTCCATTTTCTTTTCCCATCCTTTAAAACTTCAAAGCAACAATCCTCCCCTAAGATTTATCTTAATTGAACGCAGACAAACAACCTGCCCTGTTTTCCGACATCACATGAATTGGTATTGCTTCAATTCTAATCTCCGAGCTCAGAAAAGTCTGACAATTTTCGGATTGCTGTGAATCTCCATGACAACCTCATAAATATGTGACGGTTGTGAAATAATATCTAATAGGTTTATGACTGTTAATATACTTCATATCCTACATGATCTAATCCTCTGAAGCGCCACAGCAAAGACAATACCACGTTGCTAGATTGTGCATCAACCCTAAGAAAAAGATGGATGAAATTGAGAACCAGAAAATGCATGACCCACTATTCATTATTCTACTTGTGATGATTGATATCTGAAACATGAAGTTGGTAATGCAACAACCTGCCCACTAATCTTAGTATGTTAGATGAGGAGTCCTATCCAAAGGCAATACCATCATGGTAGAGCTATAGTTGCAACCTTTTAATTTGAGCAAGACTATCACAGAAGGTTCCCATACAAATTACGAAAGATGAAGTCATACGAAAAGACAGGTTCATTGCAGAGAGGGGGGAGGGGGAGGGGGGAGTAATAAGTGGAAATGAATTTTTTTATATTTTTTTTATTATTTTTTTTATATAAGTAAGCGAAAATCATTAAAAAAACGCAAAGGTAGATTTTAGTCTTCCTACAAATTTTTGACATCAAATTTCATCAACAATATCCCCAGAATAAGGATAAAACACCATCAAAGAAAGGAACCTTCAAACTGTCATCACGGTTTGTCTTGACTCTGTGAATCATGAAATCTTAACTTTTTGTACCTGGTCGAGCAGGCCCAAAGTAGTTTGTTACTAATCCCATAATAGCAAACCTGGTGTTCAGAAAGTATAATCAAATTAGTAATAGCTATAAATCAGATATGTCATAATTCTCACACATTACACGTGAGCTAAGTGAATCGATAACACCATCATATTAAAGCAGAGATAAGAAAAAGCAGTCACATTGAAGGTTGAAAGTAATCCAGAAAAGAAACCAGTATCCTTCTCATGAACTTGTAGATCATCATTAGACACTGATGTAAAATTTTCCAAATAGAAGGTAACCAATAATTTGGAGTGTAGCTACACTACACTTTGTCGATATACTGACTATTGGAATCCCCTGTACTTTAGCTTTTTCTGCTTTCTGGCTGCGATAGTATGTTATTCTCCAATTATATGTCAATATTTTGCACACAATGAAGCCCTAAAACTGCACTGAGAGGTACACATTAGGCAAATCTGACACTAGTCTCTACTTGCAGTGTCCTTTAATCCAACAGATATGAAACTTAATAGGCATACAATGACTGCTTTCATATAGAAGACTAAGATGAGGTCTTCAAACCTATACTAACGAGAACGAGTACCCAAAAGTTGATGAATTTGTCCCCTTCTTTCAGCTGCATATGGCTTCTTAAAAGGTATGGACCTTTCACCCTTTTATCTACTTGTTTGTTCATAAATTTTGATAAAAGCATTGATGAACTACTTTACTCATATTTTTCAATCTTCCAACAAAGAACTGTATCTCTATAACTTTGCATCTTAATTCTATAAGTCCAGAAGAACAAGCAAACTACAATCAGCAAGCGGATAACCAAGTTAACTGTGTGTAAATAAACCTACCCTTGACACAATCTAAAAATTAACTACACAAGGAAATTGTAACTAGAAAACTCAAATTTTTGTTACAAATTTCCTAGTATCTCCAATATGTTCAATCGAACGCTCAGCGATATAATTGTGGGGAACCAGAAAAATACAAATTAATTCTCTAGTAAAACGAAAAAAGAAAAAACTATCTGCATGTTGAACACTTAGTTTTGACAATGTTGGAGAAGATCAAACCCTAAACATTTCTTTCACCGATACAAACATACAAAAAAAATTGCATCACATAGATTTGTACGATAACGCAGAATGTACGCGAAAGAAATACAAGCGCATATACATACATCATGGCCATGGAGATCTGCTTGAGGTCATTCTCGACATTCCGCATGTTGGCGAGCGATTGGGCGCAGAATACAATAGCAAGCCACGAGCTTAGCTTGTACTGCACAACATCAAATTGCCATCAAAAACACAAATTTCGGAGGCACAAATATATGTTGTACGTACGTATGAATGCATGTATATAATAGATCAGAAAAATTGAAGGAAGGAACTTTGATTTTGACGGACCCGGAACATGACACCGACGATGCCGAAGATGACGGCAATGAAACCGGAGTAATCGACGGGGAGATCTTGCGGGGACACTATCGGCGCCACGTAGGGCTTCGCCGCCGACGGCTGACGTGGATCGTTCACCGACGCTGCGTTCCCGTGCGACGACATCTCTCTCCTCTATTCGATCGATCTCTCTGTCTCTCTCTCCGCGTGACCGAAAGCAAAAATGGGGGACAAGGATCCAGTCAAGAGACTTGGCCTACTAAAATTACATCACGTGTACTTTTGAGTAAAACTGTGCGTTTTGATTGGTTCGGGTTTAAGTGTACGTGCGTTTAAGCCCATGGCCTGCAATTCTCACGTGCGTTTTAATTGTTAGGGTTTAAGTGTACGTGCAATTTTTAGTACATTATGTTTCTGTGCGTCTAAAGCGACATAGGGCTTTATTATATCTTTTACAATTTCAAACAATTTTGAGATTTTCAACCAAAAAAAAAAAAAATTAAGCCGTTTTTTACATTAAAATAACGTAAAAAATGCTATATATTAAAGATATGATCTCTTCAAACACACAGTTTTCTCCTTTTTTTTACCTTATCCTATCGCTTTTTTTAGTACATTATGTTTCTGCGCGTCTAAAGCGACATAGGGCTTTATTATATCTTTTACAATTTCAAACAATTTTAAGATTTTCAACAAAACAAAAAATTAAGCCGTTTTTTACATTAAAATAACGTGAAAAATGCTATATATTAAAGATATGATCTCTTCAAACGACACAGTTTTCTCTTTTTTTTTACCTTATCCTATCGCTCTGTTTCTGCCAAAAGCCTCTCTCAGTTTCAGTTTTATAATTTCTGTTATTTTCCACGACTGGTATATTTTCTGAAAATTGCGCTTTGTTCTCTGTTTTTTGTATTGGGTTCTGAGAAACTCTTCAGCAATGACTGAAACTCTTTGAATATGTCTTTTCTACGTGGTTTATTTAGGAGAAAGTTTGTTTATTTATATAGTTTTTAGTGTTTGAGTTGAAGGAAAGTACTTCATTAATTTAGTTTAGCATTTGTTTTGTTGTTTGTGAGTTGAGAGTTGTTTAGTTTGCAAGGGTATATTTGGGTGTTCAATTTTTTTATATTATTTTTTATTATATTCAAAATTATGAGTATCGAAAAAAATTATTTTTTTAAATATTTTAAAAAATTAGAGACAAAATTAAAATTTTTTTGATAAAAAAATTTACACTAGATAAAATCATAAAATTAAGTAGCCAATATCAAACAATTGAGAAATGCGTCTAGTAAGCTCAAATAAACAGAAGCCAGCATACAGATTAATCCCCAATTTGACTATTTATTTCTCATTTTAATCTCTAATTAGTAACCTAATTACATGCTAACCCATCTTAAACTATTATGAAAATCTTGATATACCAATGTTTCCCCCATTTCTTGTCTTGCTTCTAAATGGCAAAAAGAGGCAAAAGTAGATGTCTTCACGCATCAAGAGTATAGCACAGCCATCTTCTTGACTATATTTTCAATGATAAAACAAGAATTATCTAATTTTCTATACGTGTCTTGTCATGAAACGAGCAATAAACAGAAAAATAACATTTTTTTTTTTTTTTTTTTGAACAAGATAGCATTTGCTATCATATATTTCTGAAACGCCCCAAGGACAAGTACAAGGATAGAGGTACAAGAACCCCCTAAACCTTAAGTCAGAACCAAGTTTGACTTGAAGCAGTTGCCTAATTACAATCCACAAATATTACAAGGACTCCAAATAAAATACCTCTTTACAATTAAAGCCCAAACAATCCACATAAGAGGATTGGCCTAGTCTACCCAGACACCAAATAAGCCTATGAACATTTGTGCATTACAAATAGACAAGCTGTGATTCACAGTAGACACAAGGGAATATACACAGAAAACAGAAACACCAAAAGCAGCTTCCGGCAGAAGACAATGGCTGAATCCGCCGGAGACGGCAGCGCGTGGAGGACACGCGCCGTCCCCGGTACCACCCAGCAGAGGAACAACCACCGGTGACCCCAACCAACGCTGTGCACGGCCATGCATACTACAGAAGGCCAAAGCTACTTTAGCACTCTTGCTTCTCAAATTCTCAATGAATAACCGACACGAAATCTTAAAAGGGTAGCACAAATGTGAATGCAGAATTTCATTACTAATTTTTTTTCCTTTTTTAAAATTTTTTTTTTTTTTAAAGAAAATTTACTTTTAAGTTATTATTTTTCATCACTTTTGAAATAGGATATTCAAACTTTAAAATATGTCAATTTAGGGTATCCATCTTTCAATTTTAACTTTCCATTAAAAATTTATGTTAAATTTTATCAAAATTTCTAAAATACCCTTGTATTTTGTTTAGGGGTGCCCTACACTTTTTAATATATATGATGTTGCTGCTGTTTTTATAGGAATATATTATGATTAGTTTGACAAATTTTGAGGACGAAATTTTTATAAAAAAGATATGATATAACACCTCAGAAAATTTAGCATTTTCTTTTATTACATGAGAAGTGAGAACCCAAAAAAAATTGTTATAATATTAGGTGTTTTATAAGATTTTTGTATTAAGTATTATTGAAGGGAATTAAAAAGATAATTATTTAAAAAAAAATAAAAAAAAATTCATGTCAAAGAAATGCCTAATCGTGTCTCACTATTTTCCCTTGTGTTGACACCTTTCAAGCATGCACCAAACTCCTCCAGATTTTGAGCCACGAGTACACACACACGGCCCCTTTCTCCCCGCTTTTCTTCCCTTATTCTTAGGGATAATTGTACCATTGGTCCCTGTGGTATGTCATAATTATTTTTTACTTCTTATGGTTTAAAAAGTTCATAAGAGGTCCATGTGCTATGCAATAATTACGTTTTACTTCTTGGGTCGATTTTTCGTCCACCATTTTGACGGAATCTGTTAGCTCTACACGTCAGCGCCACGTATCGCCAATAAGATGGCGACACGTGTCCATCTTAATAAAAAAATTATTTTTAAAAAAAAAAAAACGGGAAGCAAGAGGTGGCCTGGCCGTCAGGGGTGGCGCACGGCCACCCCTTTAAGATCCAAGGGTGGCCGATGGCCACCCCCGGCCACTGGGGGTGGCCGCGCGCCACCCCCAGGGGTGGCATGGGTGGCCCAACCACCTCTTGCTATTTTTTTTTTGAATTTTAATTTTATTTAAAAAAAAATAAGTTTATTTATTTATTTTTTATTAAGATTGACACATGTCATTATCTTATTGGAGCTGACGTGGCATTTGAAAGAATCTATTAAAAAATAACAGAATTTGACGTTAGGGATCGATTTATAATTATTGTTTATCACATGAACTTTCTATAAATCTTTTAAACCATAAAGAATAAAAAATAATTATGGTATAACACGTCCACATTGTGCAATTATCCTTATTCTTATTTCCTTCTTCATCTTGTACCTGCGTTAGTGAGAGAGAGACCACGAGAGACTGAGGAGAGGAGAGAGAGAGGGAGAGAACCGACCGAGAGGATGAGACTCACCGGGAGAGAAGAAGAGAAAGAGGCCGGTGGTAATTACATATGAGTTCATTCCAGGTAGATTTTTTATTCTTGATTCTTGATTGATTTATGTTGGATTTTGTGAGAATTTCTGGGTTGAAATCTGTTGTAGAAGATGAATGGGTGTTCTTGATTTTCTTTTTAATCAAATTGGTATTGTTGGGTTTTTGGGGATTTTGTTTTAGTGAAGGTGTTTTTCGGTGAAACAAAATGGGTTGTTGTTTATGAGCTTGAGACTTAATTTTTATGGATTTCGGTAGATACACCAAGTGGGTATCAAAATTTTGGGTTTGTTTGAGAAGAGAACCGAATGGGCATTGGGCTAGATTTCTGGATTTTCTTGTGATGCTGATTTGTTAATCTTGTTTTTGAATTTTTGATACTGATTTGTTGGATTGATTTATGAAATTCTGGGTTTGTTTTGGACTTGAAACCGAATGGGTGTGAATCAATCCTATTGCTAATTTTTAGTTTGGGTTGGCTGATTCTCAGTTTTGTGGGTAGCCGTGTGGAAGAAATTTTTGGAAGAACCGAGTGGGTGTAGAAAATTCTGGAAATATTTCGTTTGAAGGTTTTTGACAAGTTTCTACTTGGAAATTCTGAGGTTGAATTCATAAGCTTGGCTTAATATCTATTGGTTTTGTTAATATTGAGAGTGTGGTGAGATATGTTGTTACATACATAGTGTCTTACTATAAATTCTCATCTTTATAGATTTATGAACGTTAAAGATGTCCTTGTATGAAATGTTTGAGGTATCTAGGATGGAAATTCTCCACAAATTTAGTTGTCTATAGCTGAATATCAATGGTTTAGTTTATTCACATAGCAAGGTTGTTTGGGCTTCTAAGATTTTAGAATCTTTATGTGCTCATTGGATTTAAATTAAATGATGTTGCCATAAACTTTAATGATTTGGGTTTTGGATAATGAATTAGGTGAGTCAAGAGAGTTGCTGTTTTTGGGGGGGAATTTTTTGTGGATAAGCCGAATGAGTTCTTGTTTCTTTTTATGTCGAAGTTGCCTAGTATTGATAGTTAATCCTATTAAGGTAGTGTTGATTGGACTGTTCTGAGCACAAGAGCAGTCATAAGTTAGTGATTTCAGATATATGCAGTAAATTTGGATAGAGATTTTGTATTTATATGCAGTACAATTTGGAGATTTATGGTTACATGTTATGTAGGATACGTAGGATACCTTAGTTTAAGTTTTAGACCTTAAAATTTTAGAATATTCGTCTAAGCTTCTTCTTGCAATTTATTTAGATAGAAGGTCGACCCCAGCGCTATTAGCAAATCCAGGTAAGGGGACACAACACCGAAAAACCCCAACAAGATTTTATTACGAATCTTTTGAGAAAGTGTTGGGAAATTTTATGAAGCATTTACTTACGTGATTTTTAATTATTTCAATGCTAAGCTTTTATTAGTCATATGTTATTATTCAATAATTTTGTGCATAAATTACAGTTATGATTAAGAGCATTTGAAAGTTTTGGTTTATGCATGGTTACAGTTGTGAATGAGAGCATTTAAAAGTTATGATTTATGCATAATTACAGTTATGATTAAGAGCACTTCAAAGTTATGATTTTTGCATAATTACTCCTCTCTTTTTTTTCTTTTTTTCTTTTTTTTTTATAAGTAAGAATTTCATTAAAAAAGCGTAAGGTGCCCCTAAGTACACATAATGTATACACAGAAGCAACTCAGCTAGCCCACATAAAAAACCCAATAAAACCACAAGGAACCCACAAGAAAACCCCTAACAAGCATAATAGAAACCTTCACAAAACAAAAGAACCCCCAATAGTAACACCCGAATACAAAAAAAAACCCTAAAAGCACTCAAACCAACCCCAAAAACCCCCCAACAAGACCCCCTAAACCCAAAAGAAAAAGAAAAAAAACCCTAGAACCCGAGAAAAACCCAAGAGAAACACCCCTCAAAATAATCTAAGCAAAAACCGAACCCGATGAATGGCCCACAAACCCACCCAAGCATACAAAGGCACACAACTCTACAACATAAGGCCCTTTCCTTTCCTACGCCTAGCGGAAGATTTAGCGTCACCATAGTTGATAGAGCTATGCAGGTTTAGAAGCTCCCTCTTGCTTTTGGACTTTTGGCGCGATATCATCTTGCCACGTTGAAATTCTTCTTCCATGGCATCCCGAATGGCCAACGCCTCGTCCCCAAAAGCGCCCTCTAACGCCCAATCCAAAGGCGATACATCCCAAAGATCAACGTCCTCCTCCCAAACCACAATCTCCCCGTTATGATCAAAACCGATCGGCCAATTCTGAGATTGGGAGAAACTATTACCCTCAACATGTGAAGAAATGGAACAACCTCTAGGAGGGGAGGAAGGCCCAACCATCCCAACATTGAAGACCTTCCGAGGCGAAGCGGGAGTAGCTGGCATCTTTGGGTGAGGGTTAAGAAACCCCTTTCTAAGAATGCCCGTCGTTATTGGAGAGTCTGCAACCTTCTTTGTTGGAGGCTCTGCAACCACAACCTTATTAACAGCTAAGTCGGCAACCAACTTCGAGGCTTTCAGGGAATCTGATAGAAGCACATCGTTCCACTTCAACGAAACCCCTTCCCTAAGTATCCTCACCTTCTTGATATAACTTTGAAATGGCTTCGAGACCACGGGGAAAGAAGAGCGCAACTTCTCTCCCAACTCAGTGGCTCCAATGGAAGGAGGGGTCGTGAGTTGAGAGACCGTCCGAGAAGCACCATCAAGATTGCACCGCAGAGGAGGGGACACCTGAGCCGGCAGAGAAACAACCTGGACCACCGGAGGAAGGGACACCTGAGCCAGCGAGGGGGGAAACCCGAAAAGCTTAGGGGCAGTAACCCGGCTAGAAACTACCTTCAAACAGCTAGACCCTCCCCCCAATAAGGAAAACGGCACCGGAAAAACCCCTGGAACAACCGGCACCGGCATCGGCGCCGGAAAAGCAGGAGACACCCCTAGAGCTGCAAAATCCTCCCCCGAAGAAGGAATCTCCAAACCCCCAGGAGGATGACAATCCAGAGAGAACCCAGGAGAAGACGTCCGAATCGGAGAAGCCCCTGGAACAGCTGGCGACAAAGGCTCCGGCCGAAGAAGAGCAAGAGACGACGCCGGAAAAGGAGACGCCCCTGGAGCTACTAGACCCTCCCCCGAAGAAGGAACCACCAAGCCCCCAGGAGGAGGCCGAATGAGAGACAACCCAGAAAAAGACTCTGGCGTCAACTTCAGCAAGATTCTCGACGAACGGGATTTAGGTTTCGGCAAGAGTCGGGCCAAACGAAAACCATAACGTTTTCGACCTAGGCCAAACCCGACAAACCGGCCCAAAAAATTCTTAATAGCCCAACCCAAGACCACTTTCAAATCATTGACCAGCTTGCTCCACGTGCGCAACATCGAAAATTCAAAATTCGAATTTGAACTTGGAGACGGCTTTTTACCCAGCAATTCAAACGACCGGTCTTTAACCAACGGGTCAGAAGGACGAGACTCCAAGGCGAAACAACCCACCGCCAAGCTCAGGACTTGCTCAGCATGACTCGTCGCCGGGAGGGGAACAAGAGCATCTAGCACCTCCGACGAAGCCCTCAACCCGGAACAATGATCCCCCACGGAGGGCAACTTTTTCACAGCGGTGGACGGAACCGAGCACAACACCTCCGCAAAGGATGCTCCCGTCCACTTTGAAACCAAACCCAAACTCGGCCCTAAAACCTTCGCATCTTTCTTGGTCAACGAAGACGAGGAACCTAGCCCTGTACCCACCGTAGCAGAGAGGAAATCGACAGCCTTACTCAACTCTCCGGAGAATTTCTGCCATCCCCTCCTTCCACGACCCTCAGGGATGAAGATGAACCATTTCCGACCGCCCAGCCCAAAGGTTGTTGCCTCTAAGAAGTGCCCAGCTCTGTTCCCACCCGTCCGAGCAATCAGAACTTTCGAGCCTTCTCGGAATGACTTGATAAAATCTTGTTCTTCCGGTATACCCAACAGCATCTCCAACGTCGCCACTAGCCATTTTGAGCACTGATTACTCAGAACAACTTCGCCCAAAAAGCTTTTTCTTTTCTCCACAACCCTCAGCATCGACGCCCCATCCAAAACCACGAAAGCAAAAGACTTCGCCTCCACAGTAAAACTCTTCTCCATCTCACTACATCAGACCGATTTGGTTGGAAGGCATAATTACTCTTGTGAATAAGAGCATTTAAAGTTATGATTTATACATGAATACAATTTTGAATGAAAATAGTATCTAAAGTATAAAAATCTGCACTTAACTATAGTTTGAAAACAACTCTACAGTTTTAAACAATGTAATATTTCGAGCTTATAGATTTACAGAAGGCGTTATGTGCAGTAATTGTTTCACCCCGAGGCACTAATATAGTTATGATCGGCACCTACAGGGTAGCATAGCAAGCACACC
Source organism: Alnus rubra (assembly GCA_028654335.1). Lineage (NCBI taxonomy): Eukaryota > Viridiplantae > Streptophyta > Magnoliopsida > Fagales > Betulaceae > Alnus > Alnus rubra. Next base: position 352,131 of record JAJPGS010001816.1, read on the forward strand.
GAAGGACGGTGTGTGCTATTGGCCAGGTGGCCTTCACCTAGGGAAGTTCCCAACCCAGTGGCTCTCTCTATGACGACAAGATGAGTCTATAGTCGTCCATTGGGACGAGCCAACGTGCTCCGCTCACAGTTAACAGCGGTGTGGAGTCAAAAATGGGGAAAACTACAGTATAGTTTTAAAGAAAAAGAATCAAAAGAAGTTGTTAGAAGATTTATAAAATTATTGCACCATTATACATATTCCTCATTCATTTATTCTTGCTTTAATTGTTCATTATGTTATTTCGCATAAACAGTTATTATGGCATGAAGATTTTACAGCATGTTTTATTTTTTTCATGGTGTTGTGATTTCTTTACTGAGTTATCGAACTCATCCATTTTCCCTAAAAACCTTTTAGATGGTCGGATTCTTTTAAGTGGAAGGCAGAAAACCTCCCCAGAGCGATAGAGCATAGATCGGATTCAATCATTTTGTTTGAAGTACAGTGGCGGCACCTTGGTTGGTTCCCTAGCATAGTACCTGCATAGTAGAATTATGTTAATAAATCCTTCTATTTGTGTTGTATCCTGGAAATACATATGAATAGATTTATTAATAACTTCTATTTATTTTTTTGTGTAGCTCAAGTTTCTGTTCTCCTTATATTTCAAAACGGGAGCATGACATGACGTGAAAGACCGATAAAAAAAAATGGACGGAATCTAGACGAAAGTACTTAGTGATTATTTCATTAATGACATCTACCATTTATGATACTTTTTGAAACCGAAGTGATTTTTTGATTTTGACCGTTACCAACATACCATACGTACCAATTAGGTATTTAACCCTGTTAGTTAAAAAAGAAAATAATAATAATAATAAATTGACATACTGGATCATCGTATTCAGTGGGACTAAGCTGAAACCCCAGCAATGGAAAGCGTAAATTCACCAACTCCTGCTTGTTCTCCTTCTGATTCAAAACCACCGCCAAGCCCTAACCCTAGCTCTATCCCTTCGCCATTACCTCCATCAGCGACCAGGCTATGGAGGCCTGCCGCTCAGCGAAACCTCCGAAACCAGTGGTCCAAATTGGCTTCTCAAAGGCAACAATGGGCTTCTGCTTCTTCTAGTGGAAAGTCTCACGCCAACTCTCTCGTCAACGCCTATCTCTCTCAGAGGTACTCCAAAAAATTTCTTTCTTTTGTGGTTTTTGTTTTTGTATTTTCATTGGGTATTCAATTGTGTTATGTTGTGGGTCTATCGTATTATATTTTTTTTAAAGGTGGTATTGGGGTTTAGAGGCTATAGCTCTGTCCAGGGTTCTAAGAAAAAAAAAAACTTAAGATTTTGATTTCCCACACGTATTTTGGTGTTCTGGCTTGGTAATTGGTTTTGCATGTTTTGCTCTGTTTGGTTGCTGAGAAAAATGTAGGAAAACAATAAGGTTTGAGTTTTTAGTCTTCTTGGATCATGAATGTTTCTTTTTTTGGGATTCTAGAAAATGAGAAGCTTCGTTTAACTGTACCTGGTGTTGTCTGGCTTAGTTAAGGTGGACTTTTGATTTTTTGACTCATTTTGTTGTGGGTTGACTTTAATATAGATTCATGGCTATAGTGAAGTTTTTTACTTCATGTTAGTGAGGTTTAATTGTTGTGATTTACGGGAGTTCTGAAATTCAGGGTTTATATGGGTTGATAATTGATTCAGATACATGCCTTCAATGGAGCTGGGTGTTCTAAGTGATATGGCCGATATAAGAAAGAAAGCCTGTCGAAAATTGTTTAAGCAACAGGTGATTATTATTTTGACTGATTGCTAATTGCTTTGCATTGTACCAGTGCTTGAGATTGTTATACTTATTGGCTAAAGGCCGATTTTAGTTGCATTTTAGGATAAATTTGATGAAGATCTGACGTTTTGCTTTCATAAATTTATCTAAATCTTGGAATTTGGGAAAAGCTTGTCCTAAATTCACAGTAAATATCAGTTTCATATTGATATTTAGGTGAGTATTTTAAATATTTTCTGGAAGTTTGAAAATTTTAGACCAGCTTATTAGAGTTCTGGAAAGCCAAGCTTGAAGTTTTCTTTACCAGACTTCTGATTTATGGTAAGAAAATTATTTCCCCGGATTTTGCTCAAGTATTATGAACTTTGCACGGCCTCCCCCCCTTCAAAGTCATTTAATCACTGTTAATATGGCAACAATGTGCCACACAATGGGATCTAGCACTCCCACTTCATCATCTTATTTAATATGTCCATAATGATCAATTCAGTCATCTTCATGTGCTGATATGTTATATTATTAGTTTTCATCAGTTTGGTTTTCATAGGAGTAGACTTAAAATTATATCATCATGCGTCATAGATGAAGCTTTGAAGATCAACCAGGCCATATTTGTAGTAAAATCACAAGAGGACTTTAGTGTATCATGCAGAAAATGTTTCTGTAATTACTTACTGTTGTGATTATGATGTATTTAAATCTTTAAGAGTATTTACAACCTGGTTTTGTGTCTCTCAAAGTACTTACTGAATTTTGTTTCAGGAAATTTATCGGAGCAAAGTTCTATCATCATACAAAGACATGGTATGTATGCTTACAATTTTAATCTGTACAATTAGTGATTTTGTGTCTTTTTTCATGGAATGTTGGTATTTGCAGTTCTTTACTTCATCTTGCTTTCTTATATTTATTACTATGCTGCCATACGTACTACGATTGTGCAAATATACAGTATTTTCATGTCATCTTTGACAGGACATCATCCAAAGTGTCACATGTTTATTCCAGAATATCATATTTGATGATCTAAGAAAATTTGTATTTATCTTTTTCACTCGATGCTTTTACAGAGAATGTACTATCTAGCAACATATTGTAATGGGGTTCTCATTGTGGGGTCAAAATTTCAAAAAATAGAATAACTATTAAAATTTTGTGTTGGCTTTGTTTATCACCTAATGCAAAACTAACGTTTCCAGCTAGGCTGGAACCTGACAATATGGTTGATCCTTTTTAGTTTCATACAGTTAATAGGAAATGTTTTTCTATAAAGATCTACCAACAACTAGTGAAGACAAAAAGAATACATTTGCTATTTTCCTGATCCATGTCAGCATGTGTCAAATGAGCATTTTCTTTTTGTCCTCAGAAAGGTTTTTCAAGAGTTTTTTGGTAAACATCATTACTATTATCTGCATTTTATATAAAGTGAAAATAATTCAGTACATATTCCTATTTTGTTTGTTTTAATAAATTATCTGCAGGTGGCTGCTGTAACACAAATGCTCAACACTAGTCAATCCATGAGATGTTTTCTCAAAGGGACAAGTAATAGTACACTTGTACAATTTTCTGGTTCTTCTGAAGACCAGAATGACACTGGAGATGGTGGTGGAATCCCAGTCTTTGCATTTTGGTCAATCTCTTCTCATGGTATGTTGGTATTTGCAATTTTTTTTTTTCACCGCATCTTGTTTCTTTATATTAGTTAGTGTGCAGCCATACTTATTACATATGTGCAATTATATAGTATTTCCAAGTCATCTTTGACAGTTTCAACATACATCATTCCTAACTCGTCTTCTTTACTCTTTCTCTAATCAGTTGTACTTGTGGACAGAAAGAGTAAGAAAATCAAGAAAGCTATCTAATCAGTTGTCCTTGTGTACGTGGTCCAACAATTCCTCTAAATCTCAGCATACATATTAGTAGGGTTGGCAATTTTTGACACGACCCACGAATCCAACACGAAAAAAAAATCGGGTATGGGTTTAGTATTATTGGGTTTGGGTCACAATCGGGTCGGCCCGTTTATAATCGTGTTTCGCGGGTCAACCCGAACACGATTATGACACGGATCCTTTAAAAAAAGAAATAGTGATTCAAATCAGATTTCAGACATTCAGTGAAGAACCCTACCCGCACCGCACACCTTTTGGTCCTTTTCAGTGTTTTCATCACCGCACCTACAGACCCATCTCAAAACCACAATCCCCACCACGCTTCTCCACCGGTGTGAAAGCCCTCCTCCACCAAATAATCTCCCCCCTCAACCAAAAGGAGATAGAAGAAAAGAAACAAAACCAAACCAAACACACATTTATATTGTTTCTCATCTCCACCCAGAAATGGCCTCCTCCTTATCCCTCTCCTAGTCGTTCTCCAACTTCTCCTCCCTGCACCACCAAACCTCCAGCCCTCTTATCCCACGCAACCCAAAACCCCTTCACCTACGCACCCAGTCCTGCAAACCCATCTCCATCAAAGCCCTCTCCACTCCAATCCTCACGCAAGATGACCTCAAGCCCGGCATGGTCCTCGGCCTCGGACCAGGATCCGCCGCCGCCTTTGTCGTCGCCAAGCTGGGCCACCTCCTCCAAACCGGTCAGCTATCCAACATCGTCGGGATTCCCACCTCGAAATGCACCGAGGAGCAAGCCCGCCAACTGGGTATCCCTCTCTCGGTCCTCGACGACCACCTGCGCTTTCACCAGTGTGAAAGATTATTTGCCATCAGTGTTCCTGCCCAAATAATCTGCGAGACTCCAAGGACCAGATGACCCAATTGCATCTCCTACAAAGCCTTACAAGCCGTGGGTGATGGGTCATGACCACAAGAAAGAAGATCCACCAGAAGTTCAGAACAGGACTCCAAATAACACCGAGTTCGGTCGTGTTTAGTGGGTTGGGTTTGTGTTACCCGGTTCACAATCGGGTCGTGATCGGGTCATATGTTCTAACCCGTTTAATAATTGGGTCGGGTTCGTGTTGAACCCGTATATGTCATCGGGTCAGCCGGGTCGACACGAACCCGACCCGCTAACCCGAATTGCCAAGCCTACATATGAGTTTATATAATGTAATGATTCTTATCTTTGAACAATCTCAGAGAATATGACAGAAGAGTTTTTTCAGATGTTCAAAATGGAACTTATAGATGGGCTAAGGTTTGCTCCCTGATCTCTGAGGGAGGGTTGGGTATCCGTAGCTTAAGAATGTTCAACCGTGCTCTTATAGGTAAATGGTTGTAGCGCTTTGGTATTGAGAGAGATGCTTGTTGGAGAACTGTGGTGGAATCCAAATTTGCCTGTTTACGGGGCGGATGGCGCTCCCACGTTCTCACAGGAGCTTTCGGGGTGGAATTATGGAAGAATATTAGAAAAGGTTGGGAGACTTTTTTAGGCTACACCATATTCTAAGTGGGGGATGAGACTAGGAACTTTTGGCATGATATGTGGGTCAGGAATATGACTCTCAAGGCAGCTTTTCCAGCTCTGTTTGGTATAGCCGCTGTGAAGTACGTCTCTGTTGCAAATAACCTAGAGTTCTTGGGTGGTTCCAACCAATATACATAAGCTTTGCTAGAGAAGCGCATGATTGGGAGGTGGATGTTTTTGCTTCTTTCTTTCTAATGCTACATTCAGTTATAGTTAAAAGAGGCGTCCAAGACAAGCTTTGGTGGGTCCCTTCCAGAAAAGGCATTTTCCACTCTTTGACTCGTCCTATAGGTACTCCTTTCCTTGTAAGTGTGTGTGGCGGACCCAAGCTCCCTCAAGGGCGACCTTCTTTTCGTGGTCGGCGGCTCTTGGGAAGATCCTCACCTTGGACAATTTCAGAAAATGTCATGTTATTAAATAGATACTGCATGTGCAAGAAGACAGAGGAGTCCATGGACCATCTTCTTCTCCATTGCGATGTGGCTTCTGCTTTGTGGTACTCTCTTTTTAGTCGCTTTGGGTTGTCTTGGGTTATGCCACAACGGGTTATCGATCTGCTTGCTTGTTGGTGGTCTTCAGACTGGTCGAGGAGTGCTACAGCGGGAAAAATGGCACCCACTTGCCTCTTTTGGTGCTTATGAGGGGAAAGAGATAACCGGAACTTTGGCACGTGGAGAAGACCCCTGAGGAACTTTTATCCTCCTTCTATCACACTTTGTATCTTTGGATTACGGCTTATGTGTTCCCCTTATCCTTTAGCTTTCTTGATTTCCTTACTCGTTTCTCTAATTATGCGTTTCCTTTTGTATACTACCAATGTACTAAGGGGCGCTTCACTCTTTTAATGAGATTGGCTTCTTACTTATCAAAAAAAAAAAAAAAGTTGTCCTTGTATATCATTTTCGCATGGGATTTTGAAACAAACCAATTTTAAAAAATTTAGCCAGCCTCTATGTCCTTATTTCTTGAAAATAGTTTGTCTCAGTTATGAAACAGCCTTTTTTACTAAATTGGGAAGATAGTGACCTCAAAACCTTTTAATAAATGAATAGAGAAAGAAAACAATGATGTCAAGTGAATGAATGGAGTATTTGGTCAGAACAGGTTGGATGTTTGATGGTGAGGAGTGGAGTTTATTGGAGCACAAGTGATTTTTTCGTTCGATCTATTTACTTGGTTAAATGGTGGAGACATGCTAGTTCTCCGAATTTTAAGTTATTATTTTACCAATTCTTTATTCTTTTGATTTATTTTCTTGCCTTTTGTTTGTCCTTTGTCGCCAGTGTGTTCTCTTGTATTCTCTAGTATACTTGGGTTGCTACCCTAAATGTTTCTGATGAATTTTTTTACTCATTTGAAATAAAGGATAACAATTTCAAATCCATGAGGCAAGCTTAGGCATTATTTCCAAAATATGTTTAACTCTAAATCTCAGCATACATATTAGTTTATATAATGTGATGATTCTTATCCTTGAACAATCTCAGAGAATTTGGCAGAAGAGCTTGTTCAGATGTTCAAAATGGAACTAATGTTGAAGGTAAATTGCAGTTTCCCTTGGCTACTTGGAAAGTTGGTTTAATTTGAAATTGTGCAAGATCCTTTCTTGCTTGGTCATGACTAGTATTGTTTGGTCCTGACAGAGGTTGCTAGTACTGGAGTTTCTGTCTATTAGTTGTGAAGTTCCTCAAGTGAATGGGTTCCATTGGTCGGATCAGCTTTATCCAGGAGAATTTGATCATTTGAGAGTGTGCAGCTTGTTTTCTGAAGAAACTTGTGAGCCTGTCCCACCAAAATTGATGGATTGGAAATCTGATACTCCTGTTGTAGGATGTAACAACCAGCCAAACCATGAGGTTTTGCAGGTACTTAATTCATCATTTTGCATAATTAATTAAAAACATGCAATTAACCATGTAAATACATGTATGAGAGAACACCTGGGCTTCGGGTTTACTGAAGTGGTCAGAGGTTAGTTTAGGTCTAGGGTTCAATCCTTCTACATGTTTTGTGCAGTCATCAGAAGGATAATGTATTGTATGTTATAGAGCCTGATTTGCTGAAAAATAAGTAGGAGATATCTTAGTCAAAACTTCTGAGGGTGAAACATCAATTCTTTCATATTACCTATCAATTCACCTTCCGTTCATGTTGCTTTTCTTGAGTAATCCAGTATTTACATAGAGATCATCAAGTCCTCAAGTAATTCATGGGGCACATAGGTAGACTTGCCCCTATAACTATTTAGAGTTCACCCCAGAACCTGGCAATTCATGACAGTATTTTCTCACAAAATATTTTATGCTTTAGTGCTAATATTTCTCTTTTTAGAATATGGCTGAACTAGTGTTTTTTTTTTTCTCTTTTTTGGTGTTTAACTGAAACTACTGAATTGTCTTGTGTTGCAGGTTTATCTAACAACATGGCTTGCAGAGGGTAACATAAATACTCATAGGTAGATCTTGGAACTCAAGAACTCAATCTCATTTTAATATGTTTTTCTTTTTTCTTTTCCCTAAAAAGAAATCATGGCTCTGGTTTAACAGGTCAGTGGAGATCAAATAATCATAATAGCTTTTTCTGTCCAACCTGTATGGGGAAGAAAAAATGAAAAATGCAAAAGATAAAAAAAAAAACGAATGAACTTTCTATTCTACTCTTGAATTCAAATATATAAAAGTGAACAAAGTTAAAAATACACTCACTTATGGAGAATTATGGTGCCACCTCATGTGGCAAGGGGAAAGGCAAAGGCTCTTCTTGCGTGAGCAGGAAGGGGGGAAAAGCAGAAGTAGCACCACTGCAACAACAATAAAGCCTTGTCTGTTTCCAAATTGTTGAAGATATATAACCATATCAAACTACGAATACATATTGATAAATATGTCTCTAAGCTTCCTTTTCTGCAATTTAGAGTCACTTGACACAAAAATTACCTTCATTTTTTTTTTCTTCACAGGGTAGATGAGATATTTGCTGTAATACAGGAGGAAATGCATGTCAGTTTCAGATAACATACTCTACTGGCAAGAAAATTATTGGATTAAATTTTTTTCAGAAACCAAAGATCCTCTTGCATTAGCAAGAAGTGAAGGTGGACGTTAGCAAAATTAGTAGCAAGAGAAGGAGAAGTATCAAACCCCATTGAGTTGTCTCCAAGTCAATTTTTGAGTGTAATCATTTTATTGTATTGCAGCAGTGTTTATAGAATTATTGTCTTCTTTTCTTCATTCTCTGTGTTGTTACCCCTGAAATAAATCTCGTGAATTAATGTAAGTAGTCAGTCGGTGATCATTTGAAGTTGGAAAACTTGGGAGATGGTTCTCATTTGTGATTGGCCACGAGGGATGATACTGTTATCTTTGGTTCCCATCTTCAGAAGCCACCTTTTGCGGTCAATTTTTCTGCTTTTAGCCCATGATACAAAGGATCAGACTATTTTTTATTTTTTTTTATTTTATTTTTGTCCGTTTCATAATAATTCTTATTTTCAGCACGGCAGCCTATTTCCTCTTGCGTTTTTATTTTCTTGTAACCCTTGTTCCTCCTTTGATTAAAAAAAAAAAAAAGAGCCTTTAATGTTATCCAAGGATCCTCAGTTCATGTGAGTTCCAGCATTTGACGACTACTCTTGTCTTATATAGGCATCAGCGTTATTATTCCGACTAGGCAGAGATGTTTCTAAGATGGTAAGGGCTCTAACCACTTGACTTGAGAGTGGCTAAAATAGCGTTATTATTCCGACTAGCCAGCTATTTTGGCTATCTTCGTAGCAATAAATACTAAAAATGCTCTACATCCGGCTCAGCAAAATGATTAAGAAGTTGTTGAGCAGCTGCAATATTTTGCTCTCAACACTAAGCTCCATAATTTATAATTTATATTAATAATAACAAAAATAATCTTGTTCTCTCTTATTCTGGGAATAATTAAAAGACGAAATAATATTTTAAATAATAAAATAGAGAAAGTGGATAGCTAAAATATTTAGAGTCCATTTGGGTTGGCAATTTTAAAAAATGATTTACAATTTGAAAACGTGATTTTTTAAAACGCAATTAAACATGTGATGAAATCGCAGCTTATCTTTTAAAATTGTGTTTATAAAAAAACACACATTGCCTGTTGTGACTTGAAATAGCATTTTTTTATAAAAATGCAATCCCAAACGATTCATGTTCTGTAATTTGATTTAAATTGCACCACTTTTTTGGTCTACGAAATCATAGTGCCAAACGCACCCTTAGTCGAATGTAAGTGCTTTAAAAAAATAGATAATTGAAATAGAAAAATGTGATTTTTTTTTTTTTTTTTTTTTTAACTCAAATGAAGAGAATTTGTTGAGCCATGGGAATGATTGGTAAATATATATCCTTTGCCCCGCAAGGGTTTAAGCCATTTGTCGTGCAGTTTTCCCCTCAGAAGAAAAAAGGGAAAAGGAGAAGAAAAGCCCTTTTTTCTCACTTGTTGAGGTTTGCATGAAACTGACATCCCAAAAAAAATTAACCAGCAGAGATCTGTAGCATGAATTAATTTGACCATGACGAGTTTAGAACACGAATAGATGGAAAGTAGAAACTCCCCAAGTGGGCAGTGCTGTAGTTAATCAAACTATCAAAAAAAGTCAGCGGGCACTAATCATGCGTTTACAGAAGCCACATATGAATGATTCTAGTCACGCTATCGGTCTTGGGCAATGTATTTAGACTTGTTTCTTTCCCGTCTACTATTCTTCATCATTAAAAAACCAAGGCCTTAATAACATTTTGGAACTTTTTGCCTTTCATCTCTGGTTTTTTTAACTGGATTTTTAATTTCAATTTTTCACCTTTTGGTAAACAACGTACAAAAGGAACACTTGTAAAGCACCTCCTTTGCCACCATCCCTCCCAGGAGGGAGAGAGAGAGAGAGAGAGAGAGAGAGAGAGAGAGAGCAGACGCTCATACAGCACGATTCCCAATAAAGATTTGGTAATCCAGCCTACATGTTTTTTTTTTTTTTTTTTTTTTTTTTTTGTCTTTGGAGTTTCCCCAGTAACTATCCTTGCCGCTAAACTCCAGCATATTAAGGCACAGTAATACATTTAACAAGATAGGGTACCGTAAATCAATGAGGTGGATCCAGACAAAAATTAAAAATTGGATTTTCAGTGAACCATTCAGATAATTTGGCCACCCTTTTTATCATTTCAGCTCAATTTCTGATAGAAAGAAAGTTCACTATTTTTAGGTACAAGTATGAACAAGTCAGATTAAATAATTATATATATAATGGCTTAACAGTCTAACAGCCTAATTTGTGTAGTAAAATTGGGAGTACCATGCCCACTCACCTCCCTTTTTCTCCTGTTCTTTTTTAAAGAATAGATAAACCCAATTTCTGAACAGAAACTCATGCTCCAAAACTTGGGAACGATTCACATTTATTACCTGGAATTATAGCTGCTGAAAAACCAGAATGTGCTTCTGCCCTCCCCAGTTACTGAAAAATGACGGGGCATTGCAGTAATGCAGTTTCTTTCTAGACTATCAAAGTATACAGGGAACCAACTTATATTTCTCAAGAACGACATCAATGGCCTAGATTTTGCAAAGATCTAACAGCCTCCATCGGTTTTAAGGAGACATTCTACTATCCATTCTTCTCCTACATTCCCACCCCTGTGGTTCTATAGTTTCAAAGCAAGTAACCATTATATAAGTTGAAAGAAAATGGACCATAGAAGCACCAGGGATGTGGAGACAATTGACTGAGAAAGAGGAAAAAAATCAATTAATTAATGATCAAAGTGAAAGACATTGTACCCTGTCTGGAAGATTCCTAGGCATTGGAAGTGCAGTAACATATCTCTGGGGGAAGGATTTTTGAGCATTTGCAGTAGTCTCGGAGGATGATGAGGCTTCGGCCCCATCAACCTGCCCCCGCCCGTGGAATTTGGCAAAACGGTTGATGACAGAAAACTTCTCTAGATCCTGGCATTCCACTCTTAAGTCTAATATTGAGACTCTATTTTCCAGTCTGCATAATCAAGAGGAAGCATTAGAAAATGTTTGTGTGTGTGTGAGAGAGAGAGAGAGAGAGACAGAGAGAGACAGAGAGAACTACATGCTATGAAGCAAAGAAATACACCATATAATACCCTGATAATAGCAACACCAGGCAACCAAAAAAAAAAAAAAACCAGAAGCACTATGTATTCTCCACATGCACAATCCAACATAATGGAACCCACAACGAAAATCTGCTCTAACATTTCAATCTGTCAAAAATATCTTGCGCATCTTAACCAAATGTTGTAGTTTATGATTCTGAGAGCTTACATTGTGCTATCATTTGGTCAATCTTAACTGATATGTCTTGATAGAGAGACCTTTTAGCTTGTCAAATTGTTTGTAGTACTTCTCAGGAAGGATACATTATAATTAGGTTTGTTCCTTGGGTAATGCAATTGTACAGCTTCCTTAGTTTCAACAAAATTCATTCATTCACCTGGGCTAAAGAGAAGCATCTTCTCAATGATATCAATGAACAATACCGACTTGTAACAAATTTTTGGGAATTTTAGTTGTTCTCTTTCAAATAGCTATTTTATAATTACATAATTTTCTTGGATGTTAATCTTCCGTATGTAATTTTCAAGTCTCTCTAATCAAACATCTGAACATCCTCATCTCAATTGCACCTATTTCATGAATGTACCCAAGTTAAACAACATAAGAGCACAAGGCACGGGCATTCTCTTCTAGTTTCAAACTACTAACATTCTATTTTGGAAAAAAAATACACAGCACACAGAAAACAAGTCCAAACACAATCTACCTGGACCTGCAGTTAGTAGGGAAAATTCTCCTCAATATCTAACGATATGGGGAAAAAGATACGCCGCAAAGTGAAAGTGCAATGGAGGATAATCAACCGAGCTTTATTCAAACTACTTGGATTCTGCCAAATGAATTCATTTATACCATGTTGCTTCATTAACCGCAATTATTACTTCTCGTAGAAATAGGTAATCATGAATCCTTAACTCTTATTTAGAACTTATCACTTTCAGATATAGCTAGGAATGCCTTATTGCACAAAGGATAAACCTTGTAAAGGACATAATTAAAATAATTTTTTTTTTGAAAAAAAAAAGAAAGAAAGAAAAAAAGAAGAAGAAAGAAAAGAAAAGAAGAAGATTCATAAACAAGTCAAAACAGAGAAATTCCAAGCTAAAGGACTAACTACATTGTCAAAGACAAGTAGGCAGAAATAGTGATATGTTAGTGGTAAGAAAGTATATATCAAACCAGTCGTCATGAAAGCTACCTCAACAGATCATTTTCCAGCTTCCTCGCTTTGCCAATGAAGTCTTCGATAACTTTTAAGCACTGATCATCACTTCTACCAGATCTTCTAAGCTTCTCAGACAGGCTAAAAGCATATTTTGGAAAAAACTTATTGTTAGTGTATGGAATCATATTAAAATCATAAATCATAAATGTCATCCAGCAAAGGCAAAGAAACATTTTCAAGTGACTTCTAGAGCAATTCTTACAGGTTTCTGCTGTCATAAGGCATATGGGTATCACTTCCAAAGCAAGATATTGCACTGCATGCATCCCCTAGTGTTGATCTAGCAATAAAGTAAGCCACACTCTCATAGTGTGAGCTAGAATCTGCAGAGAGAACAACAGCTGGAGCAGGGCGAAGCAGTTGCTGCATAAGCTGTGTCGTCAAAGAAAGCCTTCTTTTTGGTCTAAGCATAAGCAGTCCATCGTCAACCGCTTCAGCTTCATCATCCACCTGTCATCAAATATGAAGCAATTAGTACTCTCAAAGAACTACGAATATCGAAGGAACAAACATGATATCAAACTACAGTTTGCTTAACAAACCTTCTCAATCAGTCGATTTGCTGCTTGGGCCCAGACTAATTCTGCTGCACTGTAAAAAATTGAACTATGCTTATGTTAAAAAACCAGTATAGGACAAATCAATAAGGTGAGGGGAAAAATAGACAAATGCGCATGTTAACAAATAGGATAAAACATCCAATATTTAAATATATATATATATATATGAGAAAGGCAACCAAATTTAAATTTGAAATGACGGGGGCGCACACACATAAATTCATAAGTCAATGGATAGTGATTTGGAAACTCTATAGAAGAGATGAGCTACATATGCCAACCACCTGATATTCTGAAGCCTTTGGGAACCCTCTGTCAGTTCTTTATGCCATGGTATAAGTCCTAAGGTAGCACTTTTACGCTTCTTTGGTCTCACAACTAGACTTTGATCAGTGACATCAGAAGACAATAAATGAGGGGTTGATAACTGTTCATTTGCTACTGATGTAGAGGTAGAACCTTGCCTGACATAACCAAGATGGCTAGCACTGGCAGCAGCATTAACTTGCTCGACTGAATTATGAGCAAGCAACTCATCAGACGGCTTCCCAACAATGAAAGGCTGTTCCAAAGCCTTGGCAGTGGCAGTTTTCCGCCCATCATACGATGGTAACATCTGCCCATTTTTTAGGCTTCCATACCGCTCAAACCAAGATGGTGCCATCTGGGGACTAATCTGAGAATGCTCAGCCTGAACACCAGCTGCATCATTACTACTAGATAAATTATGAGAATTGTCCTGACCAAATGCAAGCATGTCCTGAGAAGATGCATTTGTATCCCGACTTTCCCCTAGCTTAGCTGAAAAGCTTAGCATCTTAGAATCTCCAGATGGACCTGAACTATGATCATCTGATGCTTCTCTCATCATAGTATTGTATCCATATGATAGTGGCTGTCCTCCTTTGGGAGCTACCTGTTGTACATCCACACCAGAATCTGGACCTCTAAATCTCTTCACACTACGATTACTTGGATCAATCTCGGATTGCATGGCTTGTACTTGATTCAGTAAGGAGTAGTTTTGATGCATAACATTATTTGGTCTTAAAGAACGGCCAAAAGCTTCAATGTCTCTTTGGGTAGCAGCAGCATTTGAATGAGTAGAATCAGAAAGACGCTTTACAACAGATTCCTTTCCCTGTGATAGACTCAATGTCTTTTCGACACGGTCAATATTCTCAGCCGACACTTGCTGCCCAGGGCTTTCTTTCATAGAATGCTCTTTCCCAACTAAGCCTTGTGAATTTATAGAACTTGCACCAAATCCAGGCTGACCACTCCCTCCTCTCTGGGGATCTTGATTATCAAGCGTCAGAGGTCCAGAATTGTTATCTGATTGAAGATGGGACTTTAATAAATTGGACGGAACCTTGGATAGCTGGGGACCAGACAAGTGTTGCTGGCTTGAAACACTGTTCCATAAATTAGGTAACATTTTTGAAAAAGCACCTGGTTGAGACATGCCAGATGTAACACAAGGCAGAGAGACTGGCATGGCCTCGGAAGATGGGATTTGTAGGGCTGGATCTCTAGAATGGGGCATCTCCGCAGAACAAGCAAGGTTATTTTGACGAGTGCTTGTAGACATATCTGTCACTGCTGCCAGTGCAGATTGACCCATTGGAGCTCTCTCACCAGATTGATCTCTCTGTTTCGATTGGGAAGGAAGCCTATCGAAAGATATGTCTACAGGTTGATTCGACATTACTTGTCCACTTGCAACAGTCATGTGCTGAGCCTGAAGATGACTTCTTGAGAAAGGAGAACCAGAAGCAAAAGCTGCAGAAAAATTTCCGTGGACACCATATTGTGAAGGTATATTACCGGTTGGTCCTGAACTACCAGAAATGTTATTCCTAAATTCACCTTGAGATGATTCACGTGAAGATGACAAAGACTGAACGGAGGCTGCGGAAGCCAACCATGTATTACCCTTATCCCCACTCCCAGAAGCTACATGAGATGAACCAAGAACTGTTTGTGAGGAGCTCTGGGAAGCTAAGGCACGATCAGGAATTGGCGACCGTTGAGATGGAGGTGCCAACTGTAAACCAAAACCTTGAGTAGCAGAAGACTGTTTTCGCTGAAGATGACCACCAGATCCATCAGAAGTTTCCGTTTCACACATCTCAGAAGACAGATAGCGATCAGAAGAGCCAACGTGTGTTCTGGTGCCAAGTTCATTTGATTGATCCACCTTATGAAGAAGCTCAAGCATATTTTGACTGAGTGATTCAAAAGCAACAAAACATATTATTCAACTCAACTCATCAGTGAGTTATGATATAATAGGGAAAAAGCAGATAGAGAAGTATAAACGTGTAAACATTAAGGGAAAAATATAAAAAAAGCCCCCTGAACTAACAGCCGATTTTAAAATAGCACCCTGAATTTCCAAGTGTACTAATGTGACCCATCAAACTACCAAAGTGTGTCAAAAAGGCCACTTTTATCGAAATATTCCTATAATACCCATATTTTCTTTTTTCTTTTTTCTTTTTCTTTTTTAAAAAAAAAAGATAAATGCAAAATCAATTCATGTGATTGGCCTAAATTACAAATTACACTTAATTTTTTATTTTTTTTGGTAAGTAAATAAAGTCTTATTAAAAACGTAAGGTGCTCCTAAGTACACCAGGAGTATACAAAAAGAAACACCTAACTAGGAATGGAAAAACAACCAAGGAAATCGACAAAACTAAGCGACAGAGGGGACAGAAAAGCCACCATCCAAAGATACAGAGTATGAAAAAACAAAACTAAAATATCCTCCATGGAACTCTCCAAGTCCTCGAAACACCTAAGATTTCTTTAAATTTATTTTTAAAAAAATAATTTTTTTTATTAATTTTTTTTTAGGTTTTAAAAGAATAAGGGTATTACATGAATATTTCAACAAAAGTAGCATTTTTGGCACACTTTGGTAGTTTGATGGGTCACATTAGTACACTTAAAAAAAAAAATTGATAAGTAAATAAAGTCTTATTAAAAACGTAAGGCGCCCCTAAGTACACCAGGATTATACAAAAGGAAACACCTAACTAGGAATGGAAAAACGACCAAGGAAATCGACAAAACTAAGCGACAGAGGAGACAGAAAAGCCACCATCCAAAGATACAGAGTATGAAAAAACAAAACTAAAATATCCTCCATGAAACTCTCCACGTCCTCGAAACACCTAAGATTTCTTTCCTTCCACACACCAAAAAATGCATATTGGCACCATCTTCCAAATCGCAACACTCATCTACCTTCCAGAATTCCACCAACAAGCAAACAAATCGAGAACTCTCCTAGGCATAACCCAAGACAGACCAAATCGAGTGAAGAGAGAATTCCACAAAGCGGAAGCCACCTCGCAGTGAAGAAGGAGGTGGTCCACTGATTCTCCATTCCTCTTGCACAAGCAGAATCTATCCACTATGACAGCATGTCTCTTCCTAACATTAGTGCACTTGGAAATTCAATAGGTTATTCTAAAATTGGTAGTTAGTTTAGAGGGCATTTTTATATTTTTCCCAAACATAAAAAATATTAGTTGACATTTGTTAAAACAAATAGGTAGAGGCTGCGGACAAACATTTATTATCACAGCATCTAACAGACATAAAGCTAAACCACAATTTAATGAACAATAATTAAAGAAGAAAATCAACGGATAATATAAAAAAATAGGTGTATACAATGTCAAAGCTAAGAGAGCAATAGTTAATCATAAATATTCAACTACCTCGATGTTACTGTCATGTTAGGGTCATAAGTACCCACAGATTTGTCAAAGGGAGCAGAGGAATTAGGTACATGACCTGGAAGCATGCTATTCAAAGTTATCTCATCTAAGCCTTTTGTGTCACCCTGAAAACCAGGTAAACGGCCCTGTCAAATTATAAATGAAATAAGTGTTAAGCAGTTTTTTTCTTAAGAATTTTAAAACATCAAACTTATCAAAAGAACAAAAAAAAAATAGTATGGCTATCATTCTCAAAGATAGTAAAATCCAAATGATCACCTTCTCCAATTCCATAGAATTTCTATTGGTGTGACCAGCAAATCTTGACTGGCCAATGTACACCTGGTCATGACCTCTTAATCCTTGAGAAACCTGCTGAGCCATGGGCTGTGAATTTGAATTATGTTTTGCGCCATAAGAAGGCTCCACATCAACATCTACATCCCCATTGGATGATACTGAAATCTGCGAGTTCCAGGTTTTCGATTACCTTGACTAGATAACTTTTGTTTGCCCCCAGTTGAAGCACGGGAGTCACTAGCATCCAACCAGACATTCTCTCTCAAACCACCGGTGGAAGTTTGTTGATACATGTTAGAGCGAAAACTGTCACTTGAGTTCTCTTTTCTATTCGAGTTCTCTGTTTCATGCATTTCACCCGCTGCCTTGTCCAAGCCATTATTCCCTGATGACTCCAAAACTTGAGAGCTCTCGTTGAGATGATGTTGGTATTTCCCCAGAACCTCCTTTCCTTTGGAGCTCCCTGAAGAATCAACATCTTTCCACAAATCAATATTATTATTATTTAGCTGCTGGCTTCTTTCCTGGCTGGCCCTTGAAGTGCTTGAATTAGGTACTGCAGCAACACTATTAGAACTTGAATCTTCCCTATATACCTGCAGACTACCTATGCCAGATTTTGTATGTCCCAATTCAACAGATGAATTGGGAACAGAAGCATTCTTCCATCTACCGGCAACATGACCAATTTCCTCATGTGAGTTTCCCTTATGATCACTACTCTGAGTCATTTGAGATGATTTTTCATTTTCATGATGTTTCAGAGTAGCAGCACTATCAGGTGACACAGATTCAATAAAGTTCCAACCATTTGATCTATTGTAGGGCTGGCCACCACTGTTATATGAAGATATGGTCTGTTGATGGGCCCAAGAACCTGAAATGCTCTTGGTTTTTGTTTCTGGACATGAAGACTGAGCAGCATTTCCATATATATGACTGCCTTCAGCAAGTGGCTTTTGAAGAGGGCTACGATCTAACCATTTGCTTCCTTCTTCCTGAAACTGTGGAATAGTTCTATGAGAAGAACTATCCTGCAATCTGTCACCCTGTTGATGCAACGTTTTGAGTCCTGATTGCTGAAATCCTTGAACATTAAAATAATTGGTACTCGTAGTGGGCCTATTTGCATCATCAGAATGGGGAAAAGGTCTAGAATTCAAATTAGCAGTCTGCAAGTTATTATCAGCCCAGCCTTGCTGTTTGCTACTATCATTAATGCTTAAGGGCTGCTGATTCCCAGTCGGAGGTCTTGTGTTCCCAAAAGTTGGACCACTCCACTCTTCCTGAATCCCTATTTCAGCACTAGAAGTTTCAGCTACAGCAGATTGCATAAGAGCACTCCAACTCCCACTTTGCACAGAAGGAAGTCCATTAAAAACATCTGTGCCATCCAACATACTATAACCCCCTGCACTCCTGCCAAAGGCATCCCACAGATTTTCATCTGAACCAAACAAAATCTTTTCTTCCGTTGGATCTAGGGAAGACACGCTCTGTGAAGGGGCAACCTGAATCAGTGTTTTCTCCTGTGATGTTTCTGAAGACCCACCTAGCTCTTGCCTCCCATTGAATTCCTGCATGGATGCATTTCTTCTCTGGGAATTCACTTGCTGAAAGTTTTCCAAATTAAATCCACTATTTAAGCCTTGGCCAGCAGCAGGACCAAAAACATTCTTAGCTTGAAAATCCTGCCTGGAAGCCAAAGGTTCATCTTGCACGCTAACTGGACCAGGAAATGTAGCATATTGATGACCCGAAAAGGAATTACCACCAGCTGATACCTGCTGCAATGCAGGCTTATCCATTTGAACATGAGAAGTACTTCTTGCACTTGAAATAGGAACCCCACAAAGCGACTGATCAACCTGTTGAGGAACCAATCCCATCAAACATAGTGCCTGGCCTTGCTCAGGGGATAACACAAGTCCGCTAGAAGACCCTTGCATAACTGGAGATGCACCACGCTGCAGCCAGTTCGTGTTACCTGCCACAAGCTCAGGCGGCCATGGATAATTAGATGCCTCGTTAATAGGAATGCCATTGATTAGGGCAGCTGAATGGTTGGGAGCTGTCTGTTTTTGGACAGGGGAAACCTGATTCATAGAACTCTGTTGCCTTGCCTCTAGTTGCTGAAGTTGTTGCTGCCTCTGAAATTCTTGCATTTGTGTGAGCATGACTTGTTGCTGTAGTAGCTGCATGTCATTGATCCCCGACTGCTGCCTTGGCAAAGACTGCAGCATGCCACGCTGCTGGCCACTCATTTGCTGCTGGCCTCCAAAAAAATCAAAATTAACCGGAGATTCAGTAGCTTCCAACCTTGATAAGTTTTTCCTACTAAGCTCAGGAGCATTCCCTCGCTGTGAAGCAAGAATAGATATGCCTCTTGATGTCAAATTATTGCGATCAGATTCTGTATCCATTCCCAAAAAGTTCGCCTCATTCTGCCTCGTCTGGAAAAACTGCTGCCCATGCACATGGCCATTCAGAGTTGTCTGCTGATTCTGAGACAAATTTCTGCCAAACTCAGGCCTCAAATTTGATTGTGCCAAGTTGAAACTATGTGGTACTCTTGAAGACTGACTTCCATCTCCCCTCTCAGAGTCTGTTAGAACCAAAAAACATAGCAGTATGATTAAATAGCAGGTAATGGCACTGAACCATATGTTCATGAGATCCTTGATTTTATACTAGAACAAAGAGCAATTGAGAACAGAAGTTTATTCAGCTGTCATAAGATACACTCGGGAAGACTGTACAAGCCAACAGAAACCAACAAAAGAAGAGGATAACTTATTGATACCTGATTGTTGTACATTGTAATTCTTTAAATCGGAAATAAAAGATGCACCGATCTGTCTCTGGCTTCCAACCAATAGATTGTTATTTAATCCAGGCCAGTTCCCATGAACAACCTGTGAATGATGCTGGTCCTCAGACAAGTTCTCTTGGCCAAAGAAATTGTGGACCCTGTCTCCAACTTCGTTGCCAGGCATAGATGATCCAGCCCACAAATACTCAGCAGCTAAAATTTTGTGAGGAGAAAAATTACCTGAAAGAAATATGAATAAAATTCAAGATTACCACTCACAATTCCATTAGAGATCATAAAAAAGTATGAAATGTCTACAAATACAGTTGAGTTCGGAAAGACACCTCATCCTATACATTTGGTTACTCCTTGCCACGTTTCCCGCCCTCAAAACTTATCCTGCACACAAACAGTCCAGCATCTCAATACCTCTTAAGTAGTGTGATTTGGCAGGAAAAGAGTTAGCAACATTTGCTGCAAAAAGTCAGATCAAGTGACAAGTAATCAAAGGCACTTCATTGTATACAGACGAAGAAGAAAGTTTGTGCCCGTTAAGTGACTCTCCAAAAGGTTCACTCACTCAATAATTCCAAGGTGACTTGAGATCTAAATTTTTATATCATGTGTATTTTACTAGTTGTACAAACAATAATTTGTTGCTAATTAAATTTAATTGTTTACTGATTGCTATTTACTAATGTTATTGTTGATTTGACTCAGAAAAGGTCTTAATTAGTAATTAGAAAGTTTTTCCATGTTGAAATAGGAGTTTTGAATTTATAAATTTTCATTTTGTGTATATCTTCTTCTTTTTTCTGTCAAAGCAAGTCTTACAGAAATGTTGAAGTAATGATATACACCAATGCAGATTTCTCCTTTAGTCTATGACATTGACTACAATGATTCTTTGTCAGTGACCTCCCTCCCTCCCCATTGCACCAAGACCTGTGCAAACTCTTCATCCACATTCAATCCGTATGTAAGTCCAATTTTATCCCACAAACCTTACCACATCGACCACAAGCCCTACCATATATTCGTCTATTTCAAGAACATAACTAAAATCAAACCCAATCTAATCTTCATTCTATTCTTAACCCCCAAAAAAAGAACAAACCCCTTACAAATGGAAGTGCTAGCCCACCAATATTGATCACAGCATTCCCTAATCTCCAATTTTAAGGGCCATGCAATATTTTCCCTCTTCCTAGCAACAAAACCATTCTCAGGTCTTGCTTCTTCAATTCAATGTGCTATTCCAATCAAGAATTTTATGCCAACAATGAAATTTCCGCCTCATTGACAGAAATACCACCATTACATCGAAAGACGTCAATGATACAACATCATCCGAACAAACCCACTTGGCATTCTAGCTTGACTTAGTTATCAGCAGTAAATAAACTTATCAACCACTGGCATAAAACCCCTCCCAACAAACCCTATCTATGTTGGAACGGCCAGGATAATTATATGGCCCTTTGAATGATGGCAAGAATCTCGTTTTAGAACACCTGTCTTCCAACCAATCCAAAAATCAAATGAATCACAAACTCAACATCTGAATCGTTGATTCAGCCATGGAAGAAAGGTACAGTTTTTCAATTTTTGCAACTTAAGAGCTTTTCATGTGTTGGGGCATTAAAAGACATCCGATTGAAGCAAGACCTTTATACTTCCAAAGTTTATGATACCAGTGTCTTAGGTTACAGCAGTTTTCGAGATGTCATTATTTTATGAGTTACACTGTTATTGTTTATGTCAATGTTCACGCAGCCCTGACCCTTTCTTTGAGCCCCAAACCCAGCTATTTTCCTTATCTGTCAAAACCCTAAAACCTCATATTTACCATGCCTGTTACTCACGAAATAACCAATCAAACCAGCCATAAAATACCTAAGTTTGCTGGTGACCAGAATATCTACAACCGGTCATCCTCCATTTTCAGCCACCAAATTTCAAACTTCTCAAACCCTGATTATTCAATCTACAAATCCTAAATCCTTTCACTCACCATAACAAATCTAAAGATCGTAAATTTTTCCATCCTAAAACCCACCACAAGCAAACAGACATAGATTTCCATTATTTTCCCTAGGTCAGACATCTAATCCAAGCACAAACACCAATTGAATTTATCATGGAAATCCCATCTCCTGACCATCCTCCATCACCAAACTATCCAGCATGTTTCTTTTATTGACCGTAACCCTTCTACTTGAATTAGCCATCTTTAATATATGTCTATCACCCTAGAAGAACTTTGACCAAATTTTTGTAAATTCTCAACACCAACTAGAACTTTTTGACCCAATTAAGGCTTATTTAGCCAAAAATGGGGATAGGCATCTCAAGGTTATATAAGTTCCTTTAGTCTCTTTTAAAAAATAAAATAAAAAATAAAAAGAGTAAAACAACTTCATTAAAAAGCGCAAGGGATGCAGCCCCAGTAATCCAACAAATCAAGAAAGAGAAAAGACAGCACAAATTCTACAAAATTGGAGGTATTAAGAAACGTGTTTGCAAAGATCCACTCAAAGAGGGATTTAAGAAAACAAATATATAGATCCTAACTCATCTTCTCACAATCATCGAAACTTCGACCATTTCTCTCTCTAAATGCACCACATTAAACATATGAAAGAATTACATTCCAAACAAATTTTTTTTTATAACTGATCGGAAATTTTTATTAAAAAGTGTAAGGCTCCCCTACATAGGAAGTATACATAATGAACACCTAACTCGAAAGCGCAACACCCCCCCCCCCCCCCCACACACACACACATGTCTAACTTCTCCACCACCCTTAAGTCCCACAAAAACCCACATGATGACACCCCCATAAACTGCACACAACGCTTAAGAGACGTGAGCCTTGCCTTTACCACCGCTAGAAGACTCTCCTCTGGCATCATTGCCTTTAGTACCAAGATTACAGAGGGAAGCCAATTCCCCACAACGATGTACCCCTTGAATAGCTATCAACAAAGCCAAATTATGCTTCTCATGACCCACACAAGAGATCCCCACAATAGGACAGATCTACTTAACACATTGTAGAGCCCAATCTGAGTACCCCGAATCTCCCAATGCAACAGAGGGATAGATACACAGAGGGGAAGAAAGGACCTCTCCAACCTCACCATCACCACCCCCATCCATCCCATCGAGGAAACACATTCCAAGCAATTTTAATATCATTACGACAAACTCTTCCCTTCTAACAAGCATGTGTCTAGACATAACCCACTCTATTTCAAACATCCAAAAAACAATATTCTACAAATCTCTCACAATGAAAA
The DNA here is from genome assembly GCA_028654335.1 of Alnus rubra. Lineage (NCBI taxonomy): Eukaryota > Viridiplantae > Streptophyta > Magnoliopsida > Fagales > Betulaceae > Alnus > Alnus rubra. The sequence goes on from JAJPGS010001816.1 coordinate 375,394, forward strand.
GGAAGTGATCGGGAGTTTCCCCACTCTTTTTACACATACAACTCCAATCCATCATAATGATTGACGCTTACAGAGATTATCCATCACTATGATGTGATGCTTGTGGAGATTATCCAGAGTTAGAATTTTTCCTACCCTCAAATGAGTCTTAGTCCTCCAAATGCTCTTTCAATGGAAGGAGGAATCAACATTGAGAAGGAGAACTCCTTTAGCCTCTTGTTAAAACATAAATGATTTTCTCATTGCCTCCAAACAATAAATCATTACAATTCTAATAACAAAAGTCCACAGTCATGAATGCATAACAATTCTAACATCAACTTTTTTACCTTTGGTCTATACAGGTGCATAATTAACATTCAGTTTTCTTTTTCTGTTAAGAAATTTGTTTTTCATATTCCCCATCTTCCTTAGTTACTACAACAAATAAGTTACGTGTCCATAACTCATGTATTCAAGTATTTTCATCACATTACAAATCACTAGCAGTCCCCCCCCCAAAAAAAAAAAAAAAAATTCACAAGCCCAGCTGCATTGGTCCACTTTAACAGATTCTCCTGTCACCAAGTAAAAACTGTGGGAGCATATACATCTAGTAGTTATGTATCATTATATAGCAAAGACTTAAGTTCCCGATGTTAATTACCAGGGAAACTCATTTATGTAACTTGACCCCCAAAAGACATAAGGAAATTAAAATCACTTAAGATATGTACAGTCTACTCACTCATATCATATGTAAAATCAAATTTCACTGATGCTACCAACAACAACAGTCAAAACAAAATCAACAACATTCAGGCTTAAGGAGTAGCCAATGCCCCCATAACCAAGTCGCCAGAATCCCACTACCACCAAAACCCAAACACGCACAAAAAAAAAAAATGAATGTACCAGAACATGTCTAACATAATAACCTTTCTTCTCCATTATTACTTAGTTATTGTATGCCATGGAGGGGAAAAAAAGAATTCAATTGAATCCTAAGCTTTCCTCATTTAGAACCAGGGAAAGCTGCGAAGCAAACAATGAAAAGAGTTTCTGATACAACTATTTCCAGCAACACAAAAAACAAAAACAAAAAATCCAAAAAAAAAAAAAGAAAGAAGAAGAAGAAGAAGAAGAAAGCAAAATCCCGGTGCAACAATAAGACTTCGGTATCCTTTTTGGCAAACAAAAACGACAAAAAAAATTCAGTCAAATTCATTTTCTTTCATTTCCCTCTATTTTCATAGCAATCAAACAAACTCAAAAGCCGCAAGTTTTCTCAAAATCTCGCATTTGTAACTGAAACACGTAAGATCGAGAAGACAATACCACAATTCGAACTCACAACCAGTGATTTAATCAACAAAGCCACGCAAAACAATAAATAGGAGCTGCGAGAGAGCTGCCCGACCCGAGAACACCAAAAACCTAGCATAGATTTGCTTTCGAAATAGAAATGGTCCCTAGAGAGAGAAAATTAGGGTTTTTTGACAGGGATAGAAGGGCTTTTGACTCACAGTAACGTCGAGCGGCCTCCATTGAAGCTCCGAACCGATCCTCTGAGAGTGTCTGATTGCGAAGCGTTAGGGTTTGAATCGAAGAGTGAGTAAATGGGCGTCTTTGACAGAGAGAGATAGACAGACAGAGAGATAAAAAGTGATCGAAATAGTGCGAAATTTTCAACGAACTGAGGAACAAAACTGAGGTTCGGGCCGAGGCTGGGGCTCGGCGGACGAAGCCGAGTGGCTCGGGTCCGAAGCTGGGGCTTTGGTTTCTATGTGAAAAGGAAAGCGTTATTGCTTACGAGCGGCTTGGGTGTGAGAAACCGAGAAGAGGGCATGTGAAGAGTTGTTGAGAGTAGGGAGAGAATTAGGTGGTAATGCAATAAGATTTTGCCACGTGGCAGGGGAGCCCGTAAAAGGTTTATGGAGTAGAGTGCTGTATGATTGGATTGGTCCAGACCGTTAATTTACGACCAATCTAGTGTAACTCTCTACAAAGCATTTGTAATAACTTGCTGTTGTCTTAAAAGATTAAAAATACCGAACTTACATATATTGTTTTAAAATATTAGAAACATGAAAACAAAAATAAGGTACTCCATTTTATATTTGAAAACTTGTGGTCTTCTTTTTTTATTCTTTTTATTCTTTTGGCAATTAAATAGGAGTTTGGTGAAATTGAGATCCCTTGGGGTTGCAAGGCTCACCTATCTGAAGTAGGTGGATATAAATTTCTATAAACTTCGGACAATTAATAAGAAAAAATTCTCGTCACTTTAAGTGTACCTTTAAACCCTAGTTCAATTTGATCTCATATATAAGAGAAATTATCCATACACTCATTTCTCACAACAGCTCCACAACAAGCTGACGTGGCTAGTAATATTTTATTAATTTTTTACAAAAAGAAAACAAAATAAAACAAAAAAATAATAAAATATTACCAGCCACGTCAGCTTGTTGTGGGGTTGTTGTGAGAAATGAATGTAGGAATCATTTCCCCATATATAATATTAACTTTATCTACTTGGTAAACGTCTTGAGACCTCATTTACTATCTATTGGGTATTAATTAATTCACTTTGCAAGCTTAGGGTGTGCATTATACAATCTATTTCAAGAAGGGCGCTCTAAAATCAGTTTTAAAAAAATTTATTTGATACAATTATATATTCAACTCAAATTTTTCTTCAATTGACTTAGAATATTGTCCAAACAACAAATACTTTTTTGACCTTAAATAAGTCAAGCAGTCACTCAAACTTAGTTCATTTATCTGGTCAACAATCTTAAGTAAGCTTACTAATAAACAAATCTAAAGTCAATGTATGGTTTCGCAATGGTAAAAACAATAATTTGCTTTAAATGGCAAATTACGCTATAGTGGTAGTTTACTCAAAGTTATTTGTCTTTAAATTTATGTTATAATAATAGTCTTAATAGAGATATGTTTAATTTCAACTCATGTAGAATATGAATTTGGGTAGTGGGAGTTGTCTATACTTTTACTTGTTTCAAAAACTTCAAGGCTATAGGGCAGCTCTATAGCTAGGTCAATTAGGCCACAAGCCGCCACACCTCTAATTAAAGAAGGCCCAAAAAAAAGTTTTTAATATTAAATTTGTCAAAAAAAAAAGAAAGAAGAAGAAGTAAAAGGCCTCAAGAAAACTAAAATGAGCATATTTACATTGAGCAACCAAAAGGGTTTAATCAATTTGAATAGATGCACTTGGTCTGTAAATTGAAGAAGTCACTTTATGAGTTGAATCAGTCTCCAATGCAGTGGTATAAGCAGTTTGACTCCTACATGATCAAAATTAGCTACAGAAGATGTGAATATGACTGTTGTGTGTGTAAGGAGCCTTGATGATGACTCATTTATTTTTCTGTTACTCTACGTGAATGGTATGCTTATTGCAGCTAAGAGAATAGTGGAGGTCAACAAGCTGAAGGTTTTATTGATTAGAGAATTTGACATTAAGGATTTGGGCGGAGCCAAAAATAATCTTGGGATGGATATTTGCAAGGACATTGATTTCGAGAGATTGTGGCTATCCTAGGCCAGCTATGTAAAGAAGATGTTGGAGAGGTTTAGCATGGAGAATGCGAAACCAGTGAGTACACCTTTTGGCAAATTACTTCTATTTGTCTACCTCACGGTGCCCAAATGGTATAGCTCGGGACTCGCCGGCTACACGTGGATTTTAAATTTATATAGTTTACCACTCGCAATAGTACGTATCGATTGTACTATAGTAAGGGTGATCGAACCACAGAGATTATTGGTTGTTTTGCGTAATGGAATATGAAAAAGAACGTATTTAACTTAACTTGAAAAACAAAAATAAAAGTAAGGTTGTAGAATTGAAGCTACAACGACAAGGTGAATAAATAAAAGCGGGAATGAAATTAACTTAAAAGAAAACTTAAGGTGTTGATCTTTATCCAATCCTCAACCAATGAAATGCTTAAAGTCTATATGGTTCTTCCTAACATGTTTGATATGAGCGCGTAATGGGCGTCAACCATTACGACGACCTCGACATGAAAACACTTTAGTTAAGACGTAATCATAAAGCACCTAGATTTACATTAATCAACTCCACGTAAAGACTAAACTATAATTGAAAAGACATTTACTCTACCTAAGGTGTGGAGTGAATAATGTTCCCTAGCTTACTACTCTATAACACATCCTAATGAGTATACACAATACATGAAAACCCTAACTAGGCCACAATGACAAAATATCTAGTTTCACACCAAATCATTCCACATAAAGTTAAACTACAATTGAAAGACAATTAGACTACCAAAGGGGTGAAATGATTGGTGTTCCCTAGCATACCCTATAAGGTGACTCTAATGAGAAATCATACATCATGTCAAATAGCACCATTGAAAAAGACATCATTCTTGTTTCCAAGAATGTTGGTTTTACTCAAGACTTCAAGAGAAACTCATAGACAAGTTAAACTCTTTTTCATGAATAAATTTGATTGGAATCTTGATACCAAAACCTTTTAGCATGGGTTTTGATATCCTCTAGCCCTTAGCAATCATCAAACATCTAAAGAGAACCCTAAAAACCTCAAGAACACTTCATGATTTTTGGATTGGATTTGGATCAAACCCTAAGACTAAATTAGCTAGACATGAATTTAAACTAATCTAAGCATGGAAATGAATGAAAACAGTAAAGGAACAAAGGAGAAATGAATTGAAATCAACTATATTAAACTTAAAGAAATTCGGATTACAAAAGAGGAAGAAAAATGAAGAACAAGCTAAGCTAGAACTTGAAATTTAGGAAAGGAAATTGTTCTCTGGAATTAAACCTAGAAAACGTGCATCAAAGTAAACTAAAACATGAAGAATTAAAGTGATACACCTGAGAAAATCCGAACAAACCCCAAAAGATGCATGTTCTAACCTAAAACCCTAATCTCATATATATAGAGATTTGGATTCACAAAAGACCATCAAGGATTAATCCTAGCCGCACAAACAGAGCTGGTCGGCGTCCAATTCTGTCCACAAAATCCAACTTATGATTTGAATTGCATAAAGAATGCAAAGATCTGGAAATATCTGATTTTCTGGAAGATGCGAAGTCGATCGATCGAAAATATGTCGATCGATCGAATTACTGGCTGTACAAATAGTGGATCGATCGAATTTCCTTGGACGATTCTTCAACTTGCAGGAAAATGGCTAAAGTACTCTTGATGTATTTTCAGGTCTAATTCAAGTGTTTTGAATTAGAATTCAACTAAGACCTGAAAATAAGATAAAACACAAAAACTACGACAAAACGTTATATAAACAATACGAACTAGGTCTAACAAATGCAAATAAAGGGGTCTTGAATCGAATAATTCAAAACTTATCACCAAAGATAGTTGAAGAAACTGAATACATGTCTAAGATCCCATATGCAGTGCAATGGGGTGGGGTGGGGTGGAGTGTCTGATGTAAGGTATGTTATAAATTAGGCCAGATTTGGCTCAAGCAGTCAATATGTTGAGCAAGTACATGGCAAATCCAATGAGGCAATATTGGGATGCAGTCAAATGGATATTCAGATCCTTAAAACTTAAAAGTACTATCGACTATGGCATCACTTTTGTCCGACAGAATAGTGATTTGTCAATAGTAGGGAATGTGGATGCAGATTATGCAAGGGATTTGGATGATAGGAGATCAACCACAGGTTCTGTGTTCACTCTTGCAGGAGGACTCATATGTTGGATGTCTATGATCCACTCCACGGTTGCCATGTCCACCACTAAGGCAGAGTACATGACGGCGATTGAGGCTGCAAAGGAAGCTTTGTAGCTCACAGGGCTAGTCAGGGAGCTAAGCATTCAGCAAGGTGGAGTTCAGTTATATTGTGACAGTCAAAGTGCCATTTATTTGGCAAAGAACAAGTGTATCATACGAAAACCAAGCATATTAATTTGTGAGGCTTCACAATATCAGTGAATTGATTGCTACAAGGAATTGTTGCTTGAGAAGATGCACACTTCTGAGAATGCAGCGGACATATTGACGAATCTTGGTAATCATAAACTTTTTTATTAAGCAAGAATTGAGTGGCAGACTGGCTAAATCTACCTTAACACTAGCTCGTTTATAATTTGATTGGAGCTCAATAGAATCATTGTTGTTCTCCACAATCTCAAGTAATTACAATTATATATTTTATACAATTAAAATATGGAACAAAAATTATATATATTCATAAAAAAACTTAAATATAAAAAGAGTCATCCAAATATAAACAATAAGTAACTTAAAAAAGCAATATAAATATAAAATTTTAATCAATATAAAAGTTTTATTACGTACCTGAATTTTTATAAGAAAAAGTATGAAGAAATTGATTTGAACGGTTGAAACTTAATAGTTTGATTTGAATTATTGAATGCTTGAAGTTAGAATAAATATTGTAAGAAGAATCAACAAATCGCAAATTCTTCTAAGTCTCACACTTGATGATGTGAAGTAATAGAAACAAAAATAGCACTTGATGGTTGGAAACTTGGAATCTACTAGTTTAAGCCAAATGAAAATGAAAAAAGAAAAAGAAAAAGAAAGACTTGTAAATTGTGCTTTGAAGTGTTGTGCATTGTCACTTTTTTTTTTTTTTTGAATTAGGTGCCTTGTCACCTATTTGTTTCACAAATCAGAGAAACATATATTTCAAAAATGAAATGGTAAAAAGTCATGCCTTTTTAAGTAGGCATAGAGTTTGAAAAAAAAAAAAAAAAAAAAAAAAGAGGTAACATTGCCTTGTTAGTTAAACAGTGCGTTTTGTAAAGAAAAAAAAAATTGCTTGCATCATCTTCAACCTTTCTCTCTTCTTCAAATTTTGTAAACTTAATTACAAAAACGTCCTAAATAGTGACAACATAAGAAAATTACGGTGGAGGGTGGACAAATTTGCCCCCTATGAATTGTTGAGGCCTTGAGGGTGGGCAACTAGGGGCATAGGTAAAAATTATACCAAGGGTAAGGATAATTTTTGGGAGTTGAGGGGGGTATTTGACCCCCTCCTCCCTCTGCCCATGTGTATAATGCATGAGTTTTGTATTAAAACATAAGTGACTTGTTACCAGAATTATGTCATCCCTCTTTAAAATAAAGCACGCTTTTTAGATGGCATAATAACAATGACAACACAGATCATTTTGATGAAAAACTCACATTTAATAATTGAAAGCTACGAACTTTTACTTGAGGCTCTTTACATAAACAAAGTCTATAATAATTTAGACTTACGCAGTTACTTTTTTTCACAGTAGAACATTTCGGTGTTTTGTAGTTTAGCAGGTTGCCAGACAGTAGAGTGAGAAATTTGTTATGATGAATATACCAAGTGAATGGCTTGCATTGTTATGTTTGTTAAATATATGTTAATTGTTAGCATTAAAGTAATGTATGTTTGGAAGTTCTAAATCTATATTGATGATACATGTTATTACTTATTAATTTGTGTTAGTTATCTCAAATAATTTATTTTCGTTTTCCGCTATAATATACTCTAATAATTTGTTAGTCATAGTTGGTTCAGTTCAGTAGCCAGTAGAAATGATTCAGCCGAATTATATATTTATTTTTTTAAAAAAATAAAATAAAAAATCAAAACAACATTGTTTTGAACCTTGGAGCACTTGTTTAGAGAAAAAAAAATCCATTTAGGCCCAACAAAAAAAAAAACCAATTTTTGCCTATAAAAAAGTCTTAACACAATTTAAAAAACTCACGATTAAATGATTAACCAACAAACATGTAACTGACTTAACCGATTGTAACAGTTCGATGGGTAAAAATGCCCCTACAGTCACTAATTTAACCGGTAACCAACCCTATTAGGTGCATTTGCTTGGAATGTGGAGTTATATTAATATGTTTTATGATTTAATCTAGCTTTTGGGTTTATGAGTTATAATGTTTGATGATATTTGCATGGGGCATCAAGTTATCTTAATATTTTATCATATATCGTCATTTTCTTATAACATATTGATAATTGTTTTGTACTTCTATTGAGATCTTAAACTTGATGAGCCATTGTTGAGATTTAGATATTGATATATTAATTATTCTATCAAAAGTAGATATTGACCTTTTGATGGAACATATTGAAGGTAGCATTGCACAATCTTTATACGAGTTAATTGTCATATCTATTATGGATTTTGATATTTTCTTATTAATTAAATCTTGAAATGATGATTATTGCTCTTTTCGAGATCTCGATGATAATAAGCTCTTGTTCAGAGCTGATAATTAATTTCATTGATTATATATATATATATAAATGTTATAATGTAGTAATTGATCATGAGAAGAGTCATAATATCTATTCATGAGTTTATGGAGTAGAGTGTTGTATGATTGGATTGGTCCAAACCGTTGACTTGCAGTCAATCTTGTGTAACTCTTTGCAAGACCTTTGTAATAACTTAGATGTTGGCTTAAAAGACTAAAAGTACTTTGTAAGAACTTACTTGTTGTCTTCAAAAATTAGAATCATGAAAAACAAAAATAAGTGATAAGAATAAACATCTTATTTATTTAACTTATTTGAAAAATTGCACTATCCTTTTTCTTTTTCTTTTTTAATTTCTTTTGGCTATGAAATAGGAGCTTGGTGAGATACTTTTTTTTTTTTTTTAATTTTTTTCAAAGGTCTTTAAGTGGATCCAAGTGGGATTGGGATCCCTTGGGGTTGTAGGACCCACTTGTTTCAAGTAGGTTGATTTCGCATTTTATATTGTCCAAATGTACAAACACAAACACAAAACACAATAAATAAATAAATTAGGGGTGGCTCAACCACCCCTTATGGCCGATGAGGGTGGCTGATTAGGGGTGACCAAACCACCCCATGTGCCATTAGAGTGGTTTTTCATCTCCATTATGGCCAAATGGGGGTGACCCATCCATCCCCAATTCATTTTGAGGTGGTTTGGTCAAACCATCTCATTGGCTGTGGAGGATAGTTCATCCTTAATCTGGCCAAATTGGGTATTTTGGACTAGTGGTGATGATCACCCCCACTCAATCGGTTATGAACAACAATCGATCAGGACACTGTTCATGTAATATCCAATACATTATTTGAGTGTTTGAAATATAAATTAGATTAATTAAATGATTAATTAGGTAAAGTGTGATAAAAACACCAAGAAGACACTTAGAAAACACGTAAAAATCGAGTTTCAAGAAGTCGGGTTCGGATGGGCCAAGTTGGTATCCGGACAAGTATTGCAGGAAGTGAAAATTCACTTCTTGAGGGTGCAATCCGGACAACAGCTCTAGAATGTAAAATTGCGATTCTTAAACATGCATGTCCAGATAGCCTTTTAATCTGTCCGGACAGCACGCGATATAAAGTGAAAATGAACTTCTTTTTAGCTCATTTCCGCACAATACTCACCTCTCCTCTCCATTTCATCTCTGGTTTTGATACAAAACCTATATTTCTTGAAGATTCAAGCCTCTAACTCAAATCCAACACCGAGATTGTGATCTACGTGAAGAGATCTATGTTTTCACCGATTGATTTGAGGTAATTTCGAAATCTCTAACATCTCTAGATTTTGGGTTAATTCTTGAGAGATTGAACTTTATCTTCTAATATTCTTTAGGTTTCGCACGTTTTGGAGCTTCCTAAACAATCTCTATGCTCCGGGTTGCGTTTGGGTGAACTTTTGGTAAGTTTTCTAAAAACCTTAGGTTTTGGGTTATTGTCTAAATTGTGGTTTAAGTGCCTAACCCTAACATTATCTTATGGGTTTGTGTTATTTGTGTTTGGGTTATTGAATAGAACCCTATAAATTCTATGGATTTTCATGAGTTAAGCCCTTGAGCGATTTAAAAGCTTTTGGGATGTTTAGAGTTGGAAATGCTAAAATGTTGTGCAATGTGTTGATTTCAGTGATACATTGTAAGTCGTTAGCTAGAAATTCATAGTTGAGCCCCATATCCGCACAACCAAAGTAAGTATTCTAATTTCTACTCACTGAGTAAAAGATATTATGTTCTATGTATTTTATAGAAATGCTAATGATATGCTTATTTGATTCGAACCAACCATATGTTGATTATTAGTATTTGAGTGTTTTTAATACTTTCAATTATGTTGAGATATGATGATGATGTTTAAGTGATTTGAGATATGAATATGAAAGTATGATTTGAATTGTGTTTTGATGAAGTTTTATGTGTTTTAAGCAATGAGTATGAAAGTATAGATTGAAGTATGTTTTGATTGACCTTTAAAGTATGATGAGAATGAGACGTGATTTACATGAGTTGTGATGAGAAAATGACCTATTGAAATGTTTACGATTTATGATAAAGTTATGTATTGAAAGCATGAGCATGAAATTAAATGTTAGATGATTTTAGCATGATATCATGAGTATGTGAAAGACCACTGGGTTGCATCACATTTGGCATTGTGTTGTGAAAGACCACTGGACTATGTCCCCTTTAGCACAATGAAATGAAAAACCAATGGGCTGCGGCCCATTTGGCAACCAAAATGACAAGAATGACGTACATGAGCATGCATGATGTTTTTATGTAATGTTTTAAGATGATTTCATGACTAGATGTATTAGTATGCCTATGAGATTGTCTCAAGGTTTAGAAACACTTGTATTTCTATATAACTATATTTGATGCCATATGTTTTCTACTCAAACATACTTGTATGTTGGTATTTTCCAAAGGTTGAAAAACTCGTATACGTATATAGATGAGCCACTAGTATAAAAGTCATGTTATAAATGGGCTTGTATATATGTATTTCCGAGTGGTAGATTGGAATGCGTATATATATTCACAACTATGTTGTATGTTGTTCGCATGTGTTTTGAAATATATGTGTTTACATTGTCAATTACGATTTGATTTGAAGGAATCATAATTATAAATGGTAGCTGTTATTGTAAATGAATAATAAAATGAAATGTCGGTTCACTACGAAAACTTAGTGAGTATTATACTGCTAATGTGGTGAACCCACTCCTTCACTTATGCGGACATAGCTAACACCACAGCCTTGTAGATGTTGTTCTTTTGGCTGTAGGTACAACAAATGTAGACGATGACCTAGTAGCAATGTATTTGGAATATTACGACTGAAGCTCATTGCGATAGTTGTAATCATTGGATTGTAAGTAGTCTAATCTTTTGTAGACTTTGTATATGGCTTGTGTCGCTTGTGACACATATATTTGATAGCAATTCCGTTGTTGTGTAATTAACTTTATGATTTAAGCCTTAAACAGATAAACGATGAAATTGTTCTTTTGTTGTAATTAACAGTTGATGGTATAAAGATGTGATTTTCGCTACAGATTATGTTTCCCGCTGCATAGATATTAACTCTTAATATCAAGTACATGCATATTATGTGATGTGTACCATATGTTAGCTTTGTGGCAAATAGTCATGCCACTGTGACGACTCATTTTGTGTTTGTAGAAAGAAAGAAAAAAAAAAAAAAAAAAAAAAAAAAAAAAAAAAAACCTCATTTTTAGCTTTGGTGATGCCACTAGAAGTCCTAAAAGCTAAAATTCATAAAGGTTACACATTTCACTCATATAAAACCTTAAAACCAATCAAGTCAAGACCTTTACATGTTAAAACTATAAAATTAACAATTTTATAAAATTCTCCTTAAACAACCACTAAAAGCTCCAATGGATAGTCCATATCCACCATTTAAAAACCTAATATCGAATAAAAACCGGTTAAGATTGTTTAAAACAACTAACAACCAAAAATAAATGATTTTTTTTGTTTTCTTTAAAAAGCTTAAACCTAACACTTAAAACATGCCTAAAACCCTTAAAATGAGTTAACACACATACAACAACAACCACCACATAAGGGAAAGACAGTGAAAACCATGATATTTTAAGACTAGATCAAAGTTTCTCACATTATGAGGCTTTGAACTCCCCAAAACCACCACAAAGTCACTACTACACACAACAACAATCACCTAGGGAAAAGATAGTAAAAACCATGAGATTTTAAGACTAGAACAAGTGTTCTCACCTCATAGGGTTCTGATCTCCCAAAACCACCACAAAAAGTCACCCCCCTTCTCTCTCTCTCTCTCTCTCTCTCTCTCTCTCTCGCACCTTAAAAGCCCTAGCAGACCAAATGGTCGCTAGGGTTGGCATAAGGATGCTTAAATAGACCAAACCACGTGTATGCAAGTCTTTGATGTATTCAAATCACATTCTGACTAAGCCTAATCAATTACGTTAAAAGTTGAAATCGATCATTAGGGTTTCTTGGACACCTATGATCGATTACATAGGTTAGGGTGATCGATCTCTCGGACCAAAAACAGGTTCAAGTGTCAAATCATGCCTAGTTTTCCTATCCCTTATGCAAAATCTTATTACTTATTAATCCTTAAATCCTAATTAAAGATTTCTTAACCCCATTTTAGACCGGAGGTGTTACAATAACACCCATTTATGAGTTATACTATTAGTCTATAATTTTAAACAATTTACTGTCAATATCCATTGCAATTATCTCAATATATTAAATGTTTGTCATTTAAAATTTGAGATAATATCGGTAACTTGTTAAAAAACACTAATATATGTAAATAATTTCAATTAAATTAGTCATCAGCTCTAAGCAATAGTTTATCACCATAGAGATATCAATATCATTATTTTGAGATAATATGTGGAACATTATGAGTATTACTCTTTTTGAAATCTCGATGTTAATAAGCTCCCGCTTAGAGGTGATGATTAATTTCATTGAAATTATATATATATATATATATATATATATATATATATATATATATATTAATTGGTTTTTTTGTTGATTCATACAGGTTATAAATATTATCTCAAATGTTGAATGTCAAACATTCAATAAATTAAGATAATTACAATGGATGTTACTAATAATTTTTTTTTTATTATTATTAAATAGAAACATAACTCTCAAATAAGTGTTGACGACTCTTATAATGATCAATTACTATTTATAATGACTTTAATGGCTCGTGCAAAACTTGTAACAATAGAACATTAATGTGGTTAATAGATTGGATTTGGTAATTGTAATGTCTGAATTCTTAATTTTAGTTTTTACAATTTTTGAGACAAATGAGAGTATTTTTCAAATATCTTGAAACTTTATTTAGCAGCTATACTTATTTTGTCGCAAATATTGGAAAAGTTACTACTTTTGTACTATAAATATAAGAAAAAAAAAATGAATCCACAATTCTTTTTACTTGACTTATAATTTAGTTAAAATGTATAAAGAAATGTAGTCAATAAAAATGTAATTTTTTTTTTCTTTTTTATTTTTTTTTTAAAAAAAGTCTTAAAAACAACATCCAAACATCATTCCAATACTTTAAATGAGATTCAATCATTTTATTTGTTAAACTATCATATATGGACGAATTTCTCAATAAATAAAAAAAAAGAAAAAATAATAATAATCAAAGCACAAAACACCAAACACTTTGCAAAAGATACCCAAGTGTTTCGTTTGGTAACTATTTTATGAAAAATGACGTTTGTGTTTGAGAAGGTGAAAGTATTTTTAAAATGTTTACCAAATATAACCCTTCATTTTAAAAGTTTATCTTGAATCAAGCAATCGAAATATCACTATAACATCTATTGTGTAGTTTCATTTAGATGTAAATGAGTACACCAAACAAATATTAAGGCTCCGTTTGTTTTGGTATAAAATATTTTTGAAAAAATTTATTTATTTTGGAGTGTTTGGCTTGACACAAAATATTGATCAACTTGAAAATGTTTTATGTTGTCTAAGAAAAATAACATTTATGAGGCGTAAAATAATTTACGCTTCTCATTTGCATAAACCATTTTCTAATGCTCTCCCACACTTTGGGCAGACAATGGTGGAGAGGCCCATTTTATGTGGTCTACCTGCTTGAGCAAGTCTCGGGCTGCTCAAACAGGTAGGCCCCATAAAGTCCCTTTCACAATTGTCTGCTGCAAACAATATGACAGACAATTATACTGAACATCAATCACACCCCGAGAAAGCCTTCTATTCTCACATACTCTTTTCCTCCCCTACTCATCTTCGTTGTCATCTATCTCTCTCTTCTTCTCAACTCCTCAAATTATATGAAAATATTATTATTGTAAGTCAATATGCGTATATTTTAATAAAACATAAATTTTAGGTTGATATTTTTAGTTGTTTTATATTAATATTTTTATGTTGTAAATAAAAGTTTATATTTATAGATTAAGATGATTGAATGAAATATAATAAATATTTGTTGATTTTATGTATGAAACAAGTGATGAAAAATATTTTTAATTAAAATTATTTTCCAACATAAAATATTTTACGCCTAAACAAACAGAATTTCAGGAAAAAAATGTTGCAATTAAGTGGTGTTGATGGCAATCTTGTTAGGTTGGCTTGTGATAATGGAGGTAAGAGGAATTTGTTCTAAAATTAACCAATTTACTCAAAGCTCAACTAAAACTCGTGTTGTCCAAATAAGCCATTATTATGTTTAAGAGCATCTTCAGCAATAGTAGCTAAAGTAGCTATTGAAAAAGTACAACTCTCTACTTTACTTACAGTTTTTTCTATATTTTTTCCAATAAATTATCTATTATACTCTTTACTTGCATTTAAATATTATTTCTCATTCTTTCTATTATAATTTTGCCAACATTCAATGAAAATTTACACACATTAATTCATTGATTTACACCGTAAGAATGTTGCACTAGTTTAATATTCTAGCAAAATTACACAATTTTTAAAAGCAATGCAACCAAAAACAAAACAATTGATCATTTGGAAAAAAAAAAAAAAAACAACAAAAAAGAACAATTCAAAAAAGGAAAACAAAGCAACTAGAAACATACAATAAGACTAACAATTCTCAAGATTGACCATGCAATTGCCACTGGTGCTTCATAAGATCGGATTGCAGCTAAGAATGAGTTTGACTATCTCTATTGTTCACATGCCTTTCAATGAACTCCAGAAATTCAATGATATACTCGTGAGAAATTTGTAGATAGGAAGTTTCATCGATTTGTTCATATTTAATATCACTAGTATCGTCAGTATTTCATTCGTCTTCAATAATCATATTATACATTATTATGCACGCTTTTATAATGAAAAGTGGGTGAGAGAAAGAGTGTGATACATGAATATCATATTGTTTTAGTTTTAGTTTTTCTTAATATTTTGGAAAAAGTACACGTATCCCTCTCAAAGTACCACTCAATTGTCAATGTACCCCCCAACCTACCAATTGTGTCAATTGCCTCCCTCAAACTACAAAAAAATGTCAATGTCCCCTAATATCAACAAAAAGACAAAAATAACCCTAATTTTTTTTGAATAAGACAAAAATGTCCTTATAAATTCGGAAAAAAACTAAAACTAAAAATAAAAACTAAAAAATTATTTTTTAAAAACCAAATTAAATAAATTAAATAAAAAACGAAAAAATAAAAATAAAAAAACGAAAAAGAAAGTTTTTTTATTTTTAAAAAAAAAAACAAACGAAAAAAATAACTAAAACTTACAAAAATAATTTGTTTTAACAAAAAAAAACCAGTTTTTAATTTTTTATTATTATTTTTTTGTACAAATTTTGTTATTTTATATTTTTTAAAATATTTTTTTAGTTTTTTATTTTATTTTAATAATTTTATGAAGGGTATTTTTGTCATTAGGGGGACATTGACAGTTTTTGGTAATTTAGGGAGGGACATTGACATAATTGGTAGTTTGGGGAGGGGGGACATTGACAGTTTTTGGTAGTTTAGGGAGGGACATTGACACAATTGGTAGTTTGGGGGGGGGACATTGACAATGAGACAGTAGTTTGAGGGGGTTATGTGTACTTTTCCTTAATATTTTATTAGTTATAGAATGAATAGTGAATAGGATCTACAACCTATTCACTATTCATTCTATAAGGAAAATAGCCACTTTGCCTCATATACTGGCCGGATTGAAAAAAACTCGATAATAGTCAAATTTAACTATTTTGAAGTATTTAACTAGCCTGCTAAAGATGTTATAAGAGATTAACAACCAAATACAAAAATAGCCACCATTAAATCTGGCTCAATTTTTATTATTGAAAATCCAAGAAAAAAAAAAGGCTTAAATTTGGCTCAATTTTTTATTACTAAAATCCAATAAAAAGCTCATTTGAAACCGTGAACAAAATATACAGGCAAAACTCAAACAGACCATCCGACTCGTTTTAGTTATAGTTATGCAAGGGATGATGGTATATTAAGGGTATGTTCAGCTTGCGCTAAAAATTTTAAAAAACACTTTTAATACATATTGTTGGGACGAATATTGATCTTCTCGGGCGTTGGGCCCAACCCAGGAAGTAAGCCCTCTCTTATCCACCCGACCAGGCCCAAATATCAAAAAGAGCATAATCTACCCAGGCCCATTGAGGCCACTTGGGCCCAAGTCTGTTGCAACTGGCCTGAGTTGGCGATCCAAATGATAGTTGGTATCCGCATCTGCAAGCGTCTCGGCGGTACCCGGAATTCAAGGAACACGATGCACGTCATGGAAGGCATGCGTCTCGGTGGTACCCGGAATTCAAGGAACACGATGCACGTCATGGAAGACATGCGTCTCGGCGGTACCCGGAATCTAAGGGACACGAAGCATGTCGTGGAACCCCATGATGCCACCGAGATCTACGGAACCCGAAACATTCGTTTATTTGGAGCCACGTCTCCTCCAACCGCCTCGTGCACGAATTGTGAAGCTAATGGAACTGCTCCATAACCTCTATAAATACAAGAACTACTTCAGATGCTAAGGTACATGCTAATCAGTCTCTTTGGCATTATTCTGCGTATTTATTCTCAGAACCATACACTTACTTAAGCATCGGAGCGGGGTTGTCAGAATCCCCCGACGCAGCTTTACTTTTCAGGTGAATCAGATACAACCGGGAGCAACTTAGACCAACTTCTGACCGACACGTCACCTACCGGAAACTGTCTCAACACATATAAAGTTGTGCAAAGTAAGAATGGGTATGTTTGATAAAAGTCTTAAAAAAAATATATTTTTTTATTTATTTTTTTCTTTAAGAAAAGGCAAAAATATACTTTTGAGAAAAGCTTGAAAATGATTTTTTTTTTCTTTTCTTTCAAAAGCTATTTTTAAGTATAAAATCTCTATTTCCAAACACAAACCCAAACCGACTCTAAAAGTGGTGATGACAAAAATATAAATAGAATCAATGATATCATTGAAGGGTGAGAGATAATTAGTGGTCAAACTGATATTGTGATTATAGTTGTGACGATGGTACAATAATAACACCAATTTAACATTGTTAAGTTTAACTATCAGATGCTATCCATGCTTGATTTGGGATTTGACGATGCACATAAAAAAAAAATATAAAATATAAAAAATAAAATAAACAAACATGTGACAACACTTATTCATGATTAAATTTATAGTGTTCATGATGAGATCACATGTCATCAAGAAAGTCTATTGATAGCTGAGTTATGGATCAATAAGATATTAAAAATAAAGCTAATCATATCAATAGACTCACAAACGTCAAAGAAGGAACAGAAAAAGAGCGAAATCAAGTGCATATTAGAATATAAATTAATAGTTGACTTGTGGATCAAGAAATTTACTAGTGGCGTGGCAATTTTGGTCAAATACTCGATGTGGTTAAAAGCACAATCCAAAGAATTGATGTGGAGTCCGTTGTTGCATAAGCAACAGCGGCGGGCCTTACATGCTGCTGTGATTCTCATAAAAGAGATGGGCTTTTGTGATGTAATAGTGGAAGGAGATGCTTTACAAATTGTACAGGAGATCAATTTCGAGAGTTATAACTTAAGTAGAATTGGTCACTTTGTGGAGAGTATGGAGTACCCGATATGAATTAGGCTTATTGCGATCTTTTAAGATTGTTTGTATTAAGCGGTAAGCAAATTCAACAGCTTATTAACTAGCTCGAGGAGCTATCACCAATGGCATAGAGAGAATTTGGTCAGAAGAAATTCAAAAGACTATCTATGGCATTGTAACTAAGGAAAGTCTTGTCTGTTTGTGATCATTGTATCTGTCATTGTGGAGATTTATAAGACAATGATTTGTTAAAAAAAAAAAAAAAAGTAGTAGAAGAAATCAATGTTATTTTCCTATTATAGATGATTATATGTGGAGTCATTGAACGAAAAAATCATTGCAAAATGAATTCAAAAGGAAGTGATTTTTTTTTTTGGTTAAATACTTTATTGGTACCTGAGTTTTACGTGTTTTTAAATTTAATACTTTTGTTTTGTTTTGTATCATAAGTGGTACTTGAATTAGGCGTAAAAACTCATTTGGTACCCATTGGCCGAACATGGTTCGACCAACCCCATGGCAGAAAAAAAAAGAAAAAGAAATATATATATATATATATATAAATTATGGGTTTTGGCCCTTGGTGGTGGCCGAACCACCCCCTAGGGCCACCGGGGTGGTTCGGACACCCCCATGCCGACAAGTCTGAGGGTGGCCGAACCACCCCATGGCTCTAGGGGGTGGTTCGGCCACCCCCTAGAGCCAAAACCCATCAAAATAAAATTTGAGGGTTTGCCCTTGGGGGTGGTTCGAGCACCCCCGAAGGCCAAAACCAGACTTTCTTTCTTTTTCTTTTTTTATCTTTTTTTTTTTTTTTTTTTTTTTTTTTTTTTTTTTCTGTCATGTGGTGGCCAAGGAGGTCGCTGGCCACCTCTTGGCCAAAATGGGGTGGCCAAGGGGGGTGGCTCAACCACCCCTCTTCTTTTTCTTTTTTCTTTTTTTTTTCTAATTTTTTTTTTATTTATTTTTTAATTATTTTTAAAGATTTTTATTTTTTATATAATGCCACATGTCAACCTCAGCGGTTGACACGTGGCGAAACGTTAAAATTTGGACAGAAAATCTAACAGAGGTACTAAATGAGTTTTTACCCATAATTCATGTACCACTTATGATACAAAACAAAACTGAAGTACTAAATTTAAAAACACGTAAAATTCAGGTACCAATAAGGTATTTAACCTTTTTTTTTTTTTTTAATTTGAAACAAATCTTAGAATGGAAAAGAATAAATCAATATCATAGGTTTCATTTTTTTTTTGATATAAAATTTTGCTTGAAAACCGTTTTCATGTTTCTTGTGTTTGGTGCATTTGGGAATTATTTGTTTGAAAAAAAAAAAAACCCCTGCTTCTTATCAACAAAAAATTGTACTCAAACATGAAAGAATAGGACTTACGTTTCTAATTAGTTTTTAAACAAAATTTATGGTTCTATCGGCTAATGTTAATGTGTTTTGGCAAGAACACAACCACCAAAATAAGATCCTCTACATTTCGGATCTATTTTATGGTTCATATCAGATTTTACAATATATAAGGATATATCTATTGTTTATGTTCTCACATTATTTAAAATTTTTAAATAACGTGACACAATATACATTGTTAAATACAATAAAATTTAATCTGGACCATAAAATAATTTTTCACCATTTTATTTAAAATAAATATAATCCTATTCCATGAACATTTTAAATACAAATGTGCTAAATTATCTTTATTTCCTTTTCTCACGCTAAAACAAGTTTTTTTTTTTTTTTTTTTTTTTTTCTCTGTTTTTGAAAACCATTTTTTTCACACAAATTACCAATCATGTTTTCCAAAACATTTTTTTTTTTTTTTGGGCTAAACTTTTGAAAACAAGCTTTAAAAAATACGCAAAACGAGGACAGCAAATTTTTTTTCCAAACGTTAATTATTTGGATTCATGTTAATGCTGTTAACGTTGAGGATAGGTTCTCACTTCTCAGGGGGGGGGGGGGGGGGAAAGAGAGACAGAGAGAGTTAAAAAAGAAAAAGAAAAAGAGTGATGAGTGACGTGGAAAATGTTTGGTCTTCAGATATTCTTTTTGGGGATTTGATTCCTACACAACACCACCACAACAACTACACAACACCTCCTCACATGGGGGTGGGCTCCACACATTGGGTCCCACTCCATGTGAGGGAGTGTTGTGCAGTTGTTGTGGTGGTGTTGTAAATCTATCATTTTTCTTCTTTTTGACGCATGTCCTAAATTGGAAGAAACTGACCGAATTAAATGGGAGGTGAGCTGCCGTATAGTCAACTCATATTTTTATTTTTTATTTTTAAAACTTTATCTTTTAATTTTGACCAGAAAAACTAAAATTTTGGAAGTACGTTGAAGTTCCTCTTGTATCCCTTTATTAATATGGCTTTTAAAACTATAATCCAACGTGTTGTTAAGATTTTTTTGAATTTGAATTATTTATTAATGTATTTATTTTGATCAAAAAAATTAACAAAAAATGTCTCGTTTGGTTTATAGAATGAGTATTTTATTAGAAAAATGAATAGTTATATTCCCAAGAATAAAAGAGAGTGGAATGTAATAATTTTTCCTAATATTTAGTTTGATAACAACACATACACTTTAATTGAAATCCAATCAAAATTACTAAAAGAAACTCACAATATATATATGTATATATTGTAGTCAATTTCTATTGGAATAGCTACTCCTCTCATTTTTTAGAGGAATCAGTATTTCTCTTCGTAAGGAAATACTTATTTAAATGAGAATAACTATTTCAAAAAATAAACTGTTACCAAACAAAAGATTAACTATTCTATAGGAATAGTCATTTCATTTCGAGGTCCTATTCTTCTTATTTCTCTACTCCACCACCACAACCTTTGTTGTCTTCTTCACACTACATTGCAACAATATTCGAATGTTGACTTTTTTAAAAAGATTTTGGTTAATTTTTACACAATTATGTTTTTCATATAATCAAATATTTTTAAGCTATTTTTAAGATTTTAATCGATCAAAAGAGATTAGAGTGCATGCCCTATTTGGTAAAGTTCTTAAAAATAGTTTTCAGTCTATATTGAAAAATATTTTCAAAATATTAAAAATTGAAAAGGATTGTCTACGTGTCACTGGTGAAAACTTGTTTGGATAATTAAAAAATGTTTTGAACAAAAAAAATAATTGAAAAGTACTTTGATTTAATTTTGAAAGTAAACAAAAAAAAAGTTATTATCTTTTAGAGATTGGCCCTTTTTTTTTTTTTTTTTTTTTTAGAGATATAGATTGGCATTTTGATAAGTGTTGAATGTTACACATTCAAGGCCCTTAATTTATATATGTTAATTTCTTAGTTTTGTTTTGTATTGATGTTTTGTGTTTTCTTGTATTTTACAGGTTTTGGAAGAAAAACACTTAAAATCCATCAAATTCCAAGCTTATAACAAAGTCTGCAGGAATATTGAAGACAACAAACTCACTTTTGGAAAAATCAAACTCCAAATAAATTTTAAATTTGATTGCTACAGAATATTAAAGTTGGCAAACTTGTTTTATTTGGAAAGATTCGAATCCAATTCAATTTTGAATTTGTTTGCTACTGAAAAGATAAGTTGGCAATATCTGTTATTTTTTGAAAGATTATAGAATGAGCACGTTTCCGTATTTTAATCATAACTTTCAATTAAAATATCGGATTGCAGTGAAATTATCAGTGTTGGACAGCTAATACAAAAGAAAACAAATATATCTAAAAGAGGAATGCTAGAGCATCTCCTTGTGTTCTCCTGGTGTTCTCCTGTAATGGCATAGATGTAATTTTTTTGATTAAAAAATTACATCTATGCCATCCAAAAGGACATAGATGTAATTTTTTAATTACATCTATGCCATTGCAGGAGAACACTAGGAGAACACCAGGAGATGTTCTAGCATTTCTCTATCTAAAATAAGTTTTCTTTAATTTAGATGTATACTATATCAAAATCGCTCCGCAATATAGGACCAAAACTCTAGACGAATTTGGAAAGATTCTAATCCAACTCCAACTCAATTTTGGACTTGTAGGCTGTATGAAATCATCTAGGTTGTTCCTAAACTTTATAAATATTTTCCTAAGTCCTCTAAAATAGACACACAAGCTTTGGGAGAATAATTGATGGCTAGATCAATAAGGGTTTTGGTTTTTCTTTCTTCCATTCTTTATTTTTTTGTATTTATATACCTTTAGTCCGAAATAGTTGTAGTTAATTACTCTTGTTGGGGCTCGATTGAAGACCTAATAATGCTTCTTTAAGGTTTTGATTTGCATTGCTACAACTATTTGTGATTCTTAATTAATTATTTTCCGATTTTCTTGAATTCCTCGTATGTTTATGCTTGATCATCATATGCATGTGGTATTAATTTGTTATTTATGTCAATCTGGATGACAGAGTCCTGAGCATAATAGAGTAACGAAATAACTTCATCACGGGTTCTTGGACTAATCAAACATAAAGACAAATAGAATAGATACCATGTTCCAACTTGAGTGTGTTTGTCGATCTCCATAGTTTTATATTTTCTTAAAGAACAATTTAGTACACACCCATGCTAAATCATTCAAAAAATAAAAGAGTTAGAGTATACACCATGCCTAACTCGTTGCTTAAGGAGATCAATATGTTTAGGAGTATACACCCATGCCCTTGTGGCTGTTAAACATTAAGCATCGCAATATAATTTGTAGCATTGTGCATATCGTTTCCTAAAAATAGTATGATTGGTGGTATATATCAGAGCCATACCTTCTTATTTATTCCTTTCAATTATGTAGTTTACTTTATTTCACTGCAATTATATTCAAAATATTTATCTTAATAAATTCTCTTTAAACATAATTTACCAATCATCGTGGAAATGATCTTGTACTTGTTAGATACTATTACTTTGATATTGTGCACTTGTGAGTAAAACGTATATTTATTCACTTATTATTTAGGTAGATATTTGCACAACACATTTACGAGTGACGGGTTGCAATCCTTTCATTGGAGGGGGAGGTTCCCTTCCCCCTTTGGTGTCCCCCTCCACAAGGGGGATGAAGGGTTTGAATCTCTGCATATTTGGGTAACTCATGTTTTTTGAATTATGTTTTATTATTTTTGAAAAACAAGTTTGGGGTGGGTTTTTTAAATTCAAATTCTGGTAAAGTATTTTATCTATCTTTTTTTTGAAAAAAATAAAAATAAAATTGTCTCAGGTTCTCTAAATCATCCAAACGTAGTTTCAAAAAACAATTTTTTTTGGTATTCACAATTTTGAATATAGTAAAAGATAGTATAATACAATACAAAAAAAATCGCTTACTCAAACGAGCCTCTCTCTTCACTTTCCAAGGGGATGAAGGTGTTGTCCCCACCCAAAGGAGATGAGTGCATCTCCACTCTATTTTTGTTTTTAATTAATTTTGTGTTATAATCACCAAAACTGGCCTCCACTTATTATTGTGAGAAGAAATGATTGTTGTACAATTTTTGACACAACATCAACTTTTTTGGCAAACTAGCTATTAGATTTGTTTTCTTACACGTGGGTCCTAAATATTGAATGGTTGATTTTTAAAAAAGTTAATGAAATTGTACAAAAATTATACAGAAGTTGTAAACGTATCATATCTCTATTGTGGGTGTTTGGATAAATTGAACATGTATTTTGAAAACATTCGTATATGAAAATGGAAAAAGCTTTCTTAAGAGTATTTTGGTTTCTAAAATGTATTTTATATATTGTTTCGGAAAAAAGTGTTAGTGTCATGGATATATTTCAAAATTTGTTTGAATTAATTTATGAAAAAGTGTTCCCAGTATTTAAAAGGGTAAATGCCTAATAAATTTCTGAGTCAACGCGCGATTTGATATCAGTCCCTCACTTTTTAAAAATCAATTTTTACACTTTAAGTTTGTCGCGAATTTGAAATAAGCCATTTAGTGATTTTTCTGTCCAATTTTTTGGTTTACGTTAGTGCCATGTCAGCCTTTTCACCACATCATATTAAAAATATTTTTTATTATATTATAAATTTAAAAACTTAAAATTTATTTTTTATTTTTTAAAAAACAAATTTTAAAAAAGGGGGGGTTTGGGGTGCCACCCCCTTGGGCCAGCAGTGGCTGCGCGCCAACTCCAGCCGCAGGCCACCCCAAAGCAGGCTGCGACGCGACCACCCCTAATAGAAATACTCATAGAAATGAGAAAAAAAGTTGTGGGTCTTGTGGCCCATGGCCGCTAGTCTGGTGGGTCTAGTGACCCACGACAATACTATGAGTCTTGTTACTACTTTTTTTGGTTTATTTTTTTGTCTTTTTAGTTTCTTTAAATTGTATTAAGGCTATTATTTTTTTTGGTTTATTTTTGTCATATATATATATATAATTTTTTTTTTCCTTAAAAAAAAAAAGGATTAAATACGTTATAGCCCCATGTACTTTCATTTTTATCACATGTGGTATCTGTGCTATGAGAAAATATGGAGATGGTACCTCCATTCATTTTTTCGTCCAAAACTGACGAATTTCCACGTCAGCGACAGTAATACTATTAAAATTGTGACACGTGGTTGCATAATTTTTTTTTTTTATTTTAAGGCTTTTAAAAAAAAATGTAGGGGTGGCCAACCACCCCCATCTTGGCCAAAGGGGTGGCTAAGCCACCCCTATTTGGCTTGGGGGTGGGGGACTACCTCATAGGGCCAAAGTTTTTTAAAAAAAAAGAACAAAAAAAAAGTTTTGGCCATTGAGGGTAGCTGAATCTCCCCCATGGCCCCATTTGGCTTAGGGGTGGTTCAGCCACCCCAAAACTAGCCTTTGGGTTGGCGTAGCTACCTCCTTGTCCAAAATGGGGTTGATCATCCCCCTCCATGTGGCCCAAAGAAGTGGCTCAGCCACCCTTACATTTTTATTAATTTTTTTTAAAGCCTTAAAAAAGAAAGCGTTAATTTTTTTTTAAAAAAATATAGCAGCTACGTGTCGCAATTTTAATGGTGCCATGTGTCATTAACCTGAAAATCCGTCAGTTTTGGACGGCCACCCCCATGTGCCCCAAAGGCGTGGTTGAGTCACTCCTACGTATTTATTTGTTTTTTTTTTAAAACCTTAAAAAAAGCCTTAAAATAATAATAAAAAATATGGCAGCCGTGTGTCACAATTTTAATGGTGCCATGTGTCACTGACGTAGAAATCCGTCAGTTTTGGATAAAAAATGGATGGAGGTACCATCTTTGTCTTTTCGCATAATAGAGGTACTACCTGTGATAAAAATGAAAGCACATGGAACAAAAAAATAATGGTCTGTTTGGTTCGAATGTTATTCAATATTCTAATCGGGTTTTATTCGAAAGCCCAGAAACCTATATCTAACCCGAATAAAACCCGAATTTAAATATTCAAATGTCAATATTCAAATGCCATGATTATTTCAATCATTACCAACATTAATTTTCATAACACCAATCATTATACACAACTTTTCATACAATCCAATAATTTCCTACAATTAAAAAACATTTTTTTTTTCAATCTAAAAAATATTTAAGGGATAATTGCACCACTGGTCCCTGTGGTATGCCATAATTACGAATTACTCCCTATAGTTTAAAAAGTTCATGGAAGGTCCTTGTAGAAAACTATAATTACAAATCGATCATTGAAGTCAAATTCTGTTAAATACCACATCAGTGCCACATCAAACCAATAAGATAGCGACACATGTCCATTTGAATAAAAAAAATAAATTTATTAAAAAAAAAATAAATAAATATTTTTTTTTAAAAAATTTAAAAAAAACAAAAAAAGGGGAGGGGTGGCTGGGACACCCCCAATGGCCGGGGGTGGCGCATAGCCACCCCTAGTGGCCTGGGGGTAGTCTTCGGGCCACCCCTTCATTTTTTGTTTTTTTTTTGAATTTGAATTTTTTAATTTTTTAAAACAATAAGTATATTTATTTTTTTTTAATAAATTTAACATAAATCATTATACACAACTTTTCATATAATTCAATAATTTCTAATCACTTCCTATCATTAAAAAAAATACTTTTTTCAAATCTCAAAAATTTAACACTCAAACACAAATTTAAAAAGAATATAAATTCTATTTAACATTTAAACACATTTTTATTAACTCAAAATTTGCAAACAAATTCAAAATATTATTCTTCTTAAAAAAATTCAACACTCAAACAAACAGTAAAGATTTCAAAGCACTGGGGACAAAATGATATTTAGCCGTTAAAAAAAAAAACTTACATGGTTAATTGCATTGAGGGGGACCATAATAGAAGGCTTTGGTGGGTCCCGTCCTTTCAAAACCCAACGCCGACGTGTCAAGAATATCTTGGGGGTCGATAAAACGCAAAGAAAATTGAGCGTAGTCCGATCCGCGCTATAACATAGTGCCCTCAGAACTCCCAGCTCCGCACACAGTCACAGAGAGAGAGAGCGCGCGCGCGAGAGAGAGAGAGAGAGAGAGAGATGGGGGAGGAGAAGCGGCACCAGATGATGCAGAACCTGTTTGGCGATCAATCGGAAGAAGAGGAAGAGGTTGATTCCGAGCACGAGTCCAATCCCCAGCCCAATTACGTCTCTGTAAGAATTCTCTTTTTTCTCTCTAGAAAGATATATGGATATAGATTTAACGAAGTTTTCTGTTAATAATTCTCTCTCTCTCTCTCTCTCTCTCTTATTTTATTTATTTTAATTTTTTTTATCTTTAGAAAGATTTATAGATATAGATTTAACAAAAGTTTTCAGATACGATTTCTTGCTCGGAATGCTAGGTTTATCAATTTAAGGAGATTCTTTCGCAGGCTCTGGATCTGGTTCTCATGTTGCGATTTTTAGGGTCTATGAATTTCATTATGTTATTATCGATTTAGAGAGTAATACATGCACATATAAATATCTGTTTATGTGTTTATTTTGTATATGGATGTGTTCAAGATTTGGAGATACAAATACTTAAGTAGAAATCGATTGCAGATACTTTGGGTCTAGGGAATTTCATAAATGCATTTTTTTTTTTTATAAGTATAAATGCTATATGTTGAAGAATGAAGATTAAATAAATGGGTATGTGTGTATATCTTGTGTATGTCTTATTGTTGCGTTCTGGTTTTGGAGGCAAAAATTATTTCTGAATTGTTCATCACTCGAATCACGTGGTTAAGTGTGCTTGATCGTGATTAAGTTTTATATTTATATAGGTGAGATGGTCAAAATTGGGTCTTAGTGATTGAAGTATAAAGGAAATAACTGAGAACAATTTCAGTTACAGTTAGAAAGTTGTGCTGGTGTCATCAAGATTTAGCTTTGCGAAAATATATCCCTCCCTTTTGTTTCTGGAAACAAAATGAAAGAGAAAATGCTAATTTTTGTATGCATTAAATCTTTGTTGAAAGCCAAGTCACATTAAGGAGCGTAATGGCTCAGTTTATTTTATTTTATATATATTTTTTTTCCTGATGGTATTTTGTTGCTTGATTCAACTTTTTTTTTTTCCTTCTTTCCTAATGTGATGGTTTTGTTTCCAGGACGAAGGAGAGGGAGGGCTGGAACCTGAGGCTGAAGGTGAAGGTGAAGTGGAGGGGCATGGGGAGGCGGAAGTAGAGAGTGAAGGTGAATTGCATGATGTAGATCCTGATCCTGGAGAAAGTGAGGGTGAAAGAGATCAAAGTTCCCAAGAAGTAGAAGTTGGTGATCAAAGAGAAGAAAGTGAAGGAAAAGATACTGACAGTGATGAAAAAGAAGAGTATGGTCAAAGAGTTGTAACAAGTAAGAGACGCGATGTTATTGAAAGTGGATCTGAGGAAAACCATTATCCTGACAATGAAGACGAGGGGGTGGATCAGGGTAGAAGTCTAAGGTAATTTGCATACGACCACTCCACTCTCAAACACACACGTGTGCGCATGCAAACTCATTCAGATGCATCTTGAAGAATCTCTTGCTGTTTTTGGGTTCTCTTACTATTCAATCTTATGCTTTTAGGTAGTCTTATCATCTCTTTTATTCTCTCTCCTGTGTCAATGCAGGGGGGGGGGGGGGTTGCTCATTCTTCTGTTTTTACATTCTGTATGTGCGTATGTCTTCTCTGCATCTTTATGGGTGCATACTGATTGGGTACTTTAAGTGCATTGGATTTATAGGTGCATTCATTTCAATAACTTGTTCTATTAAGAATTCCTTTGATAGAATTTTGACAATGAGCATTAAATCTATCTGGAACTAACTGGTAATAGATTCGGAGAGAGAGATATCTATATTATGAAAATAGTATACGTAATTGATGGAGGTTGGAGATACAAAAAATATATGTGAAGGTTGTATCATTAGGTGCTTTTAGGGTTAAGTTTGCTTGTAAGCCTCCTGTCTGCTTGGGCCTTGAATTTTTTTATTACCTTTTTTAGATCCACAATACTCATGCTTGCTTCTAACTTAGTCTATCGACCTTCCTCTCGTTCTTTTCCTGTCTTCCATCCCATATTTCCTGTAAAGGAAGTCAAAGCTTTGGTTTACCAAGGTTGCATTTGGTATACTTACCAAAAAACGACAAAGGTTGCATTTGGAGCAACATGGCTTCTTATTGGTTGTTGGATGCTGTTTTCTGGGCTGGGTTGGCTATGCATTGCATAGATATTAAAACAAAAGAATATTACTATTACCATAAATCCGTGTATCTACACATGATTATAACAAGTAGCAAGCTGTCTTGACTATCGGAAACTTGACTTAACTGTAGATCACCAGAGGAAGGGAAGGATCAGACTCATATTTCACATTCAGCTGTTCGTGATGTTTTTGGTGAGTCTGATGATGAAGAAGCAGCTGAGTATGCAGTTCATGATGAAATTGAGCAAGATTCAAATGTGAGTATCAGATGTCATGATGCAATGTGCTTAGTATTTGTATCTTGTGATCCTGTTAAGCATCCATATATCTTCATGGTCTAGTATGATAAAAAATATTTTCATGTCTTAGAGATCTCCTATGGAAGAGGAAGGGAGCTATGGGAAGAGTCTAAGACCGGAGGATATAGTGGCTGATGAAGATGCTCAGTATGAGTCAGAAGAGGAAAACATTGAGGCTAAATTTAAAGAGAAGCCAGTTGGTCCCCCATTGGACCTTGAGATTCCATTACGTCCACCTCCAGCTCGTCCAGAAAAGGTATACAATTTATTCTATGTGACTTTGTGCTGCTGTGATTTTTTCATAATTTATCTGTTTTACTTAATTTACATGGTGCTTGCACACCTTATTTAATGGGTATGCATTTTATTTTGCTTTGAATAGCATAAAGTTGAAGCTAAAATTAGTTCAGATGGTCTACTTGTTTGTACTAGTCACTCCAGATTTTAATAATAGTATCATCTTCATGTTCTATTGAAATAGTAGGTGGCATGCCTAGGATGCAATTATGGAGGTGGAGGTTGAGGTTTGGGGTCAATTTGTACTTTTGAAAAATATCTTGGTAAACTGCATTTTACTTACCTCTTCGGTGAGAAATTGCCAAATTGTTCAACTTATGTTGCCATCGGCATTATATACATGCATGGTTGAGTTAACAAAATTTATATGTCCAAATTTTACTGTTCTTCCATTGTTATTTGTTATGAAGAAGTTCTGCATAGCTTGGTCATATTACTTTCTCCTGCAAGCTGTGTGCATAGTAATTACTTGATGGTTATTTTTCTTCATTATAATTGCATTCAGATCATGTGATTTTAGAAAAGGTTCGTGACTATTTTAGTATGATTTGGTGGAAAATTTAATACTCAGTTATCTATTTGCAGATGAACATGATTAAAGTTTCTAATATTATGGGATTTGACCCAAAACCATTTGATCCTAAAACATATGTGGAAGAGGATACCTTTGTGACTGATGAATCTGGATCTAAGAAACGTATACGCTTAGAGAACAATATTGTGCGCTGGAGGACTGTTCGAAATCCAGATGGCACGACATCTGTAAGTGATTATCTCTTATTGTTATCTGTTATACATACACACATGCATAACAGAGTAGTCAAACACAATTATTCATATAAAGAAAGGCAAAAGTCAAATTTGTTGTGATGAATACAAGTCACAGTTCCTCTGATTATGTCACCATGCTCATCAAACTTGCTAAACTTATGATTTTTTTTCTTCTTGCATTAGTGTCTTCAATGGGAGATTGATCAAATATTCTCCAATTATTTTCACACGCAATACCTGATTAATTGCGTTTATTGTTTTATAAAGTTGCTTGGTGTCTATTTGTTTAAAATGCTTTTGCCAAAGTGAATTTAGAGAGCCTTTTTACAAATGCTGATTTTTTTTTTTTGATGACGATGAGCCCCTACAAAGGAAAAAAAAAAAATACAAATCAAATTTAGAGCTACTTTCTATATGAATGATTCATTGTTGGAGGTAGATTTTCCAATTGTGGATACCTTCTATGTAGTGGTTCTTCAGCTTACTATATTTAACTTTTTGTTATTTGTAATTGCTTCAATCTTTATCTATCTTCCAGCTTTAAATTCTGAAATTGGTTCAACTTTACTGTAAGAACTCATTTTATATTTGACTATTTTACATTTTTCTCATTTTCATTTAGTGTCTCAATATTTCCTTGTGATCTGTAGTATGAAAGCAATGCACGCTTTGTGAGATGGTCAGACGGCAGTTTGCAGTTATTAATTGGGAATGAAGTTCTTGACATATCTGTGCAAGATGCGCAACATGATCAAGCACATCTTTTTCTTAGACATGGAAAGGTGACTTTATATCCATTTGAGATGTCTGATCTTTTATTTATTTATCGATATCTTATGTGATACATGAATATAACATCTTTAATCATTTTGACTTTTTTTTGTTTCCTCATCAAATGTAGCAAACTCCCCAATGTATTCGAGAGAACCTTTTTTTTGATAAGTAAAATATATTGAAAAGGCGCAAAGGGGCGCAACCCAAAGTACACAGGATGTATACAAGGAACCCCTAATGTAAAGAACATAGAGAACATCTATCTAAAAAATCAAAATAGGAACATTCATGCATTAACTTAATTCTATCTCTCCACATAAACAACATTTGAAGCATCTTTCTCTTCAGATTAGACAAACCAGTCTCACAATCTTCAAAACAGCGAGCATTCCGTTCCCTCCAAACGCACCACATCAAAGATGCATCCGAGAGAACCTTAAGCAAACAATCTATAAAGATGCATCCATTTTCTTTTACCCTCCACTCTTTCTTTATTGTATGTTTAGCAGAGTAAAAAATGTCTATGTTGTAATGATTTCACCAGGACAATTGAGGTGATTATTCCTTCCTTCCATAGCATTCCTTGACCCATTAAAATCACTGCAAGATCATTAGACTTATATTAAATTTCCAAGCACATTACCCCTCCCTCCTTTCCATTTTTTAATTCCTTGTAAGCTGCTCATGGGTACATCACATCACGTGTAAGCCCTTGCATATTCTTTTAGCTAACTAAAATGCAATATACACATGCAGATGAGAATATTTTAACTTTATGGCCATCTCTATATCAGCAGGAACAGAATTCAAACCATTCAGAAGAAGATCGTGCTATATAATACATATGCATACCAAATACCAAATTGATTCTGTTGATTTTGGGTTCTGATTCTGTAGCTTGATTCTGGCCCACCGAGCTTGGTCATCACAACATAAGATCTCATATTTGATTTCTTCTTGTAGGGTCGTGACTTAGTTTCTACTTTTTACTAAAACACTGCGGCTCTCTCCATATTCTGTTTTAAACTTCATGGAGTTCTTGAATCCTTATGTGCTATGCTTACAGGGAATCCTCCAATCTCAAGGAAGGGTTTTGAGAAAGATGAGGTTTATGCCATCATCTTTGTCATCAAATTCTCATAGACTGCTGACTGCTATTGTTGACTCACGGCATAAAAAGGTTTATAAGGTTAAGAACTGCATCACTGACATTGATCCTGAGAGGGAAAAGGAGGAAAAAGAAAAGGTAATTAGTTGCATTGGCTCGTGGTGTGTGTTGTATTAAGTGTCATGGATTTCATATATCCACTTTTCTGATGGTTTTGTAGGCTGAAAGTCAAACGATCAGAGCTAATGTACTTCTTAACCGGAAGAGGGAAAAAGTAAGCCGGAAATATACCCCAACTGTAGACAGGCGGCGCCAACTTTCTCCTGGGTTCTTGGAGGATGCTCTTGATGAGGTCAGCTTTTGCTCTTACCATGTATAGGAAAAGGAGGGAAAAGTAGAACTTTTTTGGCCCTTTTTTTTTCCCTTCATCTAATGGGTATTTGTTTTACACTTGAAATTTGGATTCTGTCGCAACATGCTCAAATAATTAGACTGGCATCTTTTCACTTTTGGGGACCACAAACATTTGTTTTTTTAAAGGTGTGGAAGAGCCTGTAGGCTTCATTTTCCTGTAATATGCTGGAATCTTATTTTCTATATATGCCGGTCCAAGCCTGAACCAATTATCCTAATTGTCCACCTTTATTTAGGATGATGAGACAGATTATTATGATTCTCGACGTTCTCGCCGCCACTTTGAGGATGATTTGGAAGTGGAAGCTCGAGCTGAGAAACGCATTATGAATGCTAAGAAGGTCTCATGACTTGAAATTTTAAGTTAATCTCTTTTTTCTAAAAGGTGTTGATTTATTTGTTCTGCTAAAAGGAACTTTCATGTTTGGTGTTTTAGTCGCAGGGACCCAAAGACATCCCTCGCAAGTCATCCCTGCCTGCTGCTAAATCATCTCGGCGCCCAGTGGATTTCTCTGACAGTGAAAGAGAGGAATCTGAGTATGAAACTGATGGGGAGGAAGATGAGAGGTCTCCCCCGCGTAAGAGGGCTGCGGAGCCAGAGCAGGAGTATGATGAAGAGGAGGAAGAAGAAGAAGAACATGAAGAAGAGGCTGAAGTAAAAGAAGCATCAGAGGAGGATGAGGAGGAGGAGGCTGAGGTATGCCCTTTTCTTTGGTATTACCAAATGTTCCAGACTACAATTTTACAGCATAGTCCATCTGGTACATAGAAGAGTAGGTCTGGAAAGTGGAAATATAAAGAGATTTGATACTTCATTAAAATCGTCATTCCGTGATTGTGGCATCTAATGCTGGCACTCCTTGTTTTGCTATATGGATCCCTGTTGGAAACTTTTAATTATGAGTTTATGCCTCCTTAATATTAAGTCTTTTGTATCCACTACATAATTGGAAAAACAATACCTTCAAACTTTTTAGGATTCTAATGCTTCTCTGTGATTGATATGATCTCAGTTTTTCAGCAATACAGGTTGATTATCCAGCCATTTAGGTGGTTTGGATGAACTACTTGTAATACATGCACAAAAGATTGTAAGATATGTTTCTTCTGTTTGGATGTTTGACGAGATCTATCATTTTACTTTTACTAGGCTTGCCTAAAAACAGCTTGCCATCTGTCACTATGATACTTGGGTCATAGATTTTGGTATATGCTTTTTTTCAAAAATTAAAAAAAAGAAAAAGAAAAAAAGGGGGGTTTTAGGGGTGTGTGTATCTGTGCATGTGTATGGTTTGATGTGGCAAAGGACACTAGGTGTATGTTTCATTCTGCATCTTAAAATGCCTTAGCATGCATCCTGGAGAAGAACTGAAACACTCTTTACAAGTTCTGAAACACCCTTTGGTCTAGTCCCCGCAGGAGGCTGCCAAAGAAAATATGATTTAGGCTTAACTGAAACGGTGATAAATGCACCATGCATATGTTAATTCTTGTGGCTGAGGGGGCTACCCTTTTGCTCTTTGACACAGATTTGGATTGTTTGGGGGGTTGTGAGACTGTCCAGCATATCATATAAGCAACAAAGTAACTGTTTCTAGATGGTACAATTATAGTTTTGAAAGAATATATTTATTTACCCCAGATAAGTCGTTCTAGTTGGGTGAGATCCTGATAGTTTAGAATATATATATATATACATTTGTCTTTTTATAAATGAGGGGCATGCGAAATAAACTTGTATTCATGATCCCCTTTCTGGATATGTTTCAGGAGCCAAAGCAGAAGGGTCGGGACTTTGGAGGCAGTCTGAAGCGCAAAGGGATCGAGTCAGATGAGGACTCTCCTCCAAGAAAGATGCCACCCCACCGCCGAATGGCAGTCGTTTATGATAGTGACGAGGAATGAAAACTTGCTTCAGACAAGAATCTCACAAGTGTGTATCTCCTTAATTAATTAATGTACATAGAGACTTCTTGTTTATCGTCTGTGGTCATATGCTCGCTGCGAGAGTTGGAACTGTTGGAGATGGAGAAGACACATTTTCTGAGAAGAGTTTACCAAGTACATGGAAAACACTTGCCTGTAATAACCTTAATATGTACACGGAAGAGCATTTTCAAATATGTATTCTTTTGCTTCATATATCACTTCTTATCGCTTCCTCTTAATTATATTTATAATTATTATTATTTTTTTCCCGTGTTTGTCTTGCAATATTCTTATGTGCACTTTTGCATGTCAGTAGGCAGTAGGCAGTAGGCTGTAGCCCTCATTTTGCTTATAATAAATTTAATGCACAGTAAATGTAAGATTTTCATTGCTTATAATGAATTATTATTATTATTATTATTATTATTATTTGGTTCTTCCTTGGGAGGTGTCTGAACTTTATTAAAAAAATAAGTTAATAAATATCTATTTTAATTAAGGTTGCTTAAAACATTATCCGACTGAAATATTTTTGACTAAAAGCGTTGTCGATGAAAACTACTAATTTGACATTTTAAAAATGATTCTGAAAACATTTTATGATATTTGTTTCGCACGAAACATTACTAATATTTTTATGTAGTCTCACATAATTAATAATTTTACTCACAATAATATATAATAAAAACTAAAATATCAGTTTAATAACTAGAGAAATTTATTTTTCTAATGAAAAATAAAAATTGAAAAATTTGGTAGCTTGCTAACACATGAGCGATAGGTGGTGAATTTCTAGAAAGGATATCTTTTAGGAATAAACGATTTTTTTTGTTTGTTTAATGAGAAAGTACGAGCACTTTTGTTAATGTAAATAGAGGCGAAAATGCAAAAATGCAGGCGGATAATAACTATTTGCATCCGCACCTAACTATTATTTAACCGCTATCCGCATATGTGGATGCAGTTAGTAAAAACTTTTGTTCGCATATGCGGATGCAGATAGCAGTTTTAGAGTATACAAATGCGGTTATTAATCGCATCCGTATTCCCTTTATATATATATAATTAAATTCACTAAATCCCAGCAGAGTAATGGGTCCTATGTAATTGGTCATGGGCCCGTTAGTGGGTTAGTGGGTAAGCCAGTTAAAGAGTAATGTCTAGCAGCAGTTATTTAAATTCCTGTATAAATATCCTGTTCGCTTATGAATGAAATCATCATAAATTATTCATAACAATAACCGTGTGCTAAATTCAATGGAGGGAAATAAGGGTTGGCAATTTTTGACACAACCTGCGAACCCAACACGAACACGACACGAAAATTCAGAGTTTGAGTTTGGCATTATCGGGATCGGGTCATAATCGAGTCAACCCGATTATGACCTGTTTATAATCGTGTTTGGCGGGTCAACCAGACACGATTAGCTCCCTTTTTTTTTTTTTTTTTTTTTTTTTGAAGTCAGGTCCAAAAGGACCGAAACCCTAGCCGGATCATGCTATTACCGTCTCACGCATCACCCATTTCTTGTTTTCTTTTCACTTCATGCCTTCACCCAGTTCACCGTCTTCACGAAGTTCACAGTTCACACCGCAACCCTCCTAAACGGCCGAGTCGCCTCTCGGAGACTCGGATCCTCCACGAGGTCCAAGGGCCCAAGCTCTCAGAGCCGCAAAAGCCGAGTTCTCAAAGCCGAGCTCCACCACGCAACCCTCCAAAACGACGTCGTCCCCACCGGCTCTTTCCCTTAGATCTCCACCGGCGTCGTTCCCACCGGCTCTTTCCCTTCAATCTCCA
This sequence comes from Alnus rubra, assembly GCA_028654335.1. Taxonomy (NCBI): domain Eukaryota; kingdom Viridiplantae; phylum Streptophyta; class Magnoliopsida; order Fagales; family Betulaceae; genus Alnus; species Alnus rubra. Next base: position 411,365 of record JAJPGS010001816.1, read on the forward strand.
CCGGTGTCGTCCCCAACGGATCTTTCAGGGTCTAAGCCCAGTCGAACCTCCTAAGGGCTGAAGTCCTCGGTTCTAGTCGTCGGATCTGGAGGCCTGGGCTCGCCAGCCCTGCTCGGCTGCTCTACCTCGTCGATGTCGTGTCCTGTGGGTTGTGGGGTGGGCAGTGGGCATGCGTTACCGGGTTCAACGGGTTCATGTCGTGTAACCCGGTTCACAACCGGGTCGTGTTCGGGTTATAGTGTTTGACCCGATTAATAATCGGGTCGGGTTTGTGTCTGACCCGATTGTGTAATCGGGTCAGCCGGGTCGACACGAACCCGACTCGCCGACTCGAATTGCCAAGCCTAGAGGGAATTGACCCATTTAATTGTCAAATATCATTTCTATACTTACAATCTATCTAGACCCATAACAAGTGGTATCAAAGCCACCGTTCTTGTGACCATGGTGGAAGGTACTCGTTCAAATCAACCTGCTCTTGCTGAATCAGTAGCTAACCTGCGTGTAGACAGTGCTAACAACAAGGAGTTTCAAGCTAGCGTGAGGGAATTCCAAAACCAAGTGCAGAATACATTCAGTAGATATGATGCAATGTTCACCTCCATCAACACTCAATTATCTAGCCTAGCTACAAGTTACGACAGTTTGAGTGGAGCTCATGGATCACACAACATAGGTGACACAAGTGGAGATTCTAGATCTCATAGAGTTCCATTTGCGGAGAGATGGGGAATTCAAGCCCGAACCCTTAAGTTGGATTTTCCCAGGTTTGATGGCACTGAACCTAATGATTGGGTTATTAAAGCTGAATGGTTTTTCTCTTATGGTCACACTTTGGAAGAAGAAAAGGTTCCCATTGCTTCTTTCCACATGTAAGGAAGGGCCTTTACATGGTTCCATTGGCTTTATGATTTGGGGACAATCCAAGGATGGGAGGCTCTAGTAGATGCTCTCAGGCTGCGGTTTGCACCCTCAGCATTGGATGACCCGGCTGGCGCTTTCACAAAGCTCGAACAAACCACAACCGTGGAAGAACACCAATCCCAATTTGAGGTATTATCTAACAAAGTTTCAGGTTTAACAGAGGAGTTTCGGGTGAGTTCGTTTAACGAAGGAGTTTCGGGTGAGTTCTTTCCTTAGTGGACTCAAAGAGGAAATTCGACTCATTGTCACCATGTTGAGGCCAAACTCCTTAACAGTTGCTTTCGGGTTGGCCCAATTGCAAGAAGAAGAAGTCAACTGAAGAAACAAGAGCTTTAGAGGCAATAATTGGACTGCCAGCACCTCTACTTTCCAGTCCAACTGACAGGCCTTCCCAAGGCTACCTCCACCACCAGACCTCCATAGGCTGCCAGCACCGAATAGGCCAACAGAAACCCGCAATTTCAATCCTACCTACCCCAACAATATCAACAATAGGCCGACTATTCCAATGAGAAGAATCTCCCCAGCTCAAATGCTGGAAAGAAGGGAAAAATGGCTATGCTACTTCTGTGATGAAAGGTATCAACCGGGGCACAAGTGCAACAAACCTAAATTATACATTTTGGAAGGTATGAAATTAGAAGAAAAAGGCGCTGAAGTTGAAGAGGAAGTGCAGGAAGTACAAGTAGAAGAAGTTGAAAGTGAAGTGCTGGAAGGTGAAGGAGAAATATTGAGCATATCTCTACATGCTCTTGCTGGATCTCTAGCCCCTAAAACAATGCGGTTGGTAGGGAAATTGGAAGGCCAAGGAGTCATTATTCTCATAGATATGGGCATCACTCACAGTTTCATTGATCCAAATGTAGCAAGGAAGCTGAAACTACCAGCTAAGGAAGTGAACTAGTTGAAAGTTATGGTAGCCGACAGAGCTACTCTTCCTTGCCAAGGTTATTGTAAGGCAGTTTCTTTCAAACTTCAAGGTTATTCATTCAAATCTCATCTCTACCTTCTAAGCCTTGGAGGTTGTGATATGGTACTTGCAGTGGATTGGCTAAGGCTTTTAGGTCCTATTTTATGGGATTTCAAAGTTCTTACCATGAAATTCTCATATATGGGAAATGATTCGAAGGAAGTGCTACTACAAGGGCTATTACCCTAAAAAACACTGCTGGAGGCAAGAGATACAATTCCCAAACCAATGGGAGTTGAGTGCAAAGGAATATGGCTACAACTAATAGCAATCGGAGCACCTAAGGAAAAGAAGCTCCAGCATCCTGCGATAGCCAAGCTCCTAGGTGAATTCCAGGGTGTATTCAAGGAACCTACAGGACTACCACCTCCCAGAAGTCATGACCACCAGATCCTGTTGCAAGAAGGTGCCAAACCAACATGTGTTCGGCCCTACAGGTACCCATATTATCAAAAGGAAGAGATCGAGAAGTTAGTGGGAGAAATGCTCACATCCGGGGTAATCAAGCCGAGCCAGAGTCCCTATTCCTTACCAGTCCTACTTGTCAGAAAAGCAGATGGAAGTTAGAGGATGTGTGTGGACTGTCGTGCGCTCAACAAGGAGACCATCAAAGATAAGTATCCAATCCCCAATATTGATGAACTCCTAGATAAATTACATGGAGTAGTTATATATTCTAAGCTAGATCTTAGGTCAAGGTATCACCAAATTAGAATGAAATCTGAAGATATATCCAAACTGCCTTTAGGACTCACGAAGGCCACTATTCATTCCTAGTTATGCCCTTTGAGCTTACTAATGCCCCATCTACCTTCCAAGGGCTCATAAATAAAATATTCAAACCCTACCTAAGAAAATTTGTGTTGGTATTCTTTGATGACATTCTCATATATAGCAAAAACTTGAAGGAACACCTCAAACACTTGCATGCTGTCCTAGGAATCCTACAATCTCAATAGCTATATGTTAGTTACTTTAACCAATAAGTTAAATTTGACTATTTTTTTTTCCTCTCTTTTTCTTCCTGCAGCAGAGTAGCTATTTTAACTTTTTTGCTAACTTCATGAACAGTAAATAGCCACTAGTGGCTATTCACTGTTCACATATCCACTATTTTTTATTGTTTTTTTTTTTCCCTCTTCCCTCTTTCTCTCACTCCTCTCGCCCACAGAAGAATCTATCGCCCACCGGAGAAGACGAGGTCCGACGCCGACGCCGCTCCTTTGAATAGGCACAGGTCTCCTCTCTCTGCCCCGACGCTGAGATCCGACCGATCCTCCCAAAGCTTCGGCGCCGAACGAGGCCGTCCTTGACGATCCAGATGTTGACGCCGTCTACGTGCCCCTGCCCACCGACCTCCACGTACACTGGGCCATTCTCGTTTCCCAGAAGAAGCAACGCCTGCTGCTCGAGAAGCCACCATCGATCGCACCGGTTCTAGGTCTTGGGTGTGGGTGGGCAAGTGGAGGTAGAAGTTGAGGGATTTAAGGAAGGCCCGGCAGGTGTAGACGTGGAGACCATCGATGAGCTCGTCCTCGTCGACACCAAGCCCGACAAGCTTCGCGGAGAGATGCTCGACCTCCAGCACGCCGTTGCCTTCCTCCCCCACACCAAAATCCACGCCTCCATCTACTACGCCGTCACCGTCGGATCCGATCTCTGCATCTTCACTGCCGGAGATGGGTTGGGGTTGGGGGAGAGCAGAGAGTGAGAGGGAGAAGTGAAAAAAAATAAAAAATAAAGAAAAAGATTAAAAAACAATATTTTAAGAAAATGAAGAGTGGAATAGAGATTATTGTTGGAATGTTTTTAAGATAGCCAGTGGTTAAAGTAGAGATTGATACTTTTTGAGTAGCTATTTTAACTCCAACTGCTAGAGATGGCCTAAATGTTCATTCGGTTGTCTAGAAGTTAATTACTTAGGCCATTTAATTTATGAAGAGGGAGTAAAAGCAGATCCTACTAATGCTCCGTTTGTTTCGACGTAAAATGGTTTCCGTCGTAAAATGGTTTCAGGGAAGTCATTTTTCAGGAAACCATTTTCCGTCGAAAGCATTTTTCGGTGTTTGGCACGTACGGAAAATCGCAAATATTTTTTTATATTTTTATTCAATCATATTAACTTATAAAAATCAATTTTTATTCGCAACATAAAAATATTAATGTAAAATAATATAAAAATCATTGATGACGAGATTCGGTCACTGACCGACTAGATTCTGACTATTTTCACCTGATTCTGGCTAACATAACTAGAATTCGAGATAAAGGCCGGAATCCGGACAGTTTCGTCGGAATCTGGGATAACCGGATTCCGGCGAAAGTGGCCGGATTCCGGCAGTTTCGCCGGATTCCGGCACAAAATGCCGGTTTCCGGCCATCTGGCCAGATCCGTCCGGCCGGGATCCGGCCTCCCTGGCCAGAGCCGGCCTGGAACCGGCCTCCCTGGCCAGGGCCGGCCGGGATCCGGCCTCCCTGGCCAGGGCCGGCCGGGGGCCGGCCGGGATCCGGCCTCCCTGGCCAGGGCCGGCCGGGATCCGACTTCCCTGGCCAGGGCCGGCCGGGAACCGGCTCTCTGGCCAGATCCGGCCAGATGGCCGGATTCCGGCCTTTCTGGCCAGATCCGGTCAGATTAGTCGCCGGAATCTGGCTGACCGGATTCCGGCGAAGGTGGCCGGATTCCGTCGCCAGATTCCGGCGACATTAACGGATGTTGGATTCCGATACCGGCAATATTTCGATGGTGGTCGGCTGCTTGAACGTGAAGGTCGACTGTGCCGTTTAAAATAGATCGACTGCGTCTGGCGTCTTCGGAAAATGATTTACGCTTTTAAAAAGAGTAAATCATTTTCCGAAATTTACTAAGCATTTTTGGTCAAATAGAAATCATTTTTCGGTTGACTATTATTTTCGCCCCTACCAAACACCGGAAAATGCCGAAATCATTTTACGCCGAAACAAACGGAACATAAGATAGAAGCAATGATTGCTTGGCCTATACCTAAGACACCTAAAGCTTTAAGGAGAGTTTTAGGTTTCACAGGGTATTACCGAAAGTTTGTTAAAGGATATGGGTGGGGGTAGCAGCACCACTAACAACTCTATTGACGAGATACAAAACTGTTTGAGATAATTTCTCAAAAAAAATTTCTTCAATAATAGGATCGATACAGTAAATACTCTAAAAAAACATTTTCAATAATAAGATTGATATAGTAAATATTTTATGGACAGCTTTTTTTTTTTTTTTGTCGGTGGAGAGTAATTGCGTAATTCATATTTCACACGCATTTTCAGAGATAACTTGGCTTTGTTCGGCAATGAACTTGCCATGCCATGATAATGCCAGCCAATCATTTTTTTTTTCTTACTTTTTCAAATTTTTCAATAATAATAACTTCAAAATATTTTTACTTTTTTTACTTTTTATATTACATCAATAATTTTTTAATTACTATTCAAATAAAAAAAATTCACTACAGTATAAATTTTTTTTCCACTTTTCTATACAATTTTTTTTTATTTTATATCACATCATCACTTTTTACTAAATCTAAAATTAACAACTCACTACTTTGTTCTGTACAAGCATTTACCAAACATACCCAAAACACACGTGCGGGTATGTGTCCACTTCACCTTTGATGGGATCATAGGATTATGTACTTTCTACTTTCTAGTCCTCTCTGGAAGCAAATAAAAAATAACATAATTTTGGTAGTGTTCTCTGATTCTCTTAAATTTTTTATTTTCTTCTTAAAATAAAATATTAACAAATAAGTCAAACACAAATTATTTTAAAAAATAAAAAAATAATTTTTACCTTTATATTATACCAGAATATATATAAATAAAAAACAAAAAACATTTTCAAAACACATTAACATAAAGAGTACTCTTATATTGTGAACCGAAGATATAAGATACTTATGAATTATATATATATATATTATAATTCTTGGTATAATTTTTTTTATTTATTTTTTTATTTTTTTAATGTATATTCCATTATCTTGAAAGTTAAAGGGACTCAAATGTTGCTCTTAATAAGAATGGGGGATTAAATGGAGTGGGAAATGTTAATTTTCATTATATTATACCAACAAAAATGTATATAGAAAAAAAAAAGATGATTAAATATCCACCATAAAAAGACATTGTATTGAAGAGAACCTCACATTTATAATCATATAATATTGGTTGAAAACTTTTGATAGGCGTAGGCGATGTAAATTATTTGGTTGTCTTGAATTTCGACCATGAGATTTTTTTATTTTATTTTCGCTAGACCGGAGGATTTGATAAAACCTTTAATAGTTCCTATAATTATAATGCTTAATATTAATATCAATGATACTAGGGCTAATCATCGAGGGTGTGGTCTAGTAGCATTCGGGTTGTATTACTGAGTTAGCGTTGATGGGTAACCCGTTTAATTAAATGGATCGGGATATGGTTGACCTATTTAATTTTATACTCATACCTTGACTTGAACTCGACACGCGACATTTAGAACTGTCAATTTTTTACACGACTATTAAACTCAACACAAAATTAGCGGGTTATCGTTGATGAGTTTAACTTGTTTAATTAAATAGGTCGGGTTAAGATTGACATACATAGTCTTATATTTATATCTTGACACAATACGAACCCAACACGCGAATACGAATTGTAACCCTAAATGCTAGTATGACATCATATAACTCTATAAATCAATATGTAAAATCTTCATCTTCCTAATAAAAAAAGCCTTTGGTTATGATTTAACACTATTTCAAATCTATACAATTTAATACTTATCATGCTAGCAACTAAATAATTCAATTTACCTATCAAAATTTTTGCTTAATTTCTTACCATTAAAATACTACTTTGTGAGTTTATAGAGAGATTGTATTAAAAGGTATAGTACCCTAAGTATTTTCCCACTTGTTATTAAAAAAAAATTCAAAATTTATCACCACAAATTAACTGTTAAATATGTTGGAAAAATATAAAAACGAGAAAAAAATGGAAGAATAAAAAAAAGAACAAAAAAATAAATGACATTGCCTTTGCGGCGAGTGGGCCGTGGGCGATAACTCTAGGGAATTCAAGGAGTTTCCACCAAACTGTATAAAAAAGAATAAAAAAATGAAGAAAAGTGACGTGGCAAAATCTAGTAGTTTCTAGTAGCACTCTCACCGATTTCCCTGTCTTTCCAGACGTTTCTCTCTGCCCATCAAAAAGGGCGTCCCGTCGCATTCCTCACCCCACTACTCTGTTTTCTCTCAAATTGAAGAAAAAAGAAATTCAAATCAAAGCGCAAATCTTCTTCGTAAGGATCGAGTTGTGGATATCCGTCAAGCAAGTTTTCGAAGAACTCCGGGGTCCGCTAAAACGGTAAGGAGAACTTCCCTCTAAATCCCCTGTCTGTGACTCTTCTGAGTCTGTGTTTGTTGCGTGGAATAAGATTTTTTTTTTATTTTTTTATATCATATATTAACGCCTGTCTCCTCGGATCATTCTAGTGTTGGATTCTGTTTTTATGCGAATTGGGTGTCACCATATATCATCAACAAGTAAAAAGATCTGCATTATGTTACTCATAGCTAACTACCAAGTGTGATTTCAAATTTAATCGAGGCCATGATTGAGCTTTCAATTTTCGTTTTTATTTCTTTACTTTTTGTGAAGAAAACTACCAAGTGTGATTTCAAATTTAATCGAGGCCATGAATCAGTTTTAAATTTTCGTTTTCATTTATTAACTTTTTGTGAAGAAAATGATGAACATGCAGTTGCCCAACGAGGGATTTGCTCCTGCAAAATATTTAAGTTTATAAAATAGAATAAAGAAATTTGAAAAATGATGTGGCAAAATCTAGTTTTTTTAATGAGCAAAGTGAAAAAAAAAAAAGCCGATATTTTTTATTTTTATTTTTATTTTTTAATTCATCTAAGCGCAAATCTTCTTCGTAGAGAGCAAGTTGTAAATATCAGTCAAGCAAGCTTTCGAAGAGCTCCGGTGTCCGCTAAAGCGGCAAGTAGAACTTCTCTTCCCTCTAACATCTTGTCTGCACGTATTTCTCATTGTCTAGCTCAAATTTTCATGGTTTTGGGAACAATATACATTCTGGGTACTGCCCAAAATTCTATTTAACAGAACAGCCAGTCACCTCTCTTCCAATTTCTTGCTCATGTTGTAATTCTTTACCCCCAGAGAAATGCAGGTTCACTGTATTTTTCTTTTAATCTTCTTTTGATAGACAATTTGCAAAATTTTAATGTCTGTTGTATATGGCTTTTTACAATTTGCAATCTTCTTTTGTAATACTTGCTCATTTTTTTTTTTAATTTTATACATGTCTTTTGGTTACGAGGATTCATTTACAGAAACTCCAATGTGAATTCTGTTGTTTGTGGCTTTGATCTTGTGGTTCAAAAGTTAGATAATATTTTTTGGGTTGTAGTCCTTGTTGTAGGTGTAAACTAAGAAGCAAAGATGAATCCTGACAAATTCACCCACAAGACCAATGAGATGCTTGCAGCCGCTCATGAGTTGGCAATGAGTGCAGGCCACGCACAGTTTACTCCTCTCCATCTCGGGGTTGCTTTGATCTCCGACCCCAGTGGCATCTTCAGGCAAGCAATTTCCAGTGCCGGTGGCGGTGAAGAAGCCGCGAAGTCGGTAGAGAGAGTGTTCAATCAGGCATTGAGGAAACTCCCATCTCAGTCTCCTCCCCCGGATGAGATTCCAGCGAGCTCAAGCCTAATTAAAGTTATTCGTCGGGCTCAGGCAGCGCAAAAAGCACGTGGGGACACGCATTTAGCTGTTGATCAGCTAATTCTTGGCCTTCTTGAAGACTCCCAAATTGGGGACTTGTTGAAAGAAGCCGGTGTTGCTTCAGCCAGAGTGAAGTCGGAGGTCGAGAAGCTTCGTGGGAAGGAAGGAAAGAAGGTGGAGAGTGCTTCTGGGGATACGTCGTTCCAGGCTTTGAAGACTTACGGGCGTGACCTTGTCGAGCAGGCAGGAAAGCTTGATCCGGTAATTGGCCGAGACGAGGAGATACGGAGAGTTATTAGAATTCTGTCAAGGAGAACCAAGAACAATCCGGTTCTCATTGGAGAGCCTGGAGTTGGTAAAACTGCGGTGGTAGAAGGTTTGGCTCAAAGGATTGTCAGAGGTGATGTACCGAGTAATCTTGAGGATGTGAGGCTCGTAGCATTGGATATGGGTGCTCTGGTTGCGGGAGCAAAGTATAGGGGAGAGTTTGAAGAGCGGTTGAAGGCTGTATTGAAGGAGGTTGAAGAGGCTGAGGGAAAAGTTATACTTTTCATCGATGAAATTCACCTTGTTCTTGGTGCTGGTCGAACGGAAGGGTCTATGGATGCTGCCAACCTCTTCAAACCCATGCTTGCTAGAGGACAGCTTAGGTGCATCGGTGCAACCACGCTTGAGGAGTATAGGAAATATGTGGAGAAGGATGCCGCATTTGAGAGAAGGCTGCAGCAGGTGTATGTGGCTGAGCCTAGTGTTGCTGACACAATCAGCATCCTTCGAGGTTTGAAAGAGAGGTACGAAGGTCATCATGGTGTCCGGATTCTCGACAGGGCTCTTGTTATGGCGGCCCAGCTGTCAAGCCGATACATTACTGGTATGTACTTAGCTTTCTTGTGGTTCGAAAGAGTTCTTTAAAGACTACTATGACGTAGTGATTGAAATTTCTTCCTTTGTGAATGTTGATGTAATTGCCTTCTTTTTGCTTAGGGCGTCATCTCCCTGATAAGGCCATTGATTTAGTTGATGAAGCATGTGCAAATGTGAGAGTCCAACTTGATAGCCAGCCTGAAGAAATCGATAACCTTGAAAGAAAGCGAATCCAGCTAGAAGTTGAACTTCATGCCCTTGAAAAGGAGAAGGACAAAGCTAGCAAAGCTCGTCTTGTTGAAGTAAGTTTTATGTCTCCAAAGGATGGTTAGGAACTAATTATGGTTTGTTATTTGGGTGTTGTTCTGATTTTTCCCATTTTGAATCTACTGTCTTCATAGGTACGAAAAGAGCTTGATGACTTAAGGGACAAGCTCCAACCTTTGCTAATGAAGTATAGAAAGGAGAAGGAGAGAATTGATGAGATTCGGCGACTGAAGCAGAAGCGTGAAGAGCTCTTGATTGCTTTACAAGAGGCGGAAAGAAGATATGATTTAGCCAGAGCTGCTGACTTGCGATATGGGGCAATCCAGGAAGTGGAAGCTGCAATAGCACAGCTTGAAGGAGACACCGATCTTGAGAACTTGATGTTAACCGAGACTGTTGGACCAGACCATATTGCGGAGGTTGTAAGCCGCTGGACTGGCATACCTGTCACAAGGCTAGGCCAGAACGAGAAAGTGAGATTAATTGGGCTAGCCGAGAGGTTGCACCAAAGAGTGGTCGGACAAGATCAAGCAGTTGGTGCTGTTGCTGAGGCAGTGTTGAGGTCAAGGGCTGGGTTAGGAAGGCCTCAGCAGCCAACAGGGTCATTCCTATTCCTGGGTCCAACTGGTGTTGGTAAGACAGAGCTTGCAAAGGCTCTTGCCGAGCAACTCTTTGATGATGAAAATCTGCTGATTAGGATTGACATGTCCGAGTATATGGAGCAACACTCGGTTTCACGCTTAATTGGTGCTCCACCAGGGTAAGTGTCTTAGCACATCTTATTCTTATTCATTGCGTGTATATGAGAAGAGTGATGCTATTTAGAAGATTTTTGTATAACTACTATGGAACTGGATGACGTGGCAGTTGTATCTATAGAAATCTACTAAATAGAATTACTCATATGATCATATGAGAATAGTTTCTTATCTCATTCCTTGTTGCGATTCTCAGGTATATTGGACATGAGGAAGGGGGACAGCTCACAGAGGCCGTGCGGCGCCGGCCTTATAGCGTAATACTCTTTGATGAAGTGGAGAAGGCACACATCTCTGTGTTCAATACTCTGCTTCAAGTTTTAGATGATGGAAGGTTAACCGATGGCCAAGGCCGCACCGTCGATTTTAGGAATACTGTGATTATCTTGACTTCAAACCTTGGAGCGGAGCACCTCCTTGCTGGACTGATGGGCAAAGTCACGATGCAAGTTGCACGCGATAGAGTACTGCAAGAGGTATGTATTTTGATTCAATGAGGTATATATGTATATAAGGTTTGGTTTTGTGAGGAAATTGGCAGTGAGATATCTTTGTTGGTACTTGACAGGTAAGGAAGCACTTCAGGCCAGAGTTGCTTAACCGTCTTGATGAGATTGTGGTGTTTGATCCTCTCTCGCATGAGCAACTAAGGAAGGTAGCCAGGTTACAGATGAAGGACGTCGCGAGCCGCCTTGCTGAGAGGGGAGTTGCCTTGGCGGTAACCGACGCGGCGCTGGACTATGTGTTAGCGGAAAGTTATGATCCGGTTAGTATCCTTGTGTCCTTAAGGCCGAAATCTGGGTTACTTTTAGCTTGCATCAAGATACTGATACTGATACTGGTACTGAACAACGGTATGTTTTCTTTGTTTTCAGGTTTATGGTGCTAGACCTATCAGGAGGTGGCTGGAGAAGAAGGTGGTGACAGAGCTCTCAAGAATGCTTATAAGGGAAGAGATTGATGAAAACTCAACTGTTTATATAGATGCTGGGCCAAATGGGAGTGAGCTGGTGTACAGGGTGGAGAAAAATGGAGGGTTTGTTAATGCAGCCACTGGCCTGAAAACAGATGTGTTGATTCAAATCCCCGATGGCCCAAGAAATGATGCTGCTCAGGCGGTAAAGAGGATGAAGATCGAGGAAATCGATGAGGGCGATGAGATGGATGACTGAAATTGTTCTTTTGGGAATGATGCAACGTAAATGAGCTTTTGCTGGGTGTTTTTTTTTCCTTTAATTTGTAAAAAAAGGTTTGTAGTACTTTTGAGTGATGCATGTAAGGGGGAGTTCATCCCTTAAAATCTCTTTTTCTTCTTTGGCATGGTGTATTTTCCGGTGAATTGACGTCCATTTTCAGGGAATGGACCGTTCTGAATATCTATTAATTTTGATGGATGGAGTTCATGCTTTACCTTGGCCTCCAATGCAAAATGCTTGGGTATAATCAAATATGGGAAAAAATATTTCTTTCCTACTTAATTAACCAGTGTGATATTTGATGTGATCTTTGAAGTGGGTTTTTTTTTTTTAATGTGATCTTTGAAAGAGATGCCATGAAGGTAGGTTATCAAGAAAGTAAATTCCAGTCCAGCTTATTACTCTCGAGTTGGTCATTTCATCAAAGGTATTCACCAGGATTTGATTTATTTCAGAACTTATTCTTTCGTCCATGTGTCCAGAGCTTTCAATGAAGTAGCTCATGTTTTAGCAAAATCTGCAGCTGCTGCATTTCTAGATGATGTTTGGCTATAAGATATTCTTTTATGTATTTATGAGATTATTACCAGGGAACGAGTCCCGACTCCTTAGATCCTAAATTCTTGTAATTTTGGGATCAGTTTTTTTTTTTTTTTTTTTTTTTTAATTTTTTAACAGTGATATTTAGATACAATAATTTGTGACAAAATGGCTGTTCTATTTTATGTTGGATGATGAAAAATTGATTACGTGTGTCGCACTTGACCATTTTGACAAAAAAATTCTTTTAAAAAACCTTCATTATTTTTAATAAGAAAACCAAAAAAAAATTAATAGAGCAAAAAAAAAAAAAAAAAAATCTTTTTAATAGCAAATAGAAGAAGAAAAAAAAAAACTGACACACTTGACCATTTAGACAAAAAAATTCTTTTAAAATACCTTTATTTTTTTTAATAAGAAAACCAAAATAAAGATTAATAGAGTAAAAAAAATAAAAACAAAAATCTTTTTAATAGCAAATAGCAGAAAAAAAAACTAAATTAAGAAAGAAAAAAAGAAAAGAAAAAGAAAAACAAAGTCTAAAGGTTGCCCAACCCAACCCGCCACCCCACCCTTGGGGGCACCCACCACCCCTGGCTTGCTGTGGTGGGTGGTCCCCCCACCCCTTTTTTTTAAGTTTTTTTTTTTTTTTTTTTTTTTTAATAAAAATATTTTGTTTTTTAATGTGACGTGATACCAATGGACATTGCAAAATTATCCTCGAATTCAATCGAATAACCCATTTCAAATTCGCTAAAAACTTGTGCAATTAAAATTGAAAAAAAAATAAAAATCCTTGAGGTGTTATTTAAAATGGCGATTTGACTTAGAAATTTATCTTAAATTTTTTCAAAATAAAATTGGGGTGATTCAGCCGTCCCCTATCTTCAGTTTATTTTATTTATTTATTAGGTTAGTTTTTTTATTAATTAATAATTATAAAGGATAAATATAGTTTTTCAATAGTTAAACTGAGGTATTTTCAAAAGATTTTAGTCAAATTAGTCACATGATTCATTTTTATCCATTTTAACAATTAACGGTAACAGAGTGGCCTTTTTATCATAAAATATTAGTTTGATATATCAAAGCGTCATATCTGTCAATTCACGAGACTTTTATACAATTGGCCGGTTGTTCAAGTGGATTAAGTATATTTTTGCCATGAAATAATTAAGAGAAATTAAAAAGTCAGATTTCTGGTTTAATTATTTTATTTATTATATTATTTTTCATTAAATATTGACTCGTTAAACAGTAATTTTTAAATGACATTATAAACCCTATTTACAAAAGTAAAATGACAAAAACCCAACAAGATCACAGGCCAAGCTACCTTAACCAAAGCCCAGCTCCACCGTAAACGGTCCTTACAGGCTTACACTTCCTGGAGCATGCGGCGGACAACAGTTGGATGAGCATGTTCCGCATAGCATTGTGAGTTATGTTTGTTTTTATTTCGTTGTGACCGAAAATAATAATTAAATTGTATTTTTTTTGTTGTTGTCTGTTGTGATTGAAAATAATATTTAAATTGAAAATAATTGTGACTTATGCACCTTTTGTTTTGACGTAAAATGGTTTCCGTCGTAAAATATTTTCGACGAAATCATTTTCAGAAAAAAATAATTTTCTCGAAAACATTTTCCAGCGTTTGGTTCGCACGAAAAAATTACGAGAAGTGAAAATACAACTGTCGCCGGAATCCGGCAACATCTAGTCACCGTTGCCGGATTCCGTTAGAACTCCTCCGGAATCGGTCAGATCTGGCCGGATCCCGGCCATTTTGGCCAGATCAGGCCGAATCTCGGCCATTGTGGCCAAATCCGTGATCCGGTCGGATTCCAGACATTTTGGCTAGACCCGGCCGGATCCTGACATTTGGGCCAAATCCATCCAGATCAGTGGCCGGATTCGGACATATCCGGCCAGATCCCATCAGGTCCAGCCGGCTTCTGACCATGGCCGGATTCTGGTCCGGCGACGGTGACCGGGTGTGCCGTATTTCCGGCGCCGACAGTATTCCTATGACTGGATTTCGGCGCCGGCACTATTCCGGTGGCCGGATGTTGCCGGATTCCAACGATCGACTATTGCCAGATTCTGGCAATTGGATATCAAACTTGCTTGTAAAGACGAAAAGTATAATTTCGAAAAACGATTTACGGTTTTTAAAACTGTAAATCGTTTTCAAAAAATTAAAGAAGCTTTTACGGTCAAACCGAAAATAATTTTCGTTGACCATTATTTTCGCCCTTACCAAACACTGTAAAATACCGAAATTATTTTACGCCGAAACAAACGGAACATTAAAGTAATAGAATCCCAATCATATATATAATGTGGTAGTGCACTTGTAGTGCACCATGAGTATTTCGAGCATTTTCCATATATAATAGCTTCAACTAGCCTAAAGATTCAATGAGTGAAAACAAGTTTATAATAAGTAGCTATTATTTGGGTATTTATTTGTGTGAGAAACCCTCTTCCAATATATTTAATTTTAAGATTTTTCAGTAAAAGAAAAAATCGTGGCTTGGTTTGGTAAAGTCTTGGGAGGTGTTTTTGGTTATGGGGTTTTGAAAAATGTTTCGGAAAAAGTAAAAATTGAGAATTATTTTAATAGGGGTTACATTTGTAAAAATGTTGGATGGAAGGTCTACAAAAGAAAATTTATTTGATAAAATTTACAGAAATGTTTTTGAAAAACAAAAAACCGATAAGTGTTTCTAAAAATTAAAAAAAAAAAAGGTTTAAAAAAGGAGTTGTTGGAGCTAGTCTGTGCGGTGGTGGCAGCCACTAATAAGAGTCTACAAGCGGTTATGATTAGTGGTTATTGGTATTATTGCCTCTAATCGTAATCACAACTGCCTTTAGTGATTATCATATTCATGTAACCGTAAAAGTTACGCCTTAGGCGGTTAGTAATTTGAAAATAACCGCTGGTTAACGGTTTTAAAATAATTTTCGGTTAGCAGTTATTAGAAACTTCAAATCGCATTGCCTAACTACTTTTTAGGTATGGGTTATTTTGCTTATTTTAGTATTTTCGGCCTATTTGAGCTTATTTTAGATTTTTTTTTTGAAGCTGTTTTGAGTGCTTTTAGCCTCTTTGTAAGACTTTTTTTTTTTTTTCCTGTTTAGTAGAACTGATGTTGAAAAGAAAAAACAGCAACAATATAGCAACAAATTGTAAAAATAATAATAATAATAATAAAGCAAATTACAGGAATTCACTCAGCCACTCAATAAACACACAAACGCCTAAAAAAGATACTCATTTCTTCTAAAATTTCTCACTTTCCACTCAAGTGGACTCAAAGCAAGTCTTTCTAATAGAGATCCAAAGGCTGTAAACCATATTTTGGATACTGAGATCGTTATGAAATGCATTTTTTTTTTCATGTAAAAACAAAGATTTAATTAAAAATAATTTTTTTTTTAATTTTTTTTAGAGTTATATTTACCCTTCCTTAGATAAAAAATAAAAAAATAAAAAACTAAATTCATCACTTCTAGAACACGTACGTATCCTGTGGCCTCTATAGGGACCCAAACGTGGGGCCTACATTCTTATGTGACATGTGGCATGTTCTCATAACAGAGTAGCAAGTCGTTAGTTTTGGAATTAGTAAAAAGTGATGATGTGATATAATGTAAAAAAAATTATATAGAAAAGTAAAAAAGTTTTGTATTGTAGTGAATTTTTTTTATTTAAATAGTAATAAAAAATTATTGATATAATATAAAAAGTGCAAAAAGTGAGAATATTTTAATGTTGATTGTTATTAGAGAACGTGAGAAAGTGAAAAAAAAAATAAAAAAAATGATTGCATCCCATTGTCGTGGCATGGTAAGTTCATTGTCAAACAAGCCCATTGCTTACTGCGTTCTACTTAAAAAGACAAAAAGATCAGTTGGTATCTAATTGGTTACCTTTGTTAATGAGGCAAAAGGTTTAGGTGGGAGGAGTAATGTTTGCACCATTGGTAGCACCAATGATGTTATGGACAACTATTTATCTCAAAAATTTATTGTGCCGTTTTTCTCGGTAGAATTATCTACCAAAATTGTTGTGCAGATAATATGTAAATGTTTGCGTATGACAGACAAATGTTTAATTTCATTCTCTTACACATCTTCAGATAAAAAATGTATAAATTCACTATTAAATTTTTGATATTCTATGTGGGTTACCACTTCCCAGTTGGAATGCTTTGATTCAACTCCATACAAAATCACTCCATACCATTGAAGGGGTTGGGGGGTTTTGCCAACAAAAGCGAAGACGAAGGAGAAGAATTAAGATGATGTCCACCATGACCGCAAAACGACGACAATTTGTGGCCACCAGCGTATCAAACTTCATGGGTAATGACTGAGAACGCACACACTTTCAAAGTCCGTTAACTTCAACGTTTTCTTTTTGAAAAAATATAAAAAACTCTTTAAGCTAATAGCTTATTTTAAAAAAGATCTAATTTTTAAGGTGTGTTAAATTGACGTATCAAATTATCAAATTGTGTCAAAAAAAAGCCACTTTGGTAGTTATATTCCCACAATATTCTTGCCATATTTCATATTTTTAATATTTTATTAAAAAAATAATAAAATTTAAAAATCAAGAAATTATATATATATATATATATATATATATATATATATATATATATATATATATATATATATATCAGAAGGGGTGGCCGGCCATCCTCATTTTGGCCAATATCAGCCACCCCCAGAGCCAATTTGGCTTGGAGGTAGTTCGCCTATACCCAAATGGCAAAATGAGAGTGGCTGAACCAGCCTCATATATATATTTCTTGACTTTTAAATTATTATTTTTTTAAAAAAAATAAAATTTTATTATGTTTTAATAAAAAATATGGCATGTGACAAATGTATTATACAGGGGTGGAGGGAGGGGGGTCGAGAGGGGGCAAATGCCCCCCTTCACCTTCTGAAAAAAATTCCTACTCTTGGTAAAAAAAAAAAATTATGCCCCAAGTCCCTTGGAATGCCCACCCCCTCAACATCTCATCAATGGGCAAACTTGCCCACCCCTTGCCAGTTGCCACGAGTTTTTTTTTTTTTTTTTTTTTTTGTTATGACTGAGATAACTACAGTCTACAGAAGTGGTGAAAGGGACGAAGGTTGAAGACGACTCAGCCCAACTTTTTTAATTTCTCTCAAACGCACCGTTTGGAAATTAAAAGTGTAAAAAAATAAGTCATCAATAAGCTATAACACTTACCGTACAGGCTACAACTAATCGCAGGCTAAAGTTATAAAAGTAAGAGTCATCAATACATCGTTTGTCATAACTGAGCGTGTTGGGGATAAAATTAACCCCAGAGACACGTGGATTCAGAAACATCTCGGAGTTACGTCTCGGACACTCGTTACTGCCCGTTTAGAAATACTTTTTGGACGTTCGTTACAACCCGTCTCGGAGTTAAGTCTCGGACACTCGTTCCGACCCAGCAAAGAAAAGATCGTCTAGGTATAAAGACGTCTCGGTCTTAACATTCCAGGTTATGGTATATAGAATATCCCGAGATCTCCTAGTCTGAACGGAGCGAACATATCTCGGATATTTTTGTCTCGGAGTAATAACGCCTCGGGGTGATATCGAGTCGGTGTGATATCGCCTCGGGGTGATATCAATTCGGTGTGACAACGTCTCGGCTTTACACAACCCTGTTATGGTGCGGCGATATCCCGAGATCTCCAAGTCGGAGCGAACATATCTCGGGTATCATCACCTCGAAGGTTGGCTGAAGTATGCCACAGTCGTCTTAGAATGCGATAAGGATAGAATCCCAAAAGATCAGGGATAAACCACAATTCCATAATTAATGGGATAAGGTAGTTATTGATACGGAATCAAGTTTAAAGAGGTACAAAGACAATTAACTTCGGACTCTACAATCTCATTCGAATTCCCTGAAGATAAGGTTAAAGTTCAACCAAGCTAGGACTCAAACTCCTAATTCAACTAGGCGTCAGGAATTCTGGTAAGACCGCAAGTCCGGCCTATAAATAAGACCGTCGTACCAGGTATGAGACTACGAATTCTCTGAGCTCTTGAGATTGAAAACACTCTTCAGAAAATTGATTTGAACTAACTTAGGCATCGGAGTGGGCGTAGTCGGCACCCCCGACGAGTCTTTGTTCTTTTTGCAGGATCAAAGTTGTAGATCAGGATCAGCAGCGAATCACCAGGCGACACGTCACCATACCAGAAACTGTACCAACAGTTTGGCGCCGTCTGTGGGAAGCGATAAGTTGTTCTTACGAAAAACAAATCCGTGATGGTGACTACGAGACGTTCCAAGTCGGTTCAAAACGACGCACGAGAAGAGGTGCCGCCTACCAGCCGAGAAGATGTTCGTGGAAAAGCAGAATCTGCTGGACTAGAGGCCAGAATAACCCAACTGAGTCAACAGTTGGCCCAGGCACAGAAGAATGTGTAGGATTTGCTGGCTCAGAATGCGCTGCTCCTAGCTGCTCAGACTCCGCCGCCATTCAATCATGATGCAGTCGAAGGGACAAACCTTGGTGGCAACCCCGAAGGGTCAGGAGAGAAAGCCGGGCCGCGGAACGAAGACCATGGAGAGCCCGTCAATCCGGTTCCACCAACAGAATCAGAAAGGAGGTTGCAGAAGATGGTCCAGGACCTGGGCGCAAAATATGATGTACTGTAAAAACAATTGATCAGAAGCGTGATGGGAAGGAGTCTCTCATGGACAACCTCTTTCAGCACAAGGAGTCGATATTCACCGAAGAAGTATCCAACTTCGATCTACCCGGAAGATTCAAGGTACCTGATATTCCTGTTTTTTCAGGCAGTGAAGATCCGGTGGAGCACTTGGACAATTTCCGATCCCATGTCTCCCTGGACAAGACACCAGATGCTGTGGCATGCCGAGCTTTTCCTCTCACTTTGTCAGGAAAGGCCTGAGCCAGCCCACCGAGGTCGATTGATTGTTTCGACGCCCTTGGAAGGAAATTCCTGGCCCAGTTCGTGTCCGGGAGAGCTAGAAGAAAACCCCGAGGATACCTACTCTCTGTACAGTAGGGGCCAAACGAGTCTCTAAAAGACTATCTATGGAGATTCAACCAGGAAAAGCTAGACACAGAGAGTGCACCAGATGATTTCATCTACGGAGCAATCTTCCAAGGCTTGAAGAAAGATGGACCTCTGATGGCAGAACTGGCGTTGAAACCACCAAAAGATCTTCATACCTTTATGGTAAAGATGGACAGGTACATCAATCAGGAAGAAACGCTCCGAGCCCTTCTCGATAACTCCCAGCAACAGCAACAGCCATCCACCGAGAAGCCCAAGAAAAAGAAGAATCCTGAACCCATACAGGACGCCAGTCCCGGAGAATACAAGAAGGTGAAGAAGAATTTCGGAGATTACAAGTGGACACCATTGAACGCCTCTCTCACCGAGGTGCTTATGGAACTCAAAAAAGATCCGAATTACCAGAGACCGAGACCCATTCCAGGAGATCCACCCCCACGCTTGGCTCACAAATACTGTGCCTTCCATGATTCATATGGTCATCTGACCGAGCAGTGTGTATCATTGAGGCAATTGATCTAGAAATTCATCGAGAATGGGAAACTAGTCCGATTTCTCGTCAATGAGAGGAATCATCAGGACCGAGACCACTATCCGCGGCCAAGGAGGGAGGAGGATCGGAATGAAAGGAGGAATTATCAACCGAGACAAGAAGAAAGAAGAGGAAGAAGCCGAGAACCAGCACCTCGACCTCGGAGGGATGAAGGAAGGGAGAGAAGTAGGAGCAGACCTTGGGTGGCGCAGCAAGGTAATCTCCCTATCATCCACACTATCTCGGGAGGATTTGGAGGAGGAGGTGAGTCCAGCTCGGCTCGGAAGGCGTATGCCAGACAGCTGGATGATTTCGAGGTATATTTGGTCCAGAAGCCTCCAAAGTCTCGGAAATATAACCCTCTGGTTATAGGGTTCTCTAATGATGACTATGCTGGGGTCTCACTTCCGCACACAGACGCCCTTGTGATCACCTTGACCATAGCAAATTATCAGACCCGGGGGATCCTCGTTGACAAAGGGAGCTCGGCTGATATTCTGTTTAAATCAGCTTTTGATTACATGGGAGTTCCACGAGAAAAGGTGATCCCGGTCTCATGCCAGTTACAGGGTTTCGCTGGAGAAAATGTGCTGCCTCTCGGTTCTATTGATCTACCTGTAACGGCAGGGACTTATCCGAGGCAAAAGGTCATTATGGTGAAGTTCCTGATAGTTGACAGAGTCTCGGCCTATAATGCCATCATAGGGCGGACAGCTCTCAACGACTTCAAAGCTGTGACTTCAACACCGCATCTCAGCATGAAGTTTCCAACAGAAGAAGGAGTTGGAGTGGTTAAAGGAGACCAGAGGGAGGCTAGGCGTTGCTACAATCTATCCTTAAAAGACACTCCGAGGCAGCACAATCTGGGTGAGAAAACTAAGGAAGATGGAAAATAGCAATCACCGTTGGGGGAGCCTGTGGAAGCCTTGGAGGAGTTCGAGATAGGTGACTCAGGGAAGAAAGTTTATATAGGCTCACAACTCCCTCAACCCATGAAGGAAGATCTGGTGGCGTTCTTGAGGAGCAATAATGACGTATTTTCCTGGAGCCATGAAGATATGCCGGGGATTGATCCCTCGGTTATTGTCCATAAGCTAAATGTGGACCCAAATCATCGCCTTGTGAAACAGAGAAGGAGGGCTTTTGCAGCCGAACGAAACATGGCTGTTGCGGAAGAGGTAGAGAAGTTGCTGAAAGCTGGATTCATCCGAGAGGTGGATTATCCCGAGTGGCTGGCCAATGTGGTGCTGGTAAAGAAGTCTAATGACAAGTGGAGGATGTGCGTAGATTTCACTAACTTGAATAAAGCATGTCCGAAGGATAGCTTTCCTCTGCCTCGGATAGATTTATTGGTGGATTCGACGGTCGGACACGAGCTCTTAAGCTTTATGGATGCCTTCTCGGGATACAATCAGATCCACATGGAAGAAGCAGACCAAGAAAAAACTGCCTTCATCACAGACCGAGGGCTTTACTGCTATAAGATAATGCCCTTCGGTCTGAAGAACGCGGGAGCCACGTATCAGCGACTTGTGAACCGGATGTTTCAAAATCAAATTGGCCGAAACGTTGAAGTATACGTAGATGACCTGCTGGTTAAAAGTATCCGGGAAAACAGACACATAGAAGACCTCCGAGAGACTTTTCGGATTCTAAGAGAATACAACATGAAGCTCAACCCCACCAAGTCTGCCTTCGGAGTTTCTTCAGGAAAGTTTTTGGGGTTCATGGTGTCACAGAGGGGCATTGAAGCTAATCCAGAGAAGGTCAGGGCCGTCCTTGAAATGGAAGCACCGAGGACAACAAAGCAACTCCAACGGCTGACAGGAAGGATTGCGGCTCTGAATCGGTTCATATCAAGGTCAACAGATAAGTGTCTTCCTTTCTTTAAGATTTTACGAAAAGCATTTATGTGGAGTGAGGAGTGTGAGGAGGCTTTCGGGAAGTTAAAGGAATACCTAGCCAACCCACCACTGTTGAGTCGCCCAACCGAAGGGGAGATACTTTATCTCTATTTGGCCGTATCTCCCTCAGCGGTAAGCTCGACGCTAGTCCGAGAAGATTCAGGAGTTCAGAAACCAGTTTACTTTACAAGTAAAGCATTGCATGGCGCGGAAGAAAGGTATCCTCAGATCGAGAAGTTGGCATTTGCTTTGATTATTTCAGCCAGAAGATTGAGGCCATACTTTCAGGCTCACGCTATCAGAGTTCTAACCGAGTATCCGATGAAAAAGGTTTTGCAAAAACCTGACCTCTCGGGAAGATTAGTCAACTGGGCGATGGAACTCGGACAAATTGATATCGAGTTTCATCCTCGGACGGCTATCAAAGGACAGGTTCTGGAAAATTTCCTGGTAGAATTCTGCAACATTCCTGAAGCAGAAGAACTTCCTAAGAAGTCAACCTGGGTTGTTTTTGTAGATGGCTCTTCCACACAGGGCAAAAGCAGAGTAGGAGTCCTCCTCAGGAATCCCGAAGGACAAGAGTTCGGTTTTGCTGTAAAACTGGACTTCATCACAATGAACAATGAAGCTGAGTACGAAGCGGTGATAGCAGGTTTGGCTTTATCCCGAGAGATGGGAGCAACTAATGTCGAAATCTGGAGTGACTCTCAGGTGGTCGTAGGCCAAGTCCAAGGACAATTCGAAGCACAAGAAGACCGAATGGCCAGGTATTTGGAAGAGGTATAGCGATTCCAATCCTATTTCGAAAGGTTCGTCATCACAAAGATACCTTGAGAGGAAAACATTTGAGCCGATGAGTTCTCGAAGATTTCCTCGGGAACAGATAAGGATATCGAAGCATCTAGAAGGCAAATTATTGTTCTGACCGAGCCGTCGATAGCCCCGACGGACAACGTTATGGAAGCAGATTCAGCACCAGATGAACCAGAATGGGCAAGGGACATTATCCAGTTCCTCAGAAATGGGTTGTTGCCCGAAGACAAGGTCGCGGCTCGGAGGGTGAAGATACAAGCAGCACGGTTTTGCCTTCTCGGGGAGATACTGTACAAAAGAGGATATTTCGAACCCCTGCTCAAATGCCTCTCCAAGGCCGAGTCGAATTATGTTCTTAGGGAGATCCATGAAGGTGTGTGCGGAGACCACTCAGGAGGAAGGATGTTGGCGCAAAAAACCATCCGAGCAGGTTATTATTGGCCTACGATCAAAAAACATTTGGCTCTTCTCGTCAAAACCTGTGACAAGTGCCAGAGGTTCTCAAGAATTATGAAAGTAAGTCCCGAGAAGCTCACCCCCCTCACTTCTCCATGACCATTTGCGAAATGGGGGGTGGATATAGTTGGCCCAATGCCGGTAGGGAAAGGTGGACGTAAGTTCTTGGTTGTA
Source organism: Alnus rubra (assembly GCA_028654335.1). Taxonomy (NCBI): domain Eukaryota; kingdom Viridiplantae; phylum Streptophyta; class Magnoliopsida; order Fagales; family Betulaceae; genus Alnus; species Alnus rubra. The sequence continues at coordinate 434,624 of JAJPGS010001816.1, forward strand.
GCTGTAGACTATTTTACTAAATGGGCGGAAGCAGAAGCATTAGCAGCTATAACCACAGCGAATATTATAACTTTCCTCTAGAAGTCGGTGGTGTGCCGGTTTGGGATTCCTCATGCTTTCGTCACGGATAATGGGAAACAGTTTGACTGTGAACCATTTCGAAAGTGGTGTTCGGAGCTCCGTATCCGAAACCATTATGCTTCGGTACTATACCCAAAGGTAAATGGTCAGGTAGAGGCGACGAATAAGACCCTGGTAAAGACTCTGAAGAAAAAGCTTGATAAGAAGAAAGGAGCATGGGTTGAATATGTTCCAGAGGTGTTGTGATCGTACCGAACCACAAGAAGAACTCCAACAGGCGAGACACCATTCTCACTTACGTATGGAACCGAGGCGGTGATACCAGTCGAAGTAGGATCTCCAAGCTTCCGTGTAGCTCACTACAATCCAGGACTCAACGACGAAAAAGCTAAGGTACACCTGGATCTTTTGCAGGAGAAAAGAGACGACGCTCACGTCACATGGGCAGCATATCAGAATCGAACGGCTCGGTACTTTAACAAACAGGTGGTACCCAGAAAGTTCCAGCTCGGAGATTGGGTACTCAGGAAGGTGAGCTTAATGACGAAAGATCCAGCAGAAGGCAAAATGGGACCCGGATGGGAAGGTCCCTATAAGGTAGTAGGATGCCATCAGAAGGGAGCTTATCGCTTAATGACCGAAACAGGGAAGATACTCCCAAGATCATGGAATGCCGAGCACCTGAAGAAATATTTTATGTAATTTATTGCTTTTTCCAAACAATTTCATATTCAATAAAGAATGTTTACTTCCAGTACATATTAACAATTGCAGAAATCCAAGAATCAATCTGAGTTATACTTAGAAAAGAATCCACTTGCATCCTTTCCTCGAACAACCCGAGAGGGTCATGGAAAGGATGCAGTAGAAAGAAATCCCTCGATAAGGGGTTATGGGAAGACTGAGAATGTCCGAAGCTTCTCGGTTAGTCCAACACCGAGAACGAGAAAGAACAGAGAGTCTCCTAGATTCGAAAGAAATCCCTCGATTAGGGGTTATGGGAAGACTGAGAATGTCCGAAGCTTCTCAGTTAGTCCAACACCGAGAACAAGAAAGAACAGAGAGTCTCCTAGATTCGATCAATCTATGAGCAGCAGTCCGGGATAGCATGGAAGCACTTCTCCTCCCTAAAGATGATCAAGCTACATCAGCGTCCATCTGACTCCCCACCTCGAACGACTCGAAAGAGTTATGGTGGGGATGCTCGGGAAAGAAATTCGCCCGAATCCTTTCCTTGAACAACCCGAAAGGGTCAGGGAAAGGATATAAAGGGTTGAAACCCCTCGGTTGGGGGTTTCCGAAGGATGAGGACTAGAATCCGCCCGATTCCTTTCCTCGAACAACCTGCAAGGGTCATGGAAAGGATACAAAGGGTTGAAACCCCGCGGTTGGGGGTTTCCGAAGGATAAGGCTAAGGATATCCAAAGAAGAATCCACCCGGATCCTTTCATCGAACAGCCCGAAAGGGTCAGGGAAAGGATACAAAGGGTTGAAACCTCCCGGTTGGAGGTTTTCGAAGGATAAGATGATGGATATCCCGATTAGAATCCGCCCGAATCCTTTCCTCGAACAACCCGAAAGGGTCAGGGAAAGGATTCAATGGGAAGAAACCCCTCGGTTGGGGGTTTCCGAAGGGATAAGATTAAGAACTGGTTCAAATCCTTTCCTCGGACGACCTGAAAGGGTTATGGAAAGGATACCACGACAAAGTTAGAAGATCTAAAAGAAAAGAGCATTCAAGATAGTCTATTCCTCAGATGACTTGAAGAGACTACAGAAAGGATATCAAAGTAAAAGGCTCCTCCGGATGTTATGATTATTCAAGATCAAAGAAGAGAGAATCAAAAGGTAAGGGTTTCATTCAAAAGATTTCATTTCATATTTGATGTCCTTTACAGGTTGATAAAAAGAAAAAGAAAGAAAAAGAATTCAGGCCAGAGGACAGCTTCTAGCTTGCAGGATCGTCAAGGGGATCCTCTCGGGGGTCCGGTGCGTCGTCATCCCAACTTGGAACATCTGGCATGAAGTCTTTACCGAATTCATCCATTTCTAAGATTGCTCTCTCAGGAAACCCAACCAGTAGCGGTCCAACTGTTTCAGGATCAAATTTATATTGGGGATTCGTTACCAAAGTTCGAAAGTTTTCGAAACTCCAATTACATCCCCGAGCCCAACTCTGGTCCCGAAGGAACGGCACATAGCTCAATTGTTTCAGATAGCGCTTGAGTTTTGCCCGATTCACGTCGTATCTAGCTCTAAGCCCAATTAAGAGGCTCTCCGAGTGATCCTGCGCTTAGAAGCCTTGTTTCTCTCGGCCTCAAGTCGTTCAAATTCAGCCTTTAGTTTATCCTTTTCGGCTTCGGCATTCAGAGCATTTTTGTACGCTTCGAAGCATTCGTTCTGGACGGCCGACAAACGAATGGACAACTGGTCTGAACGATCCAGCTCGGTAGAAAGGCTTGCAACAGAACGTGTGTACCGCTCATTGGCCTCCAGTACTTCTTTCTTCAAACGAGCATTGGCAGAACGCATCTCGGATATAGTCGAGTCCCGAGATGCGAGTTCCTCATCCTTAGATTGAAGAAGGGCCTTCAGTGCCGTAACTTCCTTCTCCAAGCCCGAGATGCGAGCTTGCACTTCGAGGGCAGGAGTAGGAGGGGGCACCGGACGATTTTCATACTTCTGCCAAAGAGCTGTCATCTTCACAAGAAGCTATGAAGAGAAAAGTAAGCAAATTCAGATTCAAGAACCGAAAATTGGATAGAAGGAAAAAGCCTGGATTCAGGAACTTACCTGATAATGAGAGATAAGAATGCCTTGAGCAATCTTCTCGGGGGAAGAATCCCCTGCATTTCCCAGATACCCCTTGGGAATTAGGTTCTTTATGGCCTCCATTGGGTGACCCAGAAGGCCTCTGCCCAAAACTTCAAAGCCGGCTGAGACCCTAGAGGAAGAGCTGGGACCCACAGGAGGTACAGCCCCCGTATTTGGGGCCGCATCGGACTCATCAGACCTTAATATGGAAGAGCTGGCCTCAACACGAGACCCACTCCTGGTAGAAGACTCGGGAAGCACACCCGCCTCAGGAATGACGTTCTCGGAGTCAACCCGAGACCCTTCAGGTACTCCGATATGGGTAGTTGTTTCGGGTTGATTTGCACCCTGTACTTCAAGTGCGGCGCCCGGCATATCCTGATCAACCGCTTCCCGAGAAGTTCTCGGCCCTTCGATATTTTCAACCTCAGGTGTTCCAGTATGAGTTTCAGGTTGTACAAGTGTAGAAAATGGTGCTTGGGGGGTGGCATGCCCCATTTCACAGTTGTCCTTGGGAGGTGGTGGAGTTTCTGGGCGTTCCGAGGAAGGAGTCCGAGGAGTAACTTCGGCCTCAAACTCTTCGATAAAAGGCTCATCTCGAGGGGTGCCACCATCTTCATCCCTCTCTTTAAGAGATTCATCACCTGAAGGAGCGGGCTCTTGATGCACCTCCTCGGCATTAGAAGGTCTTATAACCGCCTTGCCCCACATCCGCTCGGCCTCCGAGATCTTTTCAGCAATTCGGTCCTGGGCTGTGAACTTCCGCTTTCTGGCCGGATGTTTTACCCTGCGCGTGACTTGTATGTCTCGGGCCTCAGGAACTGTTTCATCTCCTTCTCCAGATCTCTCTAGTTCTGGGGCCGTCACCGTAGAAGTTCTGAGAGGAGGTTCCTCAAAAGAAGTTTCTGCACCCTGTTCACCCTGGTACGATGCCTCGGAGCCGGACTCATCCCTTAAAACAAAGGAAGGAGCAGCACTAGCTTCTGGTGTAGGGGAAACTTCTGGAACGAAACCCCGAAAACTTGCAGATCCCTCTTCAACGTTTACTCCAGATGACGGTACCAAAGGGGGAGTTCTCCTTGCACCCAAGGCAGCTAGAGGAATGTTCTGTTTCTTCCGCAAAGGGACATCTTCGGGAACTTCTTCGGCACTTTTAAATGGCCTCTTCTTAGTAACAGGTCTCGGAGATGGAGGGGCATCATTCCTCTTCTTAATAGCCCCTCTCTTGGTAATAAGCTGTTTGTCTCTCGGGATGTCGTATCCGAGAAATTGCCTTAAGTTCTCCTCGGTGACAAGATTGTCAAAATCAACTTCCTCAAATTTGTCAGCCTTGACCCTAACTGCGGACCACCCACTTATCTTCTTGACATCCTCCTGGTCGGATACGCTGAGTGAAGGGTGGTCGCTGCGGTTAGGTCGTAGCAATTGCCAGGTCCGAGGCATCCTACGGTTCTCGGGCAGAAGAGTACCTTCAGGGCATTCCCACTCCCCAGAAACTCTGAATAATTGCATTTCCCAGAACTTGTTGTTTGTTAGCCCACTCTTGAGCTTGATGAAGATAGGCGGGTGACGAACACACAGTTCAATCATTCCCACTGAAGTTTGCCTCGGTCTGTAGATGTTGAAAAATTGCAGGATCTTCATCTCCTTCTTCAGCACGAGCCTCCAAAGGATGTACGAAGCGAACAAATACCTCCAGGCATTAGGCATGATCTGACTGGGTGCAACCATCAGAAAAAGGACGAAATCCCGAGCAATCTCCAGAAATGGTAATCGTAGCCCAGCAAGAAACATCCTTTCAAACAAGGTGATGTCGCCGCCATTGATAAGCCGAGACTCAGGTGCTTGGTAAAACATCCTCATTGTTGGAGGAATGTCGTAGTTCAGACGAAGCACACCCTCATGCTTCGCAAAAAGGGCAGTTTCCACCCTACTCTCCAGGGGAGAGAGATTCACGAAGCCGTCAGACCTTTTTGTCCGAGCCCGAGACGTAGCAGGAACAGTCGAAGCAGCCTTCTTAGGAGCCATTGAAAAAGAAGAAGAGAAGAAACAGAGGATACAGAGAAAGAAAAGAGTTTAAGAAGAAGGCGACAATGGAGGATCGAGAGAGAGAACAAGTAAAAGTCGAGGAATGAACAGTGAAAGTGTTCCAAACTTTAAATACCCCATCCCCTATGTGTCCAAAATATCAAAGAGCGCCATCATTTCGAGATCTCCGAAAATTGAAAAGGCGCGCGTTCCGTATTCAAGAATTAAATGCGCTACCTCGATAGTACCGTTACATGATGACAAAGGACGGCGGTTCAGAGCTGACGTCGTCATTGAAAAAAGAAGCGGCAACGTTTAAATGTTTGAACTGTTGAAAAGACGCGCCCTTCACAGTAGCAGGTACAGGTTGGCAGGTGGAAAATAATTCTCTTATTTCCATTTATTTCTAAAATTAGAGAATTAGGGGGGTAAATGTTGGGGATAAAATTAACCCCAGAGACACGTGGATTCAGAAACATCTCGGAGTTACGTCTCGGACACTCGTTACTGCCCGTTTAGAAATACTTTTCGGACGTTCGTTACAACCCGTCTCGGAGTTAAGTCTCGGACACTCGTTCCGACCCAGCAAAGAAAAGATCGTCTAGGTATAAAGACGTCTCGGTCTTAACATTCCAGGTTATGGTATATAGAATATCCCGGGATCTCCTAGTCTGAACGGAGCGAACATATCTCGGATATTTTTGTCTCGGAGTAATAATGCCTCGGGGTGATATCGAGTCGGTGTGATATCGCCTCGGGGTGATATCAATTCGGTGTGACAACTTCTCGGCTTTACAAAACCCTGTTATGGTGCGGCGATATCCCGAGATCTCCAAGTAGGAGCGAACATATCTCGGGTATCATCACCTCGAAGGTTGGTTGAAGTATGCCGCAGTCGTCTTAGAATGCGATAAGGATAGAATTCCAGAAGATCAGGGATAAACCACAATTCCATAATTAATGGGATAAGGTAGTTATTGATACGGAATCAACTTTAAAGAGGTACAAACACAATTAACTTCGGACTCTACAATCTCATTCGAATTCCCTGAAGATAAGGTTAAAGTTCAACCAAGCTAGGACTCAAACTCCTAATTCCACTAGGCGTCAGGAATTCTGGTAAGACCGCAAGTCCGGCCTATAAATAAGACCGTCGTACCAAGTATGAGACTACGAATTCTCTGAGCTCTTGAGATTGAAAACACTCTTCAGAAAATTGATTTGAACTAACTTAGGCATCGGAGTGGGCGTAGTCGGCACCCCCGACGAGTCTTTGTTCTTTTTGCAGGATCGAAGTTGTAGATCAGGATCAACAGCGAATCACCAGGCGACACATCACCATACCGGAAACTGTACCAACAGAGCGCAACTTTCGTAGGAAACTATGACCATTGATCACGTCGAGTTTTTTTTTTTTTAAAAAAAAAAAAAAAATTAAATCAAATCTACAATATTTACTCATTTACAACTGTAATTGTAAAACAATAAAAGTGAAAGTCTAAACTCAACAAGTCCTGCAACTAGACAGTAAAAACTAAAGGCTCAATTTTTATTTTTATTTTTTGGCAGTGTATCTTTAACAATGACATGACTCTTTGACTTATTATCCGTCCGATCTAGATCATTATTATCCGTCCGATCTAGATCATGACATCTATAACAATGACATGACTCTTTGACTTTTATGTATCTGACGCTATAGATCATTATTATCCGTGTGATTTGGATCATGACATCTATAACAATGACATGACTCTTTAACTTTTATGTATCCAAAAGATGGATGACGCTATAGATCATTAAAAAGAAAAGAAAAGAAAAAAGAAAAAAAGAGGAAAGATGGACGGCGGCACTAGACTGGTCGGTAGCAGAATGTGCTACCAATCGTGCAAGCCCATCTATCGGCTTGGTGCACAGGTCCAGGGAAATGAATTGTTAGTTTGTCACGATTTCAACCGTTAAAAAGGCTCTCCAATATTGAAATCGGATGGAAGGAAAAAATTGTAATATTAGTCAATATGGTTGATTTAATCTGCAAATCGCAAATCATTTTTTGTAATATAAAAAATAATTTAGAAGTTTTCGAGATATGTCAAAACAGGATCCGGCTTTCATGCGGTAGTTTTAAACTACCGCATGGTGCTGTAATGGAAAACGGTATTGTTTTCCACTTAAAAAAATTTGCAAAATTTTTAACAAATTTAAAAATTATAAAAATAATAATAATTAAAAACCAAAAATATTAAAACCAAAAAATACTTAAGGGGTGGCCGGCGTTGCCCAAGGGGGTGGCCGGCCACCCCATTATTGGCCAAGGGGATGGCCAGACCACCCCCTTGGCCGATCTGGGGTGGACGAACCACCCCAATCGGCTTTGGGGGTGGTCCGGCCACCCCCAAAAGGCCAAAAAACAAAAAAAAAAAGAAAAAAAAAAAAAAAAAAAGAAAAAAAAAATTTGGGGTTTGGGGTGGCCGAGTCACCCCCAGATCGCCCATATGGGGTGGTCAAAACCACTCCTAAAAGACCTAGAAACCAAATAAATAAATAAATAAATTTGGGTTTTGGGGGTGGCTCGACCGTATGGAGTGGTCGAAACCACCCCCAGGCCCTTGGGGGTGGTCCGGCCACCCCTAAAAGGCCTAGAAACCAAAAACCAAAAAAAAAAAGGTTTGGGTTTTGAACCACTCCCAGATCGACCGTATGTGGTGGCCGGGCCGACTGGGGTGGTTCGTCCACCCCAGATCGGCCAAGGGGGTGGCTGCCAATAATGGGGTGGTCGGCCACCCCTTAGGCTTTTTTGATTTTAATATTTTTTGATTTTAATTATTATTATTTTTATAATTTTTAAATTTATTAAAAATTTTGCAAATTTTTTTAAGTGGAAAATGATACCGTTTTCCACTACAGCTTAAACTACCGCATTGAAGCCGGATCCGTCAAAATAACAATTTAGTTACTGTAGTTAAATTTCGTTAAAATATTTGATGAATTCGATCAGTGGGCTACATTAGTACCAATAGAATAATAACACATGTCATTTTTAATAAAAGATATTTGTACATTTGTAGATAGTTGTGTATGAAAGGGCAGTTATGCATTTGCCTATTACACATGACTAGGGAGCATCACATTAAGGTCATCTTTGAATTTGAACATGACAACATTACACAATTTCGATTGCTTTTGTCCATCCCAATACTTTTATACAAAAATGAACAACAACTACAACATCTACATCAAGTAATTGATATTTAACACTAGGGCTGGCAATTTTGACACGACCCGATAACCCGACACGAACACGACACAAAATTAGCGGGTTTGAGTCTACTTTAAACAGGTTTGGGTCATAAACAGGTAGACCCGTTTATGACCCGTTTAACTTAGTCTGGCGGGTGACCCGCCATACACGATTAACCACCTTTTTTTTTTTTTTTTTTATGAGAAATTCGAGAATGGCTGAATGGGCTTATAACTTATAAGTAATAAGTTATACTGTTATAGGCTTATAGCTTATTAGTAATTTAGTTATTCAAAAAAAAAAAAAAGTAATTTAGTTATTTAAATTATATTATTTTAGTAATTCTGATGGTCTGATTTTATCATTTTATGTTTTAACTTTTAAGCTTTAATCACAAAACAAATGTTCAAAAATCACAAAACAGTGAAAAGAGTCGAAAGACAAAAGTTAATGATAAAGGATTGGAATAAACTTACACATTTTTTCCATTTTTTTTTCCTACTTAATTAATAAGTGTGATATTTGATGTGATCTTTGAAGTGGGTTTTTTTTTTATGTGATCTTTGAAAGAGATGTCATGAAGGTTTATCAAGAAAGTAAATTCCAGTCCAGCTTATTACTCTCGAGTTGGCCATTTCATCAAAGGTATTCACCAAGATTTGATTTATTTCTCGAGTTGGCCATTTCATCGAAGGTCTTCACCAGGATTTGATTTCTTTCAGAACTTATTATTTCGTCCATATGTCCAGAGCTTTCAATGAAGTAGCTCATGTTTTTGCAAAATCTGCAGCTGCTGCAATTCTAGTTGCATTTCTAGATGATGTTTGGCTATAAAATTGTTGGTACAGTTTCCGGTATGGTGACGTGTCTCCAATTGATTCACTGCCTTGCACAACCTTGATTCCTGTAAAACAACAAACAACTAGTCGGGGGTGCCGATTACGCCCACTTCGATGCCTAAGTCAGTGCAAATCAATTTCCTGGAAAATATCTGTAATCTCAAAAGCTCAGAGATAATCTGTAAAATACCTGGTGTGATGGTCTTATTTATAGGCTGGTAGTCGCAGTCCTACCGGAACTCTTAAAACCTAGTTGAACTAGGAGTTCGAGTCATAGTCTGATTGAACCTTAACCTTATCTTCAGGGAATTTGAATAAGGCCGTAGAGTCCAAATTGAATTGCATTCGTATCTCTTTAGTCTTAATTTCCACGTTACTAGTGTTCCTATCCCATTAATAATGGGATAAAGGCTTATCCCTGATCTCGCGGGATACTGGCCTTATCTCATTCTAAGACAATTGTAACACACTTCGACCAACCCCCGATGTGATAATATCCGAGACATGTTCGCTCCGAAAGGATTAGGAGATCTCGGAATATTGCTGCACAGTAACAGGGTTGTGGAAGATCCGAGGTGTTATCATACCGAGGCCGTCTTATCCGAGGTGTTATCATACCGAGACAGTCTTTGTATATCGGGTTGTGATTTAACTTCCCGAATAGTCTCGTGGCTTCTATCAAATCTCCGAGGCATAAATATCCGAGATATGTTCGCTCCGATCAGACTAGGAGATCTCGGGATATTTCATACCGTCGCCGGGTTTGATAAGACCGAGACGTCATTATACCTAGACGATCTTCCTTTGCTGGGTCGTAACAAATGTCCGAGATGTAACTTCGAGATGTAACACCGAGATGTTTCCAGATTAGGATCCACGTGTCCTCGGGGTTAATTTTATCCCCAACAGTTACCCCCTAATTTTCTAATTTCAAAAATAAATTGAAATTAAGGGAATTATTTACCGCCTGCCAACTTGTACCTGCTATTGCTTTTGTCATAAATGGCGCGTCTTTTCAACTGTTTGAATGTTTGAATCTTACCGCTTCTTTTTCTGCTAATGACGTAAGCCCTGACGCCGTGCTATCATGATGCGATATTCTCGAGGTTATACCATTTAATTTCTGGATCTGAACCGTACGCCCCTTCGGTTTTCGGAGATACTGAAATGATGGCGCCTCTTCATATTTCGGACGCATGGTGGGAGTATTTAATGTTTGGATTACTTTCTCTATTCATCCTTTGACATATTCTCATATTTTCTTTATCCTCCATTGTCGCCTTCTTCCTGAGTTTCTTTTCTTTCTCTGAAACTTCCGCTCTCCCTTTTTCTTTCTTAAATGGCTCCTAAGAAGACAACCTCAAATATTCCTCCCACCTCTAGGGCTCGAACCAAAAGGGCCGACGGCTACGTAGACCTTTCTCCCCTGGAGAGCAGGGTGGAAACCGCCCTCTTTGAAAGGCATGAAGGTGTTCTGCGTCTGAACTATGACATCCCTCCGACAGTGAGGATGTTTTATCAAACCCCTGGAGCTCGACTTATTGATGGCGGCGATATCACTTTGTTTGAAAGGATGTTCTTGGCCGGACTCCGGCTACCTTTTCCAGAGATTGCCTGGGATTTTGTCCTCTTTCTGATGGTTGCTCCCAGTCAAATCATGCCCAATGCCTGGAGATATCTATTCGCTTCGTATGTCCTTTGGAGGCTTGTGTTGAAGAAAGAGATGAAGATTCTCCAATTCTTGAACATTTACAGGCCGAGGTAGACTTCGGAGGGAATGATCGAATTGTGCGTCCGCCACCCCCCTATTTTCATCAAACTTAAGAGTGGGTTGACAAATAATAAATTCTGGGAGCAGCAATTCGATCAAAATAGTACCTTAAGAGTGGGTTGACAAATAATAAGAGTGGGTTGACAAATAATGCCCTGAAGGTACTATTTTGTCCGAGAACTGTAGGATGTCTCAGACTTGGAAATTGTTGTGGCCTGACCGAATTGAACCCCCTTCACTCAGCATATCTAACAAGGAAGATGTCAAGAAGATAAGCGATTGGTCTCCAGTCAGGGTTAAAGCAGAGAAGTTTGATGAAGTCGATTTCGACAACCTTGTGACCGAGGAGAATCTGAGGCAGTTTCTTGGATACAATATTCCGAGAGGCAGGAGGACAATCACCAAAAGAGGGGCGGTCAAGAAAAGAAATGATGCGCCTCCATCTCCGAGGCCTGTCATCAAGAAGAGACCTTCTGGCCGAGCCGAAGAAATCCCTGAGCATGTTCCTTTGAGGAAGAAGCAGAAAATCCCTCTGGCCGCCACGGGTGTGAAGAGAACCCCTCCGAGGGTGTCTATGGCTGGAACCAATACCGAAGAGGGATCAGCGAGCTTTCGGGGTTTTGTTTCGGAAGTCTCTCCTACACAAGAAGCTGGTTTTATGCCCCCTTTTGTCTTAAGAGACGATTCTGGCTCTGAGGCATCGTACCAGGGCCCAGATACTCCTCTTGAGGAGACCAATGCTGGAGCCTCCACAGTAACAAGTTCGGTGCCAGAGAGATCTGAAGAGGAGGGCGAACCGATTATTGAGGCCCACAACGTTCAAGTCACACGTCGGGTGAAGCATCCGGCGAGGAAAAAGAAATTTGGTCTCCGAGATCGTCTGGTTGAAATAATCTCAGGGGTTGAGCGGATGTGGGGTAAGGCGGTCATAAGGCCTTCTGATGCCGAGGAGATACGGCAAGAGTCTGCCCCTTCGGGTGAAGAATCTGTTGAAGAGAGGGATGATGACGTTAGCACCCCCGAGATGAAGCTTTCGTTGAAGACTTGGTGGAAGAAGGAACTCCTCGGACTCCTTCATCTGAGCGTCCTGAAACTCCACCTCCCCCCAGATGTGATTGTGAAATGGGGCATGTTACCCCCTAAGAACCATGTACAGCTCCTGACCAAACCGAGCCCCAAATGGGAACAACCGAGAAGGTAAATGCTGAAGAGCCAGGAAGTTCTCGGCAAGTGGGTGTTCAGGATTCACCGGACGCTGGTTTTGAAGTAAGAAATGTGGATCAATCCAAAGTGAGCCAACATCTTGGAGAACCTGAAGGACGTGGGGTCAAAACCGCGGCCTCCACTCCTGAGGCAGATTTGCATTCTGAAGCTTCTGATAGGGACAGATCCCATACTGAGGCCAACACTTCGGAATTAAGGCCAAATGAATCTGAGGCAGCCCCGAATACGGAAGCAGCCCCGAATGCGGAAGCTGCCCCGAATAAGGAAGCCGCTCCTTCTGTGGGCCCTAGCTCTTCTAGAGTTTCAGCGGGTTTTGAAGTATTGGGCAAAGGTCTTCTCGGTCATCCGATGGAGGCCATAAAAAATCTGATTCCAGAAGGGGTCCTGGGAAATGCAGGGGTCTCTTCCCCCGATAAAATAGCTCAAGGCATTCTTATTTCTCACTACCAGGTGAGTTTTAGTTTCCGAAAACAAACCTTTGTTTTAACAAATTTTTAGCACTTCATTTTAAATTTGCCTACCTTCCTCTTTGTAGCTTCTGGTGAAGATGACGGCCCTTTGGTAGAGATACGAAAATCGTCAAGTGCAGCCTACTGCTCCAGCTCCCGAAGTGCAAGCTCGAATCTCGGGCCTAGAGAAGGAAGTGGCTACTCTGAAAGCTCTCCTTCAATCTAGAGATGAAGAGCTTGCTTCCCGAGACCTGATTATATCCGAGGAGCGTTCAATGCTCGTTTAAAGAAGGAAGTACTTGAGGCAAATGAGCGGTATACTCGCTCTGTCACGAGTCTTTCTGCTGATCAACTAGCCTCTCGCCTGTCGGCCGTGCAGAACGAGTGCTCCGAAGCGTGCAAGAATGCCCAAAATGCCGAAGCAGAAAATGAGAAGTTGAAGGCTGAAGTTGAAAGACTCGAGGCTGAGAGAGACAAAGCTGTTAAAGCGCAGGACCATTCGGAGAGTCTTTTGATCAGGCTCAGAGCTAGATATGACGCGGACCAGGCAAAACTGAAGCGCTACTTGAAGCAGCTAAGCTATGTGCCATTCCTTCGAGACCAAAGCTGGGCTCGTGGATTCAACTAGGGGTTCAAAAACTTTCAAACTTTGGTGACGAACCCCCAATGTAAGTTTGACCCCGAAACTGTTGGGCCGCAACTAGTAGGATTTCCTGACGAAGCAGTCCAGGAAATGGAAGAATTCGGTAAAGAGTTCATGCCAGATGTTCCGAGTTGGGGTACCGACACATTGGATCCCCGAGAGGATCCTCTTGAAGAAGCTTCAAGCTAATGGTCGTTCTCGGGCCTAAATTTTTTCTTTATTTCTGAAATCTTTGTAATCTGTAAAAGAGTTTATATATCACTGAAATGAAATTACTGAATTGAAGTCTTAACCTTTCAATTTCCTCATTTCTTAATTTAGATGATCCATATTTATAGCATCTGGAGACCTCCAACCGAGAGGTTTCTTGTCTTGGGCCGAACTATCTTGGATGTTCATGTCCTTCCGGAAGCCTCCAATCCCGCTGTCATATCCTTTCCATAACCCTTTCGGGTCGTTCGAGGAAAGGATTCGGGATATCTTTAATCTTTTCCTTCGGAGACCCCCAATCGGGAGGTTTCAACCCTTTGTATCCTTTCCATGACCCTTTCGGGTTGTTCGAGGAAAGGATTCGGGAGGATTCTAATCGGGATATCCATAACCTTATCCTTTGAAAACCCCCAATCGGGAGGTTTCAACCCTTTGTATCCTTTCCATGACCCTTTTGGGTTGTTCGAGGAAAGAATTCGGGCGGATTCTTTTTTGGATATCCTTAGTCTTATCCTTCGGAAACCTCTAACCGGGAGGTTTCAACCCTTTGTATCCTTTCCATGACCCTTTCGGGTTGTTCGAGGAAAGGATTCGGGCGGATTCTTCCCTGAGCATCCCCACCATAACTCTTTCGAGTTGTTCGAGGTGAGGAGTCGGGTGGACGTTGATGTAGCTTGATCATCTTTGGAGAAGTTTGATGAAGAAGTGCTTTCGTTCTGTCTTGAACTGCTGCTTTACTTGTAGAAGTTTCTTACTGTAATATCCTTCCCATAACCCTTTCGGGTCGTTCGAGGAAAGGAATCGGGCATTCTCCCACCGCATCCTTTCCACAACCCTTTCGGGTTGTCCGAGGATAAGATGCAGATGGATTCTTTTCTGGGTATTCCCCCATAACTCTCTCGAGTCGTTCGAGGGGGAATATCAGACTAGTTCTTAGACTTCTACAATTATTGATATGATTTGAAAAGAGATCTTCTTTATTGAATATAAAATTGCAGAGAAAAATAAAGAATTACATATAATATTTCTTCAAATGCTCGGCATTCCATGATCTCGGGAGTATCTTCCCTGTCTCGGTCATTAGGCGATAAGCCCCTTTCTGATGGCATCCTACTACCTTATATGGGCCTTCCCACTTGGGTCCCATTTTGCCTTCCGTTGGATCTTTCGTCATTAGGCTCACTTTTCTGAGTACCTAATCTCCGAGCTGGAACTTTTTAGGGACCACCTGTTTGCTAAAATACCGAGCTGTTCGACTCTGATACGCTGCCCATGTAACTTGAGCGTCATCTCTTTTCTCCTACAAAAGATCTAGATATACCTTGGCCTTTTCGTCATTGAGCCCAGGATTGTAGTAAGCTACACGAAAGCTCGGGGATCCCACTTCGACTGGTATCACAGCCTCGGCCCCGTATGTAAGTGAGAATGGCGTCTCGCCTGTTGGAGTTCTTCTTGTGGTTCGGTACGACTAGAGCACCTCTGGAACATATTCAACCCATGCTCCTTTCTTCTTATCGAGCTTTTTCTTCAATGTCCTCACTAGGGTCTTATTTGTCGCCTCTATTTGACCATTCGCCTTTGGATAAAGTACCGATGCATAATAGTTTCAGATACGGAGTTCTGAACACCACCTCCGGAATACTTCACAGTCAAATTGCTTCCCATTGTCTGTGACAAAAGCATGAGGGATCCCGAATCGGCATACCATTGATTTCCAGAGGAAACTTGTGATATTTGTTGTGGTTATAGCTGCTAATGCTTCTGCTTCTGCCCATTTAGTAAAATAATCTACAGCTACAACTAAGAACTTCCGACCCCCTTTCCCAACAGGCATTGGACCGACAATATCTACCCCCCATTTCGCAAATGGCCATGGAGAAGTTAGAGGGGTAAGCTTCTCGGGACTTGCCTTCATAATTCTTGAGAATCTTTGGCATTTGTCACAAGTCTTGACGAGAAGAGCCGAATCCTTTCTGATCGTAGGCCAATAATAACCTGCTCGGATAGTTTTTTGTGCAAGCATCCTTCCTCCCGAATGGTCTCCGCACACACCTTCATGGATTTCCTTGAGAACATAATCCGCCTCGGTCTTAGAGAGGCATTTGAGCAGGGGCTCGGAGTATCCTCTTTTGTATAGTATTTCTCCGAGGAGGCAAAACTGTGTTGCTTATATCTTTACCTTCCGAGCCGCAACCTTGTCTTCGGGCAGAGACCCTTTTCTCAAGAACTGAATAATCTCTACAGCCCATTCTGGTTCATCCTGTGTTGGATCTGCTTCCATGACATCAGTTCTCAGAGTTATTGTTGACTCGGTCAGAACAATAATCTGCCTTTTAGATGCTTCAATCTCTTCATCTGTTCCTGATGCAATCTTCGAGAATTCATCGGCTCGGGTATTCTCATCCCGAGGTATCTTCGTGATGACGAACCTCTCGAAATAAGATTGGAATCGGCGCACCTGTTCCAAATATCTGGCCATTCAATCTTCTTGCGCTTCAAATTGTCCTTGGACTTGACCCACCACTACTTGAGAATCACTTCGGATTTCAACATTAGTTGCTCCCATCTCTCGGGAAAATACCAGACCTGCTATTACGACTTCATATTCGGCTTCATTATTTGTTGTGACGAAATCCAGTTTTACAGCAAAACCGAACTCTTGTCCTTCAGGATTCTTGAGGAAAACTCCTACCCCACTCCTGCCATGTGTTGAGGAGCCATCCACAAACATGACCCAGGTTAATTCTTTTGGAAGTTCTTCCGCTTCGGGAATGTTGCAAAACTCCACCAAGAAATCTGCTAAAACCTGTCTTTTGATAGCCGTCCGAGGATGAAACTCGATATCAAATTGTCCGAGTTCCATCACCTAGTTGACTAACCTTCCCGAGAGGTCAGGCTTTTGCAGAACCTTCTTCATCGGATATTCGGTTAAGACTCTAATAGCATGAGCCTGGAAATATGACCTCAATCTTCTGGCTGAGATAACCAAAGCGAACGCCAATTTTTCGATCCGGGGATATCTTTCCTCTACTCCATGGAGTGCTTTACTCGTGAAGTAAACAGGTTTCTGAATTCTCGAATCTCCTCTGACTAGTGCCGAGCTTACCGCCGAGGGGGATACTGCCAAATAGAGGTAGAGTATTTCCCCTTCAATAGGGCGGCTCAACAAGGGAGGGTTCGTTAAGTATTCCTTCAACTTCCCGAAATCTCCCTCACATCCCTCACTCCACATAAATGCTTTTCTCAAAATTTTAAAGAAGGGAAGACACTTATCTGTTGACCGTGATATGAAATGGTTTAGGGCCGCAATCCTTCCTGTCAGCCGTTGGAGTTATTTTGTTGTTCTCGGTGCTTCCATCTCGAGGACAGCCTTGACCTTCTATGGGTTTGCTTCGATGCCCTTCTGTGATACCATGAACCCCAAAAATTTCCCTGAAGAAACTCCGAAGGCACACTTCATAGGGTTAAGCTTCATCTTGTACTTTCTCAGAGTCCTGAAAGTTTTTCGAAGGTCTTCTATGTGTTTTGCTGCCCGAATACTTTTAACCAGCATATCATCTACATATACCTCAACGTTTCTACCAACGGTGACTGCTATTTCCCGTCCTCCTTAGCTTTCCCACCCAGATTGTGCTGCCTCGGGGTGTCTTTCAAGGATAAGTTGTAACAACGCCTAGCCTACTTCTGGTCTCCCTTAACCACTCCAACTCCTTCTTCTGTCGGGAACTTCATACTGAGATGCGGTGTTGAGGTCACAGCTCTTAAGTCGTTGAGAGTTGTCCTTCCGATAATGGCATTATAGGCCGAGACTTTGTCAACTATCAAGAATTTCACCATGATGACCTTTTGTCTCGGATAAGTCCCCGCCGTCACAAGGAGATCGATAGAACCGAGAGGCAACACCTTTTCTCCAGCGAAACCTGTAATTGGCATGAGACCGGGACCACATTTTCCCTTGGGACTCCCATGTGATCAAAGGCTGACTTAAACAGAATATCAGCCGAGCTCCCTGTGTCAACAAGGATCTGTCGAGTCTGATAATTTACTATTGTTAGGGTGACCACAAGGGCGTCTGTTTGCGGAAGTGAGACTCTAGCATAATCATCATCTGAGAACCCTATAATCAGAGGGTTATATTTCTGAGACTTTGGGGGCTTTTGGACCGAATATACTTCAAAATCATCCAGCTGCCTGGCATATGCCTTCCGAGCCGAATTGGACTCACCTCCTCCTCCAAATCCTCCCGAGATGGTGTGGATGATAGGAAGGTTGCCTTGCTGCTCCGCCCGAGCTCTACTCCTGCTCATTTCTCTTCTTTCTTCTCCTCGAGGCCAAGGTGCTGGTTCTCTGCTTCTACCTCTTCTTTCTTCTTGCCTTGGTCTATATTTTCTCCTTTCATTCCGATCTTCTTCTCTTCTAGGTCGCGGATATTGGTCCCGCTCATGTTGGTTTCTCTCATTAACGAGAAATCAAACTAGCTTCCCATTCTCGATAAATTTCTCAATCAACTGTCTCAATGATACACACTGCTCGGTCAGGTGGCCATATGAATCATGGAAGGCACAGTATTTGTGAGCCAGGCGTGGAGGCAGATCTCCTGAAATGGGTCTCGGTCTCTGGTAATTCAGATCTTTTTTTGAGTTCCATAAGCACCTCGGTGAGAGAGGCATTTAATGGAGTCCACTTGTAATCTCCAAAATTCTTCTTCGCCTTCTTATACTCCCGAGACTGGCATCCTGTGTGGGCTCGGGATTCTTCTTTTTCTTGGGCTTCTAGGTGGAAGGCTGTTGTTGCTGCTGGGAATTACCGAGAAGGGCTCGGAGTGTTTCCTCCTGATTAATGTACCTGTCCATCTTTACCATAAAGGTATGAAGATCCTTTGGGGGTTTTAACGCCAAGTCCGCCATCAACGGTCCGTCTTTCTTCAATCCTTGGAAAATTGCACCATAAATAAAGTCATCTGGTGCACTTTCTGTCTCCAACTTTTCCTGGTTGAATCTCGACAAATAATCCTGTAAAGACTCGTTCGGTCCTTGCTGCACAGAGAGTAGATACCCTTTGGGTTTCCTTCTGGCTCTTCCGGACACAAACTGGGCCAGGAATTTCCTTCCAAGGGTGTTGAAATTATCAATCGACCTTGGGGGAAGGTTCCTGAGCCAGTCTCAGGCCTTTCCTGACAAGGTGAGTGGAAAAGCTAGGCACGCCACAGCGTCAAGTGTCTTGTGCAAGGACACATGGGATTGGAAATTATCCAAATGCTCCACCGGGTCCTCACTACCTGAAAAAACAGGGATATCGAGTACCTTAAACCTCCCGGGCAGGTCGAAGTTGGATACTTCTTCGGTAAATATAGACTTCTTATGCTGAAAGAGGTTGTCCACGAGAGACTCCTTCCCGTCTCGCTTCTGATCCATAGTTCGTGATAGTGCATCATACTTTGTGCCCAAGTCTAGGACCATCTGCTGCAGCCTTCTTTCGGAGTCTATTTGTGGAGGTGGAACCGGATTAATAGGCTCCACACGGTCCTCAATCCGTGGCTCGACTCTCTCCCCTGACTCTTCCGGGTTTCCATTAGGATTTGTTCCTTCAACCGCATCGTGATTCAATGGTGGTGGAGTATGAGCAGCTATCAGCAAGGCATTCTGAGCCAGCAAGTCCTCTACATTCTTCTGCGCCTGAGCCAGCTGTTGGCTCAACTGGGTTATTCTGGCCTCTGGACCAGCAGACTCTGCTTCTCCGCGGACATCATCTTGAGTAGGGCGTCGCGCTTCTTCTTGGGTTTCGTTTTGAACCGGATTAGAACGTCTTGTAGTCACTATTATGGATTTATTTTTCATAAGAACAATTCTTCGTTCCCACAGACGGTGCCAAACTGTTGGTACAGTTTCCGGTATGGTGACGTGTCTCTAATTGATTCGCTGCCTCGCACAACCTTGATTCCTGTAAAACAACAAACAACTAGTCGAGGGTGCCGACTACGCCCACTCCGATGCCTAAGTCAGTGCAAATCAATTTCCTGGAAAATATCTGTAATCTCAAAAGTTCAGAGATAATCTGTAAAATACCTAGTGTGATGGTCTTATTTATAGGCTGGTAGTCGCAGTCCTACCGGAACTCTTAAAACCTAGTTGAACTAGGAGTTTGAGTCATAGTCTGATTGAACCTTAACCTTATCTTCAAGGAATTTGAATAAGGCCGCAGAGTCCAAATTGAATTGCATTTGTATCTCTTTAGTCTTAATTTCCACGTTACTAGTGTTCCTATCCCATTAATAATGGGATAAAGGCTTATCCCTGATCTCGCGGGATACTGGCCTTATCTCATTCTAAGACAATTTTAACACACTTCGACCAACCCCCGATGTGATAATATCCGAGACATGTTCGCTCCGAAAGGATTAGGAGATCTCGGAATATTGCCGCACCGTAACAGGGTTGTGGAAGATCCGATGTGTTATCATACCGAGACAGTCTTTGTATATCGGGTTGTGATTCAACTTCCCGAATAGTCTCGTGGCTTCTATCAAATCTCCGAGGTATAAATATTCGAGATATGTTCGCTCCGATCAGACTAGGAGATCTCAGGATATTTCATACCGTCGCCGAGTTTGATAAGACCGAGACGTCATTATACCTAGACGATCTTCCTTTGCTGGGTCGTAACAAATGTCCGAGATGTAACACCGAGATGTTTCCAGATTAGGATCCACGTGTCCTCGAGGTTAATTTTATCTCCAACAAAAATATTCTTTTATGTATTCATGAGATTGTTACCAGGGAACGAGTCCCGACTCCCTAGATAATTCTTGTAATTTCGGGATCAGTTTTTTTTTTTTAACAGTGGTATTTAGATACAATAATTTGTGACAAAATGGCTATTCCATTTTATGTTGGATGATGGAAAATTGATTACGTTTGTCGCAATTGACCATTTTGACAAAAAAAAAATCTTTTAAAAAACCTTTATTATTTTTAATAAGAAAACCAAAATAAAGATTAATAGAGTCAAAAAAATAAAAATAAAAATCTTTTTAATAGCAAATAGAAAAAAAAAAAAAAAAAAAAAACCTGACATACTTGACCATTTAGACAAAAAAATTCTTTTAAAATACCTTTATTTTTTTTAATAAGAAAACCAAAATAAAGATTAATAGAGTAAAAAAAATAAAAATAAAAATCTTTTTAATAGCAAATAGCAGAAAAAAAAAACTAAATTAAGAAAGAAAAAGAAAAACAAAGTCTAAAGGTTGCCCAACCCAACCCGCCCCCCACCCTTGGGGGCACCCACCACCCCTGGCCTGGTGTGGTGGGTGGTTCTCCCCGCCTCCCTTTTTTTTTTTTTTTTTTAAGATTTCTTTATTTATTTTTAATAAAAATAAATATTTTTTAATATGACGTGATACCAATGGACATTGCAAAATTATCCTCGAATTCAATGGAAGAACCCATTTCAAATTCGCTAAAAACTTGTGCAATTACAAAGGAAAAAAAAAAAAAAAAACTTGTGTTATTTAAAATGGCAATTTGACTTAAGAATTTATCTTAGATTTTTCCAAAATAAAATTGGGGTGGTTCAGCCATCCCCTACCTTTAGTTTATTTTATTTATTTATTAGGTTAGTTTTTTTTTTGATTAATAATTATAAAGGGTAAATATAGTTTTTCAATAGTCAAAGTAAATGTATTTTCAAAAGATTTTAGTCAAATTAGTCATATGATTCATTTTTCATCCATTCTAACAGTTAACGGTAACATAGTGACCTTTTTATCACAAAATATTAGTTTGATATATTTAAGTGTCACACATGTTTATTCGTTAGGCTTTTATAAAACTGGCCAGTAGTTCAAGTGGATTAAACATATTTTTGCCATGAAATAATTAAGAGAAATTAAAAAGATCAGATTTTTGGTTTAATTATTTTATTTATTATAAAATTTTTCGTTAAATATTGACGCGTTAAACAGTAATTTTTAAATGACATTATAAACCCCATTTACAAAATGACAAAAGCACTGGAGGCCATAAAATACACCCAACAAGATCACAGGCCAAGCTACCTTAGCCTGCCTAAACCAAAGCCCAGCTCCACTGTAACGGTCCTTGCACTTCCTGGAGCATGCGGACACCAGTTGGATGACTGGATGACTGGATGAGCATGTTCCACGCAGCATTGTGACATGTTCCTTTGTTTCGATTTAAAATATATATATATATATATATATTGTTTTGTTGTGATTGAAAATAATAATTAAATTAAAAATAATTGTAACTTAAAGTAATAGAATCCCAATCATATCTATAGTAGCTTCAACTAGCTTGAAGATTTCCGTTTAGGTGTTCTATTTTTTAAAATTAAAATTTAATTCTAATTCACTGTGCGAATTTTGAGGTTTGACTTTGAAAAATAAAATTTAAATTTTTTTGAAAATGTTGAATAAAATATAATTTATTTTTGAAAAGAAAAAAAGAATCAATATTCTTTTTCATTGCCAAAAGAATAATTAATGAGTGAAAACAAGTTTCTAATAAGTAGCTATTATTTTGGTATTTATTTGTGTGATTAACCACCTTCCAATATATTCAATTTTAAGATTTTTCAGTAAAAGAAAAAATTGTGGGTTGGTTTAGTAAAGTCTTGGGAGGTGTTTTTGGTTATGGGGTTTTGAAAAATGTTTTGGAAAAATAGAAATTGAGAATTATTTTAGTAGGGGTTACATTTGTAAAGATGTTGGATGGAAGGTCTACAAAAGAAAATTTATTTGATAAAATTTAGAGAAGTGTTTTTCAAAAACAAAAAAACTGATAAGGTTTCTAAAAATTAACCGCAAGCGAACCAACCTTTAACTGTAATCGCAACCGTCTTCGGCGATTATCATATTTTCGTAACAGCAAAGGTTCAACCTCAGGCGGCTAGCGATTTTAAAATAATTATCAGTTAATGGTTTTAAAATAATTGTCGATTAGTAGTTATTTGAAAGCTGAAATCGCATTGCATAACCGCTTTATAGGTATGGGCCTTTTTTGCTTATTTTAGTATTTTTCACCTCTTTGGACTTATTTTAGATGTT
Source organism: Alnus rubra (assembly GCA_028654335.1). Classification (NCBI taxonomy): domain Eukaryota; kingdom Viridiplantae; phylum Streptophyta; class Magnoliopsida; order Fagales; family Betulaceae; genus Alnus; species Alnus rubra. The sequence continues at coordinate 456,991 of JAJPGS010001816.1, forward strand.
TTTAGGAGCTGTTTTGAGTGTTTTTAGCCTCTTTTTAAGACTTTTTTTTTTTTTTTTGCCTGTTCAAGTAAAATAGATGTTGAATAGAAAAAACAGCAACAATATAGCAACAAATTACAAAAGGAGATAATAATAATAATAATAATAATAATAATAGTAATAATAATAATAAAAAAAAATTACAGAAACCACTCGGCCACTTAATGATATCAAAACGCCTAAAATAGCTACTCATTTCTTTCAAAATTTCTCACTTTCCACTCAAGTGGACTCAAAGTAAGACTTTCTAATAGAGATCCAAAGGCTGTAAACCATATATTTTTTTTTGGATACCGAGATCGCAATGAAAGGCATATATATTTTTTTTCCTGTAAAAACAAAGATTTAATTAAAAATGATTTTTTTAAATTGTTTTAGAGTTATATTTACCTTAGATTAAAAAAAAAAAAAAAAAAACAAAACGAAATTCATCGCTTCTAGAACATGTACATATCCTGTCTCGGGTAGGGACCCAAACGTGGGACCTACATTCTCATGTGACACGTGGCATGTTTCCAGGATAGATACGTGGAAATACATGAATCGAGGAGATTCATTGAATTGTCTCTAGAAGAGCACACCGATATGCTTTCTACTTAAAAAGACAAAAAGAGCAGTTGGTATCTAATTGGTTACCTTTGTTAATGAGGCAAAAGGCTTAGGTGGGAGGAGTAATGTTTGCACCATTGGTGGTCGATGTTATAATAACTACTTGTCTCAAAAATTTATTGTTTTTTTTTTTTTTTTTTTTGTAGAATTATCTAGCAAAATTGTGGTGACAATATGAAAATGTTTGCGCATGAGAGCGTTTAATGACAAATGTTTGATTTTATTCTCTTACACATCTCCGAATAAAAAATGTGTAAATTTTAATATTTCATGTAGGTTACCATTTTCGAGCTGGGATGCCCGATTCAACTCCATAAAGAATCACTTCGTCCCACTAAAGGGGTTGGGGGGTTTTGCCAACAAAAGCGAAGATGATGTCCTCCATGACTGCAAAACGACGCTGATTGTGACCACCAGCGTGTCAAACTTCAAGGGTAATGACTGAGAACCGTTAACTTCAATGTTTTTTTTTAAAAAAAAAAATAAAAAAAAACTCTCTGAGCTCACAGATGATTTTAAAATAGATAAGTGTGCTAAATTGACGCATTAAATTATCAAAGTGCCAAATAATAATAATAACAAATTATAGGAAACCACTCAGCCACTTAATAAACATAAAAAAAGCCTAAAAAAGCTATTCATTTCTTCCAAAATTTCTCACTTTCCACTCAAGTGGACTCAAAGCAAGACTTTCTAAGAGCATTCTCAGCAGACTCCCAACCATTTTCCTTAAATATATGGAACAAAACTACTTTTTACTTCCCTATCAAAAAACACCACACAGCAACTTCCCTTCATTTTTTCCTATATCATTAAAATATTATTTTTTTACTTTTACTTTAATTAAAAGTAGAAAAAAGAAGGTAAAGTAGGAGATAGATAATATATTTTGTGAATAAACAATTGAATGAGAAGTGAATAGTGCTTCCCAATTCACTATTCACTTTCCAAGGAAACAAAAATTTTAGGGAAGTTGCTGTGGAGGAGTTTTTGTAACTTTCTTAAATTTTTTTCTAAAACTTAAGGAACAGACCTCTCTTAAGGAAGCTGCTATGAATACTCTAATAGAAATCTAAAGACTATAAACCATTTTTTTTTTGATACTGAGATCTTTATGAAAGACTTTTTTTTTTTCCTGTAAAAACAAATATTTAATTAAAAATCTATAATTAAAAATAAATTTTTAAATTTTTTTTAGATATATTTACCCTTCCTTAGATTAAAAAAAAAAAAACTAAATTCATCGCTTCTAGAACACGTATAGGGACCAAAACGTGGGGCCTACATTCTCATGTTACACGTGGCATGTTCCCAGGACAGATACGTGGAAATACATGAATCGAGGAGATTCATTGAATTGTCTCTAGAAGAGCACACCGATATTGCTTTCGACTTAAAAAGACAAAAAGAGCTGTTGGTATCTAAGTGGTTACCTTTGTTAATGAGGCAAAAGGCTTAGGTGGGAGGAGTAATGTTTGCACCATTGGTGGTCCATGTTATGGATAACTAATTGTCTCAAAAAATTTATAGTATCGTTTTTTGTTTTTTGTTTTTTGTTTTTTTGTTTTTTTTTTTTCTGTAGAATTATCTAGGAAAATTGTTGTGACAATATGAAAATGTTTGCGCATGAGAGCGTTTAATGACAAATGTTTGGTTTTATTCTCTTACACATCTCCGAATAAAAAATGTGCAAATTCACCAATAAATCTTTGATATTTCATGTGAGTTACCATTTTCCAGATACGATGCCCAGATTCAACGTCGTACAGAATCACTCCATCCCACTGAAGGGGTTGGGGGGTTTTGCCAACAAAGTGAAGATGAAGAAGAAGATGATGTCCTCCATGACCGCAAAACGACAATGGTTGTGGCCACCAGTGTGTCAAACTTCAAGGGTAATGACCGAGAACACACACACTTTCAAAGCCCGTTAACTTCAATGTCTTCTTTTGGGAAAAAATAAAAAACTCTCTAAACTCATAGCTGATTTTAAAATAGATAAGTATGCTAAATTGACGCATCAAATTATTAAAGTGTGCCAAAAAAGTCACTTTTGTAGGTATATTCCCATAATACCCTTGCTATGTGTCATATTTTATTAAAAATAATAAAATTAGATTTAAAAATCAAGAAAAAAATATTAAAAAAAACTAAAAAAAAATATTTATCATAAGGGGTGGCTCGAGCCACCCCAAGCCACCCCTTTGGGCCAATGGGGGTGGCCGGCCATCCCCACTATGGCCAATATTAGCCACCCCAGGGCCGATCTGGCTTGGGGGTGGTTTGCCCACACCCAAATGGCAAAATGAGGGTGGCCGAAACCACTCTCATTTTAATATATATCTTCTTGATTTTTAAATTATTATTATTTTTTTAAAATTTAAAAATTTTATTATGTTTTGATAAAAAAAAAAAATGACATGTGGCAAAGATATTATAAAAATATCATGAAAAAGTGGTATTTTTGATACACTTTAATAGTTTAATGAGTGTATATATTATAAATCGCCTATTAGTTTAAGAGACTTTTTTATATTTATCCATTTTCTCTTCCTTCGTTAACTATAGATTTTTTTTTTTTGACATGTCCACACAAGAGGGGGAGGGGGGATTCGAACTAGTGACCTCCACTTCTTAGTGACCTCCTCTTCTTGAGGCGTGGTCCCCAGCCGATTAAACTACCCCTTGGAGACTTTATTAACTATAGCTATTTGTTCTTTTTAGGAACGTGCCAATTTCTCACCCTTAAATCTGTTCTAAAAGATCATAGCCATGAATTGGTTCCTGTGCATTTCACTATCCTTATCCGTCCGATTTGGATCATGACATTTGATATCATTGATTTGAACCCAATGCTGGTCCTGATATGTAAATGTAATGTGTTAGTTGTTTTTAACGAAAAGAGGATTTAAGGTTAAATTGATAATAATTGTCGGCACATAGTATTTTTTTTTTGACATGTTCGCATAAGAAGGAGGAGGGAGGATTTGAACTAGTAACCTCCGCTTTATAAGGCGTGATCTCCATCCGATTGAACTACTTCTTAAGGACCGGCTCATAGTATTTTAACACGTATTTAATAAGAAAATTTTGGTACAATAAATTATGCAAATTTTGGTTTATCATAAGCATGTCCCTATCTAAGTTACCTAAATTAGTTCAATTCATATTATTTAAAGCAATGGGCCATGACTCTTTAACTTTTATGTTTCATTCAAAAGATGGATGACGCTATAGACCCAAATATATATATATATATAAATCAAAAATCAAAAAAGAAAAAGAAAAAGAAGAACAAAAGAAGATGAATGGCGGCGCTAGACTGGTCGGTAGCAGAATGTGACACTAAGGTAGATGGACCCAACTACCGGCTTGGGTGCACAGGTTCCAGTGAAATGAATTGTTAGTTTGTCACGATTTCAACCGTTAAAAAGGCTCTCCAATATTTAAATTAGACGGAAGGAAAAAATTGTAAAATAGTCAATGTGGTTGATTTAATTTGCAAATCATTTTTTGTATTGTAAAAAATAATTCAGAGGTTCTTGAGATATACCAAAATAACAATTTAGTCACTGTAGTTAAATTCTGTCAAAATACTTGACGAATTCGGTCAATGTGCTACGTTAGCACCAATAGAATGATAACACATGTCATTCTTAATAAAAAAATATTAATATATTATACCTAAATATTAAAAACTTAAAAAATTATTTATTTGTTTATTTTAAAAAAAACAAAGAAAAGAAAAGGGAGTGACCGTAAGCCCCTTTTGGGGAGGGCCCTGCCCATGGGGTGGCCCTGTGGCCACCTCCATGGGCTGGGGGTGGCTCACGGACCAACCTAGAGCAGGTAGGAGGTGGCTCACGAGCCACCTCAGATGGGGTCGAGGGTGGCTCACATGTCATCCTTTATTTATTTATTTTTTATTTCCTCTTGTTTATTTATTTTTATTTTTATAATTTTTAATATTTAGGTTTAATATATTTATAGAGTGACATTTATCATCATTTTATTGGTGCTGACGTAGCACATTGACGAAATTTGTCAAGTATTTTGACGGAATTTGACTGCAATGACTAAATTATTATTTTGGCCTATCCCGAGGACCTCTGAATTATTTTTTTTATACCACATGGAGTGATTTGTAAATTAGGCCAACTACGGAGATTGATTTTGCATTTTCTTTTTCTTTAGAGTAATGTTATTTAATCAACAGTTATATGATTATCATGTAATTTGATGACGTGACAGTAGAAAATCAGCTCTTGAATTAGCACTTAAAAAAAATTTAATAATTAATAATTAATTTTCACTGCTATATCATCTTAATTATATACTAGTTTAATAAATATTATTACTCTTCCTACTGTGGTGACTCATTTTCTCGGGGATCTTGTGATTTAGGTTTGTGGCATACTCTTAACACATGTTTAGGATGGACCAAATTGGGCAATTAGATCTATTTGTGGGTTTGGGTGATTCAGTGCGACAATTTGAATCATGTATGGGTTTGATTATAATTTTTTAGGTATCAAGGAAGAATTTTTTTTTATTGTTTTTTCATAAGTATATTGAAACAAAGAACCAAAAAAAACCTAGCCAAAACAAAGGCTAGCTAAGTGAGTCACAAAGAGGAGGAGATGGATCTTTACCGCTACATATTGGGAAAGAATGGGGGAGGGAAATGAATAGAAATGCAATGAGAATGAGATATGGCCACGACCCAATATATCACATGATAAGCACAGAAATTTACACTTATGTTAATTTTTATTATTCGCCAAAAAGAGGTATAAGGGATGATGGAGATTGCTTCAAAAGTTTATAAGAAATTGAAACTTCTTATAAACTTCGAAAACTAAGATAGGTATCCTTCACTCCTTCACTTTGTTTAGGGAAAGATTAGCTAAAAACATAATTTTTTTTTATTTTTTTTTTATTTTTTATTTTTTTTTTTAACGAAAGATCTGAGTATTTCATTGATCAAAGATCAGGAGCATAAAACTCTTACATCACAAAGCATAAAGCTCTACAAAATTATAGTCACATGTTATGAGGTTACAAAGTCATATATACAAACAAAATTCTTACAATAAAGTATTATCTATGACTTTCATCTTTCGCTAATCCATGTACAAAAATAGTTAAAGAGCAGTCTGCTACGAGCAGACTAAATCTAAGACAATGATAACCAAATATCTTAGAAAAAATTATTTAAATCGGCCGTAAAAGATAACCCTTATACCTAACTATCCAGGCCGTGAGAGATAACTCCTCACACCGAACTATCCAGGTCGTGAGAGATAATCTCTCACACCTAACTAACCTTTCTCTCATAGATCTGCCCATGAAGATAGATCTATGGAGATCGAAGAAAACCCTTATTTAGAGCAAAAACACAACTAGTAAAAAGCAGCATCGGCCATGAAAGAGATAAACGGTACAATATGAAGGTAGATTGACAAATACATAACGGAGAAGTTAACTTACTGATCTGGTCGGAAATCACCTATAACCAAAAGAAAAAATCATAATAAAAGAGGGAGGAATATGTTGTTCATGCTTTGGCATAATTTTTTGGTTCAAATTCCAACCGGTATTTAAGAGGCCTCCAAATGTCGCTCCACCTTGACTTGCCTTTCAACTGAAAAAGGAAAAATGGGCATTATTAATTTATTATAAGATCAAAATAAGAAAATTATCGAAATAAAAAAAAAAGTAACATCAATGAGAGTTGCCAGTCAATCTCTTTCCTCTAGAAAAAAGAGAGAAGCTGGTTCATATTGATGTTACATACGACAAGTCGCTCTACACATATCAAATATAAGACTAATAAAGTTGGGAAATCATGACAGGAATTAGAACCCTCCTCCAATATTTATTTCTTTATTTATTTTTTGGTGTGATTAAAAATATAGTGAAACTGGAAATATTTTCAGTTTGACCAAAAAAATTCTTTAGTTTAGGAAAATGATTTTCATTTTTAAATTTTGTAAACCATATATTTTTTTGAATTTGACTTTGTCTTTATCAAACCCCTAGAACTCAGCTGGACCATTGTCGGAGGTTGCTGACCGTTTTTCACAGTCGCTAATTTTCCGTACGAACCAAACGCCGAAAATTATTTTCCGGCAAAAAACAATTTACATCGAAACAAACGGAACATAATTTTTTATTTTGCAAATTTGAGTCGGATGCAACTCACCTTCATTTTTTTCTTTTTTAGAGTCGATTTAAATCTTTCATTGCCAAAACTAAGGGAAAGCATGTTGCTCTAGGAATACATTATCATAAACAAAATTAATAATTTCTTCAATCCACACTTGATCAATATATATCCTGTGCATTGCCACTTTAACTAGTGTATGAGCTACAACGACGTTAATTTCCCTGTTCAAATGGTCAATTTGTCAAAATTGCCTAGCATTCAAAACACCTTTAATACCATCCACAAGTTGACCAAAACTGCGATGGTTTCTATCCTTGACCTTCATTGCATTTACTATCTGCATCGCATCTCCTTCAAGCCTAATTCTCAAAAAACCCAAATTTCTTCTAAATTCGGATGCAAACAATGTCGCTAAAGCTTCTACAACTACTAGTTCCTATAAACACGTATGATAGAACTCTTTGTTGCAATCACACTCCCTTTTGTGATTCCTCATAATAACGCCTACGCAGCTACGCTTATACGTTTGTTTGTTTAATATATGGTCCACCACATCATCCCAATTAACTTTGTAAACTTTCTGAATGACTTTTTCCACACCGACGTAACTCGCTCGTGAATTTTTCCCTTTCTCTCTCTTTCTATTAACGAAATTTTATGAAATTTAGCAAGATATTTTTTCGTCCCCCTACCAGTAGGGATGTATATAAATCGAGTCGAGCCGAGCTTTGCAAGTTCGAACTCAGTGAAATTTTCAAAGTTTATGTTCGAGCTCGGCTCGTTTCTTTCTCAAGTGATTCGAACTCGGCTCGAACTCGATAAGTATTTATCAAAAAAACAAGCTCGTTTAAATTTTCCTTTGTTTCTCAAACCACAAACAGAGAGCAATACTACAATAGAGATGGGAAACACAAAATCATCGATGAAATGAAAAAGAAAAAAAAAAGGGAAGTGTTTTTCTTTATTTTTTTTCCCAATTTTCTCATGACCCAAAACTATGAAGGTGAAGGAGAAACAGAGACTCACCAAAAAAAATCACAGTGCCAGTGAAATTTTAGTGAATCTCTGTGAAATTGATGAATCTCGGTTTCTTCTTCACCTTCATAGTTTTGGGTCATGAGAAAATCGAAAAAGAAAGAAAAGAAAAACAAAGTAACAAAGAACAAGTAACAAAAACAAAATGAAATATTTTAAACAAAACATATCTGCCCATAAGATGATGAAGTGTGCGATTTGTGCGGGTTAGCCCAAGACAGGTTGTCGTCGTCATGAGAGAGGCTGAGAGAGGGGTTGAGATTCTTGAGAAAAAGCTGCTGCCAGTGAGGGTTAGAGACATTTGTGAGAGAGAGGCATATCAAATCTCATTGAATGTAGGGTGTGGGTAGTTGAGAGCATTAACTATTTGAGTCTGTCAAGGTGAGAAACCGAAGAGTTGAAGACGAAGAGGCAAGTTGCGTGGCAGCGTGAGAGTTGAGACTAAAGACTCAGTAGGGGTGCAAATGAGCCAATCTTGAGCGGGTATCCCTTGTTCGAGCACATCTCGATTTTTTATTTTTTTTTACCTGGCTCTAGCTTGACACGAGCCTCCACTTCGTGTTCGAGATTGGCTTGCAAGGTTGTGATCCATGTGCGAGCTTGAGCTTGAGCATTTTGGCCGAGCTCAAACTCTGGTATTCGGCTCGAGCTCGGCTCGAGTCGAATTATTTAATTTTAGATTTTCATTTTTTTTAAAACACACACACACACACACACACATATTAAACAAATTTATAATTTTATTAATGGTACTCTCTCCAAAAACAATTACAAAGAAATTTATACAATAATAATCAACTAAACATTACAAATCACAAAAAATACCTGAGAGTTAGGATCATGTTTGTAACTTGTAGAATCAAAAACATAAAATCAAATAGGTAGAGGCCGAGCAGCCGTTCCCTGAAAAATCATATCAACATTAACATTAGAAGTATAGAAATTTGAACAAAATGAAAAAATAGCTACTAATTTAAACAAAAATAAAATGAACTTCAGATACAGAACATAAAAAGTGTTAGGTGGTTCCATACTTACGAGTGTTTGAAACATAAAAAGTTTAGTAGACTGTAGTCTTCCTCAACAATGAAAAAACAAGAGACAGCTTAAGGTGCGGTTCTCTCTACACTATTTATAATGTTCTTCAGCAATGAGAATGTTAACTCTCTCTTCAACCATTCGGAGAGCCTGGAGAGGGGGAAGGAGAGGGAAGGGAAAAAAAAACAAAATCAGAAGATGCAAAGTAATTAACGTTTGGAATTCAAATTTCTATTAAATTTTTTCTTTTGAATTTTTTTTCCTACACTACGTTTTTATCCGGTATAACCGTATATATTTGAAATCAGTACAACGTGTGATCCTGGGCGTTAATTATTATCATCATTTTCATGATTCAACAAAAGCCGTTGGATCATAGCTGTAAGAGTGAGCCCATTTAAAACACCATATAATTTTCAGAGAATATGTGCATGACAATTGTATCACATTTCCCTTCATACGAACAGCTTAGATGTTTTCAGCAAATAATCCAATGGTCCAGATTAAAACTAAACGGCGTTTTTCATGGCCTCGAGGAGCGTGAGTGTGGGGCCTTACAGCTGGATCCATTTTTCCTTCACGAACGGCTGGATTCAACAAAACATAATCTAACGGTTCACATTAACAACGCATTTTTGTCGCCTTGGTAAGTGCACGAGATTGCTGAGATTTTGTTTCCTTCATGAACGGCTCAGATTCAACAAAAAAAATCAAACGGTTCACATTAAAATAAATGGCGTGTTTTGTGGGGGCGTGCGTCAGTCATTAGGCTCAATTTTAAAAAAAAAAACATAAATGAGGTCTGAGAATGAGATTTTGAGAATAAATAAGACAATTTATTAAATTCTATAATTAAATGAGGACAATTGACAACCCAATGGTCCCAACGTAAACGTTATCATTTTAAAAAAAAAAAAAAAAAAAAACGTTAGCATTTAGCAACTTATAGCATTCTCATAGTTAAGGATAATTATGAGGACAACCCAATATGGCTATATACATTTTTAAACGTTAGCATTCTCTTATTTTTAAAAGTTTGACATTTGTTAAAGAAATTATTTAAGGATAATTAAGGAGAATTTGGTAATAAATTTTTCAATAAAAAATTTAGGGAAAAATATATATTAGCCCCCCAAACTACTACCCTTTCTCCGGATGGCCCCCCAAACTACCAATGCTTAGATTCTGGCCCCCCAAACTACCACTTTCTGATTTTTTGGCCCCATCCGTCTATTTATGCCGTCAATTTTAAATAGAATTCCGAAAATACCCCTCCTACACTTTGAAATTCTCACGGTTAAGGGAGGGGTATTTTCGATTTTTTTGCTAAATTCTGTTAGAATTAACGGTATAAATAGACGGATTGGGCCAAAAAATCAGAAAGTGGTAGTTTGGGGGGTCGGAATGCAAGTGTTGGTAGTTCGGGTGCCATCCGGAGAAAGGGTGGTAGTTTGGGAGGCTAATATATATTTTTCCCAAAAAATTAAATTTTATTTGAAAAAATTGATTTAGGTTGTTAATGTGAACCTAAATTTTATTTGAAAAAAAAATTATTTCAAATGAAATTTAGATCGATAATTAATGCAATTTTTGAAAGACATGATACTTTTTTGAAATTTTAATGCCCTAAGCGCCATGGGAATTTTGGAGAGAAGATTTATGCAATTGCAGAATATGGTTTTATGTTTAGGTATTTAATTAATACGATTTTCTAAGATTCTATTTATGTTAATGCGATTTTTGAAAGACATCAAGATGCTTTTTTGAAATTTAAATGCCCTAGGCAAGCTTGCGACTTTTGGAGATAAGATTTACGTAAAACCAAGGGTTAGATGATTATAGGGAAACTTGAGAGAGATTTGAGTAAAATTTAAAACAAATTTTGAATTTTGAATATAATCCTTAAATTGTTTTTATTAAATGAAATTTCCTTTCCCTTTTGGTTTTGTCTTAAAATTTAAAAATTTTAGGGGAAACTTCACAAAAGGGTACTAAACTACCACGTGTTTTGACGGAAGGATACTAAATTTCAAAAACTGTCGAATCCGGGTATTCAATTATCTAAAACCCTCACTTTAGGGTGTTCCGTCTCGTTTAGGCGTTAAAACTAGACGGAATTGCTATCACGTGACTTTTTCATCCCTTTCTACCATTTTTTCCCCAACCTAAATGCTACGTTTTGCATATTACATTTGACCGTTTTGTACATTTGACTTATTTTAAAATTAGATATTTCCCCAAATCATTTTCGAACACTCGTGAAAACCGAACTCCCCCGTCCGACAATATTTCGAGAAGAACCCTAACAGTGTTGGTTCCCCGTCGTTTGGTTCGATAATACACACAAGGATCAAGACATTAAGGTTTTCTTCGTGAAAGGTAATGAACTATTTTGTTACTTTCATTGTAAAAGTTTAGTTATTTAACCATAATCTGTGTGGTATTCCTTTATTTTGTAAATGTGATTAGGGATTCTCGTTTTTTATTGAAATGTTGCATATTACGAACATGATACAATGTGTAATGTGTGTTTTCTCATACTTTTCTCGTCGTGTGGTTGAGTTTGTTTCGGGACCACTGTCAACGTTTGGGTCTTCTTGATGTTGCTGAAAGGGTGTGGTCCCATTTTGTCATTATTAAATGGTTTGGGATTTGTTGTGGTTATGTTGCAGAAAAGGTTGAAAATTTATATGGTTGTTTTGGTCAGTGGGTGGGTCCTGTTGAGTTTGCCACTGTCAGGAAATTGTTTATAATTGGTTTTTTGGACTCATTTGGACTATTTAATATTGTTGTATTGTATTAGGAATAAAGCTATTTGTGGACCCAATTTTACTTTGTTTGTTTTTGTCTGCTCACTAGGACTTGTCATTGTATTTTTTCTTTTGTAGGACACATAATGTATCCAGAATTGATAATGTTTAAGGCGTATCATAGTGGTCGGTTCAATTGGGAACATAGGGTCACCTATATAGGTGGGGATGTAGCACATTACCCTGATACATATGATAGAGAAGATGTGTCATTTATTGTGGTAGAGAGAGTAGTTAAGACTTATGGGTATATTCTCGGTGACCTAATTTATTACAATATACCTACCAAAAGTCTAGATGAAGGGCTACGGCTTCTATCTTTTGACCATGATGTGCTTTAAATGTTGGAGCACTACATTGGGCATGGAATTGTAGAGCTATAGTTGGTTGCCTTTGTTGCAGTTGATGTACATGTAATGTACAAGGAGAAGAGGATGGTGTTGATAAGGAAGAGGAATATGAGAGACAGACTGTATACAGAAGTGATGGTTTTTTGGATGAGGTTCTAAGTGATGATTCCGATGCCTTTGACTTAGAAGGTGATGGCCATACAAGAGGGGATTAGATGATGGTGAAGGAGGAGAAGCTGAAGTAGGTAGATCAAGGGTTTGGAGTAGAAGAAGAAGATGGTTTAGATTTAGGGTTTGAAGATGAGGCTGTCGAAGATGGTGTAGATCAAGGGTTTAAAGATGAGGCTGCCGAAGATGGTCATGAAGAGGGTGAGGATGATACTGGTTCAAGAAATAGAAGTGATCTATTGATCTCTCCTACTCCTAGTGATGAAGAGTATGTGGGTGAGGTTGAATCTAAAAAATAGGCCTGTGTCCAAAATAGGGTGCCATTTAGTGCAGAAGATATGCTAAATCCTATTTTGGTGCCAGGTGACACTTTTAATGATGTCTATGAATTTAGAAAAGCCATTAAACAGTTCAATGTACTGAAGGGGAAGGACTTGGCTTACCAAAAGAATTCAAGGAAGAAACTTATTGTAGTGTGTGCAGATAAGAAATGTAATTACAGAGTTTATGGAAGGCAGTTGAAGGATGAGGCGACATTCATGCTAATTTCAATTAAGCCCAAACATACATGTGCCAGGAGATACAAGAATTACTTGATCACTTCAAACTGGATAGCCGAGTGGTGCATTGATAGTTTTAGGGATCAGCTGAATATGCCTATAGACGTCCTCAAGAAAAAGGTGAAGAAGAAGTGGAATGTTGATATCCAGGATAGTTCTTTGTATTGGCAAGGAAGAAGGCACAAGAGACCATATTTGGGAAGTTGACAGAGCAATACTATCGTTTATGGGATTATTGTGCGACGATTAGAAGCACAAACGTTGGGAGTTGTATCATTTTGATGGTTGAGAGACCTATGCCCGAAGTACCTTGTAGATTCCAAAGGATGTACGTATCCCTCGCAGCCATGAAAAAAGGATTCAATGATGGATGTAGGCCTATGATAGGTCTTGATGCTTGCTTCTTAAAGGGGGTTTACAAGGGGCAGTTAATGGCAGCTATTGGAAGGGATGCCAATAATAACATGTATCAAATTTCTATAGCGGTGGTAGAGGCAGAGAATAAGGATAGGTGGACTTGGTTTCTCGAGGCATTATTGGCAGATCTTGGCCGTAGTCCACATGGATGGACCTTCATTTCAGATAGACAGACAGTAAGTACCTCACCATTGTTTTTTGTATATAATTTTATATGATATTCCAATGACTGTGTATTTGGTTTTAATATGTGCAAGGCCTCGTACCAAGCCTTCAGGATGTGTGTCTAATGCTGAGCATCGTATTTGTGTGCGGCACTTGTATGCCAATTTCAGAATCGATGGTCATCCGGGGGTGCTACTGAAGGACATGCTGTGGAGAGCTGCTTCAGCATACACATAGATTGAATTCTATGTTGTAATGGAGGACATTAAGGGCATTAATGTCAAAACACACGAGTACCTTGCAAAGGTTGACCCTAGAACTTGGTGTAGGGGATGGTTCAACACAAATGCAAAGTGTGACCTCCTACATAACAATTTGTCTGAATGCTTCAATTCATGGATCACCAAGTTCAGGGACAAGACCATCTTGATAGTGTTGGAAGGAATTAGGGGTAGTTTAATGAGAATGTACTGCAAGGGTAGAAGGTTTGTGGTCAATTTACTGTCGAAGACATGTTGGTGTAGAAAGTGGGATGTAACTAGTATCCCATGTGGGCATGTCATCTCATCATTATGGCTTGGTGGAGGCAACCCAGAGGACTACTTGAGTCCATACTTTCGCAAGGAGATGTACTTAAAGGCGTACACACCCATCATTTATCCTGTACCAAGTGAAGAGCAATGGGTGAGGATAGATCAACCCCAAATTGAACCACCTAAGTCAAGGGCAACCATAGGGAGACCAAAAAAAGTGAGAAATAGAGGACAAGAGGAGACATCAAATCCATACACAGTGAGAAGGGGTGTGAACAAGAATCAATGTGGGAAGTGCAAGAAATACGGTCACAATACACGAACATGCACTTTGAGGAAGAGGCATGATGAAATACAAGAACGTAGAAGATCTTTCTACAAAGAACATGCAGGAAATACTGACTGCAATCTTGATAGGGTAAGTTGTTCATTTGGTTGCATACTTTTATAAACCTCTTGTTTATGTAATTAGATGTTATTTATTCTTACTTTGTTTGCCATGTTGTTCATTTGTTTTTGTAGTTGGATGGCTCCTCCAGTGCCCCACATGTGGTTTATTCTACTGACCAACCTCTAGTGCCCCACCTGTGGATCATCCCACTGCACCAATACAGAGTGTCCCATCTTTGGGTAATTCAACAACTAGTAGGGGTCAAAAGAGGACAAGAGGAGAGGGTTTGATCACTGCATCCACACAGCATAGGGGTCAAAGGAGGACCTGAGCATCTGCAAGCACTGCCAGTAGGAAGCAGGGCACTCTGGGTTTGGCCACTAGGATAAGAGCATCTGCAAGATTGAGATCTGGTGTTACACAAGCTAGTAACCAAAATAGCAGAGGCAAGCTTGAAGTTGATCTCACTAGGGACCCCGCTGGACCACCCAAAATTCCAGGGGGTGGACCTGCATGCTCATGGAGTCCTCCAAAAGGTGGCATTACTTTTAAAGTTGCCCCCCCTGATTTTGATATTAGCAAAATGAAAACAACATCTACTGACATTCTGCCACTTGGTTTTGAAGGAGTTGCAGAGATGAACAAGGGGAAGACAGTTGCAAGAAAACATGACAATGGGAAGAAGAAGATTTGGCAAGTCTGATGTGTGTTGTTTGCTGGTTATGATGGTTATGTAATTTGAGGTTGACTTATGTAATTTGACAAAACTACTTTTTTGGAAGGTCATGAACAACATGGTTATGTTATTGAGGTTGACTTATGTTATTGTAGTTTGATTTATGTAACTTTTTGGAAGGTCGTGAACAGGGGTGTTGATGGTTATGTTATTATAGTTTGACTTATGTAACTTTTTTGGAAGGTCTTGAACAGGGGTATAATTTGATGGTTATGTTATTATAGTTTGACTTATGTAACTCTTTTGGTAGGTCATGAACATGGGTGTAATTTGACTTATGTAACTCTTTTGATAGGTCATGAACATGGGTGTAATTTGACTTATGTTACTTTTGGACCAAGAATATAAGTGGATTGGGTATCTTTGTTTTGAATGCCTTTATTATTGGATTGGGTTGTAATGTTATATTTTGATAGTTTATGCATACAGGGTGAAGGGCATATGTATATATAAGTGCATTTGTGCTTGAAGGCCATATGTATGTAGTCTATCTTTTGTAGGTTTGTGCATTTTTGGCAGATGGAAGGGCATTTGTTGTTTTTTGCATTGGTTCATTTGTGCATTTGTAGATATTCGTGTATGGAAAGGTAATTGTGCATTTGTAGATATTTGTATATGGAGGATCGTTTTTGGAATGTCATTTATGCATTTGTAGATATTTGTGTATGGAGGATAGTTTTTGGAATGCCATTTGTGCATTTGTAGATATTTGTGTATGGAAGGGCAGTTGTCCATTTGGCAGATCAATCATATTTGTACACATTTGTGCATTGATACTTATGTTGGTACCATGCCAAAACAGGCAGCATGAGTTACAAATGACATGGTACCAACATTTCATGGTTTCCGTTTGGCAGCAACATTGCAAAGTGAAATGTCATGAATTAGGATACCAGGCTGTTACACATGGATTACACATGACATGGTACCCAGGGGCGGAGGCACGTATGTTCTTGGGGGGCCATGGCCCCCTTAAAAATTTCAAAGCCCTCAATTTTTTTTTTTTTTTTTAAAAAAATATATATATATATAACCCTGCAAATCCACAGCAAACACAACAGATTTAAAAGGAAAAAAAAAATAGCAATAGCAAAATAGCAAATCCTCCTCAACACGGCAACCCAACCTGGCAATATCAATCAAAAAATTGAAAAATACACTGCACAAGGAAAAAAAAAAGAGGCAAAATTAAATTTTCAATAACTCAAATTTCACTCAACCTCATTCTCACATTCAACCCTAAGTGAAAAGAAAAGAAAAACACAGCTTCAAAATACCAAAGGCTCGAGAGAACTCAGAGAACTGAGATTGAGATTTGAGAAGAACAGCTTTGGAGGAAACACCGTCGGCCGTCCAAGGTCCACGCACCACCGGTCCACCAGCAGGTCCAGCCGTCTAGCACTGTCGACTGTCGTCTACTCGTCTGGGTCGGTCTGTCACACTATGAGTTATTTGCTAGATCTCACTTCCATAGGCTATTTCAGTATTTTGCAATTTTTACTTTAAAATTTGGGGCTTTTCTATGAACAAAAAGAAGAAGAAGAAGAGAGTGTAGAGAAAACTAGAGAAGTGAGGAAGTAAAAGGAGACGAGGAGACAGATTGACGGAGGATGGGAGGAGTGAACTGTGAAACTGAAACTGAAGGTTGTGATCGTGATTCTGTGAAATTTGATTTGCTTGAAGGCTTGAACTTGAAGCATTTGTGCGGTTGTGCCTTTTTGAGATTTGTTGATAAAGATGGTTTTATTCGAGAGAGATTCTTTCATATTGCCAATGTCAAAGATACTACTGCATTAACTTTAAAAAAGAAGATATGTGATGTCCTTTCTTGTAACGACCTCAAAATTCAGAATATTCGAGGTCAGGGATATGATGGAGGTAGTAATATGCGTGGTGAATGGAATGGGCTACAAGCTTTATTTCTTAGAGAATGTCCATATGCATATTATGTGCATTGCTTTGCTCATAAGTTACAATTAGCTTTGGTTGCAGCATCTAGAGAAGCAAAATATGTTCATCAGTTCTTTGAGAATTTGAATTTTATTATCAACATCGTTGTTGGTTCTTCAAAACGCAATGATGAATTGCAATCTGCTCAAGTTGCTGAGATTGAAAGTATGATTGCTTCTAATGAAATCGATACTGGAAGGGGGGCAAATCAAATTGGTACTTTGCAACGACCTAGAGATACTCGATGGTCTTCTCATTTTAATTCTATTTGTAGCATGATAAGAATGTTTCGTGCAACTTGTTCAGTTCTTGACACTATCTCAAAGGAAGGAACCAACTATTCTCAACGCGGTGATGCTGAAGCGGCTTATATGGTATTAACATCATTTGAATTTGTTTTGATATTGCATTTGATGAAAGAGATTATGGGATATACGCATTGTCTTTGTCAAGCTTTGCAACAAAATTATCAAGACATTTTAAATGCCTTGAAAGTGGTTTTTACTACAAAATCACTTCTTCAAAATTTGAGAAATGAAGAGTGGGAGCCTTTCCTTCATACTGTTAAATCATTTTGTGAAAAAAATGAAATAGATGTTCCTGATATGAATGCTCGTTACACTAGAGCTCGAGGTAGATCATGTCGCCAAAATGAAGAATCTTCCATGACAATGGAGCATCATTTTAGAATTGATGTGTTTATTGCTGCAATAGACTTCCAATTACAAGAACTGGATAATAGATGTAGTGAGCATGCAATATAAATTCTTTGTCTTAGTGCCGCTTTAAGCCCTTTAGATGCATACAAATCATTTAAGATTGATGATATATGTAGCTTAGTTGAGAAGTTCTATCCTCAAGATTTTACTGAGCAAGAGAAAATGATTTTGAGATTTCAATTGGATCATTATAAGCTTGATGTGCCAAAACATTCAGATTTTCAGAATATGTCCACTTTATCTGAGTTGTGTAGAGGATTAGCCATTTCAGGAAAATCGAAGATTTATAATTTGATTGACAGGTTGATTCGTCTAGTGTTGACTCTCCCTGTTTTTACCGCTACTACTGAACGAGTCTTTTCTGCCATGAAACTTGTAAAAACTAGATTACGTAGTAGAATGGAAGATGAGTTTCTAGCAGATAATTTGGTAGTTTATATCGAGAAAGAAATTGCTAAGGATTTCATGACAGAGATGATAATGGATGAATTTTATTCCATGAAAAACCGTCGACGTTGAGCACAATTCGAAGGAGATATGAAGTTCCTTTTTGGATTTTTTTGTTTTGTACATGTCTATAGCAAACTAGAACGCTTTTGTATTTGAAAGTAAAGTTATTTTTAAGATTTGTATACAGTTATAACTTATGTTTTAGTATGAAGTTAAATTTAACTGTTTAAGACTTGTTTTGTTTTATTTTACAAGCGGACGCACATATAAAAGGACTATATATACATATTTATTTATTTAGGTTCGGCCCCCCCACCAATTAATTCCTGGCTCCGCCCCTGATGGTACCATTCCAGTCCCTGCCTATTACACATGACTGGGGAGCATCGCATTGAGGTCATCTTTGAATTTGAGCATGACAACATTACACAATTTCGATTGCTTTTGTCCATCCTAATGCTTTTATACAAAATGAACAACAATTACAACATTTGCATCAAGTAATGGATACTTAACATCAACAACGACATTACACAAGACAAGTGTTTACAAGACTTATACCATTACAAAATTCATACAACAAGTTTTGGAACATTGCAAAGTTATACCGAAATGAGCAATTCCTACAATATCAACAACAAGGAATTGTTTCTTGACATCAACAATAACATTACACAAGACCTTTGCTTCCAGTACTTATACCATTACAAATTTCTTCCAACAAGGTTTGGATCATTACAAAGTTCAACCAAAATTAGCATAAAATACAAAATCTGCATCACAATTTCTTAATGTTCAATGCAACATCATCCTTGATGCAGGACAATCTCTATTAAACCAATGATACAACATAAATATCATCCATGAACAAAGCAATGCACATTGGTTCTTCCTCTGTACTGCCCGAAACTTATTCTTCTGTCTATCTACTTTGGACTTGTATTTGTCATCTTCATTCTTGCATATATCAACTTCATTCTTGCTTCTCTCAGCTTCAATTTTGCATCTCTCAGCTTCAGTCTTATATTTATCAACTTCAGCAGAGATCTTTGTTCCATTCTATTCCCGTTCAACCTTCAAACTGTCGTGCCACTTCCTCAACCTCGACAAAACTCGTTGCCCGTACACGCACATTTTAGGATCACGCCATATGAAAAAATCACATTTCACTTCTGATTGCTGTATAATCGGAAAAAAAAAAAAAAAAAATAATGGCCAATCAGAGATAGAACCCTAAACCCCAAATTAGGGAAAATGACAAAAATACTTCAAAATTAGAGGAAACGATCTCAATACTTCTTACCTTGTAATTTATACAAGAAAAAAACCTCATATCAAAATTACTTAGGGTGAAGGATGTCCATGACGATGATTTCAATCCACATTTGCACAGTGAACCGTTGCTCTTGACTCGCTTGATTTACTGTTGGACATTTGCTCCATTTTAGCACCGTCACTTGATTGCTCAGCAGGGTCCTCTTGATGAACCGAATATGGGTCGAAAAAAAAACTTGAAATTTTTCACGATGGTGGGCAGTATGTTGCTACAGTAGAACCAGAGGAAGTATTGGGCTTAGGAGGGAAGAAGGGGTTGTGAGGAATAAGGATGCGGTCGAATGTAATATGCAAAACGTAGCATTTAGGTTGGGGGCAAAAAGGGTAGAAAGGGATGAAAAAGTCACGTGATTGCAATTCTGTCTAGTTTTAACGCCTAAACCAGACGGAATACCCTAAAGTGAGGGTTTCAAATAATTGAATACCAGGTTCGACAGTTTTTGAAGTTTAGTATCCTTCCGTCAAAATGCATGGTAGTTCAGTACCATTTTGTGAAGTTTCTCCAAAAATTTAAGAGTTAGAGAGATCATGCAACTAAGAGAAATAGAATTTTCAAACAAAAGAAAATTATTGTTTAGGCTAATTAAGGAAATTTTTATTGTAAAATATTTAATTACAAATTTGAAATTTTATTTGAAAAAAATAAAATCTTAGTTTAATAGGTTGATTTGGTCAATCGGCTCAATCCCATTCCCATATTTCACATTTGCATTTTTCAAAATCCTTTATAATTACAAGATTCCAATTTAATATCAAATGATATTTGGAATTAATAATACCTTAAATTTGAAATCAATAATACATTAATTCTAAAATACACTTGTGTTTATATTTTCTTTCCTTCCAAATGATCCAATTGGCTGAATT
The DNA here is from genome assembly GCA_028654335.1 of Alnus rubra. Taxonomy (NCBI): domain Eukaryota; kingdom Viridiplantae; phylum Streptophyta; class Magnoliopsida; order Fagales; family Betulaceae; genus Alnus; species Alnus rubra. The sequence continues at coordinate 477,332 of JAJPGS010001816.1, forward strand.
GTATAATTTGTATTTGATTATGTTGCTTTGAAGTCTTAACACATCCTTAATTGTTTAATATTCATAACTTAATTTGTAATTATGTGAACACATACTTTAATACTTTAAATTTTTAAAATGTGATATAACGATTCTTATGTATCTAATGAAAGAAAAGTATAACAATATATAGTCAATATAAATACTAACTAACATATATTAAGTTAATAACATTAACAATGATAATTATTAATAATCATATGGTCCCATGTATCTAATGATAATACTTTTTTTGTTAAAAAAAAAAAAAATCAATTCTTAAGTAATAAGTATCATTTGATCTTGAATCTTAAAATGTGATCTAACAATTTTTAAGTATTTAATGATTCTATGGCACAATGTCCGATCATATAATTATGTGATCTAAATTATAATGATAATACCTATTATCATATGAACTAAATTTTAATGAAAATATTTAATTTGTGGTTATAATTAACACATTAGTGATTATAACTATAATCAATTAATTTAGAATTATATGAATCACATTATCATTATATATGAATAATATGATTATGTAACGCTCATAAAATTAGAAAGTAAAAATACACATAGGTTAATAATCTTTAAATGCTAAAACACCTATAATTGTGCAAGTGCATGTGTACATGTTTAAGATTAGGTATGGTTGAGTAATTTGTTGCATAATTAACCGTATATGAATTTTTTAACCAAAGCAATTTATAAACACATATACATATATTAGGTGCAGGATAGAGTTTAGTTGCTGATATGGTACATGAAGCAATTTCGGTGTAATACGATGTTTCGTGTGGGTGAGAGCTGTCAAATTTAATTCATTAAATCTGTAGCCCAGTTCGTTTTAAGCATTCCAGGAGATTAAAAACCATGTCAACAAGTGTGGTTAGACTAATCTAGTTCAAATTAAACGATAGTTCGTTAAAGATGAAAATCTAGTTTGTTATAGATGAAAATCCTTGAAGTCAAGAGTCAAGTCTTCTCTAGTCATCATCCGTATTTTCCATCGGTGATTATTTCAGCCTTAGATTAACAGTTTTGCTGGCTTAATCTTAACCTTTGAAGTGTTGTATATAAGGGACTAAATGATCGATCGAAGTTGCAGCAAGGAAAACCAAATTTCCAATAGAAAGCTCCTAGTTTTATTTTCAATTGATTACAGGAACCTTGTTGTCGTAATTTCGGTGTTTTCCCTACACTTTCCAGCATTTTCAAAACCATAAATGGGATATTGAATTAGCACTCATTTCCCAAACCATATAACAGAAACAGAAACTAGAAACTCTCATGTTTTTTTTTATCTAAAAATCAGCAACCTTCAACTCACCTTCAAGTGTTTATTTCAGACCAGAAACTCTTTTCTTCACTGGATTGTTTTGTGCAAATTCCAGTGCGTAATTCTTCATTTTATCTTTCTGAATTCATTGTATTCTTCTCCTTTAAATTCATGTTTTGTTTTTCTTCTTCTTTGGAGAAGAAACAACCGTGTATGTATATATAAATGATCTTTTCTTTATGTTTCTGAATAGAGTAAGTTTCCAGGACAATATCCGAGCTGCTACCTGGTAAATATCGTGTTTAAAAATGATTTGAGAATTTGTAATGGCTGTGTTTTAAAGGGTAGAACCATATTTGTATAAATTGAAGTGAAAAGTGTGTGTTAACAAGTTAAGGTGTGAAGAAGACATTTTGTGCTTATGTGTTGTGCTGTCAAACGTGTGTGAAAATGATATTTATAAAAGGTGACCTGGATGTATATTGGATATGATGAGATATGTGTGTGTGTCATTGGAAAACGTGTGTGTAGTGAAGTTGATATGTGTATGGAACTCCTTTGCATGTGTAGGAAGAAATATATATATATATATATATATATATATATATATATATGCAGGACCAGATTTACGTATATGTACGATCTGTGATGTGTCTATTATATATAGGAACATGAATATGTGTGATAATCAAATGATGTATACGTGTATTCCCTATAAATATAAAAATACATATGTTGTTAAATAAGTGAATATGTGTGCATAATCTTAGTTTGCAAAACACATATATGGATATATTAGAAATTATGTTAAAAATATATGAGTTGATTGTTGATATATACAATTGGTTTAATCTATAATATTTCCAATACGCCATTATGCCATATAAGAATTATAAATAAGGTTATTGGTTTATTTAAATAAATATAAGATGAAAATTAATATAACGACTATATTTAAATCTGTAGCCGTTGTAATGCTCAGACAGAAAAATAACATCTCTTAGAAATAAGCAAAGATGTTTGTTTAGTACATTTTTGCTAATTTATTATATTGCATGGATATAATTATGCAATTCTTACGGATAACCTTTGAAGTGGAAACAGTAAGTATCTTTATACTTACTGAGGGGTGATGTTGGTGGACTTTTCTTTAATATTTGGGATAATTACACTTAACCCCCCTGATTTATCCACGGTGTGACGATTTACCCCCCAATGTGCCAAAATTGGTACATGACCCCCCCGAACTTGCCAACGTGTGGCAAAATCAACCTTCCGTCCAATCGACCGTTCGTTTGGACGGAAAGTCTGTCACGTGCAAGTCACGTGACTTGGGGAGGGTCTCTGTCTTAAACGGTCACGTGACTTGCACATGACCGATTTTCCGTCCAAACGAACGGTCGATTGGACGGAAGGTTGATTTTGCCACACGTTGGCAAGTTCGGGGGGATCATGTACCAATTTTGGTACATTGGGGGGTAAATCGCCACACCATGGATAAATCAGGGGGGTTAAGTGTAATTATCCCTTAATATTATGAACACTTATTTATTTATTTGTTTGCGCATGTGATTTTACATATTTTCTATTTTAACAAAACTGCTTAATAACAAAGCTGGTATGCAGTGGGGGGGGGGGGGTTGATGGCTGCCAGTAAAACCTTTGGCTTCAGTGACACTTAATAAATAAATGGGCTGAGACCTTTGGCTCTTGGTCTGTTGGGACCTTTGGCTTCCAGCAACAAACAAATAAGCTTTAAGTGAGGGGGATCTTTTTGGCTCCTAGGACCGATGGCTCCCACAACGCATTAATCCGGACCATTGGTTCCATTATGAGAGGAGTGCAAAAAGAGAAATAATCAATACATTGCATTTAAAACTGTTATACTACTGCTTTATGATTATGTCTATATTCAATTTATGTCTATGATTCGCGACATGGACTATATGTTGCATATACATGTGATTATAAAGTCTTATACATTGTGTTGCATTTCATAAATAAATCAGTATTCATTATATTATTGGAAACAGTGGACTCACTTAGGTATTTTTGTATTGTTGTTTCCTTTTTTATATTATATATTATTACAAGATATGAGAAGGATGAGTACTAGGATTACCCAGATCCTTAAGTGGATCCTGTTGACAGTACTTGAGGCTAGCTTGCCTCCATTTTGTGGACTGCTGTGTTCCAGTCCTTTATTATATTATCTTGAGAACGATATTTATATTTTTGCTGGTGTGTATTAGCTATACTCTAGTTATTTTGGCTTGTAAATTATATGTGTCTTGTGTGGCACAAATACTATCTTATATGTAATTATTCAGTTACACTTTAATATATCTATTTTGAGGTATTTCAGTTAGAAGCTCTGATGTGTTATTTATTTCCAAGTCTGTTGGATAAATATATATTCCGCTACCAATTTATAACTCTGATGATGTCGTAACGTTACGTGAAAATCGAAAAAAAAAAATTTCACTTTCGCTTTTTGTAAAAGTGGGGCGTTGCAGATTACGTTTCAGAATTGTCATTATATCATATGATTAACGTGAATTCATACTTACATATGTAATCTATATACCTAATTATTGTATCTAAGTATGATTAATAATTGTTAGATATTTATAATCTTAAATCATACTTAACCATTGTATATAAGTATCTAGATATTTAATTATTGTATTAATATGAATTTTTATACTTATTTGACATTGTGTGACTATAATTTATATTTGTACTTAATTTGTGTGTATGTTATGTGTTACGTGTGTACATATATAAAATGTTTTATTAATTATAAATCATATAGTATCATCTGACTTATAAGATTATCTATGAAAAGTATGATTTAAGTATGATCATATGATTTAACAATTCGTATGATCTTAGATTTTGGATCACATGATCTAATGATTCTTAAGTATCTAATGATAATACTTAAAACATATAATCATATCCATCTATATAGTGATTATATGTCATATAGAACAATGTTAATATTATTATATAATTATATAGTCATTTTATATTACATGAATAATATAATTGACATATTAAGTATATGAATTGTCATTAGATCATATGATTAATAGATTATGTTTTGCTTTTATTCATTTTTACTATTTAATACACATATAACCAATTATTTATTACTACTTAATATTTACTGACAATTGTTATTTGTTACCTATAAGTTATATACATATATACATATTAACAGATTAAGTATGTATGTGTGTGTGTGTGTATATATATATATATATACTTAATCTATATATGAGTCGAGCCTTAATAAGCGAATCGATCCTTATACGAGCGGGTTCACGAGCTTTAACCGAGTCGAGTCGAGTTTATACGAGTTTGTATTGTTTAATAATCGAGCCTATTTTCGTGTTCACGAACGGCTCATTTAATAATCGATTCGAGCACGAGTCGAGTTTAAATCGAGTGGATCCCGAATAAGCTCGCGAATAGCTCAGCTCGTTTACACCGCTATTAAAGAATAAAGAGTAAAGACTTGAAGTCGAAGAGTCTAAGCGAAGTGTAAAAAACAAAATATCTGAAAAGCATCAAACTATTTGGCCTTTGAATCTTCATCAATGTGATCCAAGCCATACAATGCTTTTCAAATTTCGATACATCTTCTGATTTGCTCGAGGTTTATTGGAATTTAGAGTCTTGGAGAAACTAGATCTGTTCGAGGTCTATTGGAATTTGGAGTCTTATCTTTTATTTCCAAGTTGGATCCTTAAGTTTAAGTTGTTCAACGTCAACCCATCAAGATTCTAAGTCCTAACTTCTAACTATATATATTAAGGTGTATAATATATATTCTAACTTCTAAATATATACTTATTATACTTATTACTTATACATTACTAATTTACTATATAAATTAATGTGTATATATACACACACTAAAACACACACCCTATATACATATGAATGAGCATACATCGAGTCGAGTCGAGCTTTCACGAGCCTACCCCGAGCTAAGCTGAGTATTGGCATGTTCAGCTCGTTTATTAAAGGAGCTTAAAAATATATTCAAGCTCTGTTCATTTAATAAACGAACCGATCCCGAGCCAAGCTAATCCGAACCGAGCCCGAACATGTTCACGAGTAACTCTGCTCGCTTACAACCCTACCTACCAAGGTATTCATTCTAAACCATATCTTTCTTGTTATCACCGCAAACAGTTCACACTATCATCCACTCCACATCCATCTACCATCTCCTTTGATTAGGAATGTAAATAAACTAGTCCGTTCGACAACCCGCTCGGTTTAGCCCGATCCGAACTCGAACTCGAGCTCGATACTGTAGAAACTCGCTTGTTAATGTCGAAACACGTTCGATTAGTAAGTGATACATAGCCGACTCGCTTGACAAAACTCGATAAGGGATCGTGAGCTCAGCTCGTTTAGAACTCGACCGGATCGCTCACCCGGCTCATTAGTCCGACTCGTTACCTCGTTCGTTCGACATGTTAGCTTGTTCATATCTCTTATATATTACTAAAAATGAGTTATATAAATTTAAGCATGTATGTTTTGTTTGGATGAATAATTTAAGCATGTATATTAGTAATTAAGTAATATATGTTATTGCTGATCGAGTGCCAAATATTGTACATTTGAACCCTTTAATTTGCATTTACTAAATCTTTAGCTTAATTATTTTCTAATATTTTTTTGTTAGTTTTGGTGTTTTAATATATTTGCAGGCATTGAGAGAAAATGATGGTTTTACGAGGAATTGCAGAGAAGATGGAAAACTGGTCACATAAATAAGGAGTTCGTTCGACATTTGTTTTGTGTTTTTTTTTTTTTTTTAAAAAAAAAAAAAAAAAAACCACAAACACATATGGATGTGTGGAGGTGTATTTCCTTACTAGCTGGCAGCAACACATTCTTTCCATGGACGTGATCGTGTGGTGCCTTGAGCTGGGAGAACCGAGACATTCAAAAGTTGGCAGCGCATCACATATTTTCGAGAAATGCTTGGTTGTACACTCTCATCCCACTCCTATCCCACCCTTGTCTACGTGGACCAATAATATTGTTAAAAAATAGTATCCCACTATACTCTCTCTACTATCTCTCACATTATTGATCCACGTAGACAAGGGTGGGATAGGAGTGGGATGAGAGTGTACAACCAAACATTTCTCTTTCTTTCCATGCAAGAAGAGGAAACCTGGCAGTTGTGCATGTGACTCGACAGAAAAGAAAATACACACGTTTTCCTTAGAGTGTGGCGCCAGATCTTGAGGTTTTTTTTTTTTTCCTGAAATCTGCAGCACCGAATTTCCATATCTAGCAGCAAATGACACAAGTAATTGATTCATCTCCTAGACCTGCGTGAGATTGATTTTCACAGATTTCTTTCTAAATTTGGACGTGTAACGCAAGGAGGACAAAAAATAAAATAAAGGACCATTTCTTTCCATACTTGAGATGCACGATTTCTTACAAAGAAGGAGTACGTAGTTGGCAGCAAAAAAAAAAAAAAAAAAACACGTGAACTATGGCAAAATTGAGAGATCGAGAGAACCTCACTTGTTTATAGGCAAAAGGCCATAAACCCTAGCATTCTTTTATTCTATTAGGGTTTTGAGAGGTAAATGTGGGTTTTAACCTCATTTTTAGCTATAAATACCACCTGCCACTTAGAGCATCAATTCTTTTCTTCAGAGCACTTGTATTAGCTCTTGTCTTTTCTTTTGTAAGTTGATATTTCGTTCATATTTCTTTTGATTTAAAGTTAATTAATTTTCCATTCTTATTTCGTTTCTTCATTATTTTAATTCATTGCTTTAATTTAGTTAAAGTCGATTAATTTATGTTCTTCTTTCTTTTCTTCGTCAATTTTTATTTATCGATTTAATTTAGTTTTCGTTCTTCTTTCTTTTCTTCATTATTTTAATTTATCGCCTTAATTTTATTTAAAGTTATTTTGTCTCTTTATTTTTTTTTCCTTTTTCTCATCATTTTATTCTTTTTATTTATTTATTTATTTATTTATTTATTTTTTATTTTTTATTTTAGTTAGTCTTTTGTCTTTAGCCATGAGAGATTAATTCTTCAACTAAGGTTGAAGATGAAACCTCGTCATTGATAAAGAACGTTCTTGTTATTTTATTTATATAATCCCCAATTTTTTTACCACTATATTGTTCAAGTCCAAGTTCAATTATTTGATTTATGTCTTTTGATTGAATGTTCATTTATAAAAGTTTGATATTTGATGTGTTTCAACCAATGGATACATCGAATGATTTGATTGAAAAATGATATCTATTGTGATTTGTTCATTGAGCGGATACATTTTATGATTTAATTTCAATTGGATATTCGTTGTGGTTTGTTATTGAGTTGGATTCATTGAATGATTTAACATATTTTTTATGGAACTTTGAACAGTGAATAAAACTTATTTGTTTATCGGATGTATGAGTAAAATACAAGAATGTGTTTTTTGATTTGGCGATGTGGATTTTGAAACCTTAGTACTTTTATTAATTGTTCTTATTCAGTTTTATTTGAGTTTATTATTTTGCTTGACAAAAATTCCAAATATTTCGCTCTAGGTTAAAACAGAATTTATTTAAATAAAAATTGATTTATTTTTACATACACTTCTCTGTGGATACGATTTCGCACTTGCATGTACTATGCTACATACGACTCGTGCGCTTGCGAGTATCAAAATTTAAACATAAGTTATATATATATGTTACTTAATATTTATATGTGTGTATATAAGTTAACATACTAATTAGTTATTTCATAAACTAACATATACCAAGTAAATGTAATTAACTATATGTTACTCGATATTTATATATATAGACACACTCTCACACACACACACACTAAATAAGCATGAGAAATGGTAGAATATCTCTTGGTGTTCTCCTGGAATGGCATATATGCAATTTTTTAATCAAAAAAATTTTATCTATGCCATTCCAGGAGAACACCAGGAGAACACAAGGAGATACTCTAGCATTCCTCAAATAAGCATATAGTATACTAGCTAAGTAAATATTGTATTACATATTAGTTTTATTGATAATAGTATTTAGTATGTTAAACTAACATATTAAGCTATTAATAGTTAGTATGTAGGTTGTTCACAAATTCGGGCTTGAACTCAGCTTTGATCACACATTAAAATATTTTAATAGCCTACTTCGAGCTCTAGTTGAGCCGAGCTTGTCGAGTAACCCGGCTCGGCTCGAATGTTATTCTCAAGCTCGAACTCGCCCGAGTTTTAAACAAGCCGAGTTTGAACACGCATTTATAGCTTCGGCTCGAATTCGAGTTCAACTATTTAAGCTCGACTCATAAACGAACCAGTCTTAAAATTTTAAAATTCGAATCGATTCGACTCGATTACATCCTACCTCTTATACATACAAGAAGTGTACGTAACCTTTTTTAGAAACATGGTACCAAACATAAATGTTTCATTGAAGACTTCATGAGTCATGACCCAATATATATTCATGGAATGTTGTCTTGGCAACCAACCAATCAACTAATTGACGCAAACACGAAAAAATCGTCGCATTGACCTGTGTGGGCGCGCTACAGAAATTTTTTGCTTGAAAATAGCAGTTGAAAGGGAGCGCAACTGCGAAAATTTGCAGTGTTTTTTTCACTCGTTTAAACAATTAGTTAAGGTAGAAAAAAGAAGTATTACTTTTTTTTTTTTTCTTTTTTTTTTTTGGACCTTTATTTGAAAGAAATACAGATATATACTCTCTTAAATTAACATTTAATTTAAAAATTCTTAATTAAAAAGTCAAAGAAAAAAAAGGAAGAAAGAAATGGGTACGTATAATCACTGAGCATGTGAAGCTAGCTAACAGTCAGAGTAACATAGCTACCACGTACCAGCACAAGTCATTAACGAACACGTGTTAACCTACAAAGTTCTAACCAAACACTAACCGTATCCATGCTTATTATAAGCACCACAGTCCAAAGCAGAGCCAGAGACCACAGCCATGTCTCCCTTCTCTCTCATTTTGGGCACCGTAGCCTTAGCCATCTTTCTCTATTACCTGCTCAACCTCCGCACCCACCGCCACCGGCTCCCCCTCCCTCCAGGCCCAAAACCATGGCCCATAATCGGAAACTTGCCCCACATGGGAACTGTGCCTCACCACTCCCTGGCGGCCATGGCTCGTACCTATGGCCCGCTCATGCACCTCCGGCTCGGCTTCGTCGACGTCGTGGTGGCGGCATCTGCGTCCGTGGCGGCCCAGTTCTTGAAGCACCATGACTCCAATTTCTCCAGCCGGCCACCCAATTCCGGTGCCAAGTATATAGCGTACAACTATCAGGACCTCGTTTTTGCGCCGTACGGCGAGCGGTGGCGCATGCTTCGGAAGATCAGCTCCGTTCATCTCTTCTCCGGCAAGGCCTTGGATGAGTTCAGACATGTGCGCCAGGTTAGACTTGTTCCGATATTTTTCTGCCAAACGCTTTGTCCTGAGTGACGCCATCCATTATCCTTAGAAAATATTTGAATCCAACGGTCTGCAGATATGTTGTGTTTTTTTTTTTGACATGATAAGTTGATAACCAATCAAGGTCTTCTTTCTTTTCTATTAAATAACAGTTTTTTTTTGTTTTTTTCTTATCCTATAATTTAGTTAGAGACGTGTTATTTTTGTACGCACACATTTAGTGTGAAATTTATGCACAGGATGTCAGGATCTTGTCCCACACCAAATCTAAATATGTGTACAAAATATATAAAAAAAAATGTATAAAAAATATTATTTACCGTCTAATTATTGCAAGGAGGTAAACAGTTTTAACGACTTTTGGTTGATGTCGTGGGTGCCGACAAAAAGTTACCTAGTTTAACTTGGCTCTTGTCAAAGCTTCTAAAATTTTATCTAGAATAGCTAACCAAATCTCACTTTTACTAGTTTAGCTAATCACTTTTCAACACCCTCATCTATCAGCTTATCTAAACTTCTCTCTATTTTATTAAAATAATCAATTTTAATTTTTATTCATTTTAATTAAAAACACATATTCACCAAGTAAAACACATCACCGTCCAAAAACTTCTACACACCGAACCAGACCTGTTCAACAGTACCTTCATCCATCACCTGATCATCAACCCCATTTGTCCTCTGCTTCGCTCTGTTCCTCTCCTTACCCCCTTCTCTTTGTCTTCGGCCATAAAATCCTCCCGCTGGCACGCTTCTTCGATGACCTCGCTCTCTTCCGCAAGGCCACCTGCCTTTCCCCCGTGCGCACGTGCTCCACGCACTCCCACTTGGGCACCGCCACCAATCCCAAGCCCAAGATTGCCTTCCTCTTCCTCACAAACTCCGACCTCTCTTTTGCTCCCTTTCTCGAGAAATTCTTCAATGGCAACTGTCACCTCTACAGCATTTACGTCCACGCCGACCCATCGGTGAAAATCACTCCTCCCGGCGGCGTATTCCAAGGCCGGTTCTGCGTCCACGCCGACCAAATCCCATACCCATCCTCCAACCTATTGCGGAAACAATCCAAAGAGAAAACCCAACTTCCAGTTGAGCCTACAAGACTGCCAAAAAATTCACCGAACAGGAAAGCAAAGCCAAATCAATGGAAAGGAAAAGGAGAAAAAAAAAAGGAGGAGGAGAAGAGCACGAGAGAGAGACGCGGAGAATGACAAGAAAAAGAGGAAAAAAGGTCAAAGGAAGTGAGAGAAAGAAGAATAAAATAATGATAGATGTGTGAACAGTATCACGCCACATGTGGAGTGATACTGTTCACAAATGCTCATGAATGTATTCTAGCATTAAGTTTAGAGAATCCGTTGGAGGGGCTTTTTGCTGCTTTGGTTATCTATTATACATTCACAGTGGGTTTTACATAACCCACTGTGAATGCTCTAAGAAAGCTGAGGAGACTTCCTTAATTCTAGGGCCGTGTAATAGATAAACATTAGGATAATTATTTTTAGGCCCAGATCTGAATATAGAATTTCTTGTGTACTAAAAAACCTCTACTAAAGAGAGGCAGAGGAGCTGTATTAAGGAGATCTGCTAAAATTAAGGAACAAAAGGAGCGGCGACATGTGGGGGTGGGGACCGGTAGATGGTGAAGCAGACTAGCAGAGGGTGGCGAGAGAGGAGCAGTGGCGGACCTAGGCTGGTAAAAATGGAGGGGCCAAATTGAAAAGAAAAAAAATAGAGGGGGCAAAACTAAAAAAATTAAAAAATTAAGGAGTAAAATTTTAATTTTAATTTTTTTTTTTGGAAATTTTTTTTTTTAGAGAAAAATTTTGGGGCTTGGGGGGCCAGGGCCCCCCTAGCCTCCATGTAGGACCGCCCCTGGAGAGGAGGGGCGTGTGGGCGGTAGAGCTCGAGGAATTACGGTAGATCTAACCTCTAATAATCCAAACCAAAATGATGATGATGATGATGATGATGATGAAATATGAGAGAGAAGATGGAGGGTGTTGGAAAGAGGAGTACATTGAGGTAGGGGGTAGCTAGGGGATGGAGAGGAGCCCTAAGGCCCCTAACTGAGATATGGGGGATGGGAAAAGCTGAATTTTGCCTTTTTGGAAGAGGGAAAGACCTATTTCGATAAAATTATGCGAATGCTAAAGGGTAAGAGGTCCTTGGAAAAGAGAATCCTACTAGCCTAGGCTTGTAAAATTAAGGAAAATTAAATTATTAGTCCATGATAATCAAATTTAAAAATTAGTAGAAATTCATTATTGTAATTAGTAGCATAACAATTTAAAATACAACTAATTATGAATTATGAGAATATTTTAGTTGCACGAGGAGTTGGATCTTAAATTATTACAAATTAGGAAAAATTATTAAACAATATAATATTAACTATAAGAGAGTCAACTTTGTTAGTATTGTTAATGGTAAAAAGTTCCTCCGTTTCATTTTCAATAAACCGTTTTCATCGTTTATGAACTAGATTTTTTTTTTAAAAAATTTATTATTTAATTAGTACTTTAACTCTTTCTTTAATAAATAAGACTTAACATATAAATATATTTAATTGAAATAAAAATAAATTGTGAAGTCAAAATTCAAACTTTAATCTCACAGATTATCGATCATATTTCAATTAAATTAAATATTTAACATATTGTCTAGTCTACTTATGAGAATTATTAGCCGGCTTTTTTTTTTTATACTTTTTTAAATTTTCTGATGAGAGATTAGAGGTTCCAGTACTTAATGAATACAATCTACATGATTCTGTGCAGGAAGAGGTGGCAGTGCTAAATCGTGCCCTAGCAAATGCAGGTCAGAAGCCAGTCAACTTGGGACAGTTGCTCAATGTGTGTACAGTGAACGCCCTAGGGCGGGTGATGCTAGGGCGAAGGGTGTTCGGTGACGGAAGTGGTGGCGGCGATGCAAAGGCGGATGAGTTCAAATCAATGGTGGTAGAGGTGATGGTGCTGGCTGGAGTGTTCAACATAGGTGACTTTATCCCCGCCTTGGAGTGGCTGGACTTACAGGGGGTAGCAGCTAAGATGAAGAAGCTCCACAATAGGTTCGACGCGTTTTTGACCGGAATTGTTGAGGAGCACAAAAAGAACGGTGGTGGGAAGCACACGGACTTGCTGAGTACGTTGATTTCGTTGAAGGAGAATGCTGACGGTGAGGGAGGGAAGCTCACAGACACAGAGATCAAAGCTTTGCTTTTGGTACCCCCTCTCTCTCTCTCTCTCTCTCTCTCTTAATCAAACAGTTTTATTCGTTTGTCGCATTTACCAACTGTGAACCATCAATTGCTGTCGGCCTCACGTATTAATTCATGTCTGCAGAATATGTTCACGGCAGGTACGGACACAACATCTAGCACAGTAGAATGGGCGATAGCTGAGCTAATTCGGCATCCCAAGATCCTGGCCCAAGTCCGACAAGAGCTTGACTCAGTTGTGGGCCAAGAGCGGCTCGTAAGCGAATTGGACGTTGCCCAACTGACCTACCTCCAAGCCGTGGTCAAGGAAACCTTCCGGCTCCACCCATCAACCCCGCTCTCTCTGCCACGAATGGCAGCCGATGACTGCGAAATCGATGGCTACCGCATTCCAAAGGGCTCCACACTTCTGGTCAATGTATGGGCCATTGCACGCGATCCAGACCAATGGTCCAACCCACTGGAATTTAGGCCGGAACGGTTCCTGCCGGGCAGCGAAAAGGCCAGCGTTGATGTTAAGGGAAATGATTTTGAAGTGATACCGTTCGGTGCCGGGCGTAGAATATGCGCCGGGATGAGCTTAGGGTTGCGCATGGTTCATCTCCTAACTGCATCCTTAGTCCATGCATTTGACTGGGACCTGGCTAACGGATTGATGCCTGAGAAGCTAAACATGGATGAAGCATATGGGCTCACCTTACAGCGAGCCGAGCCCTTAATGGTGCACCCTCGGCCGAGGCTATCACCACATGTTTATCGAGCATCGTCTTGAAAGGATCAACACCAAAACTCGTTTGTATGGTTTGAATGATGCACTATTTGGGTAACTCATATTGGGTGGTTATTTTGCCATGAGTAGTGCCACCAAGATATATTTATCTTAGTTTTCGTTTTTCAATAATAATCTAAGCAAAAAAAATACGTATAAGAGCACTAGCATTAGTTTTATTAGAATTCATTCATTTTTTTTTTCACAATGGTAGCTCAATCGGTTAGGGACCACGCCTCATGAAGCGGAAGTCATCAGTTCGAATCCTCACTCTCCCTCTTGTGTGGACATGTCAAATAAAAAAAAGAAGAATTCATTCATTTTCTTAGATATAGGAAAAACTCTTAAAATACCATTTTTAATAAATTCCGTTGTTGTTCAATAAAGTAAGGGAGGACAAGGGTTATGGAACAACAAAAGAACTAAAATGTGTATCCGAAATCTAGGGATGCAAAAGTGGTTCTTTTAATATTATTTTAATAGAAAAATGTTTTCTCCTTCCTCTCTTTTCTTTAACATATTTTTGAAACAATATTTAAATATTTTATATATCCTCTTTCTTTCTCTTAATATTTAATTTAAAAAATATTTAAATGATATATAAAAATGATAAGGAAAGCTATTTGAATAGGAAGGAAAAAAGTAGTTTGATTTCTTACGTTTAAAGAAAATTTAAGGGAGTTACTTTTTATCTCTCTCTATCTCTCTTCTCATTTTGTTTTCAAAAAGCAATAAAAAATTATTAAAAAAATAATATTTAAAGAAAGAGAAGTGTGTTGCATTATGGAAGAGAAATGTAAGATGTGGACTTTGGAAGATGGAAGGGTAGATGTGGTGTCTGGTGAAGAGTGGTGGTCAGAACAGGGAGATGTGAAGTTAGCATAGCGTACAATTATCAAGACCTCACGAGGCATGTTTACTTGGATTAATAATCAGTCATCAGACGACCGTCTCCCTTCTCTCTCATTTTGGATAGTGGACACCATAGCCTTAGCCATCTTTCGATCCAGGCCCAAAACGATGGCCCATAATAGAAAGCTTGCCCCACATGGGAACTTTGCCTCACCACTCCCTGGTGGCCATGGCTCGTACCTATGGGCTAGTCATGCACCTTCGGCTGGGCCTTGTCAACATGGTTTTGGCGGCCTCGGCTTCCGTGGCAGCCCAAGTCTTGAAGACCCATGACCTGATTTTCTTGAGCCGGCCACCCAATGCCAATGCCAAGTATATAGCGTACAATTATCAAGACCTCGTATTCCCACCTTATGGCCTGCACGGTGGCGCATGCTTAGGAAGATCAGCTCCGTTCATCTCTTTTCTCTGGCAAGGCCTTGGATGAGTTCAGACAAGTGCGACAGGTTAGACTTGTCGTCTTGTTCAGAATTTGAGCAATGACATTTCTACACCTCCATTACATCTTTTATATATCTCAATTTTAAATTTACCATTAAATTTATGGGACTCACATCGAGTCCTGTAAATTTAATGGTGAACTTGAAACTTTTTGTTTTTTGAATTCAAAGATCCTTGCCTGTAAAAAAAGAAAGAAAAAGCTCTGCAACAGTTATTTTCAAGAGAGAGAGCAATGCGATTAGTTTTGTTTGAGGTGGGAAGCTTTCTCGTGGTGATTTGTGTTTGTATTTTTAGTTTAAGGTAGTTTTTATCTCTTCTTTTTTTTGGGATGGAGTTATAGTTTTTTTTATTTATTTTTTTATTTTTTTTATTTTATGTGGCTCTTCTCCGGGGTTGGTAACCATATTTGGGATGAAGGTATTCACTATGTGTTGGGTGGTCCCTCCTACGTGGGGGACCAACCCAGGCCAAAGAAACAGGGGAGACAGCCCCTGTTTCTGTTGGCAGTAAGTTGGCAGCAAGCAAGTCACGCACAATGCGTGACTTGCGACCAAAGAATTGTGCGTGACTTGCGACCAAAGAAGAAGAAAAAGAAAAAAAAAGGCTTGCAGTTTTTTTTTTCAAGCCTGGAATAGGGAGGGAGCTGGTTTTACAGCCGTGTGAGGGAGAAAAGAAACAGTTTTGGAGGGAGTGAGCTTCGTCCAAAAACAGAGAGGGATGAGAGAAATATGTGATTTTTCACATAGCCATTTCCATCAGAGATTGGAGAGTCATCTATGGTCCGATCTTGATGAAATTTCAGTATGTTGTTCCTGACGACGAGGGCTACGCATTGACTGGGTTCGATCGTTAGACTTCCTCTCCAGTTGCTCGGTTGTTCATCTCCACTTGGTGAGACCTTTCTTTGTTGTTGTTGGAATCCACTTTTATAGTGATGAATTTATGTTTTAATCCAAGAATGTGTGTATTCTTGATGTGGTGATAACCTCTAGATATTATTCTAGAGAAGACAATTTGTAAGCCCATTATTGTTGATAGTGGAAGTTTTAACTGGACTAGGTCCCGTGGTTTTTCCCTTCACACCGGAGGGTTTTCCACGTAAAAATATTGGTGTCTTGCTTGTGGTGATTGGTGGATTTATTTTCTGCATTGTCTTTGGATGAGTTGATATTATGATGCTAGCTAGATTGACTATTTAATTTGCACAAAGAGGGGTAGAATTTTTCCGCTGCGACTTTGTTATTGACATTCACCCTAGCAAAGTGGTATCAGAGCTTTGGTTGTGAAATTGTTGTGTAAATTAAATGGAGGAGTCATCTAATAGCATGGTTAAACTCACAGCTTCCAATTATTCAATTTGGAAGACTAGGATGGAAGATATTTTGTACTGTAAAGAATTGTTTGAGCCTATTGAGTTAAATGGGATTAAACCGGATGCCAAAACCGATGATGAATGGAAGAAATTAAATAGGAAAGCTGTCGGATATATTAGGCAATGGGTTGATCAAAGTGTTTTCCATCATGTAGCCAAAGAAGTTGATGCTTACTTACTTTGGTTGAAGTTAGAGAGTCTTTATGAGCGAAAGACTGCTCAGAATAAAGCCTTTATGATAAGAAGGCTTGTGAATTTGAAGTACAAAGATGGGCAAAGTGTTACGGAGCATTTGAGTAATTTTCAAGGATTATTGAATGAGTTGTCTACCATGAAACTTGTGCTAGATGATGAGGTGCAAGCATTACTTATGTTGAGTTCTTTGCCGGACAGTTGGGAAACCTTGGTAGTGTCACTCAGCAATTCGGCTCCCAACGGTGTAATGACTATGGGTATGGTAAAAGACAGCATGTTCAATGAAGAGGCAAGAAGAAAAGAGCATGGCATTTCTTCTCATACAGAGGCACTTGTTACAGAAAAGCGGGGGAGAAGTAAAAGCAGAAAACCTCGTGGTGATGACAGTCGTGACAAGTCAAGGGGAATATCCAAGACAAGAAAAGAGATAAAATGTTTTCATTGTGGCAAGCTTGGGCATATGAAGAGACAGTGCAGAAAATTTAAAAAGGAACAGTTGAAAGAAAAAGGTGAAGAATCAAAAGAAGAAAAAGACACTGCAGCAGTTGCATCTGATGGTGATGATTTAGTTGTTTGTGAAGATGCTTATGTTAATCTCGCATGTCATGAGTCTATGTGGGTAGTTGATACGGCAGCTTCCTTTCATATTACACCACATAGAGATTTCTTCTCTTCCTACACCAGTGGCAACTTTGGTTGGGTCAGGATGGGAAATGAAGCAAAATGTGAAATTGTGGGCATGGGAGATATACAGTTAGAAACTAGCATTGGATGCAAATTGCTTCTCAAAGATGTCAGATATGTTCCTGAGATGCGCTTCAGCTTGATTTCCATTGGGAAGCTTGATGATGAAGGCTACCATAATTACCTTGGAGGTGGACAATGGAAACTTTGCAAGGGTTCTCTTATTTTAGCCAGGGGAAAGAAGATTAACACTCTCTACAAGACTGAAGCAAGATTAGTCAAGGGAGATGTGAATGTTGTTGAGAATGAAACTTCCACTGAGCTATGGCACAAGAGGCTTGGTCACATGAGTGAGAAGGGACTTCAAGTTCTTGCCAAGAAGCAGCTCCTACCTAATATCAAAGGTACGTCACTAATGCCATGTACTCATTGTCTTGTTGGAAAACAAAGAAGAGTTTCGTTTCATAAATTCCCACAATCAAGAAAGAGTAATATTCTTGATTTAGTTCACACTGATGTCTGCACTATGAACACTAAAACTCTTGGTGGTGCACTTTATTATGTGACATTTATTGATGATCACTCTAGAAAAGTGTGGGTTTTTGCTTTGAAAACTAAAGATCAGGTGCTGGATGTGTTCAAAGCCTTTCACATGAAGGTTGAAAGAGAAACTGGGAGGCAGCTGAAATGTGTTCGAGCAGATAATGGTGGTGAATACAGAGGTCCGTTTGAAGAGTACTGCAGAAGCCATGGTATTAGGCTTGAGAAAACTGTGCCCAAGACTCCGCAGCATAATGGCGTAGCAGAGAGAATGAACAGAACTATTTGTGAAAGAATCAGGTGTATGCTCTCTCATGCAAAATTGCCTAAATCCTTTTGGGGTGAGGCAATGAAGACCGCAGTTGACTTGATCAATCTTTCTCTGTCAGTTCCTTTGAATTGTGACTTTCCTCAAAGGGTGTGGACAGGGAAAGATGTTTCTTTTGAGCACTTGAGAGTGTTTGGCTGCAAGGCATTTGTTCATGTTCCTAGAGATGAGAGGTCCAAGCTTGATAGCAAGGCTAAACAGTGTATCTTCCTGGGTTATGGACATGAAGAGTTTGGTTACAGACTTTGGGATCCAGTTTCTAAGAAAATCATACGGAGCAGAGATGTTGTTTTCTTTAAAGATCAAACCATTGAAGACACGGAACAGACTAAAAAGCCAGAGTCTCTCTGTGAAGAACGTGTTGATTTGGGTCCAGTTGTTCCTCCTTGTGTGACACATGATGAACACATGAGAGATGTACAAGAAGAACATGTTGACACAGTTGGTAGAGATGGTGAATCCGCAGTTGATAATGTGGAGTCAGAAGAGCACCTAGAGCAAGCTTCCTCAGAGCCATCCACTGAGATTCAGTTGAGGAGATCTACCAGAGAGCGCCAACCTTCCAGAAGATATTCAGTTGATGAGTATGTGTTATTTTCTGATGGGGGAGAGCCAGAAAGTTATCAGGAGGCTATGTTACATGACCAGAAAAATGAGTGGCAAAAGGCCATGGAAGAAGAGATGAAATCCTTGCATGAGAACCACACATATGATTTGGTGGAACTGCCTAAGGGCAAAAGAGCACTCAAGAATAAATGGGTGTTCAGATGCAAGATTGAACCAAACAGATCACAACCAAGGTACAAGGCACGGCTGGTTGTGAAGGGGTTTAGTCAGAAGAAGGGTATTGATTTTGAAGAAATTTTTTCACCCGTGGTGAAGATGTCTTCTATCAGAGTTGTTCTAGGTCTGCCTGGCAGTATGAATTTGGAGATTGAACAGCTTGATGTGAAGACTGCTTTCCTTCATGGTGACTTGGAGGAGGAAATATATATGGAGCAACCAGAGGGGTTTACAACTAGAGGTAAGGAACATCTAGTGTGTCAATTGAAAAAGAGCTTGTACGGACTCAAGCAGGCACCGAGACAGTGGTACAAGAAATTTGATTCCTTCATGGTTGAGCACGGGTATGACAAAACTACTTCTGATCATTGTGTATTTGTGAAGAAGTTCTCAGATGGAGAATTTATTATTCTCTTGCTATACGTGGACGATATGTTGATAGTTGGTCGTGACACTAGCAAAATTGACAGATTGAAGGAGGAGTTGAGCAAGTCCTTTGCTATGAAGGACTTGGGACCCGCAAGACAGATTCTTGGTATGAAGATCTCTCGTGACAGGAAAAATGGAAGATTGTGGCTATCACAAGAGAGTTATATTGAGAAGGTATTGAACAGGTTCAACATGAGCAAGGCAAAACCAGTGAGCTCTCCACTTGCAGGTCATTTGAAGCTAAGTTTAAAGCAAAGTCCTACAAGTGAGAAAGAAAATGAAGAAATGAAGAAAGTGCCTTATGCTTCAGCTGTGGGTAGCTTGATGTATGCCATGGTGTGCACGAGGCCTGATATCGCTCATGCTGTTGGAGTTGTCAGTCGGTTCCTTTCTAATCCCGGCAAAGAACATTGGGCAGCTGTGAAATGGATTCTCAGGTATCTCAGAGGTACTTCGAGGGTATGCTTGTGCTTCGGTAACGGTAAACAGGTGCTTGATGGGTTTACAGATGCAGATATGGCCGGTGATATTGACTCCAGAAAGTATACTTCAGGGTACCTGATTACTTATTCAGGGGGAGCAGTGTCATGGCAATCCAGATTGCAGAAATGTGTTGCTTTGTCTACTACAGAGGCTGAGTACATTGCTATCACAGAAGCTGCTAAAGAACTGTTATGGATGAAGAAGCTCTTACAAGAATTGGGTCTACAGCAAGAGAGGCATTTGCTTTACTGTGACAGTCAGAGTGCCATCCATCTCAGTAAGAATTCAACTTTTCACTCAAGATCCAAACATATTGATGTTAGGTATCATTGGATTCGTGATGCGTTGGATGAGAAATTGTTGCAGATTGAGAAAATCCATACTGATGATAATGGTTCAGATATGATGACAAAAACGTTGCCTATGCAAAAGCTTGAAATTTGCAGAAGGAAAGCGGGCTTGGTAGAGTCCCCCACGTAGTCGGGAGGGGGAGATTTGTTGGGTGGTCCCTCCTACGTGGGGGACCAACCCAGGCCAAAGAAACAGGGGGAGACAGCCCCTGTTTCTGTTGGCAGTAAGTTGACAGCAAGCAAGTCACGCACAATGCGTGACTTGCGACCAAAGAAGAAGAAAAAGAAAAAAAAAGGCTTGCAGTTTTTTTTTTCAAGCCTGGAACAGGGAGGGAGCTGGTTTTACAGCCGTGTGAGGGAGAAAAGAAACAGTTTTGGAGGGAGTCAGCTTCGTCCAAAAACAGAGAGGGAGGAGAGAAATATGTGATTTTTCACATAGCCATTTCCATCAGAGATTGGAGAGTCATCTATGGTCCGATCTTGATGAAATTTCAGTATGTTGTTCCTGACGACGAGGGCTACGCATTGACTGGTGTCGATCGTTGGACTTCCTCTCCAGTTGCTCGGTTGTTCATCCCCACTTGGTGAGACCTTTCTTTGTTGTTGTTGGAATCCACTTTTATAGTGATGAATTTATGTTTTAATCCAAGAATGTGTGTATTCTTGATGTGGTGATAACCTCTAGATATTATTCTAGAGAAGACAATTTGTAAGCCCATTATTGTTGATAGTGGAAGTTTTAACTGGACTAGGTCCCGTAGTTTTTCCCTTCACACCGGAGGGTTTTCCACGTAAAAATATTGGTGTCTTGCTTGTGGTGATTGGTGGATTTATTTTCTGCATTGTCTTTGGATGAGTTGATATTATGATGCTAGCTAGATTGACTATTTAATTTGCACAAAGAGGGGTAGAATTTTTCCGCTGCGACTTTGTTATTGACATTCACCCCAACACTATGGTCCTATGTGAAATTAGTTTTCTGTTCCAGGGTGGTTTTTGCAGCCATGTTCCCTTAGTGGAGAAGGAGGTTGTTTTGTCTTGTCCTTCCTGGGATTAAGAAGTGGTTTTATGTTTCATTGTGGTTTTTCTCACGGGGTGGCGAATTGTTCTTTGGGAATGAGTGCGTAGGAGCTTTATGGTCCAGACGTGTCAGTCTCTCTGACGCTCAGGCATTCAGACGATCTGGCTCTGGCCAAGGCTGGACAGGAAGTGTTACTGTAGATGGTGGTCTCTGGTGGTTATGCGGGGAGCAATTCCAGCCGGATGAAGGGTTCCAGGCCGACAATTTTCGGAAGATGATGTGGGGGCGATTTTGAAGGAAACGGTTCTGCTAAGTTAGGGAGTTTGTTACATGCCTAGAGGCATGCCTTGTCGGTCCGTGTTGTTCGCATTAAGAGCAGACGTGGACTCGGTTACTTGCTTCCGCTGAGTTTGGGAGTTGGTTACATGCTTCCACGTCTTTTTGTTTGTATCAAGAGCAGCATGCTTCCACGTCTTCCGTCAACTTCACATTAGCAGACCCTTGTGGCATTAGTTCGGGACTCTGTAGCATTCGATGCATGCTTTCTTGTGGCAGTTTGTCGAAGGGGCCAATGGACGAGAAAAAAAGGGGACGTGGGGAAATTGTTTCTGGTCCCTTCCATGTGATTCGGCTCGTGATGTTGTAGTCTTTTTTCTTTTTTTGTTTCTTTGTTTGTGTATTATAATAGTCTTTTAATACATTTTGCTCTTTTTTTTTAGATCAAACTTGGTCTGTGAAAGCTATTTTATAGCTTAGAATGTGTGCCTTCTCCTAGATCACGCAGATGCTTATGTTTAAGTAGAGACATTTTTTGTTGTCTAGGTTATTTTGTAGCAGTTGTGATTTGTTATGGTCTGAGTTTGACTTTACCTGGGTGGAGGACAATCTGTCCTTGTGCCTGTGACTTAGTTTATTAGGGAAATCTTTGTAATCCTGAACATTAGACTTTTTTGATTTCTTTTATATATATTGGTGAATTTAATACTTAGTTGTATGCAGATGTATAGAAAATATATATAAAAAAAGTAGGTGTATCTTTTCTGTCTGAGTTTTTGTGTGATTTTGAAGTGACTAATCAACCAATCATAGGGTCTACTATCTTGTCATGTAGCCTATGTGGGGTGTCTTTCGAATTTAAATGATAGAGGGCGAGAGAATCTCATTTTTGGCCAAAACGGGCACGTTGGGGCAACAAAATGTGGGTCGAGGCAATTTGGACAACTGATTGGAAGAAATAATTTAGCTATTTGGACAATTTAAAATTTATTTTAACAATTAAATTTCACGGGCTCTCTTGGACTAATTGTCCAAATTGTTAGCTGTCAATCCCAATTCGATTGAGATATACGGTGATAAGTGAGTTAATTAATGTTTTTTTTTTTTTTTTTTTTTTTTTTTTTTTTTTTTTTTTCTTCAATTTTGTATTTGGTGTGATATTAAGTTAAAAACAATTTTAACTGTTTTGTATGTGTTTTGTATTTTGAGTTTTTGTCGCATGAACATACAAGTCCTTTTGACTTAGCATCACCACACTTACATGGAATCCAAATGAGTAATGGTTGTCCAAATTGGATTTGCATGCTTAAGTGCCGTAAAAAAAATTATAGAACACATGTCGTAGTTTTTTTAACGGTTAAAATTTAAACATTAGTCGAGCTCAAACTCGACTAGAATAAACCAAATGGTCAGTGGAGATGGAACTTTCCCCAGTTTTCGTAGGAAGCAAACAAGGTGGCAATGAGCCAAGGGGAGAAAGAGAAACCGACAGAAAGTTAACAGCAAAACTAATCAACTTAAGAAAAACCATTTCATGACAAAAATAACATAGAATGAGAGCCAATAAAACATAGACCCATGAAAATCTAGTAATTATAAAGAGAAAAAAGCTAGCAAATTAAGGAGTTGCTGTAAAACCCTGAAAGCTCGAATAAGAGCATTGGTCTGAGATCAGCAAAGGTGTAACATTTGGTATCAATTAGAGGAAGATGTATATATATATATATGATGGTTTCATGTGTTTATTAGACGAGCTCAAAACATGCCTACGACGAGTTCATATGCAAGTAAGGATAAAGTTTTTCTCGAAATTGCGTTGGAATCAGGGGCGGAATTAAGATTTGAGATTTGGGGGGGTCAAGTTAAAAAAAAATTAAAATTGGAGTGTCAAAACTACAAAAAAAAAAAAAATTAATTAGGAGTAAAATTTAATTAAATTTTTTTTTTGGGGGGAACCACCTTGGGCCTTGGGAGGGGCCAGGCCCCTCCAAGGCACAATGTGGCTCCGCCCTTCGTTGGAATAAATTTCTTTAACTTAATTATTAGACTAATATCTATCCATAATCCATACATATATACATGATCTACTAAAGTTGTATATGAGAATCATATGCATTTTAGATAAATGTCAATTTAATTGGTCATGATCATGAACAATTTCTTCTAATCGAGTTTGAAGTAAACCTTTGTACACTACAAAAAAAACAGTGTTTTATGGCCCTTTATTTATTTATTTTTTTAACACCAGGAAGCATGATTTAAACGCCAAGATTAAGTTCTTTAACTACTGAGGTCCAGAAAATTAAATAGCTTCAACTACAATTCCTTATAGCAATGAATTTTTGTTGCATACGTAAAAATGTATTAAATTTGTTTTAATAAAAACGTTTTTTTTTTTTTTTTTTTTAAAAAAGCAGTTACTAATTAGGATTAAAAGCAACTATATATATATATATATATATATATATAGAAAGTGTAATATATATCACAATTGAGTGGAAAACAGTTGTAGAAGGCTATATTTTTGTTATGAATTATTAGAGGGTCTACTAATTAATTAATACAATTAATTCACAGGAAGAGGTGGCAGTGCTAGCTTGTGCCCTAGCAAATGCAGGCCAGAAGCCAGTCAAGTTGGGACAATTGCTCAAGTGGCTAAGATGCAGAAGCTCCACAAGAGCTAGGTTTGACGCGTTTTTGACCGGAGTTCTTGATCAGGAGCATAAAAAGATAAACGGTGGTGGGAATTAAGCACATGTCGAGTACGTACGCTGTTATCGTTGAAGGAGAATGCTGACGGTGAGGGAGGGAAGCTCACAGACACAGATCGAGATCAAGTGGGAAGGATAAAAGGGCTTAAAACTTAATTTAGGATGTAAGAGGAAGTAATTAAGCAAATAACCATTCTATTGAAAAATTACGAGAAAATGTGTTGTTTTTCTTTTTCTCCTAAATAAGGGGGGAAAGAAGAAATAATTAAGAAAGAATTTTTCATTCAATTTTCAACTAAAATTATATGAGTTTTGAAGAAAATAAGCGGTGGCACTTGCTAGTGTAGTAGCCAAAATAGAAAAGAGATTGGAATTTCCAATTGTAGGGAATCCTAGTCCTAATAAAGATAAATTTAAGTGGGGTAACACTTAGCAAACTCTTGAGGATAAGTGGGAGTATAAATTCACTTATTGTTATGATGAGAAGATATGTTATGTTCTGCAATGTTACGTGTCAAAGTATGTTGATTTTAACTGATGTCTTACTTATTATGATATAAACTGTATGTTTTACTGCTTCATATTATAAAATGTGGAGTTAATTATGTAGTAAGAAAATACAAAGAAAGATACTTATGTTTTATTATTATGTATCAAACTGTCTGTCATATGGTTTAATTACTATTTTGCCATACTTTTATTGAAAACAACTTTGTGAAAACCTTGCATATGTGGCTGTCTAGTAAACACTAGTGATGAGATATTTTATAAGCAACTGAGGGCTCAGATTATAAATGGCTAGTTTGCTTAAACTTGCTGAGCCGTTTACTAATTCTTTTACCTATAATTTTTATAGATGCGGTTGAGGAGGAGGAGGAAGAAGAAGATGCGGACCAGTTTTAGTGTTCGATCTATGATGAGAGAGGTTGACTGGAAGTCTCAGTTTTTGGAAAGATTAGTGTACTTAATGTCAATAGTGAAAATACTTGTAGTTTTAGATGTGTGTATTTTAATATGTCACTTAGGACAATTTTCGATCTACAATGTATTGTTAATAACCTTGTAAAAGATGTAGCCTGGTACCAGTAATAGTTTTAGGTAAACTAAGTTCTTAATTAGTTGTTGATATATATATATATATATATATATATAATATGTGAAGTTTTAGTGAGATGTTCTGATACAATTATATTTTAAGGAAAACTCTGAACTTTAAAATAAGCAAAAAAAAAAGGCATGTTACTATTTTTTATAATAATGTTACGTGTAATTTTAGATAATTATACTTATGACTTGCTTAGAAAGTCGAATCGCTACGACCACAAATTTTGCTTTTTGATGTTCGTGTTTGTGAACGTCAATGGGAGTCAGACCACACAATTTGCATTTGGTGTTCTTGTTTCATTTAGGAATTATCTTGCTTTTAATTTTTTGTTTTGGTGAAAAAAAGACGTAAGTTGTAGTTGGAAATTCCATGTTTATGTAGTTGATTCCATACTGCTAATCCATCATAGAATAGAAACGACAAAAAAAAAAAAAAAAAAACTAGTTTCTTATTCAAGTTTTAAGAGGTCATTATTTTGCTATTACCAGAATAGTCATAGCCGTTATGTTTGCAGGGACGGACACAATTGAATATTGAATTTTATTTATTTATTTATTTTTAAGTTTAAAGAGAATATTAATATAATTGATAATTTAAGATGGATATCCACAATAAATTAATAGTTTGCGGAGAGTTTATATACTTTTTCCTCTTATGGTACTATTAGAACAAAACACTAATCCAAACAAATAGATAAAGAAAAAGGGCAAAAAAAAAAAAAAAAAAAAAAAAAAAAAAAGAAGAAAAAACACAAAAAAGTGCCGTAGTCTCGTCTGGTTCAACTTTCTCATTTTTTTTTTCTTAAATTTTTTGCCCCCGTGGGACATTTCTTATTGTAAATGGTATATTTATTATGGTTAAAAACGGAGATATACCTCAACTCCAGTTTAAAAATTGACAGAAATCTACATCACATTCCTTAAAAAATTGACACAACCATATATAAAATAAATAATAATAAAAAAACTTAAAACTAAAAATAAGAAAAACTTTTAAAAAAATTAAAATTGACGAATTGTCGCTTTTTTGAAGGCAAGTGAAGTGGTGTTCAATTTTTGGATAGAAGTTAGACGAAAATAATATCTTCGTCTAACTTCGTCTTTAGTTATAATTGGAGTACCATTCGTGATATGAAATGAATCATATTTAAAAGAAAAAGAAAAAAAAAAAAGGATTAAAAATAAATATTTAACTTTTTTTTTAAAAATAAAATATTTAAAACGTTTATTTTTTCACCAACCAAACAATGCATTCTCTCTCTTTCTCCCTCGTTCGATCCCGTCCAAGTTAGGGATTTCTTTGACAGTCCACCCTCTCTTGGATCCCCACCTCCCCCAAAGAAAATGCCCACGAATCTCCAAATCAACACCGACTCTCCCCTCTCTCTCCTGCCACTCCCGAGCCTTCCCGCCAAAACGGACGGCCATGATCGGGGTCTACACAGCTCCGATTGCCACGCGGTGTGGCACGACGCCGCTCTGGTAGTCTTCTCGGTGGGCTTCGTGGTGTACCTGGCACTCCACGCGAAGAAGAACGTGAAGAAGCTCTGCAATCGACGCTCCTACATCGTGATTTCCTACTATGTCCTTCTCTGGGTCGCTACCCTTCTCAACCTCACTTGGTCCTCTCTCCAGGTACACTAAAACAAGTTTGTTTGTTTGTTTTTTTCCTCCTTAGTAACAATAATAATGATATATTTGGTATTAATATCGTATTCATTTGTTGTATTTGCTAACTTTAGTTCAATCAATTATAGGGGATGCAAACTCACCCGTAATGTGAATAATAATCGTATTAGAAAATAATAAGATATTGTCACTGATATGGTTATTACCGATATTGATCTCAAATTATTATTTATTTATTTTTTCCTTTTTTGGGTAACGAGCAGAAATCCTGAACTCACTCAACTCAGGTGCTCGGGTTCACCTTTCGTTAGCACATTGTGGTTAGCTGTGCACACGGAATTTCTCTTTGTTTTCTGAAAAAGAAATAAAGAAACTTTAATCCAAGATGATGATACAGATAAGAGGTGTGCATAAGAGAAGTGAGGCGTGTAGATGACATTTTCCTGTAATAGTGTAGTTGTAATCATAAATTTTGTTGTTTTAGTTTGGAGTAGGATGCAATGTGGTGACAGACAGTACTCAATGGTTGATCCCACTTGTTGACTCGATGCGGATCTGCATGTTGCTAATGAAACATGTAAGAACGATGATATTGATGGTGATATTGATTGAGTGGTGGAAAGTGATAGACCTTAATCTTGTGGAGCAAGAAGCTAGATAATTAGGTGATTATCATTCATTGTCCTTGCAGTTAGATATATATATCTTATCAAAAAAAAAAAAAAAAAAAATATATATATATATATATATATATATATATTTTTGGATAGTGCTTAATGGGTGGAAATTTGATTTTGATGAGGCAGGCATGGCAATGCTCTCCTGGGAAGGAGGCAGCGTGGAATGTCCTGTCATTGTTCACAACATCTGGGATGCTTTGTTTGGAGATTAGCTTGTTGGCTTTCTTACTCCAGGAAGATTACACTAATGGGTTGGATTCTTTGGCGCATAATTTCGTTGTCTCGGGGATTGTTGTTGGTGTGGATATGCTTCTTAAGGTAATATTTGGCCTTTCCTTGCAAAGATATTTTTTTGATAAAAAAGAATTCATTAAAAAGCGCAGAGGGGCGCAACCCTAGTACACAGGAAGTATACAAAGGAGCCCCTAAAAAGAGGACTGAAACGAACAAGAAAGTAAAAAATCTGCGTACGGCATACTACCCAAGCTATGCGCCGACACCCAAAGATATAACATATTAAGCACCTTTCTACAAAGAGCCCCATCCTGTACCTCCACATCCTCAAAAAGCCTAGAATTTCTCTCACGCCACAAGCCCCACAAGACACATAGAGGAACCTGCTTCCACATACGGTGAACAGAACCACGACCCAGCATATGTGTGGTCATTCTCGTTGTGTTGTATTTTATGTTTATGTATGAACTGTGATGGTTTTAGTTTTGTCACTGATGCCCCTTTGGTATCTATGTTGAGGCCTTTCTTTATCTGGAAAAGGTCATGCTCTCCTGTTTTCAAGTGATCAGATTTATGGGTATGGTTCTAGCTGTGGAATTGCTCTGCAAATATTGCCTTACTATCTCAAAGCAGTAAATGCTAAATGAGGTCTATCTAGGCCATCTTCAAGCTAACCAAGCTGCGATTTTGGCATACTAAATTTATTCTTACATAAAAGCTCTTTGAGTTCATGTTAGCAGAGAATGCCAGAGTTCAGGAGTGATTTTGGATAAGTATTTTTTCTTTTTGCAATGGGTACTATCTCTAGCAATAAATCAAAGAGGCTGAGCAAGTTATCTCACATATTTATATTAATTGTTGGATATCGGTGGAATCTATTTAAGACGTTAGTGTGTGAAACTTATCGCTTTGCCCTAGCATGATGTAAACACCAAATTGCATATATGCTAGAGTTGATGGATACTCAGCCCTTTTATTTTGATTTTGATTTTTTATTTTTTTAAGAATGGAAACATATATCATAAGGCAGGTGCTTTAATCATTAATTATATCTTTACCTCTCCAACTAAGAAAATACAAACTTTATTAAGTTAATTTCCATGGTGTATATCCTAATTTAGAAAATGAAAAAAAAATGTAATTTTCTTGAATAACTTATTTGAATTCTTATTGGAAGAGCTTGGGCATGCATGGACTCCTGTTGGACACGGCACAATACCAAAATTATAATGGATAAACTATTATTTTAGATGTAGTGCTGCAATTGCACTGGCATAGAACTGATACAGTAGGAAATGGTGGGTTTATCTATAAGATAACATATGTTTCTAAATTATGGACGTACACGGTGGAAATTAACTCCATAAAGTTTGTGTGTCGTTAATTACAGAGGTAGATATGTAATTTGTGATTAGAAAACATATACTTATGATATATGTTTCCTTTCTTGATTAGAAAAAAACATATAGAAAGGAGGAAAGTGGAATCTATCTCCAACAATCTGATCATAATGTTGACTATTTGTATAGAGATGATCACTTAAATTACTTAGTACTTGTATAGAATGTTGATTAGAGGGTGAAAAGGACTATTCTGGGGCATTTTTAGAATGCTTATACTAAATTAGATAAATTTTCACCATTCATGAGCAGATTTAAGGATATTAGTGGTGACATAATATTTATCTCTATGGTATTACCTTGGACCACCGAAGTTACACAAGTGAAATAGTATCTGGGAGGATGATCAGATGAAGGCCAGTTTTTATTCATTTACTTTACATCCTCCTGGGATTCAGTTATGCACAGAATGCATGTGCTCATTTGCTTGTACGGTCAATTTCTACCAAGTTTGCTAGAATTTTTTGTCTTGGGCTGAAGTAAGATTCTGAGATGAGGATCTTGAGCGTCTTTCCTGCCTTTGGGCAAAAGACTTGGTGTTTGTGCAGCAGCATAGGGAGTCACATTATTCACTAATAGCAAAACAAGATCCCATTGCTCAAAGCAGGCTGTTTGTATTGTAATATACACAATATTATGTCGCTTTTTTATGGTTTGGTTTAAGCAAAGATTAATAATTGTCATATTTGGTGAGATTAGTCATTGCTGTTTCCTAGGATCATATGATTTTGTAGTTTTTCTTTTATGGATTTTTCTAGTTGGTTTTGGTAGACAATTGAGGAGCAAATTTCTGACCTATCAGATGCTTGTACTTGTTCTACAGATGTATATACTTTTGTCTTTTTTGGCTAAGTACAAAGGAAATTAGTAGATGAAACTTAATAACCGTAAACCCCAAATCAAGAAACCAGGCTCCATTTTATATATTTACTTGTACCTTAGCCATCTTATACATCTATTGGTGTGATCATCAGCTTTTTCATTTTTGAACACTTCATTTTCAGGTAATTTGTGTATTTGGGTTTGGGGTCCCACTGTTCATCGATGGTGTTGGAAGTACAAATAAGGTAAAGTGGGGTTTGTGGATCATCCACCAACTATTGCTTACTGGAGTCTATGGCTTCATATTGTTTGTGCATTTCTCAAAATGGAGAGACAAGCTACCTCGTGAGTACATCTCAAACTTTGCTGTCATTGTTATTCTTGCAGTATTTGATCAAATTTAACATGTAGTTGCCTCTTTATCTTTTGCAGCCAGACCAACATTCTACAACTACATCGTGATAATGTTCACGGTTAATGCAGTAGCATTATTTGCCTGCGGGCTTGCCGGGATTGGGACTGGCTTTGGGATTTGGTACCTCTAAATTCCAAGTTTGTCAAAATGAAGTGAAAATTATGTACTCATATTTTCATTTACTGTATTTTGAGTTAAGATCTACTGCAGGTTGTACAATCTCACAGTTATCTGCTATCACTCCTTTTATCTACCTTTTCTGTATGTAGCTTTTCTAGCTGATTTTTTCCAGGTGATTTCTCTACCACATATTGTAGTTAGACGTACATTTTCTTCTTTTTTACATTGTGCGCATGGTGACGATAACACAAGCTCAAATTTTGATGTTTACAGGAGGACGATTTTCTTTTGGAAAATGCATATTACTCCGAGATGAAAGATGCTGGGTTCTTTGATGCTGATTGGGATTAATACATTCACAATTTGTGTATGGGAATACCCTTTGTTTTTCACTCTGTAAATAAATGTATAGGATGTCCTCTTGGATTCTGTGCATCATTACACTGTAATGTAGGAAATTTTACCCCACTCGCTATGAGCTTTCGTTCTTTTTCGGTTTTTTCCAGACCCCCCCCTCCCCTCCTTTTCTATTTACCAAAGAGAACAAAACTAGAGACACCAAAAAAGTGCGTGCAAATAATAATAATAAAAAGAATGTCCTAGGATGCAAAAAAATGTATGAAGCTTGCCCCTAAGCACATACAAACGATCTACTCCAGGTAGGTCTTTTATCATTCCATTTTTTTGAACCTATCTCTTCTCCTCCTAGAAACAGTCCTACCTCTCAAGAGGTTCTCTAAGGCTTAAAATAAGTTCTAGGCTTCATAAAGTCTAAGGGAGGGACAGCATCAATGAATCTCAACCATGACTATTTGACACACATGGGAGAAGCAAAGAAACCTCTCAAAAGGTATCGAATCTCAAGCTTCGTTCTTGTCTCTTTAAATGACCCAATGTGTATCCTATTCTATTTATAGGATGGGAGAAAGCAACAACTGTAATGCTGTTAAGAATGACCCAGTTTGAGTAAGTTTCATAACTTTTTATTCCTACATATGATGAAGACAAACTCGGAGGAGTTAGAAAGCTAATTAAAAAAAAAGAAATGATTCTTCACCACTTAAATATATAATTTTTCACCACCTTGTCTATGTGGCAAGGTGGTCTTCCGCTTTATTTTATTTTTTAAAAATAAAAAAAATTCTAAAGTTAGTAGGGGACCACCTTGCTACATAGACAAGGTGATGAAAAGTTGTATATTTAGGTGGTGAAAAATCATTTCTCTTAAAAAAAAAAAAAAAATATTCAACATTGTATTTCATAAAGATTTTTTCAATTCATACGTTTAGTAGGTTAAAACAAGTTGACAAGAAACTAGAGACTCCGTGCGGCGTCAAGACGATCCAAATGACATCAAGACAGAAACTAGGGTTTCATTGCTAATTTTCTTGACAACACCAACAACATTAGCACATATAGGTAACGTTTAGGTGACGTGTGCTCTCGGGAACGTCATCATGTCCAAGTGACATGTGCTCTTTGGAGTGGAAAAGATTAGCATGTCCAAGTGATGGGTCAATACTGGGAGTCCTTAGAGTACCAACGTCAACACGGCTAAGTGACGTTACCTTTTGCTTGTTCTTCAAGGTCTTTATGGCAAGGGCCGTCAACATGCCTAGGTGGTAGACAAGTGACAGAGTACCATAAAACACATAAAGACATAACTCTTCACACCAAAACACTTAGGTGATGAAAAAAGTTTTACAACTTAAGTTTTGATCTCTAAATGATGCTAATTTTTAAGACCTAACAACATTTATCACATTCACCATTTTATCATAAATAATATCATATGTAATACCGTATAGCCATCACATTTTGATAGACCCAAGTAGGGGTGTAAACTCAAAGCCGATTTCCGGTTATTGGCCAGCTCCGGGGTCTCCGGTTATTGAAATTCAATAACTGGAAACGGGTACCCCGGTTAACTAGGGGTTACCCCGGGTGAAACCGGTTATCCGGACGGAATAGTGAATATATATATTTTTTTTAAAAAAATACATTTTAAGCTTATTTTAAGTCTTGGCCTTATTTTTTTTGGACTTTGCTATTTAAAATAAGATACAGACATCATCCAAGAAACCCGCAACTACAAATTATGCGCAGAGGAAACAATTCTGAGGCACCACTTCGCACCAGTATTGAGGAAAAAAGTGGTTTCTGTCATTGCTGCTGCTCCTTTCCCCTCTCTTTCCTGCTTTTATGGTTCCGTAAACCCAAGAAGCTCAAGACACGAATTCAGGTCCCTCTCAAAACACTTCAAATTGTGAAATTTTGAGAAACAGTACATTATGTGCCTTGGGGAGAATAATGATATAATGGAGCCAGACACTTCAACTAGCTTTCTAGTGCAACCCAAGAACAAGGCAGATCAAAATACAGTCAAATTACTTCTGTAGACGAAGAAATCAGGAGAAAGCTGGTTTGAATAAGGATTTAGAGCTTCAAAGCAGAAAAAACTCACTGGTTTACAACGAAGGTAGTCACTTAGAACTATTTTGTCTTTACCATATATTTAGGGTAAAGGGCATAGCCGTAATTATTTATTTTTTAATTTATATATATATATACACACCTGGAGCCGGCTACCCGGTTATAATTGGGAGTCTAAGAAATTAATAACCAGCTCTGGCTCCGGCTCCAGCTCCGGTTCCGAGTGCCCGGTTACCCTGTTATAAATAACCGGGTTCCAAACCGATTTCCCGGTTATCCAGAGCCGGTTATTGCGCGGTTACGATTTTCCAGCCGATTATAACTGGCTCGAAATTACACCCCTAGACCCAAGTAGTCCTTAAAACATTTCGTGGATAATTTGAGACAACATTTATAAAAGTAGTTCATGTTACACATTTGACGCATAAAAATATTTTCATACATTTCAAAATACTTAAAAGATAACTCGAATTTTTCTTTGAAAACCTTGTATAACATTGTACATAAAATGCACTAGATCAATATTTATAAAAATACTAGCACAAGGGTAGCTTGCTTACCTCGAGCGCTTAAACTCCTATTTCTATTCTCACATTTGCGTATCATCCTATTATTGCGTTCGATCCCTTGAAAATTCTCTTGAAGTCTTTACACAAAATCCTACAATATGTCACATAATTTCCTTAAATATAAAGGTCCCATTTAAAAACCCAATCTTCGTGCCTAAACCCCAAAAATTGTACTTTGCTCTACCACCATTCAATTGTTACCGAGACCAATCAATTGTACTGATTGTTTGATTGTCGCTAGGACCGATTGAACATTCCTTGCACCGTTTGATTTTTTAGTGGGTAGAAACTCTAAAAATCAAAAAGGTCTTACCTCTAACCCATCTAACACGTTCTAAGGCCTAAAGATGTTTCCTTATACTATTCTAAGCACAAATCAGTACTCAAAGTAGCATCCAAACATCAAAGTCTACAATTATGACGACTCGACCACTATCTTGAAGTAGCAAATTTTGACACGACTCATGAACCAACACAAAATTAAAGGATTAGGGTTGAGGAGTTTGACCCGTTTAATTAAATGAGTCGGTTTATGGTTAACATATATAATCTTATATTCATGTTTCAACACGACTTAAACCCAATACGCAACATATAGCAAACAATTTTTGACATAACCTGCAAATTTGACACGAACTCAATACAAAATTAGAGAGTTAGGGTTAAGGGGTTTGACCTGGTTAATTAAATGGGTCGGGTGAGATTTTCCTATATAGTGTTATACCCATGCTTTGACATGGCCCAAAACTGACATGCGACACGAATTGCCACCCAAGGTTATGAATCTCACAACAGAAACATCTAAACATGATACAACGTATATATAACACACAAAGCTTACATAATTAACATCTATATTAATAAAAGCTTACATTGTATCTTTTATATAATAAAATACATTGGCTAGACAAAAGTCCCACGGGCTGCAGCATACTAAATACATTGGAAGTGCATATACACTACAAAAATAATGAATACAAAAGGTAGACTAATGGGACTAGTATAAGAAAACCCAAGGCATGCAAAAGCCTCAATCATAATAGCCTAAGTACAAGGCTACTAGGTCATCATCTACGTCATCATCACCAGCATCAACAACATCTATACCATTGTGGAGCTACCATAAAAATATAAGCGGATATATGAGTCCATAGTCTCATGGAGTATAAAAATCACTAACTTAAACAATGAGCCAGCCTTTTATAAAGGTTTCTACAATGAGTTTACAATAATAGCAACGGTAGGTTTTACAATTTATCAAAGCAAACCATAGCTAATAAAGTAACACTATAGATGAATAAGTTTTTACAATGTATTACCTTAGCTGTAAATATGTATATATATTGGAAAAATATAGATATAAAAAAGCATCATGAACTAATAGACTTTTTGAAATAGCGCATAAAGTGACAAGCGTGCTAAAGTGATACATCAAACTACCAAGATATGCCAAAACATGCAACTTTTTTATTATATTTCTATAATACCCTTATTCTCCTTAAAAACTAAAAAAACTAAACTAAAATATTTTTCTAAACAATAAAATAAGAAAGAAAAATGTAAATGCAAAATCAGTCATTGTGGTTAGCCTAAATTATAAATAGCTCTCCGTGTAAAAAAAATAAAATTATTCAGAGGTCTTCAGGGTAGGCCAAAATAACAATTTAGTCATTGTAGTCGAAACACTTGACGGATTCCGTTAGTGTCAACGTCAGCACCAATAAAATGACAACATGTGTCACTATTTTTTTTATTTTTATAAATGTATATTTTTAATAATTTTATTTATTTATTAAGATTGACACATATAGTCATTTTATTGGCGTTGACGTGGCATCAAACAGATTCCGTCAAATGTTTTAACGTAATTTTACTCCAGGGACTAATTTTTTATTTTATTTTGGCATATCGAGGGATCTCTGAATTCACTTTGATACGATAAGAAATGATTTGTAATTTAGGCCAACCAGAGGAACTGATTTTAGATTTATCCCAATTTTTAATGTATTTATATATATATATAAGAGTGACACACATCATCATTTTGTTGTTGCTAAAGTGGGCACTAACCGAATCCATCAAGTGTTTTGACGGAATTTGACTATAGGGAGTAAATTGTTATTTTTGCTTAACCTAAAGACCTTTGAATTATTTTTGATATCGGAATGAACGATTTGTAATTTAGGCCAACTACAGAGACTGATTTTGAATTTATCAAAAAAAAATTTTGTTTAAAAAAATAGTTTACTTTTTTTTTATTTTTTTTTTATTTTTTTAAGAGAATAAAGGTATTATAAGAATATAATAATAAAAAAGTGGCATTTCTGGCACACCTTGGTAGTTTGATGTATTACTTTAGCACACTTATCACTTCATGAAGCTATTTAAAAAACAGATGTTAGTTCATGAGGCTTTATATATTTCACATCCCGCACTAGAAAGCTATACATGCAAATACATCTAAGTTGTAGCAAAGCCTTTATATCATATAATCTAGCTACAAACATATACATGCATTCCACATCCCAATAAGTGAAACACACAAACGAGCATATCTAAGCAAGAAATAGTTCGTAAACATCGATATCAATATCATGAAATACATTTTGTAAGCAACAAATACCATGAATCTTATGCAATGCATTCATTTATTCATTCCCATTTTCATCCTTTATCATGTTTCTTTAGGAATTTGTTCCCGATGGCTTCTCAAGGACTGGTCCTTCGCTTAATGGCTTATAGGGATTTGTCCCTTCATTTACCATCCTCACTCTTCTCTAGGGACTTGTCCCTTTAGCATTGAGAGCTTGCTTAATCATCATGCTGGGAGACTTGTCTCACATATCATCATTATGTTAACAACATCGAGGACTTGTCCCAATAAATTAATATCTTATTCTTATTTCTTCATTTGTGCCCATGATCATGATGCATTCATAAAAACTAGAATTCATTGTTTTCATAACCATGCAATATTCAACATCCTTTTTTAGCACATTACTCAACACATGTACATCATTGAAAGTATACATAGTCATCTTAATTCACAAAATATTCAGCTCAGTCAACACATATATCATGCTTTTAAAACAAGTAAAATCTGTTCTTTTCTCATCAAATAATATACTTACAATATACTCTTTGACATTTGAGAATGATCCTCAAATCAACCAAAGCTGCAATATCACATTGCAATACACCATTAAACTTAAGCCCACATCTACACTCTAACTTATGCTCCGTTTGTTTCGGCGTAAAATGATTTCTGGAAAATGATTTCGGCATTTTCCGGTGTTTGGTAGGGGCGAAAATAATAGTGAACCGGAAAATGATTTCTGTTTGACCAAAAATGCTTAGTAAATTTCGGAAAATGATTTACGCTTTTTAAAAGCTTAAATCGTTTTCCGAAGACGCCAGACGCAGTAGATCTATTTTAAACGGCACAGTCGACCTTCACGTTCAAGAAGCCGACCACCATCGAAATATTGCCGGTTTCGGAATCCGACAACATCCGGTTAATGTCGCTGGAATACGGCCACCTTCGCCGGAATCCGGTCAGCCAGATTTCGGCAACCAATCTGACCGGAATCCGGCAGACAGATAGGATTCCGGCCATCTGGCCGGATCCCGGCCGGCCCTGGCCAGAACGGCAGGACGGATCTGGCCAGCCTGCCGGGATCCGGCCTCTCTAGCCAGATCCGGCCAGATGGCCAGAATCCGGCCTTTTGTGCCGGATTCCGGCGAAACTGCCGAAATCCGGCCACTTTCGCCGGAATCCGACTATCCCAGATTCCGACGAAATTGTCCGGATTCCGGCCTTTATCTCGAATTTTGGCTATATTAGCCGGAATTAGGTAAAAATTGTCAGAATCTTGTCGGTCAGTGACCGAATCTCGTCATCGATGATTTTTATATTATTTTACATTAATATTTTTATGTTGTGAATAAAAATTAATTTTTATAAGTTAATATGATTGAATAAAAATATAAAAAAATATTTGCGATTTTCCGTACGCGCCAAACACCGAAAAATGCTTTCGACGGAAAATGGTTTCCTGAAAAATGACTTCCCTGAAACCATTTTACGACGGAAACCATTTTACGTCGAAACAAACGGAGCATTAGGTAAAACCCATAGTGCTCAAATCAACTCAAGCATTATACTTCCATGAAAACGTAAAGCAACTTAGGGTTAATCACAACCACAAGCCCAATTAACCCAATCCATAGACGGATTTAGGGTTTACAACAAAAACTCCCAAATTTGACCAAACTCAAGAGAAATTAGGGTTTTGCTCATATACCTTGATTAAATGGAGAAATCCAAAGTTCCACACCATCAATCTCCTACCTGACACTCGGGTATTGCATAAAACCCTACCTATCACAAAAGCCCTAAACAAATTTCTAGGATTAAGCATCACACCCAAAAATTAACCTAATACAAAAATCCCAGGGTTTTGGTTTTTACCTTAGATTGATAGGAGGAAATGAAGCTCCAACACCATGAATCAACAACCCGTTGCTAGGAAATGGTGTGGGAATCTCCCAAAAGCTCTAAAACTTCAAAATGGACAATACCCACCAAGAGAGGGCAAGAGAAACCGAGAGAGAGAGAGAGAGAGAGAGGGGGGAGAAAATGGGCATTTGAGTAAGTTTAAAATTGTGATTCAGTTATATGGCATCTTGTCCGAATGAGTATGTGACTTGTAGGAATGGACAAGATCTTCATTTGTAAACTTGTTCGTGTGTAACTGCGAACGCTGCCAACACCTTGATTGATGGTTCGTTTGAACCAACTACAGATGAGCAACGCTGGCTTAATCTTGCATAAAGCCTCGTACGAATGCCGTGGTGGACGAATCATTCTGTCCAATCCCTGTACGCAGCTCGTCCTAACAACGTAGTGAACGACCCATTCTGACTTGACCTCGTAGGCAACTCGTTCAAACACTAATTGTGGATGAGAATATTGGGCCATTCTTTTGATTGTCCATCTGAAAACCTAGCAAATGAGCACACTTAACAATGTTTTCACCATGTGTATTAAATACAATTCTTTTCATAGTGTTTTGGGCTAACAACTAAACAACACTCTTAATTATTTCTTATGTGTTACAACATCTTTTTACCAGAGGTCCAACCATTCTTTCAAAAGGCAAGGCTTTCATTTACCATACTTCAAAGATACAATGAATCTACACATTAATACCTTAAAAAGTAGTAGATCTACTCTTGAACAATATGGAAAACAAATAAAAGCATCCATAAAACTGTAACTCTTTAACTCTAAAATCATCATTAATGCACAATAAATCACATACACACTCCTTTAATCTTGTTTTCCATCCTCATACAACCCATCCTTCACCATACATTCCAAAAGTCTCAAGCTTTTTCAAAGAAAAGTTTGAGTCTTTTCATGGAGGAAACCTTCTTCTGCCATTCTCACCCAATACACAAACCCACTAACCAGAAACCCACACATCACATAAATCTTGAAATAATAGATCCATGTACGATAAATTATTAGTGACTTCAAGAATCTTAAATAGATAAGTGTTAGATTTTACCCTTGAAGCTTTCTCTAAACTCTCTTGCTCCAAGCACACTCCCTTTTCTTATTCTCTCAACTTTCCTTCAATTTCTCTCTCCTAAGGTTTCGTATATGAAGTTTAAGGGTCTACATAATGGAACCCTTGCCCCAAAATCCTATTTTTATAGCTCAAAAGGTGGCATTTCAGCGTTCTAGGTCACCACAGATCGATTGTTTTAACTTTTGACCGTTAGATCATTTTCTAAGACAATATCGTGTAGTGTTTAGTAAACAAGCATAAATTTTGCTACGAGCCTCATAATTGTGCATTTGACCCCATTCTGAAAAGCTCTTTTCAAAACGCATGTTGTGGCAACCATTCCAAGCTTGGTGAGTGTGTTGTTGGGGTTTGAAAATCCAATATTTTCTCTCTTGAGACAATGTTTACAGTGCTTTCCTACCCTTTAATTAGGAAACCTACCTTAACTTTCGCACCATAATGGCTCCTATTATCATTATTCTAATCATTCCCTTTTAGTTATCATGCATTTATATCGGGTTTATCAACATTTCACTCGGTTTCCTATTTTAATATATGATTTTGAAGCAGGGTGTTACAGTTGTCATGTGGTAATTTATATTTTGGTGGATGATGTGAAAAGTTACAAACTGTCACGTCAATTTGTGAACATGACAAGTGCTATGTAGAGTTTCACGTGACAGTTCACGTATGAGTGACTAACATGATAAGTGTCACGTGAACTATTAAACTAGTTTGTAAGGGACTTATACACTTTTTTATTTTATTTTTTAATAAAAAAAAATGTTTTAGGAATAGGAATCATTTTGTTATAAAATTTATTTCATATATAGTTTAACTGCTTCCACATTTTATTAAATGCATTGAAGTCCCATAATTTTTCAGTTTTTCACCATTTAACATATTCTGCTCATTATTGCTCTCCTTATTGATATGCTAAAAAGGGAGTGTTGGTAAGGTCTTAATGTATTAATTTTAACTGATTTATAAACTGGAAGTCTCTACAGAAAATTTGAATGAAGACAATGAAAATATGGTTATGGCTCTATCTAAAGGTACACACACAGCAACATGGGGTCATCTATAGGTACTTCTATGTGCACTTGATCTAGAATGATTTAACGAGAAATCTAAAGCCTAACAAATTCCTCAAAATCTGCATTGGAGGTCCAAAATATTTACTCTATTGTAAGTTTAAATAACATATACCATAATTTGTTACATCTACCTTAACATAAATTAACATTTTATGCCGATTGCTTTGAGGAAAAAAAATC
The DNA here is from genome assembly GCA_028654335.1 of Alnus rubra. Taxonomy (NCBI): domain Eukaryota; kingdom Viridiplantae; phylum Streptophyta; class Magnoliopsida; order Fagales; family Betulaceae; genus Alnus; species Alnus rubra. The sequence goes on from JAJPGS010001816.1 coordinate 517,891, forward strand.
AAGCAAGGAAGAGTACTAGATGACATGCCTATTTAGGTAATTTTGAATCAAATAGAAAATCAAGCAAGAGTTAAAAGATAATTAGTTTTGAAAGAAAAAAAAAACACGAAGAGAATAGAGGAGGTGACTAGAAAGTTATATACTTTTCCCAAGAAGTATTATCTTTATATCACATCAATCACTTTTTACTATTATTCAAACTTTTTACTACAAAAATTTCACAATCACAAATGTTTGCCAAATAGACCCATAGTGTACTGTAGTTTGGAACAGGCAAAACAAATTTCTTACAGGAGCAGCTACATTCTCAAAATCATAGTTTCTCAATTGTTTTTGGAGATGTTAGAGGGAACAAGGTAAGCAACTCTGGCTCAGTGTATCCTGGTCTGGATCGAGGTGATGGATGCAAATAAAATCTCCTCTCTTTGATGGCTTTCTCTTCTTCTTGACTATTCAATTCAGGTATTGTCGATTCTTCTTTCTTCTCCTCTTCCAGGATGCACAGCTTCGAGAAAATTGTAGAAGGAGTCACAGGGCTTGGGAGAAAACTAGAGTTCCCTGATGTGGTGGGGGAGAAGCTGTGGTGGAGGTTGGTTGATGTGCTAGGTTTAAATTGGACAGGGGGTTTAACTATCTCAAGTCTAGGCCTAGAGTATTGCCTTCTCTCATGGAGTTTTGGTGTTGCTCTCTTTATACCCACAACCTTCATTGTTGCCCCTTCTTGTGCTGCATTACCTTCTGATGGGCCAGTTAGCCGTTGAACGACCTCTCGGAAATTATTTGTATCTGTTTGTACAAACGTGGTTAAGGGTTTACAATTGGCTGTGCCATGGCTCCCTGGCTTCTCCATGGATGTTTATTTCATTTCACAAGCTTTTCACCACGTATTCATGCTCAAACCTACAATAGATACGAACTTATAAACAAGAAAGTGTTCTCATTTAGGAAAAAAAAAAGGAAAAAAATATAAAAAAAAAATCCCTATGAAACTAACAACCGATTTTACAATAGCCTTTGAATTTTAAAATGTACTAATGTGATCCATCAAACTACTGAAGTGTGTCAAAAATGCCACTTTTGTCGAAATATTCCTATGATACCCATATTCTCTTAAAAACTGAAAAAAAACAGAGAAACTAAACTTAACTGTTTTTTTTTAAACAAAAAAAGAAAAAAAAAATGGATAAATGCAAAATCAATCCATGTGGTTGGCCTAAATTATAAATCGCTTATTGCGGAATAAAAAAAAAATTCAAACTTCTTTAAGATAGGCAAAAAAATAATAATTTAGTCATTGTAGTCAAATTTTGTCAAAATACTTGACGAATTCTGTTAATGTCAACATCAACACTAATAAAATGATGACATGTGTCACTCTTACTAAAAAAAAGATCAATATATTAAAAATATACATTTATAAAACTAAATCACTCCCTACAGTCAAATTCCGTCAAAAATACTTGACGGATTCCTTAGTGTGCCACATTAGAATCAATAAAATGACGACACATGTCACTAATCTTATAGCCTACATTGCTACCTCGCCTCAACTCCAGAATCTCAACTGGTATCTCGACACCGGTGCCACTCATTACATCACCTTCGAACTCAACAATCTGAATATCCACTCTGAAGCATATGATGTCATTGATGAGATCCAAGTGAGCAATGGTACCCGTCTTGCCATTAAAAATACGGGCATCTCTAAACTTTCTCATAATTTTATTTACGTTATGTTCTACATGTTCCCCAAATTATCAAAAATCTACTTTCTATTCAAAACTTTACTTCTAATAATAATCTTTATGTGGAATTCCACCCATCTTGTTGTTTTGTCAAGGATCGTATATCCAGGAAAATTCTACACCACAGCCTGAGTAGACATGAATTATATCATTGTTTCTCTCCTATAGCTGCACCACCTAGTATTTTCTCCAGTTCTCGCACAACCTTTGTGGACTGGCACACTCGCCTTGGTCATCCAGCAGATCGCATTGTTCGCCATGCCCTGTCTAAATTTCAGCTTCCTTTCGTTTCAAATAAGAAGCTAGCTGTTTGCCCTGCCTGTTAGCAAGGCAAAAGTCATCAGCTTCCTTTTTCAATTTCTGAAAATAAATCAAGTGCTCCACTTGAATTAATTTTTTTGATATTTAGGGACCATCCCCTATTTTATCTAATAATGTTGCATGCTTTTAAGTTATTTTTGTTGATCATTTTAGTAAATTTATTTGGCTTTATCCTATTGCTTGCAAATATGACGTTTTCTCTATTTTCCCTAAGTTTCAAACTTATGGAGAACGCAAATTTAATCACAAAATCAAATCCATTCAAACGGATGGTGGTGGTGAATTCACAAAATTACCCCACCTTTTTGCATCACATGGCATCCATCATCAAATCACGTGTCCTCATACCCATCAACAAAATGGGTCTATCGAATGCAAACACCGCCATATTGCTGATATGGGCCTCACTCTCCTAGCTCGTTGCTGCTCCCCTCTTCAATATTGGGTTGAAGCATTCCAAATTGCATGTTACCTCATAAACCGCTTACCCACCCTTTTCCTAAACAATGACTCACCCTTCTAAAAACTCTTTCCTTCTCGACCTAATTATAGTTTCATGCGAGTGTTTGGATGTGCTTGTAGGCCTCACCTTCGGCCTTACAAACAACATAAACTAGATTTTCACTCCAACACTTGCATCTTCATCGGCTATAGTCCCTCCCACCGCGGCTACAAATGTCTTCATCTACGTACTGGACGCATCTATATTTCTTGCAACGTCATTTTCGATGAGACTATTTTTCCTTTTTGTCTCTCCTCATCATCCTCTACCTATCCCCCTCCTACCTCTTAAACCACCATCTACCCTCCCTGTCTAGAGACTCTTACCACTCCCCCTCGCATGCCCAGTGCTCCAACCACCACCCAAACATCCCCATCTCCAAGGCCCCCGATGCCCACTCTGAGGAATCGCCTCTTCCTCGCACTTCATCGCCATTTTCCCTTATTAACATCATTTCCTCTCCTCCTTGTATGCAGGTAACTCCCGAAGACTCTGTCACCAACCTTGTCATGCCACCTCCGTAGCATGCCATGCAGACTCACTCCAAGAACAACATCTTCAAGCCCAAGTCTCTCATTGATGGTCTCATCCGTTATCCTCTTCCTAAGGCATTCACTGCCATAACTGGCTTAGTAGACATCAAACCGACCTCTTACTATTCTGCCTCCAAGCACCCTACTTGGCTTGATACCATGAATCTTGAATTTGATGTCCTTCTCTGCAATGTCACTTGGACTCTTGTCCCTCCCACCTTCGACATGAACATTGTTGGCTGTGAATGGGTCTTCTACCTCAAACACAAAGCTGATAGCTTCATTGATTGTTACAAAGCCCATCTTGTCGCCAAAGGTTTCCCTCAACAACCTGGTATTGACTTCGATGAAACCTACAACCCAGTTGTCAAGCCTAATACTATTTGCTTGGTTCTCTCACTTGCCATCTCAGCAGGATGGCCCATCTGCCAGATTGTTGTCCAGAATGCTTTCTTACATGGATGGCTCTCATAATATGTGTACATGACTCAGCCTCTCGGCTTCATACATCCCCAGTTTCCTCATCATATCAGCAAGCTCCACAAAGCGTTCTATGGCTTAAAACAAGCCCCTCGTGCTTGGTACTCTCATCTTAGTGATCGCCTAATGGAAATTAGATTCATCAGCTCTCACTCCAACCCCTCATTATTCATTCGTCGCACCTCTTGAGAGACCACCCTGGTCCTCATCTATGTTGATGACATACTTATCACAAGTTCTCTTCCTCAAGGCCCTACCTGGCCTCCATTTTCTGGTCCTCTAGCAAACAACGGACAGTCGCCCGCTTCAGCATTGAATCCGAATATCGAACTCTGGCTACCACTGCCGTTGAACTCATTTGGCTTTAATCCATGCTTCGAGTGGCCTTTACCTCCCTTCACCACTCACCCTATGGTGTGACAATATTGGGGCCACGTACCTCTCCGCTAATCCTGCCTTCCATGCTCGCACCAAACATATCAAAATTGACTTTCACTTTGTTCATGACAAAGTCGCCTCCAAAACATTGGTTGTTCGCGTCATCTCCTAGAAAGATAACCTGGCCGACATCTTTACTAAACCCACTGCCTCACCCTACTTCTCCCTCATGCGCACCAAGTTCAACACCGTGTCCTCTCCGTCTCGCCTGTAGGGGCGTAATGAACCAACCACATTCTCAAAGGAATCACAAGACTCTACATGCCAACTTTTCATACAAGGCACACAACGGCTAGCACATTCTCAACAAGGAAATCAACCAACAGCTAATCATTCACACAAGGCAACCACCAACAACTTGCACCACCAAATCAGCAATTACAAATCAATCTTGTATTATTTTCCCTTTTGTAAATTGTCAAACACTTGTATAAATTAAACCATCAAGGAATGAAACAATCAGGCAAAGCAAATTCAATCTCACCTCTATATTCTATAGTTTGAGCCCATCAACTAGTCAAGTTTAAGTACATATGCGATAGAAAGAGAATGACTTAGTGAATAATAACTGACAATAAGGTTTGGCATGACCCAATCTTTCAATGACCTTGTTTGGCAAACAACACAAAAATTTCCCACTTTATTTTTACATTTTCTAAAAACAATCAACATCAAAACATTCAAATTTTTTTCACTTTTTATATCACATCAATAATTTTTTATTACTATTTAAATAAAAAATCTACTACAATACAAATTTTTTTAACTTTTCTATACAAATTCTTTTTACTTTATATCACATCTATCACTTTTTACTTACTCTAAAATTATCAATCTACTATCTTGTTCTACACATTGCTTTGCTAAACAAGGCCAATGTCTTTGGGAACTAAAAGTCTGTCATTTCATACACAATTGTAATAATCAGAAACTGGCGTGATAGACACCAACCCTTAACATGTGCAACATTACTTGGCCTTGTTCTACTACCAATGTACTTTACTTTGCAGAAGTTTCCTCTAGTGGCTAATTTGTACTGGCATCAGGGATAATTTACATGAGGGTACATGGTAGCCATCTTTTCAACCTAACCTATTTTGATTTTAGTGGGATGTGCTTGGGATTTCCAATCCAATAGTGTTAGAGCTTTTTTAGGCCACTCGTTTCCTTTTGGTTTATTGGTCCACTCTCAAAGCATATCGGCAAACTCTCTCTCTCTCTCTCTCTCTCTCTCTCTCTCTCTCTATATATATATATATATATATATATATATATATATATCTTTATCTCTCTCTCTCTACATGCTAAGAACTAGCAAATGGTTAATAGGTGTAATACTTGAGAAAAATAATAAGTTACGAAAAGCATAAAACTTAAAAATATAATAACTTTTGACTAAGGAAGCTCATTAAATGAAATAACACGGTTTACTTTGGGGGTGTCGGGTTAGTGTAAGGAATAAAAACTCGAAGTTTGGACTTTGAAGAATTCAGACATTTAGCATCTCATCCAAACCCGTGAAGGATATCATTTGGACTAGTTCATATCAATGACCAAGATCTTGCACATGTGCGGATATGATAGATGGGACATGTTTTTAATATAATAGATTTTTTTTTGTCTGCACGAGGAGCATTATTTTTTTGTTTGGACGTGATTGGATCTCCATGTGTCAGATGATGGCTGGAGCAATGGGAAGTCATGGGAGTTGAATTTGAGCTTGCACAGTAGGCATGAAATTGCCTTTTTAAATGATTTTTAGCTGAAGGCAAACATTGGAAGGCAAATATTTGCCTTCCTCATTTCGGTTTTAGATGAGAGAAAGGAGAGAGTGGTGAGAGCTTGAGCGTGTTCTTGAGGACTCCTTGGAGCAAGAGAAGGGTGTAGAAGCTTGAGGAGAAGAAAATCACCCCAAAGGTAATCATCTTCTCCCTATCTCTCTCTTTTATTTTTATTGGAATTGCAAAAAGGACAGTTTGATGTTGTTGTAGTGTGTGCTAATATTTGCGGAGTGTTCAAGAATTTGTTGAATGGAGGCTTTGAAAGTTATGGGAAAAATTAGTTTTTCCCTTAAAAAGGATGATTTCACTAGGTTTGAAGTTAGTGTATTTCATGTGCATGTGTTGGGGTTTGAGTGGTGTGTTGTGAAAAAGAGTTTTGGAGGAGTTTGAATCGTATTTGGAGGTGATTCTCCAAGTGAAAGTGCAATTTTTGCACTTTTTCATCCAGGCGATCGACCATAGTCATGTTGGAAAAAGCATGTTGAAATGACACTCATAAGTAGATGCCAAAAGCACTCGTTTGGAACTTCGTTCCAAAAAAGTCCAAACAAGGTCTTTAAAAGGAAAATAAAAAAGGGAGATCCGAAAGGCTCGTTCGGTGTCTATCCAAAAGAGTTTCAGACAAAATAGCTTATTTTGTGTCTTTCCACACAAGTTTTAGACATAACATCTCATTCGGTGTTTCATTCGGACCCCGTTCAAACGAGAATGTTCAAAATGAAAACTTGGGTTTTCAGTGGGAGAAATAAGATTGGTTGAGGTTCTGTAGGGTCTTAGGACTACTGAAATAGAGTAGAACCTAACGTATGACGTGGTAGGATGCGAATGAGTTTGAGAACAGATTGACAACGCTTATCTAGAAGGAAAATTAAGCGAAAATGGTAAGTAGAGCTTTCACCAAATCATTGATTTAAATACCTTGCATGAAATGTGTTGTATTGATCAAATGCATGCATTGATGTAAAATGTTTGAAGTATGTTCAACATGCATAGAATTATAGTTAAATGAGCCCATCTTATTACATCAATGCATTGGAGGAAATGTGTTTAAGAAAATTGGCATGTGCATGGAATGTAATTTTTGAAGCTGAAAGAGAAAAGGAAAAGGAATAGTTAAGTAAAGGAAAATGCAATGGTTACCATGCTTTGTTGATGGCCAAATGAACAGGCAAAGCAATGGTTGGGACGCTTGGCAATGGCCTAAGAAACGGCCAAGCATGTCACCTATGTTGACGGCCCAAGGAACGGGCATAGGTGTCGTCTTCACATGGCGATGGTTGGAAAACGGCCATGTGAAGATTCCCCATCCCGCTCCCCAAAGTGAAATGGTAAAGGAATGAAAATGGAAAACGATTAAAGAAACGACAAAAAAGTTAAAGGAAAATGTAAAAAGGATAAAGATTTGAAATGAGTAAAGTATATATGTATTGTACGATAAATGTGAGAATTGTTTGTATTTAAGTATGTGAATACGGAAAACATGATTATCAAGTAATTCATCAAAGGATATGTATGTTTTATGTAGGAGACAAGTATGTTATGATGTCCAAAGTTTATTGTTCAAGTCAAGCTAAAACTTTCTCTAAGTTTTAAGGAATGAAATGGTAGTAAGACTATTGGTTTCAAAGTATTGTTTTATAAATATTCTTGTGTCTATGAAAGACCAAAAGACATGTTTTAAAAAAATGTTAACTAATTTCTATAAATAGTGTTCAAAGTGAGGTTTTTTATAAGAAAAAGGAGACAAAAATTTTATCAGCTAAGGGCTCACGTTATACATGATTGATTTTTTCTCTGCTTAATTAGCTGTTGGCTCACATTTTCACAATTTTATTTTACAGCTATAGACGATTTGAAGACGGGAGAGGCTGACAGGTATGTACAGCATGACCTATTGGAGTATTTACGTTAGCTTTTGAAGCCTATGTTGGGGGTATATTTTGTGGCATATTAGTATGGGCATGCAAACCTTTTTATTTATATAGGCTATGAGGGTGTATTATGAACTGCTATGTAAGCAATGTTGGTTTAATGTTATGTAAATTTTTTAGTGCTCCAGTATTATATTATCAATCTAGTGATTGTGCATGTGAATGTAAGAAAGGGAAAAAAAAATGTAGTGTATTTTCATTGACTTGTGTATCAAGGAATAGTAGTAGCGCCAAATGGATAATGCCAATTGTCGCATTTATTTTTGTTAGACCTTTGAAATTGGCCTTATTTAGTGATCAAAACTTTGGTTATAAAAATTTTAACACATAAGTCATTTGGTGTAAAAATTAAATCTTTTTCTATTAGCTGTAAATCCGTCACCTGTGCGTCACCAGGTTGTGCTTACGGATTTCGTGATAAAGAATTTAGAGATCAACTAGTGATCTCCGTCTTCAATGGCGTCACCTAGCGTGCTGATGTCAAATAGCGTCTCGTTCGAAGGTGTGTAGGATATCGTGTAGATGAGAAAGCATCAAATAGCCTTCCAAACTAGGGGGGATTACTTTCAGACGAGTTCGGATCAGTGGCTAGGATTTTGCACATGCGCGGATCTAACGAATGGGACGTGCCTAGCCAACTCAAGTAGGTGGAGATTCAGCTATCCTGGAGCCTTCTCGAAAAATTAGAACCCAGGCAACCTTTCTCATCATCCTCATTGCATGTTTTGGTTAGTTGACCCAAACAAATCAAGTTTAAGTACGTAAGCAATAGAAAGAAAATAAATTGTAAATGTCACTCACAAGCTATATGATATCAGGGATCTGGATCCTATGCAATGAGGTTGTCCATTAAACATTGGATCATTATTCAGTATAATGACGTTGCCCATTGTATGTGCAATAGGCAGGCTCATGTGAGAGATTATTCGGACTCCACCGGCTCGAGCAGGTGACCGATTAGCCTGAGTAGATGGAGTATGAGCTGCCTGAACAACCTCCCACATGAACCTCATTGCATGGGATATTGGGATCCCCGTCCAGATTTTCAGTTAGCTGATCCACACCAGTCAAGTTTAAGTATGTAAGCAATAGAAAGAGAATGACTTCGTGAACAATAACCGACAAAAAGGTTTGGTGTGACCCATTCTTTCAATGGGATCTAAAATAGTTTAATAGGGACTGTGACCCATTTTGATTTTGGCTTAAACTAACTTTAGACTGTCCTTGCACTTTCTCTTCTCCTAATTGGGCAACAATTACCTTTAGGAAAAGAAAATTCATATGATTATTCACCGTGAAAAAAAAAAAAAAAAAAAAAGTAATACTAATATCTACCATTCTGAGCTAGACTCGGCTAGCGCAAAATCTTCGGAACTTAAGTTTAAGCCATGTAACCTTGACTTTAGTTTTGTACATGGCAACTTTAAGCCATGTAGCTTGAGCTTTAATTCCTGAATAAAGATGTTTTAACTTTTGGGATTTAGAAAAAATTATAATATTTTATGGACAAAGTGATAAGTTTGAAGAAATTTAATGAGTTGGTGGCAGAGAAGCGTATGCCTCTATGCATGAACCATAAGAAAAAGTATTCGTACCCTTCAAATTAACATCCAATTTATAATGTATCCATTTTGTCTCGTAAAAAGATAAGAAAGCCCATATTTTTTTAATTAGACAAAAATACCCCTATAATGGTGCAAGTAAAAGGTTTAGTGATCCATGGGGTAGTGTCGTGGTTCTATCACTGGTTTTTCTTTTTCTATTTTTAATAAAAGTAATTTTTTTTTTTTCATTTGGGGCACATTGCAAACTTTTGGTAGTTTTGAGGAGACATTGATGCAATCATTAGTTGAAAGGGAACATTGCAAATTGAGTGTTAGTTTGAGGTGAGTATGTGTAGTTTTTTTTTCAAATGGTTAAATATACTTTAGCCCCGTCAATAAACATCCATTTTTTATACAGCACACGAACTGACAGGTGTGACAGTTAGACCCATCAAATTATCAATTTGTTGCATTTAAAACACTCCATTAAAGGTTGTCTTCTGTTTGGGTGGAAAATTGGTCACATGACATGCAAGTGACCAATTTATATCCTCCTTCCTATAATACCCTTCATTTTTTAAAAACCAAAATTTTAAAAAATGGAAAAAAAGAAATTAAAAAAAGGGTTAAATATACTTTGGACCCTCAACTAACAACTATTTTTTATAAAGCTTCACGAACTAACAGGTGTGACAATTAAAGCCATCAAACTACCAATTTTTTGCAATTGAACCACCTTTATACCATTCGTCCAAAAATACCCATATTTTCTTTTAAAAATAATTAAATTTACGTAAAAAAAAATTGATTTAATATTAAAATACATAGAGTAAAATTGATTAGGAAAGAAAGAATTTGCATGGAATTTTCATTTTTTTCTTTTAGTTTATTTTTATAAGAAAATATGGGTATTTTTTAAACAATGGCTTAATTGCAACAAAGTGGTAAATGACTAAGTGTCACACCTGTCATTTTGTGTGGCTTTATAAAAAATGACTCTTAGTTGAGGGGGGAAAAATATATTTAACCAAAAAAAAAGAAGAAGTGTGGTTTGGCCACCCAAATATAAGCTGGGTGTGGCTAGGGGTAGTTCGCGGCCACCCCCATGGTGGCTAGGGGGTGGCTCGTGAGCCACTCCATTGGGAACCCACCAGGGGGTGGTCGCGACCCACACCTACTGGGGGGTGGCTCAAAATGAGGGTTTATTTGAAAGAATTTGGTGAAATATAATTTTTTTTTCCATCCAAACAAAAGGTCAACTATAACAGTGCGGCTTAATTACAACAAATTAGAAGTTTGATGGATCTAAGTGTCATACATGTAAGTTCATGGGGCTTTATAAAAAATTATTTTTAGTTGACGAGGCTAAAGTATATTTAATCAAAAAAAAAATTGTGACTGGTAGAAATAAAGATGGCCGAATGGGTAGGGATGGAGGAGTTGATTTTTGGTTATGAGTTTTGTCTTGGCTAATTGGAGGAAACTTTTTGTGGTGGTTGATTCTCTTCAAATAATTTGGGTTTCAATTGTTGCTTCTTGGTGATATTTGTTTTGGGTATTCTGTGTGTATGTTAACTAGAATGTGGATTTGATTGTGGAGTGTTGATTTTTTCAGTTGTTGACTGAATAGGGGGAGGGAAGATATCAAGTATTCAAGAACCTTAAGATTGAAACTAGTTCCTTTAAATGTAGAGAAAAAAATAACTGGATTGAGTAAGAGACCATGCAAAAAGGAGACATTTACATTGAAGCAAAGAAATGGAGGCTCTAACAAATAGCTATGACTTAATGCATACGAACATGATTATGTATTGGAGGTTTTACGGTAAGTATAAATTTACTGACATTGTACTTAAATATTTTGATGCATGACATATATGATATTTCTTGTGATAATGAGCACTACATGTTTAAATATGTTCATAGAGATGAAATTATGTTATTATATGTTTTACGTGCCTTAAATGAGTTTTAAAGGAAAAAGATTTGAAAGAAGGAGATTTAGTAGAAAATAATTTTAAAAGAAAGTCTGTTTTCTGAAAGAAAGGAAAGACCGGAATTAAATGATTTTTAAAACAGTTGGTTGGAATTTTTGATAAATGAGAATGTCTATATGAGTTGCCTTAGATCGAGTAGGGTTATATGCTTGATGCCTTAGTTCGAGTGGGGTTGTACACTTGAAGCCTTAGTTCGAATGGGATTGTTCATTTGAAGCCTTAGTTCGAGTAAGATCGTACGCTTGTTACACTAATGTCTTAGTTATAGCAAGGTTGAAGCCTTGTTGCTCTAGTTCGAAACAGTTGAAGCCTTAGTTCGAATGGGATTGTTCATTTGAAGCCTTAGTTCGAGTAAGATCGTACGCTTGTTACACTAATGTCTTAGTTATAGCAAGGTTGAAGCCTTGTTGCTCTAGTTCGAAACAGTTGAAGCCTTAGTTTGAATATGGCAATTTGCTGAATGTGTTACTATATGTATCGATGTGAAATATGCACGAGCTATATGATATGTATATGTTAGTATTTGACCAAATGTTTTGCCTTACAAGATAATATAAACTGTTTGACGCACCTCATATTATGGGGTATGAAGTGATATATGTACTAAAGAAAATGCAAAAAAAAAAAAAAAAAAAAAAAAAGCGCTGCATTTTATTATTATATATTAAACTTCTCTCTAATTCACATGATTTGTTAAAAGGCTATGACTCTTTATAGACAAACCCTTTTTGTGAAAACTGTGTGCTGACAGCTATTTTACAAACAATAGAAAGGCAAAATTTGAAAAGAAAATGGGGCTCACATCACATTCATTATAGTCTGAATGCTTTTACTTGTTGAGTCGTGTACGCACACATCCACTAATAAAATTTGTGGTGATTTTATAGATGTCACCAAAGAGGTCGGTGGACACGACCCGTATGCGTGCTTAGATTTCTATCCATGAAGTTGGGAGGAGGCCTCTAACTTTTGAAGGGCTGACTTGTGTTAAGTTAGTTATTGTTTGTGTAGAAATGCCAATGTGGCATCTTTTGAATTGTTGAAAAGATAATCGTAGTTTAAGATGTTGTAATAACAATTTGTTTAATTTTTATATGTGAATTCAGTTAGAAGCTTCGGTATATTATTGGTGAGAGTGAGTTTGTAGTTTCTAAAAGGAAAAAAAGAGAGAGAAAACTTCACTTACCATCTCTAATCTTTTATCACTTTTGCAATCATACCCTTAATCGTTAAAAAAATGTGAATTTAGTGTATCCATATTTCAATTGCACCCTTCCGTTAAGATTTTTTGTTAGAAATTGTCCTAATTTAAAGTTTGGGTGGACATTGTCAATTGGGTGAAAGTTTGAAGTGAGTATGTGGAATTTTTCCAATTTTTTTTTTTTTTTTAAAAAAAAAACACGAAAAAAACTCAGGGGTAGCCGAGCCACCGCTTTGGCAAAAAAAAAAAATGTTGTTTTGAAAGTCTTGATTTCTTCTCTCACTTTATTATTGGTAGCATTGATGGCATCGAATGATAAGGGGTCTTGTTATTGTTGAAAGGTGTAGCATCCAAGATATTTATTAAGATGAGCCACCCCATGTGTGATGAGATGCGCGTGTGTTGAGATGCGCGACTTCACACACGCGTGTTTGGACGGCTTACTTACCTGTCCCGACAGGCCTGGGTAGGAATTGGCTAAGTGAGTTTTCAACTCATTTCTCTCCCCATTTCTCCTCCCAAACGATTTCTCTCCTCTCTCTCCTAGGGTTTGCCTATAAACCCTAAATTTTGATAGTTTGAAGCTTACAAACTCAAATCTGACACTGGAAATGTGATCCTTGTTGCAAGATATACATTTTTACCGATAGTTTTGAGGTAAATTTTCAAAAATCCTAACTTTGCTAGATTTTGTGTAAATCTTTAGAGTTTGAGCTTAATCTCTCAATTTCCTTTGGGGATTCTGTGTTTTGAAGTGTTCTAAGTAATCTCCAAACATTGTGTTTCACTCTTGGTGAAAAATCAAGGTAAGACCTAAAACCTTAGTTTTTGTCTAAGTGTTTTAAATTGATAAATTTTATGTCTAACCCTGAGATTATCTTATGGGTTAGTGTTCTTAGTTAATGAGTTGTCAATTGGAACTCTAGAAATTCTATGGATTGTTCATGGGTTATTGCTCTTGAGAAAATCGAGAACCTATGTGAAAATTTAGAGTTAGAAATATTGTAGGCTAGTCTTAATTTGTCATTGCAATGTATTATACATAGTACATTGCGAGGCTTACGTGGAAGAATCCTTCATAAGTCGTTAGTCGAACAACCAATGTGAGTATTCAACTCATTGAGAAAATATTCTACTTTCAATGGTTTTGGGATGTCTTAAATGTTAGATTTGTGATAAACCAAGCCAATTATATTTTGGGATAATACATGAATGTGGATGCTTTCAATACTTTGATTTATGTTGAAGAATGCTTTGATGAAGGTTTATGAGCTATAAATTATGTTTGTAGAAATGTGGAATGAGTTATGTTTCTATGATATTTCAAATGAATTAAGATTACATGTTACATTAAGAAAAATATGAAAAGTATAAAGTATATAGAATTGCACAAGAGTGTGAAAGTATGAATACAAATAATGTAAGTCACGAAAGTACAAGCATGTATATGGAACAAAATGATGAACTAAAGTACCTTGGGTTGCGTACCCTAAGGCACCATTCAACAAGACCATTAGGTTGTGTACTCCTTGGCACTATGAAATGAAAGACCCTTGGGTTGCGTACCCCTCGATATAGAATGAGACGAAAACAAATGATAAACATGCATAAAACGATGATGATGTGTGACATGTTTTATGATTTTCATGACTAGATGTATCAATATGCCTATGAGTTTGAATGGAATAGAACATATGTATACAGTTACAGTTAAATTGCATAGAATGATTTATATGGAATTTCATGCTAGAAGTATCAATATGCCTATGAATTTTAATGGAACAGAACATATGTATATAGTTACGGCTAGAGTGCATATGATGTTTTATAAGACACTGTGCTTAATTGTGCTTAGATACTTGTATGTCCCAAAGGTTTGGAAATGCTTGTATTTGAGTATACTTGGGTTGTGATATGATTAAATGTGCTTAGATACTAGTATTTTCCGAAGGTTTGAAAATGCTCGTATTTCTGTAAGCTGGGATATGATGTCACTTGTTTTCTTCTTAGACATACCCGTATGCTTGTATTTCCTAAAGGTTTAGAAAGTTTGTATACGAGTAGGGCTTCGTCACTTGATATATGTATAATGTGTGTACAAAGTAGTAAGGTTTCTCTTGTTACAAAGTGCTTATGTTTACCATACTAATAGTAGCTGTTATAGTAAACAAAAGGTAGGAAATAAAAGACTTGGGTCATTGTGAAAGCTTAGTGAGTGTTATACTACTGAGTTTGTGGAATCATATTTCTACCTATGCGGACAGGCTACTACCATGACCGTATAGATGCTGATGCTTTGGCTGCAAGTACCGCTGACGTCGATGAGGACCCTATGGTGCTATATTTAAGATATTACGATTGAAGATTTTTGCTATAGTTGTATTTGTTAGAGTTGTGGATAATCCATCTTTCATATAGACTTTATATATAGCTTGTGTCGCATGTGACACTCTTTTTGTATAGCCATTCTTTTGTTGTGTAATTAATAAATTGATAAGCCTTAAACAGATAGAGAGTTAAATAGCTATGATGTTGTAATACTCTTTTTAGTTAATAAATTAAGTTCCGTTGCTACAAGTTTATCTCTGATATATTATGCATATGTTATGAGATATATTAGGTTGATGTTGGCTTATGACTGATCGTCATACCACTGTGATGATTCTGTTTTGTATATATATAAAAAAAAAGGGTTGTCACAAAAGGTTACATGTGTGGCCTCCTCGAAGGAATTGTTGTTGGTGGTGGTTTTGAAGTGAACGATGGAATCGGGATTGGAGGAGCCTGGGTTTGAAATGCGACGGGCCTTGCCCTTGGTGAGGCCAGAGAGGTCAGTGGCGGATGCAATGGCTTTCTTGATTAGGTTTTGGAGATCTCCATTCTTGGCGCCTTCCAGAGCTTGGGATTGTTTCACCAACTCCTCCTTATCGATTAACGATAGCCCATTCATGAGCCTATCCACCTCCTTCAACGAACCCATACAATTCACTATTTCACCAATTTCTTTTAGAGGATTCTTTTTTGCATTGTCCTTTGGCTCTGCCTTTTGCAACCCAATTCTCTTTTCAAACTAAACAACTACGAAAACTTCTTCAACAGTAAAAAGCCCCGAGTTTTTTTTTTTTTTTTTTCCAATTAATAGAGTTATTTTTGTCTTATTACAAAAATTTTAGGGTCATTTTTGTCTTTCTAATTTGTTAGCTTTGGGAAGACATTGACAATTTTTAGTAGTTTTGGGTGGGGGGGACATTGTCGTAATCTAAAGTTTGAGCCCTTCTACACATCCTCCACTCATCCCCCCTTCATCACCCTTTTATAATAAAAAAATTGATTTTTATTAAAAAGTTGTCTCTGATGTCACATCAGAGACAACTTTATAATAAAAATCAATTTTTTAATGAAAAAAGGGTGATGAAGGGGGGATGAGTTGAGGATATTTAGCATTTTCCCTAAAGTTTGGGGGGGACATTGTCAATTGAATAGTAGTTTAAGAGGGATATGTGAAAAAAAAAAAAAAAAAAAAACTCAAATCTTCAATTGTGAGTGTAGAATTGTAGTAGTAGCACTACATGAAATTGCGATAATTCCACTTTACGAATTATATAAAAGTCGGGGCATTACAAGGTGTGATAAGTATGAACTCAGTGTTTTCATTTTTACTGTAGAGAAAACAGAGAAAAAAGTAGTTTCATCAAGTTCTATATTTGTCACAAAACACGGACTTGACGAGTGTTGGGTCGAAACCCGTTCTAGTTTAATGAATGATGTCTATACCCTTCAATTGTACATATGTCAAAGAATACATGATGAATCACCATTTATTTTAAAAATTGAAGTTGATTGAAAAGACTCTTTCACGTGTGGGACCAAACAACACGTAGACTATTTTAAGTGTAATGGAGGATAAATGACGGTGTCAAGGTATGAACCGAGGAGCTTTGCTATAATTTCATATTAAATATTCATCACTTATCCAAAAAATTTAAACGGATAGGAAAACAATACATTTAATCATTTAATTAATACTTTAACGATATATATTACTAATGTATCACATTCAAGTTTTTCTTACTTGAGACCCATAGGAAAACAAAGAGTTGTGAGGAAAACTTTATTCATCGATGAACTCTAGTTCAAGTGATTCTTTCTCTCCTTGCCAAAACAAGGTCAAGTTTGAGGTTGTAAATTCAAAACTCACCTAATGTATGTACACACTACTAGTAGAAGTATAGAACTAACAAAGAATAAGAACAAGATAGGTAAAAGATTATCAGAATCTGATGTTTAAACAAAAGAACAAAAACAAGTGGAAAATCTATCAAAGTCCACGAGATACTATGATTCATGCATGTTTGCTTCTCAGTACTTAACGCATGTCAATATGCTATTAATTTAGGCAATATAATATGATTCCAATTTATCAAACATGAAGGAATGGAGAGAATAATATGAAAAAAGTTTTCAAACATCACCTCAAGAACTGATTATTATGTAGCTGTGCTGCAACAAGGCGAAACTCTGGAAATTAACTAGAAGAAAGAGAAGAGGTGCAAGAAGAAAGAAAAGGAAACAGTACGTAAGAGAAGTATATATACGGGACGAGAGAGTAAATAGAGAACTAAATGCAGCTAAGGTTTTCTGGCCTACACTTTACAAGCCAGTTAGGACAGAACATGTGACCTCAAAAGCCATTGCAGCCGTTGATTTTGCCACATTACATGTTTGTTTGTTATAAAAGGCATCACAGTCCTTCAAGACAACCGTGGAAATGCCTTTGCTTGTTGAGATACTGAAAAAGCTTGTCACTTTTAGGGGAGGAACAACTAATTCCCCGATATGGGTGGCTTGCCCTCAGGGAGGACCTATCAGTTTTTGACAACTCTAATTTTTTTTTTAAAAAAAAATTTTAAAAAATTATATTATGGCTCCGTCTAGGTTGTACATGCGGATGCGATTATTTGTAATATCCGCAAACACATTCATAAAATGCAGATATCACTTTTAGATAACTGCATCCGCACGGTTATTATCTGATATCTGCTATCCGCATGTTTGGGTCTCTTTTACAGCATATTTTAAACGATTTTAAAAATAATTTAAGCCAATTTTTAGTGTTTTGGCTTGTTTTAATTTTTTTAAGCCCTAATCTTTTGAAAATATATTGATTTCACATTACTTTTGACTTTTTACCCAATTCTCACACGAGAAAGCAACACAACCAACCAAACCAATGTAAACATAACATATTCCTAGTCCAAAACGACGTCGTTTTGGTGAATTTATTAAATAATATATATATAAAGGGTTTGTGGATGTTCTTATTAACCGTATCTGCATACTCTAAAACCAATGTCTGCCTCTGCATATGCAGATAATGATTTTTGGTAACCACACTTACATGTGCGGATACCGGATAGTGGATAGGTAATAGTTACAGATAGCAGATGCGTGTGGTTAATATCCGTTCGCATGTACACCCTTAGCTTCGTCAATAATGACTTTTTTGTCCTTAGATGGTTAGATGATTTAGCTTTTTACTCTACTACTATGTCAATTTATTTTTATTTTTTAATGAGGAATATGAGTTTGCAACATATATAAAAATATCATTTGGTAGTTTATATTGAAAAAAGATTTTCTTAAAATTTCACTATAGAGACAATAATGGATGAATTTTATTCTATAAAAGACGTGATCATGATTGGAAGAAAATGTCAATTTTTAATTATTTTTTTAAACTTATAACTTAATATTAAATTAAGTTTAAGACTTGTATACTTTTAGTTTACATAAACATATCACGTACACAAACATAAAAATAATATATGTATCTATATAGTTATTTATTTATGTATATTCGGATCAACCAAAAAATCTTTCATTCAACCCCTTTTGCTTGAGGTGAGTTGACCCTAGTATGGTCGGCGAGTCCACATCACCATGCAAGGCCTCCATGTCGATCGCATCGAACCTGGCCATCTCACTTGCTCCTTTAAAGTCCCTACTCGTTTATTGGTTGCAGGGGGACCTATGTTTAGAACAAGGGGGGCCTTTTAAGTTTTCTTTTAATTTTTTTCTTATTAATTAAGATAAAATATATATGTATTTTTAGGCTTAACCTATACTAAAAATAAATTTGACCCCTCAATCATACTTTGGCTCCTCCAATTATCGTGGCTGGTTGGTTGCTTCTTCTTCTTAGTACTCGATCTTCCTCTTTTTCAAAACCATTTGTCTATCTCTCCCTACATATGTCTCTCTCGTTATATCGCGCACACGTGGAGTCATTGGTTTGTTTGAAATAGATTAATTTCATTGTATGAGAAAACAACCATAGTGTTAAGCAACAGGAAATGGAATTTATAGACTCTGATTTCTGGGTCTCTCTCTGAATTTAGGAATTTTTTGGTAATCCAATTCTCCTCAAAATTTGAGCTTTGGTTGCTGAAAATTGAGGGTCTAGTTCTGGGTTTCTTTCTGAATCCGAAAATTAACTGTGTCTCTAACCCACTCGTTGTATTTACTGGATGATAAAGAGTCGGCTTCATAAAATTTTGAGGCCTAAGGAGATAAGTTTAAGTGAGGTCATTTTTTTATACTTAATTAAATATTGATTAAATTAAATTAATTTTAATATTTATATTATATTTTTTTATTTAATGTGTCAATTAGAACAATTTTTTCTATTTGTAAAATGCATTTTAAAACTTATTAGATATAGAATGACTTACCACTTGATTCGAAGACATGAAATAATAAGATTTAAAGAAAAATAAAGAGAAAAATGGAAATAAGTAATATAATTAGAGATTGATTTATAATAGAACATAATGGAGAAAAAATTGTTGGACATTGGAGATTCACTGAGGATGTAATTCTATCTATTATGCACAATGCAAACAATGATAATTGATGCACTTTGAAGACTTTTCATATTTTTCTAAACATTCAATTCAATTGAACGTTGGAGAAAAAGTTATGCGAATGTGAATACTGAGAATTTCAATTTGTAATTATTTTTATTACCATGATTGAGGACATTAATTAGAAACCATTTATTAAATTTTTACCATATTAGAAACTTAAAATTTGTTTTGGAAATAACCTGTATTGTACAATTATCAAGTAAGAGCTTTAATTAAAGAGTATTTTATTAACTTTTTACCATATTAGAGCTTTAAAATGTTTTTTTTTTTAAAAAAAATTATTTATTGTATAATTATTAGTTGGGGGCCTTAGGTAACCGCCTAAGTCGCCTAAGGATCTAGCCACCCATATGGATGAATGATAGTAAAAAGATCACGACCCTCCGTTTGGTTGAAGATGAGAAAACTAGGGAAAAGAAGAGAAATTAGACATTTGTGGTCTATGAGGAACTTGCAAGTGCTTTTCTTGCTCACCACAAGCAATATCTCCTCTTGAAAGCAGGAAAACTACTTCCAATGTCCTCACTCTCTCTCTCTCTCTCTCTCTCTCTCTCTATGTGAAAATCATATTTCATTTTAACAAGAGCACCAGTAATTTCTTTCATGGTGGAGTAATAGCAACGGTATTGGACTCGGTGGGTTAGTTGTGATTAAGAGTGGCAATTGGTGTTCGCACGTCGGATTCGAGTCGTGTCAAGGTATGAGTACAAGACTATATAGGTTAGCCCTAACTCGACTCACTAAATTAAATGGTAAAACTCTTTAACCCTAATTGTTAGAGCATTCTCAATAGCTTCACCAGATTTTACTAGCCAAAATAGCTAAAAATCACATTTCTTTATTTTAGCTATCCATATTTTTAAAGCATCCTAGTAGCCTCGCCATTTTAGCTATCCACTTTCATTATTCCATTTAAATATTCTTTTTTAGAGATTTCTTTATTATTTCTCTAACATTTATATTTTTAATGTTTGTATATTCTTAACAGTCATATTTTTGAATATATATATCTTATTCCAACAGTCATTTTTGTTTTTTTTTTAAAAAAAATCTCTTTTCCTAACGGTCATATTTTTAAATATTTGTCTTATCCTAACAGTAATATGTTTTAATATTTGTCTTATCCTAACGATCCTTTTTTAAAAAAATTTGTAATTTTCTAACGGTCATATTTTTAGTCAAATAAACGTGTGCTTTGAGTGTGAAAAAAAAAAAGAGCAAGAGAGAAATTCTATTATTTTTTATTATTTTGATGAGTGAATAGACTTACCAAAAAAAAAAATCATCATTTTGCTAAGGATATTGAGGAGATTTTTTTTTTTTTTTTTTGGTGTGGTTTTTTGTGATTTGGCTTACTAAAATAGCTAAAAAATTGTTTTGGTGAATCTACTAGAAATGATCTAATTTTGTATCGAGTTTGTTGGTCATGTAAAAAATTACCTGCCATTATGTCTCTTGTTAAGTTCAAGTCGTGTTGAAGCATGGGTATAAAACTATATAAGTCAATCATAATCTAACCAATTTAATTAAACGGGTTTAACATTTCAATCTTAACTCTTTAATTTCGTGTTGTCTTCGTATTGGATTTGCAGGTGGTGTTAAAAATTGACAATCGTAGGAGGGGGAGCACTACTTGTGAGCATGGTTTTTCTCTGGGAGGGGGTGGTTTTCTTGCCTCCCCCTCCCAGTGGTGATTTTTCTCTGACTCCTCGCGAGTTAGGGTGTTTTTTTGTTCCCCTGAGTTGGTTTAGTGGAGTTAGTTGTTCCTCTAAGGTTGTAGAGCTTTTGTTCCTCCCGGCTAGACCCGGTGGAGGCTAGTCTTCCCCTAGCCTTTTTGGGCTATGGTGGTTTATTATGTGTTTTTCTTTGTTTTTTCTCGTGTTTGGCAGGATTGTTCATCTCAAGTTGTCTTCTTTGGGGAAGTGGCCGAGCCTTCATGTCGTCGGCAGGATGATTTTGGCACGTCCTTTCACTTTTTTCATCTGATTTTGGAAGCCAGATCTACACTTCATCGCCGACTTCTGACTGACACGCGCCCCCCAGCCGCGTTCTCCGTCGTCTTCCACCCCTGTCGCCGCAAGATCCGATCATGTCGGTCGCCGGAGACCGGCACGTGGTGCCCACGCGCCACTTTTTTCTGGCCGATCTCGGCGGCATCCGGTCATGCGGCGTCGGACCTCCGTCTGGGTGGCACCGGTAGGACACGTGCCGCCTTCCGGCTTCGTGGCCCCTTTCCTCCACTGTCGGCAGCTTGTTTTGGGTGGTTTGTGCTTCACTGTCGTGTGTTTTTTTTCTCTTTTTTCTTGGGTCACAGTCTGCTTGTGTTGGGTTCAAATTTTATGGGAATATTTGTTGGCTAATTGCTAGATCTGGTCTCTTTTCTTTAGAAAGTGAGCGTTAATATAAGAGATGCTCAAATGTCATTCTTGTAAAATTTGTATTTCTGCTTAGGCAGCTGTTTTATTAAGCCAGATCTTTTTGGCTTAGAGAATGGGGGGTCTTGTCCCTTATTTTCAAGATGTAAGACTTGGGTTTTTCGCCATATCAATGATAGAATACAGTTTCCGTTCAAAAATAAAAAAATAAAAAAAATTGACAATCGTAGCTTTGATATACACTGTTGGAGCTACAGTAACCAGATTTTAGGTGGGGTCATCCATAAAGGCTCAATTTCTAAAGCAACTTATTTGGGATGAAAACCCTAAAAACAAGTATTTGAAAACATTAACTTACCTTTTTTTCAAATAGGGATTATTTCAACATCTAAAAAGCTTGTTTTGGACGTTTTACAATACAGGATATATAGATACCATAAAAGACCCAGGGAGACCAGAATGAACAAATTATTATAATGGAAGGTGTAGAAACTATTGTTGCTGAACAAAATAATAATGCAATAAACAATTTTGAAAGTAAACAAAAAATTTAATTGTACAAATCTTTGAACTTCAAATTCAACAATAGATTAATTCAATCTGAGAAAGTTACAATGATAAATAACAAGGATACAAAGGAGGCAAGATTAGTGGATACAAGCAAGGCTAGAAGGCTTTCTGAAGGAGAGTAGTAACATCCGGTCTGGCTCATACAAATGAAAAGAGTCCTTAAATAGACTCCACAAGAGAATAGAAAATATTAAATTATACAATGAAGAGTGTCAAATAGTGCTACAAATTCGGATTCTTTGTTTGTTATTCTTGTTTTTCTGAACAGTAATTCCATGACTTTTTTTGTGAAATAAGGATAGTAGGATAAATGGTCTGATGGTATGAAAGTTGCTCTGTCTGATAGCCTGATACCTTTTGCTTTGTCAAATAGTAATTTTGTGACTTCTTTTTTGTCCAACCGTAGGATTCTTCTGATAATGGTCTTGTCTAATAAGTAGAGTATGTTGTTTTTTAGCTGTGAGCATATCCTTCAAAAGTATCTTGTGAATTATGGAAATATTCTGGCAAGGTTGAATTTTTTTCACCTTAATTATAGCCTTCATCGTCTCATAGCTAGGAGATGGCTTCTAGCTACTTTTTCTTATTTTCCTTTTTAGAATTGAAGGATGCGATATTAGCCTGATTAATAATTTTTTGAAGTAGGAATTGGTTCTTGTCACCAAGTTCAAATTCTTGTTGGATTTTTTGTAGTATAGGTTCATAAGTGAACTTTTCCCACCATCTAATTGAAATTTTCCTGGTAATATATTTGATGGAGGTACCAACTGAGATCTCACAATTCGAACCCATAATCCATGGGATATTATAATGAAAAATATAATATAATAACCTGGGAAATTTTGCAAAAATAGGAGAAGGAATATTATTTGCATATGATTGAAATTTATCTGATAAGAGAGAAGGCATAATATTTGTTTATTCCAAAAAGTACCCACCATTGAACAAACCAAGAAGGTATGTATTTTACTTCATCTTTTAATTTTTTTTATTTTTATTTTTATCAAAAATAAGAAATCAAGAATGCTGAAAACAATCATTCTAAAAAAAGAAAGTATTATACCAGGCTTTTTGATAGTTAAAGTAATTGAAAGATGGAGGATTGAAAGGGACAAAGAATTTTTTCAATTTTCAGGGAGAATGTCACCAATGGGCTGGAGAAAGAACTTGTTTGATGGTACATTTTGAAAAAGTAATACGCTTGTTTGTATTATCAAATTTGCAAGGGGTAGGGATGTAAATAAATCAGTCCGTTCGACAATCTGTTCGATACCCGCTTGGTTTAGCCCGATCCGAGCTCAAGCTCGATACTGTAGAGACTCGCCTGTTACTATAGAAACCCACTCGATTAGTAAGTGATAAATACCCGACTCGCTCGACAAAACTCGATAGGGGCTCGCGAGCTCAACTCGTTTAAAATTCGACTAGATTGTGTGCCCGGCTCGTTAGCTCGTTCATATCTCTTATATATTACTAAAAATAAGTTATATAAATTTAAGCATGTATATTAGAATTAAGTAATATATGTTATATATGTTACTTAATATTTATATGTGTGTATATTATTTAACATACTAACTAGTTAGTTCATAAACTACCATATTATCTAGTTAATTAATATATACTAAGTAAATGTAATTAACTATATGTTACTCGATATTTTTTTGTATATTATATATATACACACAGGGACGGAGCCAGACATTTTAATGGGAGGGGGCCACTTTTATTTTATTTTATTTTTTTTTAAGTAGGGATTAAAGTATATAAAGCTAAATTTTAAGTAAATTAAACATAACCCAAATTTTATATTTTTATTATTCCCTTCAAATTAAAAATCAATAAGCAAAATTGAAAAGAAAGTTTTTGGGAAAAAAAGTAAAGAAAACCGTTGTCCAAAGATTCAAAAAATAAAAAATAAAAAATAAGCTATCAGTTTCTGTACTGAAATTGAAAAATTTCAGCTTGATGAATTGTGTACTTCTTGATGTTCTTGCACGGCTTTACCTGGATGACATGGTTTTTGAAACTAACTTTATCTTGCTTCTTTTGTTAGAACAACCCATTCTAACTAACACAGTAGCCCACTAACATACTGTTATACAAAACACACTATATTCTATACAAAACACATTCTGCTAAACGCAACACAAAACAAATGAAACGCATATCTTCTAGACTTTTCTAATGCCATCTAGTTATATTGAAATGAATTCCCATTTTACATTATCTTTGCCACACATTCTTAGGAAATCGAGATTTGCTAGGTGTATGACTCTTCGAGTCCACACATGTCTTCTTCCAATGCTCCGCTTTACTAAACCCCTTTAATTTACTTGGAACAAAACCTCTGCAAGTTTGTAAAGCTCTTTCCGTTGTTATCCTTCTCAGACATTTCCATTGCTACCCGTGAAATATTAAAGGAAAAAGTTTTGATAATGAAGCTATTATTCCAAATGAGATGAAACCAGTTGAAGTGATAATAAAAGGGAATGGGCCTAAGGGCCAAAAAAATATTTTTTGTTAGGGGCCAATAGGCAAAAAAAACCCTTATAATTTAATTTTTTTTTTTTTACCTTAAATTTTTGTCCATCTTAAAAGTTTGCTTATTGTTTAAGCATGAGCTAGAGTCCCATTTGCTACATTGAGATTAATTTTGAGATTATAACAGTGACGTAGCAAGCGTCGAGTTGGTGAAGGCTTGAAAGGAAAATTGTGTTTCACCTCACAAAGTCTCAACACGTTTAAAAGTGAAAACCAATAATTGAAAGAAAAAAAAAAGTTCCAGAAATTGGGGGGGCCCATGGCCCCTACCGGCCTCCCCTTCCCTCCCTCACTGTATACACACACTAAATAAGCATATAGTATACTAGTTAAGTAAATATTGTATTACATATTAATTATAGGGATAAATATATTTTAGCCCCTCAAACTACCACTATTTCTCCGGATGGCCCTCCAAACTACCAATACTTAGATTCTGGTCCCCCAAACTACCACTTTCTAATTTTTTGGCCCCATCTATCCATTTATGCAGTCAATTCTAAACAGAAATCCGAAAATACTTCTCCTACACTTTGAAATTCCCACGGTTAAGGGAGTGATATTTTTAGGTTTTTGGCCAATTTCTGTTAGAATTGACGGCATAAATAGACGGATGGGGCCAAAAAATCAGAAAGTGGTAGTTTGGGGGGCCAGAATCTAAGCATTGGTAGTTTGGGGGGCCATCCGGAGAAAGGGTGGTAGTTTGGAGGGCTAAAATATATTTAACCCTTAATTATAATACTCTAATAATAGTATTTAGTATGTTAAACTAACATATTAAGTTAATAATAGTTAGTATGGAGGTTGTTCACAAACTCATGTTTGAACTCCGCTTTGATCACACATTGAAAAATTTAATAGCCAACATCGAGCTCTAGTTGAGCCGAGCTTGTCGAGTAACCCGGCTCGGCTCAGCTCGAATGTCATTCTCAACGAGCTCGAACTTGAGCTCGAGCTCGCCCGAATTTTAAACGAGCTGAGCTTGAACATACATTTTATAGCTTGGCTCGAATTCGAACTCAACTATTTAAGCTCGACTTATAAACGAGTCAGTCTTGAAATCTTCAAACTCGACTCTGCTCGGCTCGATTACATCCCTAGCAAGGGGTTTGAGAAAGGAGGAAAGAATCTATGTCAACTAGAATAAACTTATAAAATTGTTGATTCTTTTATGGATGAACACGAGTGAAATGCCAGTTTGGGGGGAACATTTTAGAGACAATGTCTATGGGATAATATGATCAAAATCAGCTTCCAAAGCGAAAAGCTTTGGTTGTTTGAGCTTATAGGTATGCAATACTTTTGAAGGTTATGTGATAAGAGAAGGAGAAAGAGTAGGAGGAGGAGAGCAACTCATTCTATCAGATTTGGAAGAAGAAGTTGACGTTTTAGAGGCTGAGGTTTTAGACGTTGCTGATACAGTTTGAGAAAAGGTTTCTAATTCGGAAGGAAGGGGAGAAAATGAGTCTAATACAGAGAACTGGTTTTGGGAATGTAATGATACTGGGGTTTGTGGTCTATAGGCCGGAGGCCTAGGGGTTGATACCAGATTGGGAGATGGAGTATTTTGTATGGCATAATCTGCTCGGTTTTGGATTTTGGTGGGGTTGTCATTTTCCCTATAAAAATTCACGGGTTAAGAAATTAGGAATTCAATTTGCTTCACCTTTAATATACTCAATTTCAAAATCAAAAGAGCTTAGGATTGCTTGTCATCTAGCAAAAATTTAGGGGTAATTACATTTTCCCCCCATCAACTACCAGTCATTGTCAACATGCTCCCATGAACTGACACCTTGACCAAAAGAGAGTATCCAACTATCAACTTCACATATTTGGCCCCCTTCCGTCAGTCTAATTCGTGAAAAGACTTAAATACCCTAACTCAAATTCAAAAATGACATAAATGCCCTCAACTTTTTTAAATATATTAATTTTAATATTTTTTATTAATTATTGTTGGAGGGTATTTTGGTCTTTAAACCAAAATTAACGCCCAAAAATAGAATATTCCGTCCAAGTTAACGGAATTCCCTGATAAAAGAGGGCAAAGTATGTAAAGTTGGTAGTTGGATACTCTCTTTTGGTCGAGGTGTCAGTTCATGGGGCCATGTTGACAATGACTGGTAGTTGATGGGGGGAAAATGTAATTACCCCAAAAATTTATTTTGATGCAATATTTTTAACATCTTTAAATAATATATCTTTCGCAGTTTTACAGTTAACCTGAAATAAAAATTTTTGACTTAGAATATCATGTTGAAATTTTGAAATACATTAAACAATTGATGAATTTCTTTTTTTATTATACTATAATTTGGTTGTGCAGCATTCCATACACCTGAGTAATACCGGACATTAATTTGCTCTTTAGATCCTGAGGTACGTTGTTTGAGAATACCTCCATAGCCAAGCTCAGAGGCATCGGTCTCAACAATTTTAAAAGAGGTAAGAGAAGGAAGTCCTAGACACGGAAGAGTCTTGACATGCTTCTTAATTTTCTTTACAATTTCGGTATGATGTTTTGAACATGGAGGAGGATTTTTTTTTTTTTTTGGTAATATCTGATATAAGGGTTTACATATTTTCCCTAAGTTTTCATAATACTCCGAAATATAATTCAAACTTCCTAAGAATCTTTGAAGTTGATTTTTATCATTTATGTCATTTGGAAATTTTTCGGCAAACTAAATAGATATATCTATAGGTGTTATGGTACAATGATAAATATTAGAGTAATGTTTCTTGCACAACATTTGCAATTTTTTTTTTTTTTTTTTTGTTGTTGTTGTGTAGGAAACATTACTCTTTTTTATATTGTGAAAAACATTTCCACGTCAGCTTTGTTGTACAAGGTGTGCGCAAATGTTGTGCAGGAAACATTACTCTAAATATTATGCCCTGAAAATCTGATTTTGTCTTGGAACAATTTTTTTTTTTTTTTTGTGATAATACTGATCCATTATGTTGTATAATTTATACGAATGTATTTAAATGTTTCCAATGTTGTTCTATAGATTTTGAAAAATTAAAACATCATCCTATATATATATATATATATATATATATATATATATATATATATATATATATATATATATATTATTTTTATTTTTTTTTAAAGAAAAGATGAGATCACATGTCCAATAGTGATCCCGGCCCAAATTTATTAGATAAAAGCCTCACTTTTGGCGGAGGAATATCATGATAACATCCAAAAATCACAGGATTTACAAAGAAAACATCCCATGAAAAAAAATATATCATCCTATATATATATTATTAAAAAGTCATAAAAAGGTGTAAATATATCATTCATCAGATTTTGAAATTCACTGGGGGCATTTTTTAAAATCAAAATGCATAACGTTCCATTCATAGTGTCCAAAAGGGACTGTAAATACAGTCTTATATTTATCTTCCTCAATGAACTCTCTTGGTCTCTCACCTTCAAAAGAGGTAACCTCTTTAACCTAACTCATTTCTTATGTTAATCAGCACTCATTAGTTAGTTTCGTAGCGTAGTTTACTATTTTGGTATATCTCTAGCTAGTTTTATATCTTTGCTTAGTTGTTGGCATCAATGCTAGATTAGTGTTTGATTAGTAGGTTTAACATACTTAGTATTGCATGAAGTTGTTATTGAGGTTAAGACTTTGTTAGAGATCATGTTGAGACCCTACAACTTGCTTAGAACAAGTTTTATGGCATTTAGGTTTGAATTTGGATTCTGTCCAAGTGACAAACGTTCGCCCTTCACTGGAAGAACGAATGGCATCTGAGACGAACGTTTGCCATTTTTTGGTCGAACAATCGTCAGGCGGACATAAAGCCTAATTTGAGCTATTTAGGATTTAAGACCTGTTTTAGTTCGAGTCTAAGGCTGATGTTAGGTTTTTTAAAAAAATTTCGAGGTTATGGAGCTTCAAAGAGATTTTTGTTGGAGGAATCGTGCAATACAAGTGAGTAAAACTCACATGGATTTTGTTATGTTTATTTTTCCGCATAGCTCGAATATTTTGTGTATCAAAACATGGATGTTTACAATTCACATGAAATGTCATTTTATTACTGTAGACTCTATTTTGTGAAAATATGTGATTAATGGAATAAAATTATGAAATTATGAAAACATGCATGTAAAATATGGTGACGACTAATTGCATAGTATGACACGGTACACCGTCTCGTGCGAAAAACAACCATAAGCTTACTATTATACGGGTTGTTCTTTATGGTCAAAAGTTTATAATGTGTTATGATGGGCTTTGGATCTAATGGTTGTTTTGTGACTGACGCACCATGCTTGAATAAGGGTCACGGTTACGGCTTTGCTAGTAGTGTGGGCCCCCCGAGGTCAGACTCGGTCGGAATGCTAGTAAATGACAGTATGTGTACATATCCGGGGCACTTGTGTTGTATTACAGATCCTTCAAGACATGTCCAACCCTGCTAGGACGGGGTTAATATCATGAATAGACCATATGGATTTGAACTATGACATGGCATTCTTGTTATAAGCATATATACATTATAAATATATTACATACATTATCATTTTGTACAATGAAAGAATATTCTCTTGCATGTGATTTCACCTTAAATTGAGTTCATCAAATGATAACCCGTGTATCATGCGTATTATTATTCTCTAAGTCGTGGACTTACACTTGTATCTTTTCCACCTATGAAACATGTATTGTTTTTATAGATAGTTTTTTTGATAACGGGTTGAAGAAGCATTTGGTCCTGTTGGAGGGAGTGCTTAGGATCATCTTTAAGGAGTTAGATCCCATTTGGCTAGTGTCGATGTGACGTGCATCTAGTGAATCCTGCCATAATATGTTAGATATTATATTTATGTTGTATCTTGTTAAGTGTAGGCAGGGGTGGAGTCAAGCTTCCAACTTTGGGGGGCAGGATTAAAAAAAAAAAAAAAAAATAGGAGGGCAAATCTGAAAAAATAAAAATTTTAGGGGTAAAATTTTAATTTTTTTTCTTGAGAAAACCTTGGGACTTGGGGGGGAGGGGGGCAGGCCCCCCCAAGGCTCTATGTGGCTCTGCCACTGAGTGTAGGCTTTGACCTTAATTTGTAGGTGACTCTTAGACCTTTGGTTTTGGATCTGTATCATTTTGATGACTCGTCTTTTGACCGTACTTTGAAGTTTAAGCTATCTATGTTATGATGACATTTTAGTTTACTCTTTCTATTCTTGTGATTGTGGATTTTAGTCCCTGAGTTACAATTCGCATCACAGATGATACCTCAGTTTTCAGAAAAGATCAAATTAATACCTCGGTCAAGTTTTCCGTCTAAAAACTAACGATCCGCCACATGTTTTGAAGCTGTTTGGTAAGTTGTGGAAAATTGAATGTTTTATTTGAATAGTAGTAATAAATGATTGATGTGATATATAATTTGAGAATGTTTTATAGAAAAGTGAAAAAGTTTTGTTTTGTAATGAGTTTTTTTATTTGAATAGTAATAAAAAATTATTGATGTGATGTAAAAAGTGTAAAAAAGTTAGAATGTTTTTGATTTGATTTTTTTGGGAGAAGTGAAATGGAAATTGAAATTGTTTGGTTTGGTTACCAAACAAGCTCGTTTAACTCCTGAGGGTTGACACATGTCACAATATAAAAAATTACAAAAATAAAAAATCTTTAAAAATTAATTAAAAAATTAAAAAAAATAATAAAACTTAAAAAAAAATTGAAGCATTTTGGCCCTTGGGGGTGGCCGAACCACCCTCATAACCCTTTAAATGGCCGGCTTGGGGTGGCCGAACCACCCCCGTGGCCCATGGGGGTGGTTTGGCTACCCCCAATTGGCCAAAACCCTTGAATTTTTATTTTTTTTGGCCATGTGGTGGCCGAACCACCCCCGTGGCCCTTGGGGGTGGTTCAACCACTGCCAATGGCCAAAACCCTTGAAATTTTTATTTTTTTATTTTTTCTGCCATGTGGTGGCCGAACTACCCCTGTGGCCCTTGGGGGTGGTTCGGCCACTGCCAATGGCCAAAGCCCTTGAATTTTTTTTTAAAATTTTTTCTGCCATGGGGTGGCCGAACCACCACCCATGTGGTGGTTCGGCCACCCCGGACCGGTCAAGAGGGTGGCTCAATCACCCCTCTTCTTTTTCTTTTATTTTTTTTTTCAATTTTTTTTAAGTTTTTATTTTTAATTTTTTAATTTTTTTAATTAATTTTTAAAGATTTTTTTTTTTTATATATACTACAACACGTGTCAACTCTTAAGGGTTTACACGTGGCGGGCTGTTAGTTTTTGAACAGAAAACTTTTGAGGTACTAATTTGGTCTTTTCTAAAAAATGAGGTATCATCTGTGATGCAAATTGAAACTTAAAGATTAAAAAATAAAGTTTTCAAAACTCAAGGACCAGAAGTGTATTTAATGCACTATCTGGCAAGATTTTCAATTTTTTTTGTCAAAAAAAAAAAAAATTGAATATCTGAATTTAGATGAATCGAAATTCAAATCTAAAACTAACAAGAAAAAGGAAGATTATTGTCCCTGTAGGGGTGGGATGTTTCTCTTCTTAAACAACAGTGTGCACCACAATTATTTAATTATCAATTGTGTTTTATTGCTACTTCTTTCAATTGAAGAAACTGTTGTTGCGTTTAATTTGGTTATTAATTAGAGCAGTGTAATTAATTATTAATGTTAGTAATAGTGGCGTTGCTCCCACTTCTTGTATCTGTTACCTTTCTCAAACACTATATAAATTATTCTTCTATACTTTTTTTTTTTCCAAAGCTCTAACAAGTCCTTTAGCCCCTACGTACGTATCGATCCCTGGTTAGTTTTCTTTTTCTAGTTTAATTTTGTTCATATTTTGTGTCCTCTTTTCTTGTAAAATCAATTAGCTTAATTGGGTTCTGGGGTTTCTTTTTTACAAAAAAACGTATCTAATTTGTTACCACTCTTATTGGCTTAAAATAATAATAAAAAACAAAAAACTGAAACAACAAAGTTTATTGCAGTGAATTAACTGTTTATTTATTCCAACGGCATGTAACTGCAATAGATATAAGAATATTTATTGTGAGTCAACTGTTTTTTCCATTTTTTTGTTGCAGTGAATTTGCGTGCCATCAATCCAACAATGGGATTCATCATCACCTTCTTTTTCCTCCAGCTGGTTTCTCTCCCTGCAATATTGTTGGCCCAAGAAATTAATTTTGCTAATATTGTTGTTAATGGCACTACAACAATTGGTGAAACTGATGATAATTACATTTGTGCAACAATTGATTGGTTTCCTAGTGATACATGTCGTTACAACTATTGTATGCTGCAAAATTCGTCTGCCATAACTTTGGTGAGTGTATATATATATATATATATGTCGTCTCTCATCTACATTTATACAACATGGTTTATATATATATTTGTTCTAACACCAAGAAATGTTATCACTCGTTCCAAAAACTTAAATATATTTCTTGAAAAGAATGAATTTAATCACTTAATTATCATTGTTTTAATGGTGATCACGATTGATACAAAATCTTTAAATTGCATGCTGGACGACATTGAAATGATTTGAATCTCCTGTTCAATTAATGTGGTTTTGATTTTTTCAGGACCTGTCTAATCCTCTACTAGCCAAGGCAATCCAAGGTTTGTCTGCTTTATTATCCTTTAGAAACCAATTCTATTCAGACATTCTAGTATCATTTAGGGGGATGAACAAGGATAAGTACTATACAATAAATGATAAATTTACTCATTTTAATAAATATTTTAACATTCATTTTTATGTGTGGTTTTAAATTCGATCTTAATAAGTGAAATCCAATATGTGAGATATTTATTTAAATATTTAACGTGTCAAGCCTCACTTATTAAAATGAAGGGTAAACTGTAAAGTCAGATCAGTTTGAATTCATGACCGGTCGCTTTGACCATATTAAACCCTTACTTATTTCAAAAGCTTAAGTTGACAGAAAATAAATCATATAAATAAATATTCTAACACTATGTCCTTTAGAGTAATGCTATAGACTATCTTTTTATCCTCCACATCAACTTTTAAAGATAAAAAGAGGATACAAAGATGATCCCTAAGATTACTTATGTCCTTTATCATTAGCATATCCTTTTGGAACACTTGGATCAATATATACAACATAATATTGCTCTCTTTCAATGTTGTTGGATTAATAGCTTTCAGGAATTTGAGGCTTAGAATTGGAGGTTCTCCACAAGACCAAGTAATTTATAACGTAGGAAGTCCAAGGTACTCTTGCCATCCATTTCAACAAGCAGGAGATGGTTCATTGTTTGGATTAACAACCGGATGTTTATACATGTGGAGGTGGGATGAGCTGAACCAGTTTTTCAATAAGACAGGGTAAGAGAATACAATTTGTTTGTTAAATGCTCTCTTATTAACGCGGTCTTACCTGATCCGTGTGGAGGGGATACTTTGCACGGGTTCGAAGTTTATCTGATAGAAGTGGTTACACGAAATGGTTGACTTGCCTTTGATGGATCCCTTATCATATAAATAAATATTGCTCTCTTATTTGCCTTGTGAAATTGCTGTGATATCGAAAAAGTGTACATGCTTCCTAGTCATGTGATTTTAGTTTGAATCTTGCGTTTGCAGGGCAATCGTGACATTTGGCTTGAATGCTCTCTATGGGAGGAAGAAGCAGGATACAAGTATACTCTGGGTAGGAGATTGGGACCCTAGTAACACTGAGGCTCTAATGAACTATACAATCTTAAAGGGATACCAAATTGATTCATGGGAATTTGGTAAGTAGTTGTTAAATCACCATTTATTCCTCTTATTTAATAATTGTGGCTCAACATGTGAAATATTTTATTGAAATGGAAGGTAAATAACATAGACAATGTTCTAACTCATGACATTTACTCTAATATCGTGTCAAATCATGACCACTTATCTCAAAAGCTTAAACCAATATAAAATCAATATAAAATGATAAATTGAATCATCTAATATATATTTTAACAGTAACAATGGACTAAGCTCTTTGTTGTTCCCATTACTGTAGGTAATGAGTTGAGTGGACGTGGCATTGGTGCAAGAGTTGAAGCTGCACAGTATGCAAAAGATGTGATCAACCTTAAAAAAAATATGAATGAGTTGTACAGAAAATCCAATTACAAACCTAAACTTGTAGCCCCTGGAGGGTTCTTTGACCAGAGCTGGTATACTCAGCTTCTTCAGGATTCAGGTTTAGGCATAGTCGATATTGTGACACATCATATCTACAATTTAGGTGCAGGTATGTGTAACCATGTTTCAATGCTGATGTGACGGCTTTTCGTTTACGTGCCTTTAGCTTATACAGTCTACTCCATTGCAGGTAATGATCCCAATCTCATAAGTAAGATACTAGATCCTTCTTACTTGAGCAACAGCATATTAGGCACATTCAGAAAGATTGAAGGGATGATTCAAGAGCATGGTCCTTGGGCTTCTATATGGGTTGGAGAATCTGGTGGTGCCTTTCAGGGTGGTGGTCGTCATGTGTCTGACAGATTTGTGAATAGCTTCTGGTACTGTTAGTTGCCTCATTGGCTGTTTGTTGTTGTTCTTTCATTTTATCTGTGGAACAAAAACTTAATGACTCCAAAATGTTTTATTTCTTGTCTTCGAATTTTAGGTACTTGGATCAGCTTGGAATGGCAGCCAAGTACAACACTAAGGTATATTGCAGGCAGACTTTGGTTGGTGCAAACTATGCTCTCCTCAATAGAACCACAATGGAACCCAACCCTGATTACTACAGGCAAGAGCAAATGTTTAAAGATGCTTTTCTTTTTCTTTTTCTTTTTCTTTTTTTCAAAAGGGGGAGCAGGCTTATCTAATTGAGCAATGTTTGCTTTTGTTCAATGTCTTCTTCTGAATAGTGCACTTCTATGGCATCGACTTATGGGAAAAAGAGTTCTTGAAGTTCATGGACTTGATGCTTCACCATATTTACGCCCTTATGCTCATTGTTCAAAAGGAAGAGTAATGCTCTATCATATGCTGATTTTTTTGTCTCTTTTTTTTTCTTTCCAGTTTCCTCTTTTTATACTAATTAATATGGCTATTGTGATTATCTTGCTGCAGGTGGGTGTAACTTTGCTGTTGATTAATCTAAGCAACCAAACTAATTTCATAATCAATGTCTACAACCACACGAACATTAAGTTGAAGGAAAAGGAGAAAAGGAGAGGAGAGAGTCCTTTCATGTGTAGTCTCAAGGCAAAAGTTGGTTCAAATGGAGAATCATTAATGAGAGAGGAGTACCACTTAAGTCCAGAAGATGGGAATCTTCGAAGCCAAACCTCACTTCTTAATGGAAATCCATTGAATGTTAGCAATGGAGAACTCCCAAGATTAGACCCTATCTTTTGTGAAGAGCACGCTCCAATATATGTTGCACCTTTATCCATTGCCTTCATAGTCATTCCTAACTTTGAGGCTCCAGCTTGTGCATAGCTTGCCCTAGCTTGCCCCTTCAGCTTCATTTTGCTGTCTTTTATATACATATAATTGTAAAAGTAATGGTGATTGTAAATCGAACTCCTAATATAGTTGCGACAAGTTATAGCATGAAAAATAAAAAGGTTTGTGAGATAAGATACTGTTAGAATGTATCTACAATTATATATTTTGAATAAAAAACTGGTTTTGGTGAGATCACTTGTCATTCAATCATTCATAGACCGTTATAAATGCATGTTGATTTTTTTTATTTAGATAGTTTGATACTATTTATAATATTTAGCATATTAAATTTACTCTTCACACTAGCTTATTTATCATTCTCATTTCATATCGACTGACATGACATGTTTTAAGTGGTTCATGTCAATCACTTAAAAAAAAAAAACGATTTAAAACATAAAATGTCAACCGATGTAAAATGAGTGTTAAATTCTCTAAAATTAATTTAACTTGGAGTGTTCCTCATCGCGTCTCCACACTAATTAACTTGTAATTAGTTGAAATTACTACCTTTAACAGTAATTATCAAAGTAAAATATAGCGGGAAAGAGAAAAACCAATTATTTGAGCTGAAACTAAGTAACCTCAATAATATCATATATCATCAAATATAAACAAAGAGCTTCCAAGAGAAGTAATTCATCTATCATAATAAACATTATTGTCTTAACTATACTATGCAAACTTGCTTACACAAGCTTATTGCTTAGCATCTTTAACCTTGTAAATCGCTCAAATCTACTTTCCTGAAAACTGGTTAAACTGCAAAACACCGAGGTATTTTACAGGTGGAAAAGTAACTGCTTAAGTTCATGAATTAGTAAGTAAATTATCACAAAACTTGTCATGCAATGAGCCTTATTTTATAGAATATAAGCATTGTGCTTTAGTAACTAAAAATGTTATAAAAGAGTGCTCAGTTATAACATTTTTGCATGATAAAAACAGATTAACCATTCCGTAAGTATTTACTTACCTCCTTCATCTTCAACCTCGAACATCCTAAAAAATTAACTTCACGCCTATGCAAATCATACTCTAATATTAAACATATTACATACTAAAAATCCTAATCTTATACGTGAAACCCTAATCAACATATTCGAACTTCATCGATTGATCGATCCTTGAGGGTCGAGTGACCGATGTCCTACCAATAGTTATATTTACTTCATTTAATCTATCAAAACCTAATCTCATGCTCAACAAAGACTCTTAATGATTTTAAAAGTCCTAATATACATCATACATCATGCACATACGTTTCAATCAAGCATGGCCTCATACGTTGCTTTAAAAACATTAAAAGTACAAGCTTTTTTTCTTATAATCATAATACATTGCTAATCAACCAAGGAAAATGTCTTAAAGTACTACAATATAGATGCTTTGATACTGTTTTAACGTTAAAAGTAAATCTGTCATTAGGGTTCATACTTTTCAAGCAAGAATCAACTTTCATTTCATAAAAATGCCAACTTTAACTCATGTCAGATGAAAACAACTACTCATGCTTAAGTACAAAAATCATAGTAACATTCATGCATAAAAACTAAAGATTAAAGATTGGGTTAAGCCTTCACTACAAAGAAACCGACATTTAACGAAGTTTTTAAAAGGATACTATTCATGATAAAACGTCGTCAATCAGTTAGTACCGTTTATTTCATGACGTTTCCGTTTGGTCATGACGAAAAAAAATGAAATTTATAGACAAAGATGTTTCCATCCATACTGGCACATTCAAAGAAACCTGCAACTAAAAATTTCATAAATTTTGCAAAATAAGTCCCATAAGTTGGTTGACCGAATGGGGGAATCAAAAAATGGGAGAGAAGAGAAGAGAAAGTTACCTACAAAATGTTATCCTCTAGATTGAAGAAGAGAGTGGCTGGAGGTGGATAGACAGTACTTGCGCTCTGAAAGAGACGGTCCTTGTGAAATGTGTGTGTGTGTGTGTGTGAGAGAGAGAGAGAGAGAGAGAGATTGTGAGTAACTTCAGCTTCATGATCAGTTCTTCTTGTAGTCTTATAAACATTTGAAACAATTAACATTTTATGTAATACATTTAAAATCTCATATTCTGATAGTCCATCAATGTTCCATTCATATAAAGCGCCAGGTGTATAAGCAGCTCAAATTCCTAATTCTCTTTCTTCAAATTGTATATTTGAGGGTGTGGGTCTAGGATACCAATTTCTAGTTGTGGATGAAGTATTTCTATATCTTTCGTAATTATTTCTAACCTTTCTGCCTCCACCAATAGAATTATTTCCTCTCATAATTTTGTTTATCTTTATATTGTTAAATTGTGATTGTAGCTTGTTAACATATTTCTAAATCATTTTCTTTTGGTTTGATTTCTGAAAAAATATCATTATTCCTTTGTAACGTAGAAATTTCTTTAGTAAGTCCTTTTGAAGATGATGGGATTTTGGTAATATCGAGCTTTTCTATTCTTTTGAAAATTTCATCTAATAAATCTTTATTATCCTTTTTCAAAGAGAATTGTAAATTGGAGGGAATTTCGTGTGGCATGAATAAAGATTTTTTCTTTATTATTTATCTATATTTTTAATTACAATGCGCCCAATACACCGGCAACCCCCATCATATGAAATGGGTTCAATGTCCAATTATGAAACCCTTGGAAAAAGAGGATGAATCGAAATATGGCTGCTACACCAAAACTAGGTGCAAATAACCAACCAAACTAACCTAGTGGATAAATCAAGAATACAGAAACAAAAACAAAAACAGCAATTGGAGCAAAGAATGCGATTGCATTATAAGGTCGCAATTGAACAAATCAAGCAAGTTCAAATTGACGGAACATGAAACCTATTAGTCCAAGCCGTGGAGAGCAACAAATGGTTCTATCATCTTCCCTTCTTTTCCTCCCACCCACCAGGCTTTCTTTGAAAAATTAAAAAATTACTCAAAGGAGTGAGTTAGGGCACAGTTGCCGGCTTCCCCAGCATCTCAAGTGATTAGGCGGGGACAAGATTCGAACCTACAGTCTTCAGGTCATGGGCTTGATGAGTTGACCGAACCATCCTCTGAACCCTCTCCTGAGCCGGTTCCAATGCCTGAGCCTCAGCCGTCAAAGCCTCAGCTTGACCCACCTCAGCTTGAGCCAGCATTGAGCCTTCTACTGAGCATGAGTTGGAGCCAGTAGATTCTAAGTAATTCAATCTTATTTTTCGCCAATAACATTTAAGTATTAGTATAATTATTTTGTTGTATTATGTTTTTAGAATTTTTGTTTTCGCCATTAAGACTAGCTCTTTTAATAGGAGAGGTAATAATTTGTGCACCCCTGTGAGTTATTAAAACTGATTCATAAGGAGGGTATTCTTCATGTATAACTTCATTATTTATTTTTTGATCCAGTTTTTTGTGATTCTATGAATTGTGTTAATTTTCTTATATGTTCTTTCAAACCAAGGGAAAAAAAATATATATCTACTTTTACTTCTGTCATATGATTGTACCATTTAGATCTAATATAAGTTGTTCTTGTTGCGAAAAGGTTTTTAAAAAATCATATCATTTTTTATCATATTTCGGTAATATATATATATATATTAGCTCTTCTTTATTGATTTCAAAATTTTGAGAAATCATACATCTTTATGAATCTTCTCCTGGATTTTCAAAGTAACTAATTTGTTCCATTTGAGATTGTGTTGGTGAGGAAAGATTATTATTGTTAGCGACTAAGGTTGAGGCTATAGAGTAAAATGGTGTATCAATCATTTTTCCTTTATTAATTCCTTCTAAGTGAGTTTCTAATTTGTTAAGACTATGCCTAGGGGGAGAAATATTGCGTTCTATCATGGGATAAAATCTCGAGGAAGAGGATTATGATAATTGGGAAAAAGATCTTTGGAAAGGCTGGAATGATATTCCTATAGTTCCATTTGTCTTTTGTGTAATATAACTTAGATCGCTACTAGCATTATTTTCAACTTTTGGTGATAGAACTAAATTTTCTAATAACTATTGATTAGGTAATCGAATGTCTTTCTAATTTATTTGTTTAGGTATTTGTATACTAGAATTTCTTGTACTTGTTTGTAATAATAAGGGTTGTCCTTTTGGGCTCTCAATTAATGCTTGTGGCTCTAAGGTTGTTTTCATCAACTTATAATATACTCTATAAAGTGATGTTAAAGCTTGAGCTCCTTTCATTATCTTATAACCATGTATTTTAATATTTAATTCTAAAGCATGTAGTAATGTCGGATCATATAATGATAAGGAATAATTTGGATGACAATTAAAATAAATGGGTCATTCATATAAAGATGACTCTACCATTCCTAATAATGAATCCTGAAAGTCAAGACGTCTTTCATCACGTTAACATAATATATAAAACACTTGTCCACAATCCTTGTCTAGTTAAAGATTTTAGGGCAACTTGTACTTATCCGATATGTATAAAGGAAGAGGAATGCTAGACATCCAAATATTTTTTTTTAGAATTTGGTTCCAACCTAATGTGTCACAATTCCATGAGATCTATTATTTTGGGAAGTGTGTCACAATCTCATATGATTGTGACACATCAAGTTGGGACCAAATTTTGAAAAAAAAATGTTGGGATGTCTAGCATTTCTCATAAAGGAATACTTTTGTCTATGTTTTTACATAGATTCTTTACTAAATAGTTTTACTTTCTCATACTCATTATTTAAAGATATGGTTTTTTCTACTGTTTTAATTGTAGTCTTATAAAAATGATAAATTTGAAAATGTTGATAGTTTGTATATTTGCTTTGTAGGTATGTTAGGGATATTCCATTCTTTAAGATTTCTTTCTACATTCATTATACTTATTTCTTCATTATTTACAGTATTGGTCTAGGTGGTCATATGAGAACTAGAGGAAGTACTCTTAAAAAGAGAATTCACGATTAATCATAAAAGATTAAGCTTGCTTAATCTAGACAAATACAAGCATTCCTATGGGAACACTGCCGGGACTATCCCAAGACGCTCCCTGGCTTGAAAAGGGCTGACCAATGGTCTTATGCTTATCAATATAGGGGATATCTGAAATATGATTTGAATAAGTTAAACAAAACGAATATGACAACTACGACTCTTTCCTTATATATATCATTCATGTAGTTTAAGTTCACATTATTCTTGCGGGCTTAAATTTGTGATTTGTAAAATACTAGTCACTTATTTGGACGGAGTGTTACATAAATAAAGGGTTGAAGATCTATTCAATAGAGAAGATCCATCGGTTCAAGCCAACAATGGATCTCTTTGCTCAAGGTGGCAGGAAAATGATGCATATTTTTATTTTTTGGACTAGGATGCCCATTGAAAAACAAATGTTTGGCGAACACTACTGACCGGGTGCTTGTAGGACCTATCGTGAGGTGGAATTAAGACAAATGGTAATTGAACATGGCTGGATATGCATCAAGATCCTCTCCAGTTGCTTTCAACTGGAGAGGAGCTGGTCCATGTGTATAAAGGACAGAATTGTAATTTCATACCATGTAAAATTATAATACTGCCCTTGTATATAAAGGACCGGCTCCTCTCCAGTTGCTTTTCTCCAGTTGAAAGCAACTGGAGAGGATCCTGGTCCGTTGGGTATGACGTGTGACGTCAGTTTATGAGGCCAAATAAATTATAAATGAGTGGTGGTTCATGATCTACTACAATTTTAAATAACTTGTAGATTCTCAAATTATGTAAATTCAAACCGTTCATTGCATCAAACGGTTTGACAAAATTCTACATATTAAAAATGTGGCATGTTACAAAGACATTCAAAAAAAGGAAAAAAAAAAAAACTTTCCTTCCAAAAAACTTTTTTTTCTTCACTTCATGAAGATACATTTCTTCTTTAGTAAACCAAAATGTCATTTTTTGCTAAAAGCTTTTCTACGACATAAAACGCAAGAACCTGATGAAAATGTACTCAATCCTCATTGGTAATATGTTGCATTTTTAATAAGCAGCAGTTTTCACACCGTTCAATACAAAAAACAGCATGAGGCCAAATAAATTATAAATGAGTGGTGGTTCATGATCTACTACAATTTTAAATAACTTGTAGATTCTCAAATTATGTAAATTCAAACCGTTCATTGCATCAAACGGTTTGACAAAATTCTACATATTAAAAATGTGGCATGTTACAAAGACATTCAAAAAAAGGAAAGAAAAAAAAACTTTCCTTCCAAAAAACTTTTTTTTCTTCACTTCATGAAGATACATTTCTTCTTTAGTAAACCAAAATGTCATTTTTTGCTAAAAGCTTTTCTACGACATAAAACGCAAGAACCTGATGAAAATGTACTCAATCCTCATTGGTAATATGTTGCATTTTTAATAAGCAGCAGTTTTCACACCGTTCAATACAAAAAACAGCATGAATCCATGTAATTAGAGAATCTATAATTTATTCGAAATTGCATGGGATCCTTTTCTGGCTATTCAAGTCATCAACCCTGCATGTGTGTAATGTGTTTGATGGCCTGGCACTCTGCATCCCCATGGATCAGATGGAGAATGCTAAGTCATGCTGTTGAAAGTTCCTTGGCTTTGTCTCCTGGGTTGCATCCCTTAGCAGGTTAGGCATGCCTTGTTTCATCTTCAAATTTTCATTTTATTTCTTTATTCCGAATACGATGTCGGTTCTTGCCACTCCATTTATTGAAAGTTCACAAAGTTGAAAGCATACTCAAACAATTTTTATCTGCACTTGATCTACAAAGGTAAATCTAAAGGCTAGGAAATTCCTCAAAATCTGCATTGGAGGTCCCAAATTTTTATTCTATTGTTAGTTTAAATAACATATACCATAATTTGTGATATATGCCTTAACAAACATTAACATTTTATGCCAATTACTTTGGGAAAATAAAAATCAAGCAAGAGTAAAAGATAATTAGTAATGAAAGAAAAGAACCCAAAAAAAAAGAGGTGACTAGAAATTTATGCTTTTCCCAAGAAGTATTCTCTATAAGGTGACATGGTGCACTGTAGTTTGTGAAAGAATATGAAAGTGTCTTGGCTTGAAAACCAAAACAGGAGAGTATATTCATTAATATATAGGACTGTTCAGTTACATAAAATCTATCCTGATAGATACAATCGAAGTTCACAATTCAAATGTGCAGTATGATTAGAGTAGACCTCTTAGTCTTCGTATAGTACAACTCAAACTGCAATGGACACCAATATCTCAGATAACATCATCATGTATTTGAGTTTGAATTATGCTGTTGTTGTTAGGGACATTATCTCTAACAGTTTGGAACATGCAAAAAGAAAGTTATTACAAGTGCAGCTACATTTTCAAAAATCATGGTTTCTCGCTTGTTTTTGGAGATGTTAGAGGGAACAAGGTAAGCAACTCTGGCTCACTGTATCCTGGTCTGGATCGAGGTGATGGATGCAAATAAAATCTCCTCTCTTTGATGGCTTTCTCTTCTTCTTGACTATTCAATTCAGGTATTGCCGATTCTCCTTTCTTTTCCTCTTCCAGGATGCACAACTTTGAGAAAATTGTAGAAGGGGTCGTAGGGCTTGGGAGAAAACCAGAGTTCCCTGATGTGGTGGGGGAGAAGCTATGGTGCAGGTCGGTTGATGTGCCTGCAGGTTTAAATTGGAAAGGGGGTTTAACTATCTCAAGTCTAGGCCTAGAGTATTGCCTTCTCTCATGGAGTTTTGGTGTTGCTCTCTTTATACCCACGACCTTCATTGTTGCCCCTTCTTGTGTTGCATTACCTTCTGATGGGCCTGTTAGCCGCTGCACGACCTCTCGGAAAGTATTTGTATCTGTTTGTACAAATGTGGTTAAGGGGTTACAACCGGATGTGCCATGGCTCCCCGAATTCTCCATGGATGTTTATTTCATTTGACAAGCTTCTCACCACTTATTCAGATTCTGACCTGCAATAGAGAAAATATAAATTGGGAAGTGTTCTCATTCAGAAAACATCTTTTAGATAAATAGGGGTTTGACATCTTAAGATGATAGCAAATACAACATGGTGGAAATATTTATAAATTTATTAAATTACCAAATCTTATTAGGTATGTTTGTGAATGAGTACTTGACCGGCCTAACTTAGTCCAGTCAAGAGCAGTTAAAGAGAGCATTTTCGAAGCTAATTACCACATTATCCTTGACTTTAAGATGAACAATAGCTTGTGGCA
The DNA here is from genome assembly GCA_028654335.1 of Alnus rubra. Lineage (NCBI taxonomy): Eukaryota > Viridiplantae > Streptophyta > Magnoliopsida > Fagales > Betulaceae > Alnus > Alnus rubra. Next base: position 561,475 of record JAJPGS010001816.1, read on the forward strand.
TGTTGGAAGTCATATGCATAAACATTTTGTTTTTAGAAAAATGTTGTAAGCAAAATTTTTCAGTTAGAGATCGAGCATAACCGGCCTGGTTGCGTTCATGGCAATGAAGGGGTGAAAGTTCATGGTGACGAAGGGTAAATGTCACTGACATGCTATATGATATGAGTAATTAAGATCCAATGCAATAAGATTGTCTATTGTATGTACAATGGGCAACCATATATATGAGAGGCTCCTCAGGCCCATCTATTGAGTCAGGTGCCCAGGCAGCCTGAGCAAGTTGAGATCGAGCTGCGCGCCCAGACACTTATCCGAACAAGTGGAGCCCGAGAAACCTCTCTCATCAACCTCATTATATGTTTCAGTTAGCTAATCCAAACCAATCAAGCTTAAGTACGTATAAGAAATAGAAAGTGAATGACTTGTGAATGTCATTGACATGTTATATGACATCAGGGATTAGGATCCATTGCAATGAGATTGTCTATTGCATATGGGATCAGGATTCAAGGAGGTTGTTTGAGCCCCACCGGCTCAGACAGGTGCCTGATCAGCCTGAGCAGATGGAGTCTTCTCTGCCAGGGAAACATCTCATATCAACCTCATTGCATTGAATCCCCATCCTGATTTCAGTTAGCTGAACCACACCAGTCAAGTTTAAGTACGTAAGCAATACAAAGAGAATGACTTAGTGAACAATTACTGAAAAGAAGGTTTGGCGTGACCCATTCTTTCAATGTCTTTAGAAACTAAAAGTTGGTCATTGCATACACGACTGTAATAATTGGAAATAGGTACGATAGACACCCACCCATAACATGTTGCAACATTACTTGGCATTGTTCTGCTACCAATGGACCTTATTTTTCTGAAGTTTCCTCTAGTGGCTAATTTTTACAGGCATTAGGGAAAATTTGCATGAGGGTAGCCATCTTTCCGACCTAACCTATGTTGAATAATATTGTTTGTTTTTTGGGAAACCTATCCTACGTTGATTTTAGTGGCATGTGCTTGGGATTTCTAGTCCAAAAGTGTTAAAGCTTTGCTAGGCCATTCGTTTCTTTCGATTTATTGGACCACTCTTAGGCTTGATGGCAAATTCTCTCTCTCTCTCTCTCTCTCTCTATGCTAAGAACCAGCAAATGGGTTAATGATCGTGGCCCTTTTTGATTTTTTGGTTGAGACTAACTTTACACTAGTGTCCTTGCACTTTCTCTTCTCCTAATTGGGCAGCATTTACCTTTTAGAAAAACAAAATTTGTATGATGATTCAACATGAATTTACCATTTCTTATCAATCAGCTTAAATTTTTGAAATAAAAGGTAAATTTAATTATTTTAATTAATAATTTAACAATACAGAGTGATGTGGCCAGTTTGGTTTTTCTTACTTGAGACTCATAAGAAAACAAAGAATTATGAGTAACTTCATTCATCAGTGAACTCTAGTTCAAGTGATTCTTTCTCTCCTTGTCAAAACAAGGTCAAGTTTGAGGTTGTAAATTCAACACTCGCCTAATGTATCTGCACTACCAATAGAAGTATACAACTGATTGATAAAGAATAAGAACAAGATAGGTAAAAGATTATCAAAATATGACGTTTAAACAAAATGCAACCAGCTTTACTCACAAGTATGAACTAATGGAAATGAAAATTAGAACAAAACAAGTGGAAAATCTGTCATAGGATCCTCAAGATATATAGTACGATTCATGGTTGCTTCTCAGTTAATTCATGTCAATATGTTATTTATGCAATGTAATGTGATTCCAATTTATCAAACATGAAGGAAGAAAAGAAGGAATGGGGACAACAATATGAAAAAGTTTCAAACATACCTTAAGAAGTGATTATTATGCAGCTGTACGTTCTGCAACAAGTGGAAACTCTGGTGGTGAAACTAAGTAGAAAAAGAGAACATGTGCAAGAAGAAAGAAAAGGAAACAATAAGTGAGAGAAGTATACGGGAGGAGAGAAACAATGAAACTAAATGCAGCTAAGGTTTTCTGGCCTACACTTTACAAGCCAGTTAGGACAGAACATGTGACCTCAAAAGACATTGCAGCCGTTGGCTTTGCCACATCACATGTTTGTTTGTTTCGAATGGGCAAAGACCCATATCACACTCCTTCAAGATAACCGTGGAAATGCCTTTGCTTGTTGAGATTCTGAAAAGGCTTCTCACTTTTGGGAAAGGAACAACTAATGCCCCGATATGGGTGGCCTGCCCTTGCTTGAGGTGAGTTGACCCTACTACAGTGGTACTGGTCGCCGAGTCCTCCATGGCCCACATCGCCATAAAAGGCCTTCGTCTCAATCTCATCGAACCCGGCCGTCTCAATTGCTACTTTAAAGTCCCCGCTCGTTCACTGGCTGGTTGCTTCTTCTTATTCTTCCTCTTCTTCAAAACCATTTGTCTATCTCTCCGGATATATATCTCTCTTTATATCGCGCACACACCCGCGGAGTCGTTGGTTTGTTTGACACCGATCAATTTCATTGTGTGAGAAAACAACCTTAGTTTTAAGCAACAGGGAATGGAATTTCAAGACTCTGATTTTTGGGTCTCTTTCTGAATTTAGGAATTTTTTGGTAACCCAATTCTTTTTGTGAAACATCCATCAAAATTTGAACTTTGGTTGCTGAAAATGGAGGGTCTAGTTCTGGGTTTCTTTCTGAATCAGAAAGTTAACTCTAACCCACTTGTTTTATTTACTGGATGAACGATAGTAGAAAGATCATGGCCCTCCGTTCGGTTGATGATGAGAAAACTCGGGAAAAGAATAGAAAGTAGACATTTGCGGGTAACTTCTGGTGAGGAACTTGGTAGTGCTTTTCTTGCTCACCCCAAGCAATATCTGCTCTTGAAAGCAGGAAAATTGCTTCCAATTTCCTCTCTCCCTCTCTCTCTGAAACCGTTTCGGATCATTGAATGCATTGTATCAAGAACACCGGTGATTTCTTCCATGGTGGAGTAACGGCAACGCTGGTGGATTTAGTGGGGTCAGCTGTGATTTACACTTTTGGACCTCCAGCAACCGCAGTGTCTGTGGAGATCAATGTTTCATACTTGGATGCTGCTTATGCTGATATTAGTTTTTACGCTACTCTTTGTTTTGTTGTCCTTAAAGTTTTTGGTTTTGTTTTTAGTCATTGTGGTATAAATTAAAATGTGTGTCTATCAGAATAACTGGTTGAGTCTAAGAACGGAGAGGGAAACTGATATTGTTCTATGCTTTACCAGTACTGCGTGCATTGTGGCAATACTGGTATTAGTATTCTTGTTTTTTCAGTTTAATTTGCACCTTTGCCTAGGCATAATTGCTTTCTTAGCAAAAATTGCATTTTGGATGGTTCTTGTTGTCTTGTTGCAAGATCAATGTGGATAATTTTCCATAAGAAATCCTGTGAAATGGTCATGAGAGTGGCTTGTAGCAGGATATGGCATCCACCTTGAAGTTAGAGACCACTTGCCTAGTTTGATTTTTAGCACTTAAAATGGGCTTGAAGGAGATAATGGACAGACCTAATTTGGTGGACAGTGATTACCTTGAATTGGAAACATGGTTTAAGGAGCATGGCAGATTCTCTTGAAAACATGCAAACCTCAAAGACAGATTCCAGGAAATGTAAGGAATCAAAGGTTTGTATGTGTATGCTCATCAATAAATTATAAGGCTTGTAATTTGGCTAAGTGGGAAGTGATCATGTGGCATTAAAAGCTTGAAGGTGGATAAATATATTTTCTTTATATTTTTTTTTCTTCTTTTTGTTATTTATCCCTGCTGAGATGACTTCCTCATAGTATTGTTTTGCCCTTCTGTAAATACCTTTCATCTCCTTATTACTTCTAGAGGATCTGTCATAGACATGGAGGTTTTATCCAAATTAATTGAGGAGGCTGCCTTGGAGGGTTCGGAGTATCAGTTTCGTCCTAAGTGTGCTGCAGTGAAGTTGACACACCATTGCTTTGCGGATGATGTGCTGCTTTTTTCTTCGGCCAATATACATTTAGTTGAGAGAATTAATAAAGTCTTGATGAAGTTAGCAGAGTTATCAAGTTTGCGAGCCAACCCTTTAAAAGCACAATTTTCTGTTCTGACATTTCTTTAAGAAGTAAGGAGATGTTGCTGGAATGTTTGGGAATGAAGGAGGGTAAACTCCCAGTGAGATGATACCTGGGTGTCCCCTTGATTTCCAAAAAACTGTCATCTTTGTATTGTGAAGCTCTGCTGAAGAAAATTTCAAGCCAAATCAACTCTTGGATGCTTAAGCATCTCTCCTTTGATGGTAGATTACAGTTTTTATAGTCAGTTCTTTATAGTATTTAAATCTATTAACTAAACATCTTCATCTTACAAAAGAAGGTGGTGAGTGTTTTGCTAAGGCAAAGGTTTCTTAGGAATCTATTTGTGTTCCTAAGAGGGAGGGTGGGTTAAGGTTGAAGAGCCTAGAGTATTGGAATTGGGAAGCTATTCTAAAACACATTTGGACTCTTTTCACTAAATCAGGGTCACTTTGGGTGGCTTGTATTAGCTGCTAAGCACTTAATGAAATGCGTGGTTGGGGATGGCAGACATATTTACCTTTGGTTGGACTCTTGGTATCCGAATTGTGTCCTTTTTGATCTCTATGCCTATCGTGTAATACATGATTTGAGGAGTAAAGTTGATGCCTTGTTGTCTTGTGTCATTCGGGGAGGTGATTGGCATTGGATGCCGGCAAGGTCTTAGAATTTGATTGCCATTCAAAGCAAACTCCCGGATGTTAAATGGGATCCTGTGATACTCCTCCATGGTTGCCTTCTCAATCTAATAGATATTCAAGTAAGGATACTTGGAAAGCTATTAGGTGAAGCAACTTAGAGTTGATTGGGATAAGTTGATTTGGTTTCTCATGGCTATCCCAAAGCATGTTTTTTTTTCTTTTTTCTTATGGTTGGCAGTTAAAGAGTACCTTTCAACAGGAGATAGATTATTAAAATGGGGGCTAAAGGTGAAACACAATGTTTGTTTTGTAGGAGTTGCATTGAATGTAGTGATCACTTGTTCTTTTAATGTAGTTTTAGTATGCTAAGGTATTTTCAGAATTCAGTTCCTATTGGCTGGGGATGAGATCCTTAGTAAAGGGTTGAAGGAGTGAAGAGCAAGAGCTTGAAAGCGGTTGTTTGCAAGCTTGTGTGGGGCTCTTCTGTGTATAACCTTTGGAGGTATAGAAATGACTTAAAATTTGGTAACCAAGCTCTATCTGAGGACAGAATTTTGCAGAGAATCTGTAGGGAATTCAGGACCTGTATTGTGGGCGAGAGGAAATTTCAGGTGAATGAAAAAACTGTGGCTATATGCAATAATTGGGGCAGTTCTCATAATATTCTGGTCTGTGACTTTTGATTGGTTTGAGCTAAAGTCCTGCAGAAGGTTATTTCTGCTTTGTTGCTGGTGCTGTTTGTTTTTGGAGCAGAGTTGCTGTTTTTCTGAATCTGCATCTTGCCTCTTGCTTCAGTGGCTTGTGGTGGTTTTGGAATTGGGTTGTTTGGTTCTGGTTTTGCAGATGGGTTTATGCAATGTTGTTGCTGGTGTTGGTTCTTTTTCTGCATCAGATGGTTAGGAGGAGGTTTGCTATGTTTAGGGCTCTACTTGTTGAGTTGGTTTGCTGTTGTATAGATTTGTTGTTTCTTTGTTTTCGGTGTATTGAAGTTCTGGCTTGTAACTTTGTATAGTGGTTTGTTGTAGTCTTTCATCTCAGAATATTGAGATTGAGGGCTGTATACTTGAGAGAGAGAGAAGATCCCCTCTCTGCCTGGTTCTCTCGGATCAGGATCTTCTCAAATTATCTATTCAAATTTAAGATAATTCGGGCAAGTAATTATAAGAGACTACCAAATAAAAATTGGGCTATCCAACCACTTATCTGGTTAGGTGGGTTCCATAAGTAGTCTCTCACAATCACATGTTCGAATTTGAAAGGATCTTAATCCGGTTCTCTCCGCTTTCATAGGGCCCCCCACTATCCCTGTAAAATCTTACAGGGCCTCACCTTATCTTTTATGGGAGATATTTTTTCCCAACAGGGATTGATGTCTTATTCCCTCATAAAAGGAATAAATATTCATCTCCATTTTAATTTTGAGGAATAGTCATTCCTGTAGAATAACTATTCTCATAAATAAAAATCAACCAAACAATAAAATAAATATCAAACGTACCTGTAAGCTTTGTAACATAATATCAACCTGGCTTTCTCACGTAGCTTACAGACCAAATAAAGTCAAAAGTGTCAGCATAAACAAATAAGGAATGCTAGAATTCTTTTAAATGTCATTCTAGAATGACATAAATATAATCAAAAAAATTGTATCCATGTCATCTAAAATGACATAGATGTAAATTTTTTATTACATTTATGTCAATCCAGATGGACACCAGAAAGACACTAAAATGAGCTCTAACATTCCTCTAAACAATAAGAGTATGTTTGGAATTGCGTTAGGAAGCTATGCCAAATAAAAAGCTGGCTTGTTTGATAAAAACAACTCTAAAAATACTTTTTGACTTTTTAACTCTAAAAATGAAAAAAAAAAAAAAAAAAAAAAAAAAAAAAGCACTTTTTTGCAAAAGTTTAAAAATTAAGGGCATGTTTGGGTGACAAGTTTTTCAAATATTGTTTTCTAGAATTCAAATCCTACTCAGATTTTATCCAACTATTTTTAATTTTGTTTTAGGTCAAAACATAATTTCAAAAAACAAATTCTCTTAGTATTCGTAATTTTAAATATTTTTAAAAAATCGCACACTCAAACAAGTCCTAAGCTTTTGTCAATCATGCTCGAAATATAAAGAAGAATATTTGGTTGAATATTCATTATTCAACCAGTTATACATCTATGGCCCAAGCATGAATTGATTGTGAAAAGAATGTCTAGCACTAGACAAACATGACCAATGCATGGATTACTTTTGATTTGTAACGTTTAATAGTTATGATCGTTGCAAATGTCCGGCTCTCTGGTTTCCTCTCTCCAACGGGAAGCTTGGAGTTGAACCAGTCCTAGCGATCTCATTCCCATACTTCTCCTTCATTCTCGGGGAAAAGGTCATGGCTGAGAAATCTGGGAATTCTAGTGGGGCTTGTCCTCTAACTTTGGGAGAATAGAGACGTATTGCGATCTCTGATGACGATATTGAGGAGCTACAATCCAAAGGAAGGAAATGCTTGTTGGGAAGGCTTGGTTAAGCAAAGAAGATTAACAAAGAAGCGTATCAAGGGAAATTTATTCTTTAAAAAGATTCAAGACAACCTTTGGTTGTTTGAATTCTCTGATGAAGAGGACCTCTGAAGGGTATTGGAGGGTCGTCCATGGTCCTATGACCGCACATTGTTAGTCTTAAATGAATTTGATGGCAAAACACCACATTCACAAATGGATTTCTCATTTACACCTATTTGGATCCAGATTCATGATATGCCTTTAGCATGCATGAACCGAGGTGTGGGCTAGAAAATTGGGGAGTCCATAGGTACTGTGGAGGAGGTAGCTATTGTTGAGGATGATGTGGGATGGGGAAGAAGTCTGCGTATCCGAGTGGCTATTAATCTTTATCAACCACTTGATCGAGGACGGGCTCTGTTACTCACAGGGAAGTCATGTTGGGTTCCATTTAAATATGTGAAACTTCCCACGTACTGCTATAAGTGTGGACGTATTCTTCATGGCCCTAAAAGGTGCTGAGTGAGGATATCAACTCAACAATCTCATACTAAGGGTGCTCCAGCATGGGGTTCATGGCTCCGTGCTGATGATGTTTCATGGGGCCCGAATTTAAATGAAAGGAAGAAGGGGTCTAAACCTCTACCACCGGAAGGGATGCTTCAGGAGGGGTCAGTAGATGAAGAGCTGGCAATGAAGTATCAGGGGATGAAGTTTGATCTTCCCGCTACCGAGGATGGTCCTTTGTGCGGTCACTCAGCTGAGGCCAGTAACGGTGGAGAAGGTGACGGTGAACGTAGGCGTGGTGACGGCACTGATCGGAACCCTAAACCTCCTAAGCCCAATTTGGCAACGGAGCAAAGATCGCAGGAGAGCATTGAAGACAAAAATCTGCCTGTTTTGAAAGAGTCGTTACGTCCACGATGCAAGGAAAAAACTATCGCTAGAACTGCGATTTCCAAAGGAAGAATGTAGTCAACTTTTCAAAAAGTGGGGGTGATTTCTTTCCTGAAATAGATAAGGGGAGCAAAAATGGTATTTCACCCAGCATTAAGGTGGGGCGATGGGAACCTGTTCTACCAGGTGGAGTACAGTTGGAGCGGGACATGATTCCACATGTAGTTCCCATAGGTAGAGTAGAAAATGGTAATATAGGTGGCAAGGCTATTACCACAGATAAATACTCTTTCTCAGCGGTTGTCGGGCTTAATGCCTCACGGAAGACACTGGAAACTGTTACTCCTCCTTCTCTACCAATTGTGGCACAGAGTGACAAGCATGGCGGGGGAAGAGGTTCTGAAGATTCAGATTTTATATCTTCCAGAGGTTCAGGTAAGCGAAAATCGGTTAGTTTGGATGGGGAGGATGATGAGCATCCTATCCATCCTAAGAAGCAGGCAGTGGATCAGTTATGTCTCTTTAGAGGAGATAGGGTGGAGGCTGTTGAACATCCCCGCCCTCAGCAATGAATTGCCTAAGTTGGAACGGCGGGAGGCTTGGGAACCCCCGGATAGTTCGAGGCCTTCGCCATCTAGTGAAAAACAAGAAACCCGATTTGGTTTTCCTGATGGAAACTAAGCTAATTCAGAATAAAGCTTCTTTTTTTAAGGCAAAACTTGGTTTTGATAATTCTTTCATGGTGGACAGCAAGGGCCATAGTGGAGGCCTTATTCTGCTTTGGCAGTCGGAATGGCAGGTTTCTATCCAAAATTACAGTAGAAGGCACATAAATGTTGTTATCAATATGGGAAGCTCAGGTATTCCTTGGAAGTTTATGGGATTCTATGGGCATCCTGTAGTTGCAAAACATCACGAAGCATGGTCTTTGCTACGGTGTTTGGCCAGTATGTTGCCGATTCCATGGCTTTGTTTAGATGATTTCAACGAAATTACCTCAGGAGTTGAAACTTCTAGTACAGCGGTTCGACCTCAGAAACAGATTCGGGATTTCCAAATGGCGCTAAAGGATTGTCATCTTTCAGATTTGGGATTCAGAGGACCTCTTTTACCTAGTCTAATGGTAGGACGCTGGAACGTTTGGATAGGGCTGTGGCTAATTCATATTGGTGCTTGATGTTCAATGTGGTGGAGGTGTCTGTACTATCTCGGTGCTTTTCAAACCATAGTCCTATCTTGGTCTCTTCCTCTCATAACCGAGAAGTGAGGTGGAATAAATCACGGTCTTATCATTATGAAGCTAGCCGGACTAAATACCCGAATCACCATGATATGGTTAAAAAGGTGTGGAGGGTAAAGGATAGTTCTAGCAATAAATGGGGTGTAGTTCAAAAGAAGCTTCAGGCTTGCCAAAAAACTCTCCAACATTGGGCTCTGAAATCAAGCAACAAAGGAGAGGCTCAAATTCAAGAAAAGTTGGGGGAATTGCAACTTCTCTAGCAACTTGCATACCCGAATTTGGTAGAGGCAGAGACTCCTCTTAAGAAGAGCTGAATGTTCTTTTGGAGCAGGAGGATTTAAAATGGAGGCAGAGGGCTAAGGAAGATTGGTTGAGGTTAGGGGACAAAAATACAAAATTCTTTCATGCTTGTGCAAATCAGTGCAGCAAGAAAAAAACCATCCAACAAATTGTGGACATGCATGGGAGGCTATGTACTTCTCAAGTGGAGGTTCAAGGGGCTTTTGTCAACTACTTCCAAGAGTTGTTCACGGCAGGGGCTGATATTGATATAGAGCCATGTATTCGGCACCTTGCTAGGAGGGTTACACCTCAGATGAATGAATGGCTGATTGCAGTGGTTTCAGTGGATGAGATTTGCACGGCACTCAACTAGATGGTCCCTCTCAAAGCCCCTGGTCCAGACTGGTTTCCAGCTTGCCCCTACCAACAGAACTAGAGTATTATGCACAAAGAGGTATGTGAGGCCGTTTTCCATTTTTTTTGAAACTGGTTCCCTAGACAGTGAGATAAATGCTACAAATATTGCTTCAATCCCCAAAACCTGTAATCTGGTTTGTGTAACTGACTTTCGGCCCATAAGTCTCTGTAATGTTGTTTACAAAATTATTTCTAAGATTCTTGCTAATAGGCTCAAGGTAGTCTTGCCTAATATTATATCTAGTACACAGAGTGCCTTTCTCCCTAGGCGACTCATCACGGACAACATTTTAGCAGCCTACGAGACCATGCATTCTATGCAAACTAGCATGTGGAGCAAGGTGGGTTTTATGGGGATTAAGTTAGACATGAGCAAGGCATATGATCGGGTCGAGTGGGCTTTCCAGGAATCAGCTATGAGGAGACTCGGCTTTGATGGAAAGTGGGTAAATTGGATCATGGCATGCATTCGGTCGGTGTCTTATTCTGTTGTGATCAATGGGAGCCCTGTGGGGAAGTTTGCACCATAAAGAGGAAAAAGGCAGGGTGACCCTATTTCACCCTATTTATTTCTGATTTGTGCTGAGGCTCTCAGCTCATTGCTTTTTCATGCAAAGAACACAAGGGTGATTTCGGGACTCCCCACCTCTAAGAGGGGTCCAAAACTTAGCTACCTATTCTTTGCTGATGATAGCCTTATTTTTTGCTAGGCAAATAAGGTGGAATGGCATAGGGTTTTGTGGATTCTAGGTGTTTATGAAGCTAGAACTGGGCAGAAATTGAACCTCCAAAAGACTTCCTTGTTTTTCAGTCGCAATAGAACTATGGATAGAAGGATGGAAATCCTTAATATTTCGGGACTGACAAAAGCTACAAGGATTGATTCTTATCTTGGTTTGCCAACTCTTGTTGGTATATCAAAAATTCAGTCTTTTAATGGAATTAAGGATAGAGTATGGAAGCAATTGAACAATTGGAAGGTGAAGTTTTTGTCGCAGGCTGGAAAGGAGATCCTGTTGAAAGCAGTTGTCCAAGCTATCCCAACCTATAGCATGAGTGTTTAATTTTCTTCTACCGATCACTCTTTGCAAAGATATGAACCGCATGATGCAAAAGTTTTGGTAGGGACACATGGCACATGATTCCAAAATTCACTGGATGAGTTGGGAGAAGATGGGATTGTCAAAAGCAAAGGGGGGGGGTCTAGGGTTTCAGGATTTAACTCTTTTCAGTAAGGCCCTTCTTGCTAAGCAGGGGTGGCGGTTGATGAAGAATCCTGATTCCTTAATTGCCCGGATACTTAAGGCCAAGTATTATCCAAATTCATCTTTCTTGGACTCATCTCTAGGCTCTAGGCCTTCTTGTGCTTGGCGTAGTATCTTTGCTTGACGTAGTATCTATGCTGCAAAGGATTTACTGCATCAAGGGCTGATATGGAGAGTGGGGGACGGGCATAGTATTAAAATATGGGGGGATAGGTGGATTTCAAAGCCTACTTCTTTTATGGTTCAATCCCCCATGATGGGTGCCTCCTTTACTTCTGATTCTACTGTGGATTCTTTGATGGACAGAAGGATTGGGGGCTGGAATGTTGCTTTGCTTCGGTCCACTTTTTCAGCAGAAGAGGCAGATGTCATCTCCAAAATCCCTATCTGCCCAACTTTCCCTCCTTACTGTTTGGTCTGGCAAAGGACTAAAAATGGCTTGTTCTCTGTCCGTAGCGCCTGTCATCTCGGGAAGGCACTCCAGCAGCGTACCCTTGGTGAGTGTTCTTCCCCTGCTAATAATAGTGATATATGGAAGGTTATTTGGACTCTCAGGGTCCCAAATCCATTGAAGGTTTTCATGTGGAGAGCATGTCACAATCTCCTTCCAACAAAGCTTAATCTTTTTAAGCAAAAAGTTGTGGACTCTAATTTCTGCCCATGCTGTGAAAGGGAGGAGGAAACTATTATTCATGCCCTATGGGAGTGTCCTAGTGCGCAGGACATATAAGGTTGTAAGGAAAGCATTTTTAAGAAGTGTCATACTAGAATGGGATCTTTTGATTTGCTGGTTGAGGTTTTCTTGCCCAGGTTGAGTCCTGATAACTTGGCTCTTCTAGCAATGGTGGCACAGAATAAATGGCATAGAAGGAACTCTTTGGTTTTTGAGGGTAAGTTCAAGCATCTGAATGATGTTTTCTTTGAGACAACAAAAGCCTTGGAAGAGTTTACACGGTGTAACAATGTCTCTAGACCGCCTGAGCAGGTTGCAGAAGGGACAACTGATTCTTGGTTGCCTCCTCCCTCAGGTTGTGTCAAGATTAACTGGATGCCTCTTTAAATATAAATATGGAGTTCATTGGACTGGGTTGCATAGCTCGGGATTGGATGGGGAATTTCTTAGGAGCTAAGTATACCTTCCAACAAACCATGGTGGAGCCAAAAATGGCAGAGGCCATATCTACAATCCATGTATTTGAAGGGGACTCTTTACAGCTTATTCAAAATATCAATTTGGCTTCTCCCCTCCTAAATTCCACTGGGCACTACGTAGACAGTATTAAGCATATGCAAATGGTTTTCAACTCGTCCAGGATTGCTCACTGTAAAAGGGAGGCTAATGGGGTGGCACATCTTTTGGCAAAGGAGGCTGCTATTCAATTTGTTGATTGTACTTGGACTGAAACTCCTCCTATGATTTGTAACTTGCTTTGTAGGGAACGTTTTTCTCCCTGGATCTTCTTTGTAAGGTCGTCTTTTTCTATCAATGAAAGAAATGGTTCTATTTGTTCAAAAAAAAAAAATTATGATCGTTTGTCATTCATGAGCCTTAAAATAAAAATCTGTAGTGTTTACATTGTTTGACCGTCTCTATAAATTGAGTTCCCAATGCATTTGAAAACTTTTTCTTTGGCTAAAACCTCTAACATATTTTTCAGTGTGCATTCATATATTCCAATGTGAATTTAGCTTTAAGCCATAAAGCTATTTGTTATACTATTAGCTTTTCTACAAAAAAATTATTCTAAAGTCCCCCATCCACTTTTATTAAAGGGTTGTTCTATTTAATCTTCGTTGTTGGAAGTATGTCCTTAACAAAGATAGACGCTATAGTCTAATCCTGGGAGGTTGCGTGCTAAGATATCCGATCACACCGAGTTATATATTCCGGGAGGCACGAATCAACATTTAAAGACAACGATCTTGCGTAATTTTATAGCATTGTGAGATATTTCTTTACTTTAATTTTAATCTCTTATACTGTATTTATTTTATTATTTTTATTATTTCAGATTAATATGGTCTAGTATCAACAAAAATATTTTCAACCAATTACTTATTTAACAATTATTTATTTAATTTTTAATTTTTAGATTGATATTGTTTTATTTTAACAAGAATTTTGTGCACCATCCAAAAATTATTTCCAACATTTTCTCCATCATTCAATATAATATCAAGTGAGGAAAACACCTTTTAAACTAGTTGACATCTTTGTATTTAATTAATTAACGTGGGACAAACTTTTATTTATACACTTTCAAAATTTAGGTTTTCTCTACAAAATTTTGGATTGACTTGAAAGACATAAATCTTTCAATTAAATGAACATACTACTGTTAGATATAAAATATATTTCATAATTATTTAAAATACCCAAAATAAATATTTTATTTATTTATTTTAATATAATCTAACATAAGAGTTACTGCTTAACCATAGATCCATGGTGAATAAATCAAACTTAACCTGCTTAATTATCATCAATTGGAGCTATATATACTTGACTCTTGGGGTTTGCAAAAGTCTTGAAATCCATTACTATGAGATTATATATAAATTTAATGTTAGAGATGGTGGCTCATAATCTAAAGTAATATTGGTTTCTAGTATAAAGGCCACATAGCCCTCCGTAGTATGGTAAAGATATATTGAGAATTTTAATGTACAAGATTAGGGTTTTAATTAACTAAAGACAATTTTATTTTATTTTTTGTCTATTCATGACTAACGACAATATATATAGTGTTAGATCCTTTTTCTTTTTCTTTTTTTTAACTGTGAAATTAACCAATCGATTTTGTGAATTTAGACATACTGCCAAACTACGTAAATTATGTGTTCTATTTCTCTCTATTTTCTCTTTACTTTTTACTATAGTCTCAATAATCCTAACATTTTACCTCCAAATTTAAAAGCCGTCTGAATTTTGTCAAGTTGTTTGATTGCATAATTTTTTATATTGTAAGAAAAAATAATAAAATAAAATAAAAGTAACCTTTGTCATTGAGATGAAGAAAGCGTGTAATTTTTCCACAAACAAACGTTGTCTTGCTATTTGACCTGGCAACGTACGAAAGCGGAGTTACATATATATGCACGTAACTCCAACCAATGAAAAGCATAAGAAAGAAACACAAGCGACCAAGTGTCAACCAAAATGATAAGGCTGCTCCTAATATTATAGTCTCTTTTTTTGTGTAACGAACTCCTAACGACATAATATTGTTCACTTTTTAGCTTATTCGATTCAGACTTTTCAGGAGGTCACCCATCCTGTTACTACTCTTATATGAACACGTTTAACTGCAGAGTTCTGATAAATTTGTAGTCCCTTTAAAATCTATTGTGTTAAAAATTATGTAAATATACATATAAATACATTCTCATTTTCAGGTGACGTGGGAAGTTACATTTTGCCAACTAGAGCCTCCGGAGGTTATATGTACCTTTCAACATTCAAAGCCAATTGAAGTTAAGACATCTCTCGTGATTCTCTCTTTCACTCCCCCGACCAATCCGGCGTTGTCTGTGGTTGACTTTTCCAGGCCTTCTTCTGCATATATATATATATATATATATGAAGATTGAAAGTTCAAAGACAAGAAAACTATGTTTACAGAAGACTTTAGTTTCCCAAAAGCCACCTCCAACACCATTCCTCACTTCACAATTCCGCCATCTCTAGTTGATCCAGATTATAATCTTGATGAAGATAATGGTAGAGGGGAAGGTTTTTCGAGGAAAAGATTTTCCTGCTCAGAAAGTCCAGATCAGAAGTCAGAGGAGAAAATGGACATGTTGTGGGAGGACTTCAATGAGGAACTACAAAGGGTATCTTCCATGAACAACAAGAAAGAAGCTCAGAGATTTTCTGAAGGTGGTGCAACCAAAGAGATCAGGCAGGCGTTTTGCAGGTTGCAGGCCTTGAAGATGCCCAAAACAAGCAAGACAGTACCACTAAGGAAGATCATGTTGAAGAAGCTCTTCTTGCTCCGCATGTGCAACTCAACTCATATCAAGTAATCTTCAAGTCCGATTGAGTTATAGCTTGACCTAAACCTATTATCAGAATTTTAGTAGAACTCGAAACAGCTAATATTAATCAAGTTCAAAGATTTTTATTACAGGAGTCGAACTTTCACCCTAATATTTGTCCATCCACATGGGGCATTGGGGGTTACGTTGAGGCCACCGGCCCTAATAGTACTAATCAGGTTATATATATGTTTTGCCAGTTGAGGGCTGATTTCTACACTTTTTCCTACAAATCCCTTATAAATTAACTTGGCAATCTAACACTTACTATACGTCATATTCATTAACCAATCAAATTTACTTGTCAAATTTTAATGTCACATGAGTATTCCAAGCATTTTTCTTTGCTAGCATAATTATTTCATAGAAAATGTTTAGGGTATTATAATTATAAACTGACAGAGCAGTCTGCTCGGCACTAACATAGTAGTTTACATGATGCTACTGTTACATCAACAACAATCAAATTTAATTATTTAGTAGATGAGGTGATCACAAATATAATATGAATTGTCGTATCAACTTGTAAAAACTTGTAATCAAAGTTATAGTACATCTAGCATCACAATTGTTTGTTATCCTTAATTTCAATTGGAACTTAATTTCAGTGATTTCTAAAGAGAATCTAGAATCAAAAGTACTCATGGATTGGTGCATGTAGGGACCCATCCCCTCACTGTCGGCAAATCAAAAGTACTCATGTTTGGATACTGAGTAATCGTGGGAAAAGAAAATTAAATCCATTCCAATTTTATTGATATGAATTAATTTACTTTGTATTTTACATTTAAAGTGTAATTATTTAATAAACCTTAAATTTTGAAATTAAATTAAATCCTAAAAGTTCAATTATATGGATATCAATCATATAATTCTCGAACAGTTAGAATATTATAAACTCTCAGCGTGTATTTGTTAACCAAAAATAACAAAATCTTAAGTAAGTCACCGTTGGTATCTTGATAACGAACAAAAATTTACA
Organism: Alnus rubra; assembly: GCA_028654335.1. Taxonomy (NCBI): domain Eukaryota; kingdom Viridiplantae; phylum Streptophyta; class Magnoliopsida; order Fagales; family Betulaceae; genus Alnus; species Alnus rubra. Next base: position 577,806 of record JAJPGS010001816.1, read on the forward strand.
AAAAGGTTTATTCATCCACAAACAGACAAACTGTACTTCTTCTTCTTTTTTTCCCTATTCAAAAGGGGGTAGAGGGGGAATCCACAAACTTTACTTATAAGCACAATTTAATCGCCCTTTCCATTCCACTAATTTGAATAAAAATAAATAAATAAACAATTTAATCAAAGTATCAAGTTATGTATATATATATATATATATATATATATATATATATATGTATAGGGTCCCTTTGGTAATGTTCTTTGCCCAAGCTTTTTTATTTTCCACCAAAAAAAAAAAAAAGTAAATTAAAAGTATTAATAAACAATTCAAACAAAAAGATGGAAACTTCTTTAAGTACATTATTGTCAAATTAAAACATTTTATCAAACAAAAACTCAAAAGCACCCTTAGTTTAGGATTTGGCAAAATTTTCTCCTAATTGGATTGAAAGAATTTCATCTAACCAAGTCTATTAAATTGACACATATCCTTAAAACATGTGATTCTGACTAGAGGTGTACATGCGGAAACGGATACGGATATCATTTTTAGATATTCGCATTCGCATTATCTTTTTACCAACCTCATCTGGGTGGTTATTATCCGTTATCCGCATATTTGGTGATGGGCATTTTGACCCTTTTCGGCTCTTTATTAGGGCTTATTTTAAACAATTTTGAAGTAATTTAGGCAATTTTTAGTTATTTGAGTTTTTTTTTTTTTTTCTTAAGCCCAATCTTTTGAAAATATATTGATTTTACATTACTTTTGCCTTTTTGCAAAAGTTTTACACGAGAAAGCAACACAGGCAACCAAACCAATGTAAACATAATACATACCTAATTCAAAACGTCGTCATTTTGGTATTAAACACCAAAACAACGTCGTTTTGGTAAATTATTAAATATATATTATACATAAAGGTATGCAAATGCAGTTTTTTTTTTTCTAATTGGTATGCGGATGCGGTTAATAACCCGCATTCGCATACTCTAAATCCACATGTGCGGATAATAAATAGTTGCTGATAGCGGATGCAGGCGATTAGTATCCACCCGCTTGTATACCCCTAACTCTGACATACATTTTTAAAATGCACTTAAAAATCACTTGTTTTAAAGACATGTCATATGATATATAAATCCTATTAAAAATACATGTGAGAATGATATGATATGCTCTAAGGATGCATGTCAATTTAATAAACTATATATATTAAAATTATTTCCTAAGCCCCAATTTGAAGGAAAATTGTCATATATATAAAAGCAATTTGCTTTAAATGCAGCACTTGAAAATTGAAATTTCAAAGACAAGAAGGTATGTACTAAGCCTTCGATTTAGTTTCCCTAACAAGCAGCAAGAAACACCGAGCTCGTTTGGCAAACCGGTTTTTGTTTTATTTTTAAGAATTGTTTTCAAGAACAAAAATAAAAATAAAAAATCATTTAGAGTAATTACCTTTTCCTCCCATGAACTACCAACTTTTGTACAAATTCCCCATAAACTACCAACTCGACCAAAATAGAGCATCCAACTACCAAAGTTACTCGTTTTTCCCCCTTCCGTCAGTCAGATGGGTTAAATCCAACGGTCAATGCGTCATGTGCGAGTCACGTGTGTTTTTAATATATTTTCTCCCTATTTTACCATCATCTTCCTCAGTCCTCTCCCTCTCCCTCTCTCTTATCTCTTTTTTCATTTATCTCAGGCGCATGGTCTCTTTCGTCGGGGATCAAACCATTAAACCTCCCCCTACACGAGCATTTAACTTGCCTTCCAGGCATTCACGTGTATTATGTGAGCAAAGAGAGAGAGAAAGAGACAGATAGAGAGGAGAAGGAGGAGGGAAAGTGGGACCAGATCTTTTTGCAAGCCAAGTGATATCTCCATCCCATGTGAAAGATACTAAAGAGAATAATTTAATAAAAAAGCAGCTACCCCAATTCCCCTTTATAGCTCTTACTAGCATTTTTATTTTCCAATGAGTAAAACCTTGAAATTACCATTAGCAAGATCAAGCATGAGATCAGCAGGATTGACGGTCATGGATGTGGAGAAGCTGATTGAGGAGAAATATTCCAAGGCTTGAAGAAGTAGGACCATAATAGATGGGGCAGCCCTCGGAGAGCAAGATAACCTTATCAAACATGTGGTAGAGCCTGTTGGAGGGCAGGTGAATAGTAGTGACGATGGTTGTACCCCCACTGGCAAGCCGTTTGAGTGTGTTCAGGATCCGTTGAGCTGTGGTTGAGTCCAAACCTGAGGTTGGCTCATCTAGCAATAGTAAGCTTGGATTAATTAGCATTTCCTGACCTATGCTCACCCTCTTCTTTTCTCCACCTGATATTCCTCGAAACAGTGGCCCCTATATGGAATACTTGTACTACAGATCTTCAGTTTAAATATGTGATTGAATTGATCACAGATTCACAAATCAAAGGAAAAATTCAATCTCCAGAACCTCAGTTCCTCTCTCCTTTACAGTTCATCCTACAAACACAGAGTAAAAAAAAAAAAAAAAAAAAAAAAACTTTATTTGCCTCTGTTTTGAGCACCACAAACAAAGGCAAACAGAGTCAACAAAGTTTGAACCCTTGCCTAATAATACGCTCCATGTTTAGTGCTACCTTACGTGACTTTCTTGAGGACCTTGCACGCACAATAATGCATAATGCTATTCGAGTTATTGTTGGCAGAAATTAAAGTAAGATTGACTTACTCTATTACTAAACCACGGAGGGATTCCTTGAAATGCATTTGATTCTTTTCCCTGTTAAGTTAACTCAGGTTCTACTTTTGAAAATATGAACAGGAACACTGCTTCTCAATCAATCAAGCGAAAACTTCTTGCACTTCGTCAAAGCTTTGCAGAGGTATCTAAGATCCTGCTGAATATCGATCTCACAATGTTTAATATCTTATAGTTCATAACCACTTTTCCGTCCCCGTACATTTTCTAAGTCTATTTTTTACATCTTTCATGGCTGTCTTCGTACGTCATCCTCCACAAACCACACAACATTATTCAAGCCACTACAAGCCGTCCTGTAATCATTCAGAACCATAATTCTATCAACATTAATTCCCATCTTAACATTCCTTTTAACTATTTTAACCAATTGTATTCCCCTTTAACAATGATATTTTGGTAAACTGCATGGACCAACCCACCATTCTCTATTTATATATTGAATGCATCATCATGTACATGAAGACAATTAGAAGCTCAATCAAAACTATTCCTAGCTAGCCGGAGAAGTGAGAACTCATCGTCGACATGTCTCCGGCAGCCAAACTACACGTGCCACTTCTATCGGAGCACAAACCTGCGCTGAGGCATGCATCAGTATGTGGGGCGGTGTTCAACGTGTCAACGAGCACAATTGGCGCCGGCATCATGTCCATTCCGGCCACGCTTAAGGTCCTCGGTGTTATTCCTGGTTTTTTGCTGATCTAGTTATTGCTTTGTTGAGTGATGTCTCGGTGGAGTTCTTGATGAGGTTTACTCACTCGGGTGACACAACAACCTACGCCGGTGTCATGAAGGAGTCTTTTGGTCGGGTTGAGATCGGAGAAGCTGGGGTTGGGGGAGTCAGAGTCCATGGGGTTCAAGGTAAAAGAGCATGTGTGCCTAAGAGAGAAATGAAAAAAAAAAAAAAAAAAAAAAAAAAAAAAAAAAAGAAAGAAAGAAAGAAAGAAAGATAAGAGAGAGGGAGAGGACCGAGGAAGATGAGGGTAAAATAGGGAGAAAATACATTAAAAAAGCACGTCACTCGCACATGACGCGTTGACCGTTGGATTTAACCCCTTTGACTGATGGAAGGGGGAAAAACGAGTAACTGTGGTAGTTGAATGCTCTATTTTGGTCGAGTTGGTAGTTCATGGGGGATTTGTGCAAAAGTTGGTAGCTCATGGGGGATTTGTGCAATTGCCCAAACCAGTTTATGTTGGTTTTTAGTTAAAAAGTGTGGCAAATTGTTTTCGAAAACAATTTTTCAAAACAGAAAACAATACCTAAGGCGTTTGGACAATTGTTTTCAAAACAGTTTTCACTTAAGAAGAAAATAGAAAACTGTTTGGCGTTTGTTTTCAATTTTTTGTTTTTTCCATTTATTGGGTGATTTCCAAACAGAATTTTGCCAAATTTATATGTCATTATGCTTGATAGCCTGAATGAGAATACTATATTGTGATTATTGAGGTGTTCAAAGCAAAACTCTTTCACACTGTTTTTGTTAAAAACTATTCATGATGTATGCTCTATTTCGGTGGCCAACACAAGGTCCCTTTTAGTAACCAAACTTGTCACATTCTTGCATGAAGAATATAGATAAACTGTTATGAGTGAGTGGAGATAGTAAAGAACAAAAAACTTAACATTCAAAATATGATCCACACGCTACAGCCAAAGGGAGAGGATGCGAAAGTTGTTTGGGCGTGTGCGTAGAAAGGCTCTGATACCATAAAAGACTTTGAAATGGAAGAGAATTTTCCTTGTTAATTATAAAATGATGTTCACAGTATTATATACTGTTTGTACATGGTGATACGTATAGAAAGATCTTTACAACAAAAGAAAGATGTCTGCCAATCTTTCCTCATAAGTTCTGGATTGCCATTGTGTGCGGGCTACGGCTATATTCTGTGAATGAGTATGGCAAGTGTGGACTTGCTGGTTTGAGCCATATTTGTTTTGATGAGTTGCCCTTGATTCCACGCATGATTGAGTGATATGCGTGAGAGGATGCTGCAGTAGGATCTCCAAGATGTTGTCTTGATGAGTTGCCTTTGATGTAACAAAGATCTCCAAGATACTGAAGTGGCAGCAGTATTTGCCTATCCACAACCGCAGAATAGTTCGAGGTGTATCACAAAGATTTTGAATGGTCTGCTGCTCCTGTGTTGCTTGCATCTCCTGAAGTGGCATATCTTCATAACACCTGCAAATGAATGGCCGCATAAAAAAATTAATTTAAGCAACAGTAGCCCAACAAGACAAGCAACCATTTAACTTTTCTGCTTTGATTCCAGTGGAGAAATTCATGCTCAGTGGCATGGAAACATGTGGAAGCGTGCTCTAATATTCTGAGCTATAGGCTCCACATGCAAAGGCAAAGAACTAATAACCATATGTAGTCAAAATCTTATGATAGCACAAGTAGAAATTGAATCCATGATTGTTCTGCCAGTAGTCACTAGAAAAAAGAAGATTCTGCAAGTCATCAGCAAGAAAATATAGTTGGAAAAGAGAAGCCATACATTTTGCAAGTCATCAGCAAGAAAATAATTTTCATAGTATATTCAACATACTATATCAAACAAACTAATAGTACTATCTAATTTTTGAAAGCCTGAAGTAATTGGAAAGCCACACTGAAGCAGCCACCATCATTTCCTCCTAAAACCCATGTTGAATTGCTATAAACAAGACTGCAAATACAATAGAAAATACAATGGACCATTTCAGATATTATTTGGGCACCTTAACATCACTTCCCATTTTGTGGGTCATTAGCAACTTTTTTATGTTTTGGAAATGTAAACTAACAATTTATATACCTATGATTTAGACAGGGGAACTAGACCATGACCAATTATTTTGTTAGGTTCTTAGGAAATTTGGTAGATGATTTTTCTGGCAGCTGCCAAAGATCCTGCATCAAGGAAGCAAAAGATAATTTGCTTTCTGAAAGAGGTGCATGAATACACTAAAGCTCTCTAACACACCTAGAAATTGGCATTAGCCTTGCGCCTTCCTTTAAATCACCTACCTCAGCCACCATGTCAACTCTAAGATAAAGCCCTTAGATTTTGATAGAGATAAGAATATGACAAGGAATTGAATCAAATTCACTCAGCACCCACCTGCTGTTTACAGCTTATTTTGGACAACATAAACTAAACTTTTCATTTAACTCAGGATAGGCATCTAATTTTTCTATGGGACGCCTTTCACAGGATGGATATTACAAAAAAAAAAAAAAAAAAAAAAAATCTAGCGTCCTATGTTAACACGTCCTTGAGAATTATAAACCATCTTTTGACATATCTAACAATAGATATTAATTAAGCATAACATAAGGAATTCACAAGTGAAGCACAGATCTTCAAGTCTAGGAAATGAGAGAAGACAAAACATGCCATATAGTGTATCAAAAAATTAAAGATTCATTGACAGCACAAGGAGTTTAGAGAAGAGAAAATGAGGGTGGGGAAGTTAAAGCAGAAAATGAGCACACACAAAATGCCAGTGGCTTTCCCCAAATGAAAAATGGTACTGAAGTAGTGAGCATTGAAAAAGAATCCTAAACTAGATTTATACCAAATTATATTTCAGCACAAAAGAAGCCATAACAGAGGAAAGAAAATAAGTATATCACATCTACGCACTGATAGTGGTTTTTGATTGAACCATCTCAATTCTCAACTGCTGCTACTCAAAGGATTTCCAAGAATCCAATCCCTTCTGATCTTATTTCTGTCTTTTCTCCCACTAAAAATCTAATTGCTTTATCTACAAAAAAAATAAATAAATAAATAAATCTAATTGCTTTTAAAGGTCTTCAGTAGCTGAGAATGCCAAGCTACTGGAAGCATCTCCCTAAAACCATAAATAAGAATCTATGACTCAGCCCTAAGCTGCTATAAAACTCACCTTAAGAGCTGCTATAATACCAAACAAACCCATCTACAATATCCAATACCCACTACGATCAGACCGAATTAAGAAAAGAAAAAGAACTAAATAACCCAAACACATTGAAAAAAAAAAAGGAAGACAAATGGAAAATGATCCAAGAACGAGCTAAACAGAGAGTGAATGGTCAAATTCACCACATACAAATCTAATTTTATTTCTCTTCCCCACATTTTCTCAACAACCAAGCAGAGCTAGAACAACTCATACCAACCCCAACCCAACAATATAATCCAAAACTCACTTCGATCATACCCCAATAATAAACAAATGCACAATAAAACGACTCCAAATCATTTGAAAGAACTGCAAAATAGTAGGAAATCAAAAATCATTGGTGCTCGGCAACTACACAATGACAGAGCAATTCAAAAACTCCAAGAAAATGAACGCGAAATGTTTCGTACTTCTAACACAAACAAAAACCCACAATCCATCTCCAATCCAAGAACGCCCAAACATAATGTTTTAGAAATCACCCAAAGAGAAGAGGATAAGGTAAAAAAAAAAAAAAACCTTCTTCAATCTTGTGATTGGAGTCGTTTTGACAGATGATGCACAAATCTTTGCTCCTCTGTAATCAGAGCTTCTTCTCTAACACATTCCCTTTTTATAACACAAAACTCACGAACGAAATTACTGAAGAAAAAGGTTGGTAGGGTTAGTTGGGAATAGTTTTTGGAAACAAGTTAGAAATGTTTTCAGACTTAAAATGAGAATAGTTTTTGGAAACAGGTTAGAAATGTTTCCTAAAAACGTGTTTCAGTAGGTTTTGTGTTTGAGATAACTTCACAATAGAGTATCGAATTATACGCGTTTTAAACGGAAACTTACCAAACTAGCAAAGGTCTCAAATTGGGGTAGCCAAGTATCCAAAACTCTCACTTAAGAGTATTCCATCAGGATTCGCTATTAAATCCTGACAGAGCCCGACTCACGTGCACGCGCATGATTTACTTAAGCAACAATACCTATTATGCCCCTCTAATTAAAAAAATAATATTCATTTAAATCTATTATATATATATATATGGAAAAAAAAAAACTTTTGTGCCCACGTTGCACATATTTTTGTACCCACGTAGCATAACACCAAATGCAGCAGAGAGCTTGAGAAACTCCCACAACCCAAAAAAGGCTTCCATAGAGAAACCACTCAACGTCAGGGGACACCCACCGAATGTAGTATCCCCATACAAACCAAGACCCACCATGAAATATCCAAAGAAAGAGCCGCACCCACAAGCCCAAAATCAAACAAATAGACGAAGAGCCAACTTCGATCTCTCTCCCCTCCAGCATTTTTTTTTTCCATTTTCCGACGTGCTCTCCCTTTCTCTGACATTTTTTCTCGTTTTCCGGCCGGTCATCCTTCACTGGTTGAAAATTTTTGGGCGGCAGTGGGCTGAGGATTTTGGGTTGGGAGGGAGAGTTTGAAAAAATTGGTGAAAATGTTTTCAGAAAAGAGAAGGGTACGTGTGACGATGCGTTGAGAAGCTTTCATTATTTTTTTATTTTTTTTTTAAAAACATGTGCTACGTGGGCACAAAAGTCGGACCATGGTGGGATGAAAGTGTGCCGGATAGCACAACTCTGCATTTAGAGCCCAGTTTTTTGGACTTGTTGGAAATCCTAACATAGACAAGGTTACAAGTAAAGGATATTGACCACTTCATCTTCAAGGCAATGCTTCTGTTTATCTACACAAACAAACTTCCTGATGTAGACGAAGTTGAGAGCACAGTAACTATGTGCTGATCCACTGTCATGGTTCAGCATCTATTGGCTACTGCTGACCTATATAATCTGGATCGACTGAAATTGTTATGTGAATCAGATTTGTGTAAGGCAATCAGTATTGCCACAGTGGCAACAATCCTTTCCCTAGCTGAGCAACATCATTGTCCACAGCTCAAGGCCATCTGTATAAAGTTCACAGGAAATCCAGAAAACTTGGGAGCGGTAATGAAGTCAGAAGCATTCAGGCATTTGGAGGAGAGCTGCCCCTCATTGTTGTCGGAGTTGCTCGCAACATTTGCATCGATGGATGAGAACTCAAATTCTCTGTTGGGTTGGAAGAGGAGCAGCAGCAGTTTACTCGATCTAGATCTAGCAACAGACGGGGCTAAAGCAAAATCGGCGAATCCTAACGGCAGGCGCATGAGAAGGCGATTGTAGTCTATGTAGGTTGCTTTAGATGCCTTTAGAACCAGTAAACCTTGAAGTTGTCACAAGGTCATGTTGGGCGTTATCGGCATGTGTTGGAAATGATGTGCCCTGTTGAATAGGGTGCAATTGTGAGGTTGGTGGCTTCTGGCCACGAAAACGGCCATGGCTCCTGTTCTTCTTCTTTTTGCAGAGAGAGAGAGAATGAGAGAGGAGTTTGAGTTCAGAGGGGCATAACGGGTATTCAGGCTTAAGTAAATCACGTGCGTGCATGTAAGTTGGGCTCCATCGGGATTCGCTGTTAAATCCTGACAGAATACCCTTAGGTAAGAGTTTTGGATACTTGGCTACCCCAGTTTGAGACCTTTGCTAATTTGGTAGGCTTCCATCTAAAACGAGTACAATTCAATACCCTTTTGCGAAGTTATCCATTTTTGTTTTCATTGTTTTTGTTTTAAAAACAACTCACCAAACGGGTGTTGGTCATGCTTAAACACGGTTTCCTGTTTTGGAAACAAAAAACCTGTTTCTTACCAAACAGGCTCACCATTTCCTTACTACAAGAAGTGTAGGAAATATATATGTGAACTAATCACATCAAAAGCAACGAAAAATTTCCAAGGGTCGCTCTCCATGATGAACATAGCACCAGTTTTTTCAAAACATAAAAACAATGTATTCTTGAAGAAATTGCATACCTTGGTGATTGGAACTTCAAGAACGGTTTTGGGATGGTGTTTGGAGGCTATGGTTTTCTCTCGAGACCTCTTGGATCTTCTCCTCAACTCTGATTTTTGTAACCAAAAAGTGTGGGCTCTCATACTCAATGCTGCTTTAAATAGACATGAGAATTTTTTTTTTTGACAAGTAAGAGTAATATCATTAAAAACGCAAAGCACAATCAAGTACACAGGGGGTATACAAGAAAGGAAATTAAGAAGAAGAAGAAAACAAAACAAGGAAATCATTAAAACTAATCACTAACGGTGTGAGGAACGCAGACGTCCAAGAGTACAAAGAATGAAAGAAAAAGGAAATGAGCTCCTCTATGGTTCTTTCTTTGTCCTCGAACTGTCTATCGTTGCGTTCCCTCCACAAGCACCACATAAGGCAACAAGGAACCATCTTCCACACGACCGCACTCCGAGAGCGACCACCCATCCATCAGCAAGCAAATAAATCTACTACCCGAAGAGGCATAACCCAAGATAGACTGAAGCGACTAATGATGGCATTCCAAAGAGCGCGTGCAACCTCGCAATGGAGAAGGAGGTGATCCACAGACTCCCCATTTATTTTGCACATGCAGCATCTATCAATCACAATGACCTGTTTCTTTATGAGATTGTCCAAGGTAAGGATCTTCCCTAGTGCTACCGTCCAAGCGAAGAAAGCCACTTTCAAAGGAACCTTGGTCCACCAAATACTTTTCCAGGGAAAGTGAACAGCCTCTTTGCAAGCAAGAACCTTATAGAAAGATCTAACATCAAAAGTCCCTTTGTGAGAAGGAGACCACCAGAGCTGGTCTACCCCATCACGATCTACTCTGGAGGAGTACAGTAAAGAAAAGAAGGAAGCCAAGACGTCCACCTCCCAGTCGTGGGCCGCTCGAAAGAAGCTAGCATCCCACTGATAGGACCCGCTCACCACAACCAAGTGGTCTGCAACGTGTGCATCCTTGTCGCAAGCTATGTCATACAAAACTGGAAAAGCTTCCTTAAGGGGCATCTCACCATACCAAACATCATCCTAAAAACAGATCCTGGATCCATTTCCCAAAATAAGTCTGGTATGGCTACAAAACAAGCTCCACCCCTTCCTAATGTTCTTCCAAAGCCCCACTCCGTGAGACCCAAGGGAGTCTAAGGAACACCAACCAGCCCAAGTAAAACCGTACTTTGCATCCACAACAGATTTCCACCAAGCCTCTCTCTTATGAGCATAACGCCACAACCACTTCCCTAAGAGTGCCTTATTGAAGATCCTCACATTCCGGATGCCCAAACCACCTTCAGAAATAGGGGAACAAACCTTTGACCAACTAACCAAGTGATATTTGAATTCTTCACCTATGCCTCCCCACAAGAAATCTCGATGCAACTTCTCTATACAACTAGCAACACTGGAGGAAATAGGAAAAAGAGGGAAAAAGTACGTAGGAAGATTGGAGAGAGTGCTCTTTATAAGGGTAACTCTATCACCCTTCGACAGATACAACCGCTTCCAGCTAGCCAACCACCTCTCAATCTTACCAACTACCTCATCCCAACAGGACTTAGCCTTAAAAGGGGCCCCCAACGGAAGACCGAGATACTTTAAAGGAAGAGAGGAAACTCTACAGCCCAAGATGCTAGCCAATTCATCCATATTATTCACATAACCCACAAGAACCAAAACTAACTTAGCCAAGTTAATCTTTAAACCTGAAAAAGCTTCAAAGGACAAAAATAACAAACGTAGATAATGAAGATGATCAGGATTAGCCCCGCAAAAGACTAAAGTATCGCCTGCGAACAACAGATGAGAAATGTTAATCACCCCATTGCTGCCAGAACCCACAGAGAATCCTGAAAGGAAGCCCCTTTGAACAGTAATAGAGAACAACTTACTAAGGGCCTCCATCACGATGACAAACAAGAGAGGCGACAGAGGATCACCCTGTCTAAGGCCAAGAGAGCTGCTGAAAAAACCAGTTGGGGTGCCATTCACCAAAACAGAGAAACGCACCGAAGAAATACAATGCACTATCCAAGAACACCATCTCTCCCCAAAGCCACATCTTCTCAACAAATACAATAAGAAATCCCAGTTGACATGATCATAGGCCTTCTCAATATCCAACTTGCAAAGTAACCCTGGTTCACCTGATTTGATGTGACTATCCAAACACTCATTAGCTATAAGAACTGAATCAAGAATTTGCCTACCTTTCACAAAAGCATTTTGAGGATTCGAGATAATCTTTTCCACAAACCTTCTAAGTCTATTTGCAAGAAATTTTGCAATGATCTTGTAAACGCCACTTACAAGACTGATGGGTCGAAAATCTTTAATATCCACAGCCCCAGACTCTTTCGGAATTAAGGCAATAAAAGTGGCATTAATGCTTTTGACAAACTTGCTATGGGTGTGAAAGTCCTGGAAAACCCCCATGAGATCTATCTTAATCACATCCCAGCAGTCTTGAAAGAGCGCAAGAGAGAACCCATCAGGACCTAGTGCCTTATCACGATTCATGCATTTAACCACCTCTAAGACCTCTTGATGCGGACATCTTATTAATTTATTTAGTTATTTATTTATTTGGGTTTTATTATTTGGGTTGTAATAATGGGCTTAATTATAGCCTTTATTTGTTTAGCCAACTCATATATTTTAGGGTTAATTAGGGTTGCTATCTACTATTTAAACACTGTTAACTAGAGACTAAGACAATTTTGAAGAATTTGATTAATTTGAGCGTGTGCCTCCCTTTGTTTCTCTCTATTCCCTTCTCCCTCTCGACTTTCTTCTTCTTCTCGTTCTTAATTTCTACTTCTTTTCTCCTATTTCTGTGTCTTCTTCTTCTTAAATCCTTGTTTTATTCATTCTATTAATCTCCATACATCAAATTTGGTCATCTTATTAATTTATTTAGTTATTTATTTATTTGGGTTTTATTATTTGGATTGTAATAATGGGCTTAATTATAGCCTTTATTTGTTTAGCCCACTCATAACCCTTTTAGGGTTAATTAGGGTTGCTATCTACTATTTAAAAACTGTTAACTAGAGACTAAGACAGTTTTGAAGAATTTGATTAATTTGAGCGTGTGCCGCCCTTTGTTTCTCTCTATTCCCTTCTCCCTCTTGACTTTCTTCTTCTTCTCGTTCTTAATTTCTACTTCTTTTTCTCCTATTTCTGTGTCTTCTTCTTCTTAAATCCTTGTTTTATTCATTCTATTAATCTCCCTACATCACCTCCCTTTCCTCAAAAGGAAGTTCTAAGGAAGAGGCATCAACCACATCCAAAGTGTCGAAAGCAAAGGTTATCCACCCTAGGCCTCCAACGGTGAGGTTCTGCAAAAAGAGACTCATAGAAATGAGCAACATGATCCCTAATAACCTGTTGATCGGAAGAAATAGAGCCATTGACAGAGAGCGACTCTATGGAGTTAGACCTTCTATTCGAGTTGGTTACTCGATGAAAAAATTTAGAGCATTTATCGCTCTCTTTAAGCCAAAAAACCCTAGACTTCTGTCTCCAACTAATATCCTCATAATTCTCCAGATCTCTGATGACCACACATTTCCTCACCTTTTCTTCGGGAGTTAAACCACGTTGTTCCTCCAACCTATCAAGAGCACTCAATTCTTCCATATGCATTTTTTTGTGGAACTCCACATTACCAAACTCCTGTTCGTTCCATCTCTTGAGATCATTCTTTAAAGCCTTGAGCTTTTGAGAGAATATGAAGCTAGGTGAGCCTTGAAATCTATAAGACACCCACCAAAGATGCACCATATCCACAAACCCTTCAGCCTTTAACCACATATTCTCAAACTTGAACGGTCTGGAACCCCAATGAATGCCACCATAATCAAGAAGAATAGAAAAATGATCAGAACACAATCTTGGAAGCCTTTTCTGTAGAGAACCTAGAAACTTGACCTCCCAATTTGGAGAAACAAGAAATCTATCAAGACGAGACCAAGAAGGATTCTCCTGATTATTGGACCAAGTAAAAGTCCCTCCTGCAAGAGGGAGATCCATAAGGCCCTACTCGAAAAAAAAGGTTTGAGAACTCCATTATAGCAGCGTTAAGACGAACTTCTCTAGATCTTTTAGCAAGAAAGCGTGTGACATTGAAGTCGCCTCCAAGGCAACTCCCACCAAGAAGAAAGGCCAGCCAACTCATCCTAGAGAGAACTTCTAAAAGAGTCAAAGTTAGGACCGGAGACCCCAGGGAAGGCCCAAGAAAAGTCATCAGCAACGCTTCTGAAAGAACAGGCAACAACAAACTCACCCACATACACGTCTATCTTCTCTACAATCCTACTATCCCACATGATCAAAATACCACCAGAGGCCCCGCAAGAGGCTAAGTAGCACCAATCAACAAAGTGACAACCCCATAGACTTCTCACTAAACTATTAGAAAAAAAACTCCAGTTTAGTTTCTTGCAAGCAAATAATATCTGCCTTCCATTGCCTAATTAAGTTTCTGACTTTCAACCGCTTGCCACCCTCGTTTAACCCTCTGACATTCCACGAGAGAATTTTTGGTTCATAAATAACCTCCATGCACCCTCCCTTTGCACCTACTCCGAGAGGTGCTGCCACTATGACCGTCATAATTAATAGAACATGATAATCTGTTTAGTTCCCTCATACCTTTGTTGCCCAATTTCGAGCAAGGACCCTCTTCCTTCTTATCATTACTGGCAATGATAGCCTCAAACACGGCCGAAAGCTGACCTTCGTAGCCATCGCACATAATCCCCACCGAGTGGCTGTACTCTAGAATCGCCTTCAAAAAATCCCTTGAAGACTTCTTACCAGAAAATCCCCTAACCTTGTCAAAAGGACAGCAAGACAAAGGGGACGGCTCTTCCTCCGGGATCAAATCTAGTTCCAACCCATTCCTGAGCCCCAAACCGGAAGGGGAGAAGTGGGTAAATGGGACAGCCTCCAACGTAGAAACAGAGGAAGAAATACCTGAAGAAACCAAAGAGTCCGAAGGACCCGGACCTCCTTGAAAGACATGTGAATTCTAGTGAGGGTAGGACTTGAAAATCAAGTCTTACTTTTAACATTCATTCACACACCTATTAGGTGTATTACTCCTTTTACAATTAAGTCAAAACATAAAGAGAATTATCCATTTGAGAAGGGACCTAACAGGAAAATAAAACTAGCTCCAATGGGCGTAGGACACTTGTCCTCTCAACCTTAGTTTTAAGCAACAGAAATGAAATTTATACCCTCTGATTTCTGGGTCTATCCCTGAATTTAGGAAATTTTTGGTAACTCAATTATTTTTGTGAGTTCCCTTGCATGGCATTTTGGATAGTCTCTAATAGAATTTTTTGAAGTTATTTATTCTGCTATGAAATGGTTATGTTAAATCAGCTTGTTGCATGCAAGAGGTGCTCAGTTGAATCTCCTATGATGGAACTTTACCTCCTCCTTCCAAATTCCAATTGTTGCGAGTTCCCTAGCATGGCATTTTGAAAGGTTTTTAAAATACTTTTCAGGTGTTATTCATTATGCGATGTATGGTTCTGTTAAATCAGCTGCAAGCAGTTAATATTGTTAAGGAGAAGCTGATTTTTGGTGCAAACAACCTTTTGAACATTTGCAATGTGTCAAAGGGTGTGATTTCGGAACTGGATAAGAGCTTCTTGTAGAAATGCTTCACCGGGATTATTAAACATGGAGCACCATAATCAAGCGTTGCTGTGTTGACGCCAGGCATAAGGAAGTTTTGTCCCTTTTCCTTGAAAATATACGATCCTTAATATCATTCCCAACAGCTTCCCTATAACTCATTCCCTTCCAACATATAGAGAAAATGTCAAAAAATACCCACAACAGATACCCTAACGATTCCCTCAGCATTGAGAATGCTACAGTTCTACCCAATGTGTAGGGAACCGAAAGAGTTTCCCTATTATTATTTTAATACAAAATATTTCTCTCATCTCTCATCTCTCATCTCTTCGCCTTTTATTGGAGATTGTGTTGAAATTTTGTGAAAAAGATTAGGGTAGGCAAGAACTTATATTTTGTAAAAACAGAATATTTAATTGATATAGGGAAAAATAAGGAAAAGTTATTGTAGAGTGTATTTTGATAGTAAATCAAAAAGTAGTTTTGTTCCCTAAATTTAGGAAAAACCAAAAGGAAGCTATTGTGAATGCTCTAATGGGGCTTTAGACCTGATCACCAAGTCTTGGCAACCATTCTTAAATACTGCGCTGCATCCTTAACCATCAAACTGAGGAAGGCTTTTTTGCATAGTGATGTTGTGAAGCAGGGCCATCTTACTTGTCACTCTGTATCTAAAACTCTACTTAACATGTAAGCCAAATGTGGTGTGCTTGATAATTGCCAGAAACTGTTAGGTCAGATTGGCAACTCTGATCCTGTCTCTTGGAACATTGTCCTGTCTGGATTTTCCAGGTTCCGAATATATGATGCTAAGGTGATGAGGTTGTTTTACGAAATGCACATAGGTGGCACGGCTAAACCTAACTTCATCATTGTTGCTACTGTTACTAGATATAGACTCTTATAAAACTCAATCTACCCCAAGGCTACTAAATATGTCCTATTTTTCATGTCTCAAGCTTAAAGAAAAAGATGGGTCCTCACATCGATCTCAATCTCTACCTACCTGTTCTCACATCCAAAGAAACCCTAAACTCTTGAACGAGAGAAGATTCTACTCTGCAGGATGAAGAAGAGGTAAAACAAAGCTGAAACAAAGGCGCTAACCCAGTGGAAAGGAACAAAAAAAGAGCAAGCAACCTGAGAAGACTTGAGAGGATAGAATGAGTCTTTTGGTTTACTTGTCTTTCCAATTATCCATGTTCTAAAACATTTAGCTTGATTCATGGATTATGTAATGTAGTGGGTCAGTTAATGGGTTGGGTTGGGCCACAGCTTGATTGGGAAGGGCAGGTAAAGTTCCATCATAGGAGAATCAAGTGAGCATGGGAATCATAATATAAGCACATATATTCATAAATAAATACAAAAAGTGCATTATTTGGTTTCTCCAGGGGAAGACAATGACAACATATTCAAATGATCGGAATATTAGAAGCAAATTTTCACATCTTACTAGAGACAACAAGGTACTTGGTATGATGCCCCTGGGCAATAATTTTGCCAGTCTTTTTCTTCCTCAACTCAACACTGACAACTCCAACAGCCTTCCCAACACAAAACGCCCTAGTCTCAATCTCAATTTCTTCCTACATTAATAACAAGAAAGCTGTTAGCCAGAATGGACTCAAAATCAAAGACATAAGTGGCTGCAAGAAAATGCTAAAACGGGACCCTGAAAAGGAGGAAAAAGTTTCTTATTTCTAAAGTCCAAAAGTCAATTTGATATTTTAGCAAAAAAAAAATTTGATAAGTAAGAGAAATATCATTAAAAAGCGCAAAGCGCAATCAAGTACACAGAAAGTATACAAGAAATATGCAAAAAAAAAAAAAAAAAAAGTATACAAGAAAGGCATCTAAGAGGAAGAAGAAAACAAAATAAGGAAATCATTAAAACTAAACTTTGAGGACAAGAACATGGCAAAACAAAATAAGGAAATACTAAAGGTGCGAGGAACGCAACTGATCAAGAGTACAAAGAATGAAAGAAAAAAGAAATGAGTTCCTCAATGGTT
Source organism: Alnus rubra (assembly GCA_028654335.1). Lineage (NCBI taxonomy): Eukaryota > Viridiplantae > Streptophyta > Magnoliopsida > Fagales > Betulaceae > Alnus > Alnus rubra. The sequence goes on from JAJPGS010001816.1 coordinate 595,044, forward strand.
CTTTCTTTGTCCTCGAACTGTCTATCATTGCGTTCCCTCCACAAGTACCACAAAAGGCAACCACACGACCGCACTCCAAGAGCAACCACCCGTCCACCAGCAAGCGAATAAATCTACCACCCGAAGAGGCATAACCCAAGACAGACTGAAGCGACTAAAGATGGCATTCCATAGAGCGGATGCAACCACGCAATGGAGAAAAAGGTGATCCACAGACTCCCCATTCATTTTGCACATGCAACATCTATCAATCACAATGACACGCTTCTTTCTGAGATTGTCCAAGGTGAGGATCTTCCCTTGCGCTGCCGTCCAAGTTTTAGCAAAATAACTTCTATAAGTTATAGAGAGAACATAATTTCTGACACCTGACAAGATTTGAACAAATACATCAAAAACTATCTTTATCATAAAATATTCCCCTTACAATACCGTAATCTTCGCATATTTGTGGATGCCTTTTTTTCTTTATTGGCACTTATTGGTAAATAATTATCTGAACTCTAATGCTTATTCAACCTACTTCAAAATGGCCCTCAATATTTTGACATTTAACTCTATATAAGGACATAATCCTTTAAAAGTAATAAGGAGATGAAAGGTCTTTACAGAAGGGCAAAACAACACTATGAGGAAGACTCACCAGAAATGAATAAAAAAGAGAGAAAAAAAAATAATATATATATTTATATATATATCCACCATCAAGCTTTTATCGTCACATGATCACTCCCCACTTAGCCAAATTGTCACCCTTATAATTTGTTGATGAGCATACACATACAAACCTTTGATTCCTTACATTGCTCAGAATCTCTCTTGGACGTTGGCATATTTTCAAAAGCCTCTGCCAAGCTCCTTAAAATAGGTTCCCAATTCAAGGTAATCACTGCCCACAAAATTAGGTCTGTCCATTATCTCCTTCAAGCCCATTTTAAGTGCTAAAACTCTTACTAGGCAAGTGGTCTCTAACCTCAAGGGATACAAAAATATAATAGGAGTCCATATCTTGCTACAAGTCACTCTAATGACCATTTCTCTGGATTTCTTATGGAAAATTGTCCGAATTGATCTTACAAACAGACAATAAGAACCATCCAAAATGCAATTGTTGCTAAGAAAGCAATTATGCCTACGCAAAGGTGCAAATTAAACTGAAATAACAAGAATACTAATACCAGTATTGCTACAATGCACGCAGTACCGGTAAGCATAGAACAATATCAGTTTCCCTCTCCATTCTTAGACTCAACCAGTTATTCTGATAGATACACATTTCAATTTATATCACAATGATTTAAAAAACAAAAAATAAAAAACTACAAAACTTTGAGAACAAGAACATGGCAAAACAAAGAGTAGGGTAAAAACTCACATCAGCATAAGCAGCATCCAAGTATGATACGTTTATCTCCACCGAAATTTCAGTTGCTGGAGCTCCAACAATGTATATCACAGCTGACCCCACTAAATCCACCAGGACCACCAGTGTTGCCGTTGCTCCACCATGTAAGAAATTACCAGTGTTCTTGATAAAAAGAAATCAATGATCAGAAATGGTTTCAGAGAGAGAGAGAGGACATCAGACGTAATTTTACTGCTTTCAAGAGGCGATTGCTTGTGGTGAGCAAGAAAAGCAATTCCAAGTTCCTCACCTGAAGTTACCCACAAATATCTACTTTCTCTTATTTTCCCGAGTTTTCTCATCATTAACGGAGAAAAGGGTCATGATCTTTTTACTATCGTTCATCCAGTAAATAAAACAAGTGGGTTAGAGTTAAATTTGGTATTCAGAAAGAAACCCAGAACTAGACCCTCTATTTTCAGCAACCAAAGCTCAAATTTTGATGGATGTTTCACAAAAAGAATTGGGTTACCAAAAAGTTCCTGAATTCATAGACAGACCCATAAATCAGAGCAATAATGAGCAGAATATGTTAAAGGGTGAAAAACAGAAAAATTATGGATTTAAATGCATTTAAGAAAATGTGGGAGCAGTTAAACTATGAAGTAAATTCTATAACAAAAAGATTCCTATTCTACAAGAAGTGTTAATGCTACAGAAAAGATGTACTCACATATAAACTAAAACTTAACTGGGAAGAGCACGCATACTGGTGTAAAATGACAGAAAAGTAGAGTTTAAAAGGTGTGACGAGTGAGGACGGCGCAATTTTTGAGTGTGTGTGTTTGATGAGCATATATCATAAAGAATAGAAATGGTTTGAGTATGCCCTCAACTTTGTAGTTCATTCATCTTTCTCAACTTCCAATAAATGGAGTGCCAAGAACCAACATGGTATTCAGCATAATGAAAAATATAAAATAAAAGACATGAAATGCTCAGCAGCGGAAGACCATTAAAAACTCTAATCCCAATGCCAAACCTGCTAAGGTATGCAACTGAGGAGACAAAGCTGAGGAACTTTCAACAAGATGACTTAGCATTATCCCTGTTCCATAGGGATGCAGTGTGATCCCAACTGATGGGCTCCCGCAGGCGGTAAAACACATGGAGGCTTTATGACCTTGTAACTCAAACTCAAAAAGCTTACCTGAATTTTGAAATTCAACTACAAGAAGAAGACGAAGAAGAAGAAAAAAATTACCAGAATCAGCAAGAAGCTTGAAAATTGGAATTCAAAGTACTAAACGATTGATGAACTCAAAAATGACACGGCTCCTTGATCTGTTGATCCAATGTACACAATGTATTGTATATAAGGCTTCTTTGCTGATGAGTGGAGTCCCCAGCCACAAAAACACTCTTCCTCCTCTCCACTTCAATCCAGCTGCATCCTGCTGGCTTTTTCAGATCTCTAGTCCTCATAAGCTTTCTAACCTCTATGACCCCATCCCATCTCGCATCTGCTGCATACAGGTTTGACATCACTACATAGTTCCCAATATTGTTAGCTTCAATTTCAAAAAGACGATCCGCAACAAGACAACCCAATTCCACCTCATGATGGGTCCTACAGGCACCCAGCAGTGTTCCCCACACATTTGCGTTAGCTTCAATGGGCATTCTAGTCACAAAAGAATATGCATCATTTACCCTGCCACCTCGAGCAAGGAGATCCACCACACATGCATACTGTTCCATTGTTGGCTTAAACCCATGGACCTTCTCCATTGAATAGAATATCTTCAACCCTTCATTTACAAGGCCAGAATGACTACAAGCAGATAAAACAGCAGTGATGATAACATGATCTGGCCTTACACCCAACTCAAGCATTTGAGAGAAAACCATTATTGCTTCCTCTCCCATACCATGCATGGCAAACCCACTGACCATAGCTGTGAACATAACCAGATCCTTATAGGTGCTGGAATGAAAAAGCTTATAAGCAGACTTTATAGTGCCAGATTTTGCATACACATCTAACAAAGCTCCCTTCAAGCGGCAATCCTTAAAACTAGCTCTAACTGCATATCCATGACACTGCTTCACCAGGTGGACTGAGGCCATTTGAGCGCATACCGGAAGGAAGCTCATAATTGTCACCTCATTGGGCTTCATTCCTCGAGCTTGTAACTCCTGAAACAAGTTGAGAGCTTCACCAGGAGAATCATTCTCCGCATAAACTCGAACCATTAGACTCCAGGTGGTGAGATCTGTTTCAGGCATCCCGTTAAAAATCTTATGTGCATCATCATGCAATCCATGACTCACATAACCTGAGATCATTGAGTTGCACGTGACCAAATTCCTTTTCTCTGATAAACTCTGAAAAATCTTGAACGCATACTCCATATTTCCACACTTAGAATATGCATCAAGCAATGCATTTCCGATAGTAGGTTCAATATCACCTTGTAACAAACCATCCTTAATTAAATAACTATGAGTCTCTTTAACCCTCTCAACTCTCGATACAGAAACACAAAAATGAATTATGGTCAAGATGGTAATGGTGTCAGGTCTAATTCCTTCACTAAGCATCCATTTTAATAGACCCAAAAACTTAATATTATAACCACCCTCTACAAAAGCATCTAGCATAGAGTTCCATGATATCAAATCTCTTCGAGAAATAATCAAAAATGTCTGAAATGCTGCTTCTATTCTGTTGCATTTTCCATAGAAACTAACTAGGGCATTGCCAACAGCTGTATCCTCACATAGGTGAGGATGTCGAAGAATATATCCATGCATCTCTTTCCCCACTTGCAAGTTTTGTAAGAATGCACAAGCAGGCAGAATACTAATAAAAGTTACAGAATCTGGCCCAATCATCTCTAGAGAGAGTAATTCATGAAACAGGTCCAAAGCTTTCAACCAGTAACCATTTGATGCATATCCTGCTATAATCGCATTCCATGAAACCAAATCTCTTGATATCATACTCCAAAACAAGGACTCTGCTTCTTCCATCTGCCCAACTCTTAAGTAGAAGCTCACCAAAGCATTGTAGACAGAAACATCTGCCACCAATTCAGTCCGCCGCTGCACATAACAGTGTATCTCTCTCCCAAAGCAGTAGTGAACATTCTCACCTAAAGAAGCACAAACAGGCAGAATACTTGCAATGGTCGCATAATTTGGTTCTATTGGCCCTTTAAGCATCCATCTGAACAATCCATAAGCATCACACATTAACTTATTCTCGGCAAACCCTGCAATAATTGCATTCCAAGAAACAACATCTTTGTGACTAATGCTATTAAACACAGCATATGCATCATCGAGTACCAGCCCACATTTTGCATACATTGATGCCAGCGCATTCCCAACAAGGGTATCTGTTTCCAATCCAGACTTGATCACATAAGAGTGTATATTCTTTCCAGCATCTATATCTAGTAAGCGAGCACACACAGGAAGAACAGTAGCAACAGTGATGGAGTTAGGTTTAGCCTTGCCACCTATGTGCATTGCATAAAACAACCTCATCACCTCAGCATCATATATTCGGGACCCGGAAAATCCAGACAGGACAATGTTCCAAGAGACAGGATCAGAGCTGGCAATCTGACCAAACAATTTTTGGCAATCATCAAGCGCACCACATTTGGCATACATGTTAAGTAGAGCTTTAGATAAAGAGTGACAAGTAAGATGGCCCTCCTTCACAACATTACTATGCAGAGCCTTCCCCAGTTTGATGGTTGAGGAGGCAGCGCAGGATTTAAGAATGACTGCCAAGACTTGGTGATCAGGTCTAAAGCCCCATAAAGATCGTACATTATCAAGGAAAAGGGACAAAGCTTCCTTATGCCTGGCGTCAACACAACAGCTCCTGATTATTGTGCTCCATGTTTTGTAATCCAGGTGAAGCATTTCTACAAGAAGCTCTCATCCGGTTCTAGAATCACACCCTTTGACACATAGCAAATGTTAAAAGGGTTGTTTGCACAATAATAAACTTCTCCTTAACAAAATTAACCGCTTGCAGCTGATTTAACATAACCAAAATGTTAGGAACCCTCTAATTATATTATTTTGTTAAATCATTAGTCATTTCCTTACTATGTTAGGATTTCTTTTCCTACAAGGATTAGGGTTATTGATTCCTATTCCTACTAAGTTTAGGTTTATTTTCTACTCTATAAAAGCAATGCAAGTGTCTTTAGGCTTATTATCCAATAACAACTTCAATCAATTGCTATAAGCAATTTGTGGAGGCTAGACCCTCGAAGTGGTCGTTTTTCTCTACCTGTCCTTTGTTTTCTCTGATTTTGGGTGACGACAACTAAGGTTCTTACAATCTGGTATCAGAACGGCGCTTTCTTGGGAGATTTCGCTGTGCAGTGCCGTGTGTAGTGTGATTATGCGGCAGTGGGTTATTGCTCAGTCGTTACCGTAGTGCTGCACGCGGTAATCGGCGTCTTCCCGGTGGTTGAGCGGGACGGTGTGCCAGTGTTGCTCCGGTGGGTATTGGCGACGGGTTGAACGGTTTTTTTTTCTCCTTGTAGCGCTGTTCCGGAGGTCGGCTGAGTGGCGTGTTATCTCCCGTAGCGCCGAAGGTCGGTGCAACGGTGAACGGTCGTGGGAGGCAGCGTGTGCGTGGTGCTGCGATAAGGCTGCCTGGGTTGTGAGTTTGCGGAAGAAGGGTGCTATTTGGTTGCAGCACTTGGAGGAAATCCCTATTCCAGTGTAAGGATTTTCTTATTCTTGTCTAGTGTTGGAAGTTCTGCCTGTTTGGTAATATGGTTAACTTAGCACTATTTCCAGCTTACTATACTCTGAGTATATCCTATTCAGACAAAAAAAGTCTCGCCCTTAGTAAGAAGAGAGAGCTTGATATTGCCGACTTAGAGTGCGTTTGAGATTGCGATTTCGTTGATAAAAAGTACGATTTTAAACCAAAAATTGCTCAAATTAACTGTTTGAGAATTGCGTTTTAAAAAAAAAAAATTGCAATTGAGAACGCAAAAAACAGCTTTTTCAAATCGCAGGTAAGGGGGTTCTGTTTTGAAAATTCAATTTGAAATGCCAACCTGCAATGTTAAAGGTCGAACTATGATTTTGCGAAACACTTAACTGCGTTTTTAAAAATCATTTTTTCAAATCACACATTTTAAAATAGCAATTTTTAAAATCGCAAATCCAAACGAACCCTTAAGTTGATACACCATGGCCTCCACTAACAACGTTTCATTAGACGAGGATTCCTTTGAATCAAGAATGGTATGATATTCCGTAAAAAAAAATATATTTGTTAATACATGGGCAATCCAAAGGGACCCTGCTGTATGGGAGAGGCCGGAAGAATTCCTCTCGAAAAGATTCGAAGACAATCCTGTTGATTTCAAAGGCCAGAACTTTGAATTCATCCCATTTGGAGGTGGGATAAGGGGATGTCCAGGATTGACATCCGGTGTTGCTTCACTTGAATATGTGGTTGTAAACATCTTATGTTGGTTTGACTAGAAGTTGCCTAGTGTTGTTGATGTACAGGGGGAGGACTTGGACATGACTGAAGTTCACGGTCTCGCTATGACAAAGAAAATTCATCTTCATCTTGTACCAATACTGCACTCTCCTTCATCAATGCATTAAAGGATTCATGGTTTTCTTCCTTCACTAGTTTTGTTTTATAATTTGTTGTTTTTCCTTATTGAAATTAGTGTGAGGGGATTTCAACATTAACAATAACAGAAGCTTCAATGCTAATAGAAACTTTCATGCTATTTGTACACAAATTGTACTCCATTCTTTATTCACAACAAAGAAGAAACAATTTATGATTGCATAGTAATGATAAAACATGAATTGTTTACACAAATTCTAATTCACATATCATTCTGCTAAAAGCATTGCTCGTGGAATTTTCAGCTTTTATTCTTTTTTATCTCCATGGCATGAATTTTAGTATGTCGAGGCCTAAACTATTCATTCAAAAGTTTTAAAACTGTTGAATATTAAATTGGCTAAACCAGACCTAATGGTAGCTCTTTCTTTTTTGCTGGCTTCACTTACTTATTAGTATTCATTGACTTAATACTATGCTCATACATAATACTAAGACATCTTAATCCAACTTATATGTTGCCTCATCTGTAAGAATCAAATGACGAGGACATTGTTGAAAAAAAAATAGCTTTTCCCGGATGAAATGAAAATTGCATTAATGTAACAAGAGAAAGGTTTTTCTACTCCTTAAATGGATAGATATGTGGCCATGAAATAGAGATTAAGCGGAATAGAGTTTATTGGATGGTAGAATCGTGGAAACACTTCTTTCTTCCATATTTTGGACTTTAGCTCCGTGAAACAATAAACTACTACTGAAACACGAAGGAAGGAACTGAAATATTGGATCAAAACATTATGTATGGATGATATGAACTTCCTAAACAATAATTCTTGAACAGTGAACAACCAGAGCTATTACTCACTGCATCAAAAAATATCCATTAATGAAATATGTAAATCCATTGGAAAATAAAAAATACTCATGTTGGATGAAATGGTCTGTAATGTGATGCATGTTCTGATACCAAATGTGAAGGGCATAACCATTAATCCTAAAGTCTTAGAACTATTGATTTGGTTAAAACCTTAACCCTTAAGAGTTAAGATCATAACATAGTATGTGCAATAAATATGTAATTAAAAGGAAAAAAATTTAAATATTGCATCACATGCATCATACATTGTCATTCATAGCAACCAATGCTTTTGGTGCACAAACCTTGGGCCTATGACAAGCATCTTGAAGCAAATTTTTGGATTGCCAGACTAAAAATGGGTCACCTGCAAAACAAGAAAAATGGTCATTGAAAAACCTCCAACCCTTAGGGCACCGAGGACACTCCAATACCTAAGTTAGTAAACGGCTCTGTGAATAAAAACTAAGGGTGCGTTTGGCACTATAATTTTGTAGACAAAAGTTTAAATAATTTATTTACTAGTAGATTTGTAGGATAAACTTGGAATATGCGTAAAAACTGTTTTTGTTTGTAGTCATTGAAAAGAAGCGTGAGAATAGGAAGATAAATAGTGAAGTTAGAAGCTAAATAAACTTTCTTAAGCCCAAATATTCTAATGACAATGATAATCGTTAGCACTAAAGAAAAAATTGGTAAATAGTGCACAAAAAAAAAATATTACATGCCCAATAACTAAAATTTAACATGGTTTTAGGATGATTAAAATTGTTAAATAGGCTAAAACTTTCTAGCAGTTTCATATTTGGGTGATATATGTTCAATAGATGTATAAAAATTTCACTAACAAAGGTTCATAAAAAGTTAGTTGAAAAAAACGAAAATTTAATATATTAAATGGATTTAGGGCGGCTAAATCACTGACAAGTATCATTTTATGACTATTTTTTGTTGTTTAATATCGGTTTAACTTGATACACTCAACTGTCACTATAGGTCAAAAATTAACAGTTGTCTGAATTTAATGATTTTTTTTATAACCTTTCTTTTCTTTCTTTTTTTTCATTATTATTATTATTATTATTTATTCCTTTACAACAGTTACATGCTTTTCTAAGAGGTTTTCACAAAAAAAAAACAATGGTCGAGGCAGGGGAACAAGCTTCGTTAGAGAGAGAGAGAGAGAGAGAGAGAGATCAGCTGCTCAACTCAAGGATGTGCGATTCAAGCTGCAAGTGGCACAGAATAGAATGAAACAAATTTATAATCGTGGGCATCAAGAACGTATCTTCCAACCGGGAGATTATGTTTATGTTTGTCTTTAACCTTGTAGGCAAGGGCAACATTCGTTGGAAAGACAGTCAAACATGAAGTTGGCGGCCAAGTTTTATGGGCCATATCAGGCATATTGGAGAAGTAGCTTATTGGGTGAATTACTAGCTGGATGGGTCTAAAATACAGCCAGTTTTTCATATATCATTGCTTAAACAGAAGATGGGCAGCATCAACAACCGTGGAAGTTCTTGTTCAATGGCAGGGATTCAGTCCAGCAAGCTTCTTCGTGATGAAAGTTCGCTTCCCAGATTTTGCTCTTAAGGACAATGACTATTTCAACGAAGGAGGAATGTTACAGGAATAAGAAGTCCCTAAAGAAGTGCTAGTAGCTAGTAGCCTAGTAGTAGTGTATTTCTCTTTCAATAAGTAGTGTTATTTTACTCCATTGCTGTGTTGGGTTAGCAAGGAGATTCTCTTAGATTCTCCTAGCAAGTTTGAGTAGTATAAGGAAATCTTCTCCTAGTATGGGAAGTATTAGTAATTAGAGTACTATGAGGATTAGTCTTTATATTGTAACCATGTTTGGGGTAAATCAAGGCCAGCAAAGTTTATTTCTCAAACCTAGTGTTTGATAGAGGCTAAGGATCCTCTTAAAAATCCTATTGCTATCTTCTAATTATCAATCACAGGGAAGAAGAAGAGGCTGGATCCAGCTCCATTCTCGGTTGAAAGATGAGTAACACGATCGATTACGAATTCTCATAACAAAGTTGCACGTGATGTGGAGGCATTTTTTTTTTTAAATGATTAAATTTTTTTAAAAAAAGAAAAAAAAAAAAACTACCCAAGATGAGCATCAGGGGTGGTCATGGCCACCCCAAATGCATCAGACTTTATGAATTATCAGCTATTAGCCGACGCAAAAGATAAAATGAAGACTTTATGAATCATTATCAGCTTTACTGTATCAGCCGACGCAAAAGACAAATGTTGCTCAGAAGACTCAGAATTATTACTGCCTTACTATTCAGAAGAGATGCGAAATATTGAATTATTGCTACCTTTACTGTTCAAAAAAAATATGCAGAATATTTACTACCGTTCATATTTGTAGTTTTCCTTTTATTTTTGCCTATAAAATGCATGTATCATATGTTAGAAGGCATAAGCCATTTGAGAGGAAACTTGTAAGCCATCTTGAGTGCCTATCTCGCCTACCTTTCTATCCTTTTTTAACTTGTATCCAGTATTGTCTTTCCTTTTTCCTTTCCCTTGTATCTTTTAGCCTCTGCATCAAAAGCTTTTGAATCTTGTATCTACTTCCACGTTGAATCAATATATCAAGTAAGAATGTTTATTACTTTCTCTTTATTTTCACTTAATGATTCTCCTTTATATTATGTTTTTAAATTATTTTGCTGAATCAATATTTTTAAATTATCTTTCATAATGCTTTCATTATCTTCATTAAAGGGTGGTAACACCATCCTCAAAGCACCTTTGAGATTGTGCGGCCACCCTCAGGTTTTGCTATGGGCCCACAATTAATTGTTTTAGATTTTTTTTTTTTTTAAAAAAAAAAATTTGAAAGAAATATATATATGGTATTTTTTTTTTTTTTTTTTGAAAAAGTACCTCACTCAAACTACCATCTTCATTGTCCAATTTTTAAATTTTTTTCTAATTTTTTAAACAATTAATTTTTCTTTTCAATTTTTTTTTAATAAAAAAAAACCCAATTTCCTTTCAAATAATTAAAAGAATAAAAATGAAAAACCAATGGCGTCATTTTAATATTTTTATTTTCGTTTTTTAAATGATTAATTTAAAAAAAAAAAGGGTTTTTAAAATTTGTAATTTTAATTATTTTTCTAATTTATAAGGATAATTTTGTCTTATTGAAACTTTTTAAAGATCAATTTTATGTTTATGTTAGCCTTGAGAATACTTTAACATTGTTTTAGTAATTTAAGAAAGACATTGACACAATTAATAGTTTGAGAAAGAAATTGACAATAAAATGGTAGTGTAAAGAATGTATGTTTACTTTAACGTTGTCTATTCCATTAGGAATAGCTATTTTTCACATTTTTAAAAGAATAGGCATTCATCTTCGTAAGGGAAAAGGAAAAAGCCCCTACCCATTTCGGGAGCATAGCTATTCCGCAAACCAATCAGGCCCTTTGATTCTCAATAATCCTAACAGATTGCTCTCAAATAAACGCCATGTTTTAAAGTATCTACTCTCAGAATAAATAAATGCATCGAACTGTAACATAAACATCTCTAATATTTATGGTACTATATATTTTTTTTTCTTTCCATTTATGAAGCCATCTTAAATATACATATAATAGAAGCATCTAACCAGCAAGAAATGTTAAAAGCTTGTCAGCTAATGTAAAAAATGTGGTGCACGACAGATCTCTTTGGAGTTTCAATCAGCAAGGCACCGCTTTGCATGTGTTTGCTTTGGAGAGGACACGAAATAATGTATTTCTGAAAACCTGCATAGAACTCTGATTCGTGAACACCTTGGATCCAAAATATCAAGTATTCACATTCCGTCTGGTTGCTGAAATTCGGTAAGGTGTTCGATGGGATGTTCTTGTTCAAAACCAAGATAACAATCTGACACTAAAATCAATTTGATCCCCTGGAAAAACAGAAGCTACTGAATCAGAAGAGCATCATTGTCACGCACACAGCATTAGTACTTCATCAAGTCACAAAACATTTAATATATATGTACTTTTCATAAGAGCTTCACTAGAAGTGATCATCCTCTAAAAGTGCATTGAAGTACACCCATGTACACATATTTTCTTGCACCCTTTACATAACCCAACATTTCCTGTTAACTGATAATTCCTTCACTTGTATGAGAATATGAAAAAAGCATGAAACACCCCTTTCATGAATAGGGAAGGCAATAGAACCCGAATTTTAGGGTACCCTATCAGTCCTGTCCCTATTAGAGTGGGTTTGGATCTTTATGGTATAATTTGTTAGAACTTTTTGAAACCAGATCAGGTTTGGGATGAGTTTCTGTTTCTGAGCGTCAGACACATGAAGCCGAACCCAAGTTACAAGCTTACTTGGGCTATATCCATCATCTGCATTTGTTATCATTCTCTCTATATTTCTCTAATAGAAGCCCATATCTTTGTTGTAAAATGGTAAGGTTATCTCTTCTCTATCTCAGAGCTCCTAAGGTTATCTCTTCTCTATCTCAGAGCTCCTACCGTTGTTGTTGTTGTTGTTTTTGTTAGTTGGCAGATTAGGTTTATGTTACGGGTTTCAGGGATTTTTTTTTGTTATTGGATGGGACAGGTTTGCAATTTATAGCCTAACCCCAATCAGATATGAGACGCAGAGACGGATTTCAGGATTATACATTCTAATCAGCTTTGGATTTCAATTGGGCTTTCCCATCCCAAAGCAGACCAGTTGCCATCCCCAGCTTTAGCATGGAAAAAGAATATTCAGAAAGCAAGAAACTAAATAAAGAAGCAATGAGGGTGGAGGACTGATTTAGAAAGAGGCAATCAAATTTGACCTGGAGACTCGTCAGATTCGATGGTAACTCCATGTGGGTGATCAAGCGATCAGAGAAAGAAACTCTCTTCAGAGCATATAGCTCGGAGGTGAAGGTGTTACCAAGAAGCAACCACCATGCTTCATCTTTTACCTGTTAAAACAACGCCAAGCTCAGTTTGTGTTACTCACTACTAATCTATAATGAGGAGAATTACCTTAGGAAATCGGGGGGTAAAAGCTCTTGTTGTGCTCCACTTGGAATTGATCTTCTCCAATCTGATGTTCAAAGTGGAAGCCTTTCCACCATCAACGTCCCTTCTCTGAAGTTTTAATTTCACTTGAACACGGGGAAAAATCTGCAAATCCTGGTAAAATGAAATATAAAAGATTAGCAACTACAGAAATCAATTGACATACGAAGAATGTGAGAGAAAATGAACATTCAACAGTACAAAAAAAAAAAAAAAAAAAAAAAAAAAAAAGGCCTCCGTGCGTAGATTCAAAGACAAATTTGTTAGAAGCTAATGAAACACAAACCATTTTAGAGGGAAATCCACACCTGATATAATCTTGAAGCAGGAAAGGTTCCAATTACAGTCTGCAAATTTGCTTTAGGAAGATCCAACAGTTGCTGCACAGTGAAAATTCCTTTTTTGTTCAACAAACTTGCAAGATCATCATTCATGGATGGTAACATCCACAAGCTGGAATCCTTATCAAACCATAAACCCTGAAAACAATTGAAAAGATATCAGAGGCATGGAGGGGAAAAGTGATATTTTTATTAAAAAAAAAAAAAAAAAAAAAAAAAAAAAAAGAGAGAGTGAGAACTTGCTAAAATCTCAAAAGTTGGAATTTATGCAAATTTGATATATAACTTCAGAACAATTAGGGTACATTCACCCGTAATATACTAAACCTATGCAAATGTGACTTCTGTTTTCTGGTGACATATAGTAAAATTTTGGAATTTCTACTTTTAGGGGAAAACTTCAATGACTAAGGAATTCAATGCTGTAGAACTGACAACTTATGACATGCATTTGCTGTGACAAAAATTGATAATTTTGGATTACAAAGTAGTAGGAAAAAAAAGGAATCAAATAAGCAAATTGCACAAGACAAAGATTTACATAATTCAGCTGGAAGGCCTATGTCCACAGACAATCAGGAAGAGATTTGTAGCTTTTAGTACTTAACACTGTTAACTTTCACTAAAAAGGCAGAAAAGTATTTGCCCTTCGACTCTGTTGGAGGTCAGCCCCCTCGAAGCAGTCCATCTCTGTTGATCCTTTTTTTTTCTCATATTTAAGGTAACCAATGATTGATAAACCTAAATCCTTCTAACTGTTAACCAGACCAAAGAAATCTACAAATATGAACCAAATATAAAGGGTCATTGTTGAGAAAGCTTCATTTCTCTTATGCCAATCATTCACAGACCGGCATTAAAAGAACAAAACAGGTATGATTATTATAGCGGGTAATCAAACTCTAAAGGCCAAAAAAAAGAAATTCAAGGGTAGTATTTTAAACTCAAGATCCATCCCTAATCTGCTTTTGGTTAAAACTCCCACCTTCAGTAGGTATGTCTTTTTGTCTAAGATTATGCCTTTTAAGAAAACATTTTCACATAGGAAAATCATTATTAAAAGAAAAGAAAAATACAGAAACAGGAGCTCTCATCACAGTAACAACAGATGTAAAACACACTCAGGAGACAGATCTCGTTGAATGCTCAACCATGGCCACAACAACGAGAGAAGATCGTCATGTGATTAATATGATCTGCATGATCCATGTAGGTTTATTAAATCTTTCATTTATTTAAAACAGTCACATATGCGGCTGATAAAGACGATACCTGCATGACCATTTGCAAAAGATGCATGCAAGTTATTGAGCTTGAAAGCCATCCGCTGTTTCCACATATATCTATCATGGCCTGGATGATACGTATACTTTGATCTAACACTGACTTTAAGTCTGTGACATAGTCGCTGATTGGTAATTCTAATTGAGAAAAATGTGCCTGAATCCCAAAAACATGCATGGTAAACAAGTAAAATAACTAGAAAAAGGGGAAGTTAAACAGAAAGACGTGCATTAAAAATTGATGTCAAAGGCAGCTCTTACCTGAAATAGCAGATTTGCTTTGACGTGTGGATCATCAAGGCGATTCTTATCCACCGCATATTGAACTCTCTCGGACAATGCTTCATTATAATTTTCCTATCAAAAAGAAGAGATGATACAGATTCAAAGAAAAAATATTATATGCATCACAAAAACGAACAATTAAGGTGCACCCATGCAGGCAATGGATAACATGAATGTTAGAATTGAAGTGTCAAAAATTCAAGAAACAATAGCAAAAGCTCATGACTATTTTAAAAGGATGAGCTTATGATGAACAGAAAGTTTTAAAACTCAATAAATAATAACATCAATCATTTTTTTTTTGGGGTCTGAACCTTAGAAACGTTATCAATATAATAATTTTACATGCCATATAAAAAACTATCTCGAGGGTAGATCTGACAACAGGAATAAAGATTATCAGTTTCAAATAACTCATTAACTTCCTTTTTGCTTCCCCCTTCTTCTAATTGTCTTCCTAGTAAACAAAGTATCAAGTGCTATACAGCTTCAGAAGAAAGTAGTTTCTGACAATTCAGCAAGTCCTCAACCATTAGAATGTTTACACATATCCAACCATTGGTGTTCTAAGGAGGTTGGGGGGCCCTATGGTGTGGGAGTGTGGAAATGTATAAGGAGGGGGTGGGAAAATTTTCTAAATTTGTGAGGAATGAGGTGGGAGAAGGATCTACAGTGTGGTTTTGGCATGATTTATGGTGTGGGGAGCAGCCTTTGAAGTTCTCTTTTCCTGAATTATTCACTATTGCTCATTGTAAGGATGTGTGGATGAGGATAGTATGCAATTCCGGAATGGAAACATTCATGAATATTTTCTTTACAAAACCTGTGCATGATTAGGAGGTGAAAATGGTTTATCGGTTCTTTGAGGAGCTGTATTCTCAAAGACTAAGGCAAGGAGGTGAGGATAAAATTTGATGAATTCCTTCTAAAAGGAAATTGTTTAAAGTGAAGTCTTACTATCATATGTTATCTACTCCGGTAAGTTCCCCTTTTCCCTAGAAGAGTATTTGGAAAGTTAAGGCTCCCTCGAGAGGCGTTCTTTGTGTGGACGGCGGCTTTAGGAAAAATCTTAACTTAAGATAATTTATGAAAGAGGAATGTTATTGTGGTAGATTAGGGTTGTAAGTGTAAGCAAAGTGGGGAGTCTGTTGATAACCTCCTTCATTGTGAGGTTATAACAGAATTATGGAGTTCGCTTTCCCAATTTAGTGTTGCGTGAGTTATGCCTCGAATGGTGATAGAGTTGTTGGTGAATTGAATGGGACAATTGGGAGTTGGGACACTGTACTGCTTTGAATATGTGGAGGTTGGCTCCTTTGTGTTTAATGTTGTGTATTTAGAAAGAGCAGAATGCAAGGAGCTTTGAATGTCGTAAGATTGTGATGTTAGAGTTGAAGAAAATGATGTTCCAATCCTTTTATACATGGCTAATAGCGTGGAATAGTTTGTCTGTTTCCAATTTTTTTGAGTTTTTGCAGTTATGTTCTTTCTTTTTCTATACTTTAGGAATTCTCTTGTATACTTCATGTGTACTAGGATTGTGCCCCTCTGCGTTTTGAATGAATTTGAATTATTTATCATAAAAAAAAAAATAAATAAATAATTGACATCTGGAGCATTTGTATAACTTCATCAAAAGAGATGCAAGAAAATTCTCAATTCTCTACAGATTGCTCAAAGTATTCCACAATGGGAGTCTATCTTTGTATCTCTTTCTAAAATTCTAACCTGAAGCCATCCATCACATATTCCCTCTTAACATTTAGAACAAATTATGGTATTTTTTTTGGAAATACAAATATATAATTCTCAGCAAAGAACACAACGTCATCTCAAAAATTTGTCAAATCTGAATGCAACATGCAAGTCTGTTACCAAATAATGTGGCCAAAGACTCGCATAAGATTATGCATAATCTATTCCTTTCAAGCTTGTTAATCTAAATTCATATAAAAACGACAGTTAGGAAGCAAGTATGGGCTACTCATTGTCAGAATTACCTCATTATGCCGCACAGGAAGTTCATCATACTCAGAAGCAGCAGAGAGTATATGCAGAAATACCTGCGATGTAGAATCTTTCTAAGGTTCATGATTAATAATAGTAAAAATGAAAATACTGGAAGCACAACTTACTTCAAGTGACGTGTCAGGACCTATATTCGAACCAAACATAGATACAGTCATGTAGCTGAGGTAATACTGGGATGCTATTGAACCCAACATCATAGGCTCCACACTGTCATCACTCATCTTGATACATCCACTGTCTTCCAGATCCTCAAATGTGTTTTGCACTAACCTGCAAAAATTATCCAACATAGCATTGTAAGAGAAAAGGGCACATTCTAACAAGAAATTCCACGAGATCCGGAAATTAAGTTGTTACCTAGATAAATATGAACTAAGAATTTCAGGACCTGTACTCTCCAAGCCATAATAAGCAGGATTAACTGTCTGCAACAAAAAAAAAATGGTAGGAACTTATGATCTGCAAATATCTTATTTTCTTTACATATTTAATCAATCATGTTGTGAATCTATTATATGAAAGAGGTTAACTATACCAGTCTACGGAATAAGTAGGTCCAGGTAAGGTAATGCACTGCATCCTCCATATGGCAAATAGTGCCAGAAACTATCTCCGCATTGATGTGCACATGCAACTGCTCTCTCAGACTACTCTCAACTGGAAATGGTTCGTACAAAAACTGCATATGGAAACACCGAGGTTACTCTAGTTTGCCAAAAAAAGAACCATTTAAATGACAAATCTGTTACAATATTATTAAGTCTAACCTTTTTATAGAAGCTCTTTTTGGGTTCATGAACAAGAATGACTGCTTTCCCATGTTGATCAAACTGTGGGCGGCCAGCTCGGCCCATCATTTGCAATATATCTGTGATTGGAAAATCAACATATCTCTTTGCCTTTCCATCATAATATTCTGTTCCCTGAAATAGAAAAACAGTTTCAAACATATGGCATCCATGGGATGGAAAAAATGGATCTTACAATGGAAAGAGGGAATCATTCAAATCTACCAGAAAACCAAGAATTTGACAGGCAGTTCTGTCTTGCCAACCCAATTGACAACAGAAAACGCATTGAAGAATTAAACATTAAGTGGTGGTCTTACTTATCTTGCATCTTGCATCTTGCATGCAAATAAATAGTCAAATCCCCACTTATTCACCCCCTACTCCTAAATTACTGACATAAAATCATGCTTTTATAAGTAGCTAGTGATATCTTGTATACTTAATCCAAGATATTGTTTCCTTCCATCCCAGATTGGCACCGATATCTCCGATTTCTCACCATTAATACTTCCAGGAGCAGATCCAATGGAGATGGAATAGAGCCTGTAGCTCAGAGGATTAGAGCATGTGGCAATGAACCATGGTGTCCAGGGTTCAAATCCCTCCTTGCCAATAATTGACCAAAAAGGGAAGGGACTGAGTGGTCATTTAGGAGCCTTAGCTGGTGATCCTGGTTGTTTCCCTCTCCAAGATGAATTTATTTTTCTTTTTTTTCAATTTCTTCAATTTTTTTTTTGGGAGTATTGATTGGTCATGGGTGGGTCTTTTTGCTGTTTTCGAGCAGCATTGATGCCAGTGGTGAGTGTGTTTTCTTTTAGGTCCATTGGTACTGGCGGGGTGTACAACAGCAGCATCATTGTGGAATTGGGGATATTATGATCGTGGGTACAACGGTTTTGGCCATTTAGGTCGCATGAGGATGAATGCCTTTTGGGTTTGTGGGCGGTGGTAGAGGGCCCCAATTTGAGTTGTGTATGGTGTTGGGAGTGTGTAGCAGTGACCAGCTGAACCAGAAAACCCGAAACTCAAGTCAGCCAACCAGATGAACCGAAACCAACCAACAGCAACTGGTTCAGCTCATTTTGGTTTTTCACTGATGGTCAATGGAAGTTTGGAACAAGCACAATATATATAGCCGCTAAAAGCTATCTCAATACACGCAGGGTTACAAAACAAGTGCACTTGATTTCAGAAGGAATCTTTTTGAGCCAATTGATAGGTTTTTGGACTTGCTCATGAAGAGCAAAGCTAAGGGAGCTTAATTTGTAACCAGATACACAAACCAAATTCTTGAAAATTTATCTCAAAAGAATTTTTCTGTCACTTTTTAATGCTTGCAATACTTTTTTATATGAGAAATATAAAAAATAAGAAAGCTCAAACTTACAAAAAAACACCCACTGCCATTAAAATTTGTATATATGAAGTAATTATTTATAACAACAAACCATATAGACAAACACCATATTTAATTTTTACTCACCTTGATAATAACCAGATGAGCTGGAAGGTTCACACCCCATGCCAATGTGCTGGTACAAACCAATACCTACAATTGGATGATGTACCTCGTCAGCATGAAATTAGAACACTTTTTTTTTTTACCAGGAAAGAAGTGAAATAATATTCAGATGATAGAGTAGTGCCTGAATCTTGTTGTTTGCAAAAAGTTCCTCAACCAGAGATCTGTCCTTGTCATTCAGACCCGCGTGGTGTAACCCAATGCCAAATTGCAAGGTGTGCCTTAGGTTCTGATCAGTGACCTGAGAAAGAACCATCTGAAGCGCTTCTTCTGGCATATTAAGAAACTGAATTGGATGTTCATCCGAAGCTGCAAACTTTATTTATACAAAAACAGAACCATTAAATGGTACTCGCAATTAAATAATTCATATTCAAGGCATGAAAGGGATCTCACCTGAATGAGGTCCAGAGCAGTTAGCCTTGTCTGACGACGAGATGAAACAAATATAAGAACTGGTTTTGTCGGTGAATGGGTGCATATTGCAGCATATGCTGGTTTATTCATGCTATTCATCCTTGGGCAGTAGAACTTTCCAGGATATCCCTGTTCATAGAAACTGACATATTATAATTGTAACATGCAGATATATAAGCCCTCAATTGACTTTTATATCTACCAGAAAAAGTGATCATGAACAAAGGATTGGTCACAAAATAATTTAGTGTCCATCAAGACCAACATTGCAGTTCAAACAAATTAACATGAATAAATCCAGAGCAAAAGATTCTCATTTTTGTCATAGCAGTTATAGTCGAAGTAATTTCCAGATAACCTCATGATGGTTTGACATTAGAGGCAAGAGAAGTGTAGGCGCCTCTATGCCTCTTACTCATCTATTCTAACAAATAAATGGCAAATGGTGGCAGTGAATCAGGTGACGAGGCATGTCATTTTCAATACTGTACTTCAAGAACTACTTGTACTTACATGGTTATACAATACCTCAAAACCATAGAATTTGATCAACACTTCTAATCATAAGAAAGGCTTTATGTTTCGAGTATAAAATACGGAAACAGTAAAGCAGGCATACTTCAAGTAGCAAAATTATTACGCTCACTTCATTAAAGAAATGAGTCAACAATAACAAACTACTTTCCAGAAACATCTTTAGCTAATGAAGACTTGAAAATAAAATTTTGCAAGAAAATATGCCTAATATGTTTGTCATGTTAGTTAAGAATATACACGAAAATTAATTAAAAAAAAATATACAAAAACTCATGTTGACTTTATACGAAAGAATAGATACTACACCCATCATTAATTCTATAGTTCCAAATCCAATAAATACTGTCCATATCCTCTTGTTTTAACTTTGAAGGGAAAATAAAGGTCCATTACTTGCTAGATACCCCCGTTTACTCGAAAATAAGATAAAAAGTAAAATACTCCCTCCATCATAATGAGTGTCCTCCTCCACTTTCTTTTCTCTATTTTTTTCTTTTTGGGAAAAGTACACATATCCCCCTCAAACTATCCCTTAATTGTCAATGTACCCCCTAAACTACCAATTGTGTCAATTGTTCCCCTCAAACTACTAAAAAATGTCAATGTCCCCCCTAATACCAACAAAAAGACAAAAATAACCCTAAATGTTTTTGAATAAGACAAAAATGTCCTTATAAATTCGAAAAAAAAAACTAAAACTAAAAATAAAAACTAAAAAATTATTTTTTAAAAAACAAATTAAATAAAAAACGAAAAAAAAAATAAAAAAACGAAAAAGAAAGTTTTTTAAAAAAATAAAAATAAAAAATAACTGAAAAATATAAAAACAATTTTTTTTAAAAAAAAAAAACAAACGAAAAAGAAAAAGGAAAAACTAGTTTTTTATTAAATTAAAAAAAACGAAAAAGAATGATTTTTTTTAAAAAAAAAAAAAACCAAACGAAAAAATAACTGAAACTTACAAAATAATTTGTTTTAACAAAAAAAAAAAAACAGTTTTTAATTTTTAATTTTATTTTGTATAAATTTTTGTTATTTTATATTTTGTAAAATATTTTTTTAGTTTTTATTTTATTTTAATAATTTTATGAAGGGTATTTTTGTCATTAGGGGGAAATTGACAATTTTTGGTAGTTTGGGGGGGACATTGACACAATTGGTAGTTTGAGGGGGATATTGACAATGAGGTGGTAGTTTGAGGGGGTTATGTGTACTTTTCCCTTTCTTTTTTTTGTCCCAAAACGTACATTTCAAAAGTTAAAACATTACTTTTGAAGGATGACAACTGACGTATGAAGTGTTACTGCATTAATTTTTTCTCTTAAAAAATGTGTATTTTTTCAAAGAACACGCTATTTAAGACAGATATATCAGAGAATACTCAATATACTTGAACAACAGAACACGAAACATCAGAATAAGTAGGAAAGCAAAGAACTATAATCCAGGTGAAGCATGGCATCAACTTGCCTGAATATGAACTTCAAGAGGAACAGGCCTCACACTTGGCTTGAAATTGAAGAGTCCGATTTCCCCAACACCCAACCAATCAGCCAAATCACTACATTAAAAGAATTTTTAATTTTATAAGAGAAAATTTATAAAAGATGAAAGCGCCCTTGAGGATACAAGGAGTATACAAAAAGGATTCAAAAACAAAGTGAGCAAAAAAGACAAGAGAAACAAGAAAAAATCACCCATAAAGACCCAACCACAGCAGAAAACCCAAAGCACCCCAACAAAAATCCAAAACCCTCTACAACATTACGTCACAGCAACCCTCTTGCTTTTTCCCCAAGTAGAACCAAGACTCCTAGCATCATAATTGATTTCGCACTCAAGGTTAAGAAGTTTTCTTTATTCCCTTTAACCTTAGAAGTGGAGTACCTGTTTTAGGAAATGCGGAAGCGGTTACTAAAATCGTATCCACATTCTCTATATATATAATTCCCTAAAACGACGTTTTGGATTTGGTAAGTTTAGGCCATTTAGGTTATGTTAAGTTTTTTTCACTATCATCTCAAAGTCATATCTCATTGCATTTACTTTTCTTTTTCTTGGTAATCTAAATCTCAATTACTCTATGAGACAATGACCATCTATGACTA
This sequence comes from Alnus rubra, assembly GCA_028654335.1. Classification (NCBI taxonomy): domain Eukaryota; kingdom Viridiplantae; phylum Streptophyta; class Magnoliopsida; order Fagales; family Betulaceae; genus Alnus; species Alnus rubra. The sequence goes on from JAJPGS010001816.1 coordinate 617,264, forward strand.
ATAATCGTGAATTGTGTAACAAGTTGAATCTTAATTTATTTAAGCTTGTATATAATTATAATTGCATTATTTAATATTGCATATAGATTTAAATAGTAACCTAAAACGCTCATTACCTAATACGCAGATAGCAGATAATAAACGCATTTAACAATTGCAATAACAGCGCGGATGCGGATAGTAATCATATAATGCGGACACGGATACGGATATCTAAAAATGATAACCGCATTTTGTGGATGTGGATATCGCTAATAACCACATCCATATTTTCACCCCTAATGGAAAGAGGCTAAATTAAAAGGAAAAATGATTTTTTTCACATTCTTATTCTACATCTTCCCTACACCCGCCCCTCAACCACTTGAGTCATGACATCCAAAAAACCCTTTACGTTCCCCTCAAAGGAAATTCTCACAGTTTGAAGGCACAGCACAGCGTCGAACACTGCCCTAGGAGAACCTACAACTTCTTGGGAAACACCTTCCCTCGAAGATTCACCCACCTCAACTGGCGGGGAAGAACGGTTGCGCGGAAGAAGGAACCCACGCTGACAAAAGTTGACCGGAGGCTCCCTCACTGCCACGGACTCCAAAGGTGGCGAAGGATGATGGCCCAGCGGAGAAGGAGAGGCAATGATCGCCGCCAAAGACTTAGCTAACAAAAACTTGTTCAGCTGCGCACCCTTTCGCTTCTAAGAATACCTCATCACCAACTTAGACTCCGAAGGATAGATAGGCGCCCCAGACTCCAACATCACAGGAAGCAAGACACGAAGCCATTCACCCAACTCTTCTACCCCTGTGGAAACACCAGGAAAAGCTGACCCACAGCCTGCTTTCCAAGCTTGGGGAGAAGTAGAAGAAGCTTGCTACGAAGAACACAAGACCCTTGAGAAGTCACGGACAGAAACTAGATCCGGGGCAAGTGAACCAAGGCCCTGGCTCAGCAACTCCGGAGAAGAGAGGGGAGGGACCAGTGAAGAAGGTGCTGGACCCGATATAGTACAGACCTCACCCGGCTTGGATAGAGACCCAGCCAGACCAGAAGCACCACTTGCGGAATCTGGAGACATCGGAGAAGACACCCGCCTAGAGGATGCTAGCTGGGATGAGAAACCAGACCCCACTGAAGCAAACCCGACTAGGAGCAGCTCAACAACAGCCGGAGAAGCCACAGGCGCACCACACCATTGACCAGGAGAACCCACCGCTTTCGACACCGGAGAAAAGGCCGCTGAAGGCGAGGAGACGCCCTGACCCGAGAGATCAAAACCCATACCCGCTGAGAGAGAATTGGAACCAAGACCCGGAACAATACCCGACTTATTGGCCTTCTTAACGCTGGGCCTAAAGCCCCATTTCTTGGATCCAACCCGTAACCGGGCCCCTCTAACCACAAAACAAGCTCTCTTAAAAACCCGGCCCAAGCCCCTACTACCTAAGAAGCGTTTCAGCCCAACAGGAAAAGACCTATCCAAATGAGGTTTGGATCCACAAACCCAATCCACCCAGACACCAAAGACCTCGAGAAGCTTCCTGAAAATCCCTTTCCCCTCTTACCCCTGAGCTTCACCTGCACACATGACATTACGCCTGCCTTTGCTGGAGCCTTTGATGCTGCTTCGAAACCTGGAATCTCTGTTGTTGCTTCGATCCAAGGAGCCATTAGCATGATAGACAATACCCAAAGGAACAATTGGGGACGTCTCCAAGGCGGAACAGTCCATCGCCTGCCGGACCGTCACCTGCTCCAGACTTAGTGGAAGAAGCTTCTCCATCTCACACCAAGCCACCTCCGATGATTGTACCAGAAGCCCACCACCGATGAAATGGGAAGGTAGGCTTCGAATGCACCACCTCCGCGAACGACAGAGGGCCCACTCCCCGGAAACACGACTTCAGCCCTGCCCATCCTAGCCTTCAGGAAACATGGTCATCCCTCTCCAACCGCCCACAGCGTAGATCGCCACCTCCTAAAAACAACCACATCTATTCCCACCACTCCAAACAATTGTCACCTTCGAGTCTTCCCTGAAGGATTTAACAAAATCCTCCGAAACAGTGGTGCGCAACGCCTCTTCCACCATTGAAACCAGCCACACGGTGCATCGCGAGCTTAACAGAACAAACCCAGAAAAACCTTTCCTCTTTTCCACCATCCTCAAAAGAATTGCATAAGAAAATTACAAAGTGAGAGCATTGAGCATGGTGGGTGCAGAAACATGCAATTCTATAAAAGTAGCTGGTGAACTTTTTGTATACACATGAAACTAATAAAATGATTTCATGAAATTCATTTTATACAAATAATTCTTGCACGAGATAATATTATAGGTACACAAAAATGGACCAAAACAAAAACTATCCTCTGCTGAGACCAACTAGTTGAGAAATGAAACACAAAATAATAATAATAATTCTAGGACATTATAAATGCATAAACGTACCCTGCATTTGCTAAAGCTGTAGACAGGCCTACAAACCGTACTGCACGCTCTGTTTGTGATGATATGTATCTCATCCTCGAAACGATAACCTGGAAACATTAAGTTCCGTGGTTGAAATTTCAAGATAAGTAAATTTAGGAGATGAATTTTTAGGCTAATGAAACAAGAAAGAAAACAAAAGATCTATTCAAATAAACTGAGAAATTTATTTTCTATTTTCTGCCATATATTTTTCCAGTCCATTAAGGAAGTTGGATAATCCTCTTGCTCTTTTGCCAGCAAAAACTTCCTGTATACCTCTTGAAAAGCAGAAGAGAAATTTATTTGCCACAGATGTGAATGTGAACCACTCTAACGTACAAAATCAAGCTACTCTTCACAGTAACCGGAATCTAATATAGCAGTGGCTTTGGATATTTTGAGCAAAGAGATTTCTTTTAGGCTAAAATACATTGTAGTCCCTCAAACTTTCGTGTTACTACCAATTTGGTCCCCAAAGTCTCAATTTGAACAATTAACACTCTAAACTTTGGTTTTGCAGTCAGTGTAGCCCTTCCATCTGAATTCAACAAATGCTAGCCCTTAAGTGTATAAAATGATGATGTTTCGATAATTTTCCAATTTTGTACGGTTTCTAAAAGGCACATTAAACATGGTCATGTGCTCCACTGAAACGGCGCTAAACACCCAAAAACCCACACTGCTCCAATGAAAGGCCAACATTAAACATGGGGGGCTGAAAGAAGAACCTCCACATCACCACCCCATGTCCAAACACCCACCCTGCCGAACACCATCCAACTCGAAGCCCCCAAACACCCACACCACCAACACAACACTCACCCAAAACGACAACCGCACATCTCCACCAAGATGCCCAAAAAATGCAAACTGAAAAACCTAGCAAAAAAAAAAGCCTATGCCACCCTTCAAAATTCCTAAAACCACAACTTATCAGCCAGCCATTACTGTCCCATACCGTATCCTGCAACCCTTCACCACCCCACATACACAGTCCAAAAGACCCAGACCCACTGCTGGCCACTGCACCTCCTCTCTGAATCGCCCAAAAACCAAAGCCCACCACCAACTACAATACCTACAGCCGGTCAGCCTTCACTGCCCCACACCCAAAGCCCAAAACCCATCACCATCCCACAACCACAGTCCAAAACATCCAGACACACAGGCAGCTGCCACAGCTACAGTCCTGGCTTGCCAAAACCAAAAGCCAGCCACAAACCTCCATACCCACAACTCCAAATCACCCAATACCTATCAACTACAATGCCATACCACTTCCTAAGATTATCCATGGTAAGAATCTTTTCTAAGGCCGCCAACCAAGCAATAAAAGCCGGCCTCAAAGGAACTTTAATCTGTCAAATACTCTTCCAAGCGAAAAGAAAGACATCATTGCAAACCAGGACACTGTACCTCTTTTGGAGGGAGCCCATTGAAGCTTGTCTTCACCTACCCATCTCCCTATAACTGAATACAACAAACTGAAGAAAGAGGCAAAGACGTCCACCTCTCAATCATGAGACGCTCTAACAAAGCTTATGTTCCACATATTAAAGCCACTATAAAGCTCCAAGTGAGCCGCTACAAAAGCATCCTTCGTGCAAGCAATACCATATAAATCTGAAAAGGCTTCCTTTAGGGCCTTGTCCCCACACCACCGATCATGCAAGAATCTAACCTTGGAGCCATTTTCCACCTAAAATCTTAAATCTAGTATGACTTGAAAACTTCCCCCAACCCCTCCCAATATTCTTCCATAACCCCACCTCATACGCTCCAAGAGGCTCACTAAAACACCACCCACCCCCACGAACTTTCAAATTTAGAATCCACCACAACTCTCCACCAAGTCTCTATCTCATGCACAGTGCCATAGACATTTTCCTAAGAGAGCACGATTAAATAACAAATTCCGAACCCTCAGCTCTCCCTCAAAAATTGGAGAGCAAACCTTGTACTAGCTTACTAGGGTGAAATTTGAACTCTTCATCTAGTCCACCTCATAAGAAATCTCGTTGAAACTTCTCAATACGGTTTGCAACATCCACAAGGAGATGAAAAAGGGACATGAAATACGTAGGCAGATTGAAAAAGGTGCTCTTGATAAGGGTAACCCTATCACCCTTAGAAAGTACATGTTTTTTCAACTAGCCAGCCGCCGCTCTATCTTCTCAATAACACCATCATAAATAGACTTTGCCTTATAAGAGGCTACCAACAAAAGACCTAGGAAATGTGTTATATTTGAGAAAACAAGGGTTATACAAGACAATAAGGAATTAGTTCTTCATTATGAAAACCATCAAGAAGACACCACAAAAAGAATGAAATTCACAGAAATTAGATTCTATCGTAACTAACAGTGCTCAGAAAAAGGTTACAGCAGTTTTAAGTAGTACCTCAAGGATAGGACCACGATCAGCTCCCAATAAGTGAATCTCATCCAAAATCATAAGTCCAACCTATTGATTAAATACCACACATTAAAACCTAGCTGGGAGAAGCGTGCAAATGGCCTACCAATTCAGTATTGCAATAATTTAAAAAAATAGATAATATATGAAAGAAAAACTAATCCCATTAGGAAAAAAATAACAAGAAATAGAGATGCACCTTCATGACATAGCTTCGACTATGCCAATTACGACTGATACCATCCCACTTCTCAGGAGTAGATATTATGATATCAGCTGACAAGAGAGCCATCAAATCTGGAGTGTAATCGCCAGTCATTTCAACCTGATAAAAAATTCTTGTCAATACTAGTACCATATGTTAAATTTTATTAATTGACTATAAAATAAATATTGTCACCATCTTCTTCCCAAGCTGAGAGACAAGACGCTTTTTCCAATCGTTCATTCTTTCCCGAACAATGGCCTTCAATGGCGCTATATAAATAACCTGCATTTGAAACCAATTTAAGCATACTGCACATTATGAAATGAAGCACCTAACAGATGTTATTAGACTGAAACACATATTATGAAACCATTTGCACCTGTATAATAAGGAACCTAGTTTGCCGTTTTTTCTTTTTCAAACGATATAATTTGGTTTATGACTACGTAATAGTACTATATCAACATGAACCAAATACAGGAAGTGATTGGTTACTAGTTGAGCAAATTTGGTCACTAGTTGAGCGAATTTGGTCACCATTGGTTTTTTTTTTTTATAAGTAAAAATTTCATTAAAAAGCGCAAAAGGGCACAACCCTAGTACACAGGAAGTATACAAAAGAGCCCCTAATCAAAGGAAATAAACGAACATGAAAGTAAAAAATCAGCAAACAACATACGACCCGGGCTATGCGCTGTGACACCCACAGATATAACATATTAAGCACATTTCTACAAAGAGCCCCAACCGTAATCTCCACATCCTCAAAAAGCCTAGAATTTCTCATGCCACAAACCCCACAAGACACATAAAGGAACCTGCTTCCAAATACAGATAGTAGGACCACGACCTAGCAAAGTGCCCCAGCCACTCAATAAATCCAAAACACTACTAAGCATAACCCACTCCACCCTGAATAAGCTATAGAAATAACTCCAAACAACCCGTGCCACGTCACAATGTAGAAGAAGGTGATCAACGAATTCCCCATGCTTCTTGCACATAACACCACTCTACCACCACAATACCACACCGACGTAAATTGTCATGAGTTAAAATCTTTCCTAAAGCAGCTGTCCAAACAAAGAATGCCACCCGCTTCGAAGCTTTAACACGCCAAATAACCTTCCAAGGAAAATAGGCCACCTCGTGACAAACTAATGCTTTGTAAAAAGTCTTCACTTCAAAAATCATCTTCTTAGAAAGATTCCACACCACCTATCGACCTCTCTGAGCCGAATCCGACTAGAGTATAACTGTTCATAGAAGGATATCACCATCTCCACTTCCCAATCCTAAGCATATTGCGTAAAGAGTACATTCCAATGAGCCACACCTCCTACCACAGACAAATTATCCACCACCCAAGCATCCGGAAAACAAGTAATAGAGCACAAAGCCGGATAGCACAACTTGAGAGGCCTGTTCCCACACCATAAATCATGCCAAAAGCGAATATGAGACCCCTCACCCACCTCAAAACGCAAGTATTTGGCTACAGTATCCCACCCCCTTCGGATAAACTTCCAAACACTCACACCATAAGACCTTGTCACCGGTAAAGAACTCCAACCTCCCCTCACACTCCCATACTTCACCTCAATCACCGATCTCCATAACGCATCACGTTCCTGCAAAAACCTCCATATCCACTTCCCCAATAAGGCTTGGTTAAATTTAATAATATTACGAACTCCCAAACCACCAACCTTGATTGGAGAACAAACCCAATGCCAATTGACTAAATGAAATTTAGTCTCATCCCCCATACCATTCCATAGGAACTCTCTTTGAAGCCGCTCCAATTTCTTGGCTACACTCACAGGAATGGGAAACAGAGATAAATAATAGGTATGAATGCTGGACAGTGTACTATGAATCTACGTCACCCTACCACCCTTAGATAAATAAAGCTTTTTCCAACTAGCCAACCTTCACTCAACCTTCTCAATAACCTCATTCCAAATAGGAAGAGATTTAAACGATGCCCCTAACGCCAGACCCAAATATGTCATCGGCAGAGACCCAATTCTACAACCCAAAATATGTGCCAAAGACTCCACATCATCCACCTCACCAACAGGGACCAATTCGGATTTTCCAAGATTAGTCCTCAACCCTGACACCGCTTCAAAACATAAAATGGTACACCTCAAATTTTGAACATGTTCAGCCTGTGCCCCACAGGGTCAAGTTCACCGGCTGGACAGGAAACACACACTGTTACAGGGTCTGAGCCTGTAGCGGAGGGGAAAGAAAAAGATTGTGTGGTGTCTCTCAGCTTCTTCCTTAAACTTCCGAAGGAAAGTCTTCAACCCCTCCAGATTCTTCGCCTCGTCCAAATTTTGCTTCAAACCGTTTCCCATAATAGAACCAGCTGGCCAGTTTGAAAACGTAACTCCCCTTCCTTCTGTGTGATCGCCGGCCACAATTAAAGATTCTTCCTTTTTTGGCTCCTTGCGAATGACCTTACTGCCCCTGCCTTCCGCTAGAACTCCACCACCTTCCGGCAATTTTCCTCCTAACACCGCCGCATAGGACTGACCCTCCCGACGTAAACCAAGGACCCTCGATGCTGCTTTCGGTGCTGCCACAGTATTCCTTCCAACAACTGTCCCGCCGGTCTGTTGCTTTGCATGGTAGGTTGTCAACTTTTGGAGTTGCACCCAGACGTCCATCCACCCCTTCCCATCGCTGCCTTCCGAAATCACAACGTAACTCCGCCATCCTCCTCCACCATATTCTGACAGTTCAATGAACTGGCCATGCTTGTTTTTTCTGCGCAGCACCACATAGACAGTGCTACCAATCCGGAACATTCTCCACTTGTCATTATCTTCCTCTCCCTTGAATAATCGTTCCACTGCTTGCATCAACCAAACCAAGCAGGACTAGCCCAAAATGACCGCTCGGAACACACGTCTACTCCTCTCTGCCAGTCTAACCCCGCCACTAACCTCCGACCGGAATTCAAAAGACTTCGAGTTTACGTAACAATAGCCAAGATAGCCCATTCCGTCCCCGAGACACTAATTTGGTCACCATTGGTAAGGTGAGAATGTATCTAATGCATATATCAAAACATCTTTTTTATGTTTCCTAATCTTACACCCAATAACCAAGAATTCATATGTTTTGACATAGTTCTAGAAGAGTATATCTTGCAATACTGCCTTGCCTATCAAAAGAATTTTGTGGTGCCTCTGGAGGGAAAGAAATGATAGAAGTTTTGAGGACGTTGGTGGAGCTTAAGTCCTTTTTCTTTAATATCTTTATATTTGGACAGCTGTGTTTGTAACTCTTTTGGTGCTTAGTTTTCATAATTTCCTTATTCTTTTTTCCTTTTCTAGTTAGGTGTTTCTCTTATATACTTCATATGTACCTGAGTTACGCTTTTCACATTAATGATATTTCGCTTCAAAAAAAAAAAAAAGAATTGCGCCCCTCTGTGCTTTAATGGGGACTATCTTTGTATACATCCTGTGTACTAGGGTTGGGCCCCTCTGTGCTTTTTAATGAAATAAATTACTTATAAAATAAAAATAAAAAATAAAAAATTGACCAGCCAGCGAACAGCAAGCAGTGCTATCCACTAAAACAAAACCTTGTCCTTTCTTAAAAAAAAAAATTAGATTTGCAGAGGCGGTCCTCTTCTATAATGCATGGAGAAATTCAAAACATATACCTTCATATCTGGCTGAGTATTAAAAAGGCGAAGCATGGCAAGCTCAGCAGATATGGTTTTCCCACTTCCAGTGGGAGCTCCTAAGAGCACATTGTTGTCTGAGTGATACAGGACATGGAAAGTCTGCCAAATTCCAGCACAAGCATCAAATTACAAATACAAATTGTAACTGTAGAAACCATTAAGCATTTAAAAAGAAAACTTGCAGTATAATTTTTTAACCAAACCTGTGTTTGTATAGGATTAAAATGTGAAAACTTGAACAAGGCTTCATAAGTACTGTTTCCCAGTGAAGTCAAAGGGAGAGGTTTTAAATCTAGAAGTTCTGTGTGCGAAGTACCAGCCTGAATAAAGCAATCTTTATATGAGACAGCTCTGGCAGGAGCAAGTTTCCATAACTGTCATAATTTGAATGCAACTTAAATTCAAAAAATAAGATATAAATACCTCTGGCAGTTGTAGATTCTGGAAAGAAATGGTGTAGAAAGCCTCTGCATGCAACCAAGAATCAGAAACAGCACGAATGTAGTATTGGGGTGGATGGGGTTCAAATATTGGTACAGTGAAGGAAAGCTTCTGAGGTTGCCCTCTAGCCACCCGCTTTGTCAGAGTGAAAAGTTCTGAGTGGTAGATATGATCATTCTCCGAATCCTGTTTAAAAGATTGATCAGGCATCCAATGCAGATGTTGTAAAATATGGATGCCTAACTATTACCAAGTAGAACATGTAAGCAGTTTTGACCCACAGGGACTGAAAGTAAAACCTAGTAAGAACATATTTTTCCACCAAAAGTTTGAAACTACCCTTGGTGTAACTAATAAAGAAATGAGTTTAGATTCAAATAAAGTTAAGACTGATATGACCAATCCAGAGAAAACCCTGCAAAGTGACAGTTTCTAAAGATGTTGTACAACCAGTTTTGTCTCATAACATTAGCCACTATAATACAAGTTAGAGATGACAGAGGTTAATAAGAATCTGAACTCATCAATTTTGAAGTTTCACAAAAGTAGTCCATTGGAGTAAAGGTACTTTCATGTGCACATGAGAGTCGAAATTGTATACTATACTAGTCAACAAGTATTTTCCCACAAATAATACTTCAACCTTTTGAGCATAGTAATTCTTCAAGATAATTTATCAGCTAGTTATCTAGGTGCTCATTCTAAAAATTTAACCAAGAAAATACTTGTCAAGTCAACACCTCAACTAGAATCCACCAACGCTCTGCAGTACCATGATAACGATCTTTCCATGTAAAGTCTGGCGTTATGAGCAGATCCACCTGAAAAGTACAACCGATTACATAAAAAAGGATACTTGCATTAAATTTCACATGATTAGATGAAAGATTTAATTTTGAAAAAGAAAGAATTCACCATAGAATTACCTTCAAAACAGTTCTGGTGATTGGACTTACAGTTGCTGATAACTGGATCCACGGGAAATATCCTAAATATTGCTTAACCAACTGCCATCACCCAAAGAAAAGAAAAAGAGGGTGAACTAGGATCTGATTCTTACCTGAATCCAATACCTTTAAAATTTTAAAGTACCAGTCTATGAAATGAGTATACCTTTCCTCCATGTGCATAACGAATCAGTGCTCCGATGTCCTTTTCCTCCATCTCCTGCAGGCGATCTAAGTCAGCCCCTCGTTCTTCAAGCTTCCGACATATCTGGACCAACCAAGATAGATTACTAAACAAGGCAACAAATGTATAGGTTGAGCAGAAAGTAGGATAAAGGTATTTCAGACAAACTTCTGCGGAAATATCCTTGTCAAATTGTCGAAGGGGATGTTGATGAGGCCAAATTTGCCGATCCACAGCCTTGCAATATTCTAACATAAACAAAGACATCTCACACCAGCCTCTTCGCAAACAAATTTCAAATAAAGCCCTCATAATACGAGCTAAGCTCGCACTTATATATGAAGCATCAGAAACCAATGAGAAGGTATCAATCCAGCCTCGAGATATGTACAGCTGCAAGTAAAATAACCAATATGTTGGCCATTAACTATCTCCTTTTTTTTTCTTTCACTTTGCAACTAGCGAATGGTATCAACTGCCCAAAAACAAAATAAGGAAAAAAAATGTAAACCTGAATGAGAATGGAAATTTTTCCATGTTTATTCGAAGGACCACCCTTAATTTCTAACGGGCATGATGTACGCACCAACATCTCTAGCTCATTCTGTTCCTCTTCTCGAACAGCAATATTTTCAAATTCAGAAGAGTGGGCAACCATGTCAATTACCTACAGAAACAACAGATTGGAACCAACACAGAGAAATAAAATGTTAAATGTATCCAAAAAAAACCTTAAAATAAGAAACTAGAGATAAGCAGATCATTGGACTCAGCATCAAGAGAATTAACACAAAACAAAAGAAGACTAATCACACAAAAAATTGGTAATTGGCCCTCGTACACTACATAATTGTGCTGGAATCAATGTTTTGTATACAGAATAATTAAATAACATATGGTAAAGTAACCCAAAAGAACTAAAACATCAAGTGACAGAAAGAAACATGTCGCAAAACACAATAGGTTGTATTTAAAAACCTCGCTATCATTCATGTGGCGTCTCAACATTTCGTTGTAAGTTTCAACACTAGAGTATTGAATATAAAAGTGGCTTGCAATGCGACCAAGCTCAGTACAGTAAAAATTGCCACTTTTCTCATCAAACCGCATCATTTTTGCTTTGTCAAGTGCCCGTGCAGCATCTGTTACAAGAGCTCTTTGCTTTGAACTTAAAGAAGGATCTGCAATAACCTGCCAAACACGAGTAAACAACAATGTGTAAGTTCCCCTGCAGTCAAACAACCGTTCATTAAAAGCGACATTTTAGAATCAAGTTCAGGCCAATATTGAAGAATGTGTTCAACAAGTGTGAGGGGAAGGTAAAATGTCAGACATCTCTTCCTAGCTAAGTTTCATAGTAAATGCATTATTTAGATGTTCCACCGAAGAGTAGAGAGCATGCCCATAGAAGAGCTAAAAAGCTGGAAAGACCAAAAGTTGATGAATATCTAATGGTGGGAGACATTCCTCTCACTGGACTGATTATCAGCAGTTCTACTCCCTAGGACTAAAGCTTGTAGATTATTTCATTCATTCTGGATCGATCTTATTTGAATTTGCATTTAGCCTTGTTATATGTCACCATCTTTCTATGTAAAGTTCTGTGTTATTATTCCAAGATCACACTCAGTAGACGTTTTTATGGATTACTCAGTACATAATGTCAGAATTTACGTACGAGGGAGGAATTTATTCAAATGTGTGATAACAGATAGGTATTAAGAAAAAGTCAAAAAGCCCAACAAAACTAGGGAAAAAAAGAAGAAAGCAAAAAAATCGGTAAAAAGATATTCAACCACGTTGATGTCTCTATATCTATTTGTCAAACCAGACATTATCAGGAGCTAGGTTATGTAAGTTCCCAACATCACATATGCATCAGAAAATAAATTGGTATGAACAGAATGCACAGTACCTCATCCCATCCAATACCATATGCCAAAGGATTCAACCTCATCCTTATAAAAAGATATGTATATCCAAGCCACGCACAAGCTTCCTTAACATTGGTGACTGTACCCAATGCTACTTCGGCATTTAAATTGTCTTTCAAGGAGCTAATGAACTGCAAACATGAAGAAAGAAATCACAAAACATAAGGCAAACTAATAATTAACAATATAATAGTAGGATTTATAGGATGATGCTAAAAAGAAAAAACTAGCAGCAGAGGAAAAGTACATATGAATAGCAACTTCACCATATAATTAATTTAAACCACAAAGCACCAAATGGATTATCTATCTCTTTTTAATTCCTAATCTGACAAGCAACATATGAACTTAACATGTTGCACTCGCTTGGCAAAAAATAGGGGTTGATGATAAATATAGTTTAAATAGAAGAATGAGAAATCCATTGATCACCTTCTACTTCATTGTGATGAGGCACGGATTGTTTGGAGCTCTTTCTATAGTTTGTTCGGGGTGGAGTGGGTCATGCCAAGAAGAGTGCTGGATTTGTTGGGTGGTTGGGGCACTTCGTTGGGTCGTGGTTATGTTACACGTCTTTGGAAGCAGATTCCCTTGTGTGTTATGTGGGGTCTTTGGCGTGAGAGGAATGCAAGGTTATTTGAAGATGTGGATTTACCGATTGTGGACTTGTGTCGAAATGTGCTTAATATGTTATATGTTTGGGTCTCGGCGCATAGCCCGAGTCGTATTATGTTTGCTGAGTTTTTACATTCATGTTCTTTTGTTTCCTCTGATTATGGACATTTTTTTATACTTCATGTGTACTAGGATTGCGCCTCTCTGCGTTTTTCATTGAATTTTATTAATTATCAAAAAAAAAAAATAGAATGTGAAGTTTCCAGTCTGATTAACACCTTAAAACTTAAATAACTAACAGCATAAAGCCCGACCCTTCTATCAAGTATATTTTATTAGTGGAGGGGGTGCTTTGCACGGCATCCTGGGGCTAGTCGGGGCGAAGCCCCGGATACCCAGTTATCAAAAAAAAAATTACATTTCATCCTATTAACTTGAATGAAACAGCTTTCTCAACCCAATAAATTATTTTGCAGTTGTTGTTGTGATTGTTTCCAACCTATTCAAGTATGACATAAGATGTCCACTTGGACATCGCTGAGTCCAAGAAACTTGAAAGTTAAGAACCCACCAGAGTTTATTTTAACAAGTAAAAGGTGCCTTTCTTTTCTTTGTTTTCCCCCCTTTCTTGACCATAAGTTGTCATACAAATTTATACCAATATGGATGACATACGGTTGAGTTTCATTGCACTTCATGGATCCCCCAATATACAAATCAAAAAATAAATGAAAAATAATTCTGGGAATTTCCAGCCCCCAAAAAATTGATCCTACCTCTAAAGTGAGTAAAGCTTGTCCCATACACAAAATTTGGACCAACAACAGTACTCAAATCAATGTAAGTTTTAATTGCTCTGAACTTCTACAAATTTCCGTGTGTATATTCTACCCACACGGTAACCAAAAGGCCTATGTGAACAGTTCCCACCACTAAGAAAATATAAAAATGCTTACAGAAAGTGAGCCCACTTTTAACAAGCAAGCCATATACTCACAATATGTTACACATGATAAGGGAGCAGGTTCTGAAAATCCAAGTAAAACAGGGTCCAAATGTTTGCATGAAGGCGTACCAATTGTTTTATACATTATCTTCTTTTCAATAACTAAAGGCATCAAGTTTTAAACATCCAAGTAGAGTCTTTTGAATTTAATTAGGATCTTGAGTTATGGTTTAAGAGACAATTCTTCCACAAGTGATACAGACATTACACACACAAAACATAAATCTCCAACAAATTTTTTGAGCTACCAAAATCATTCGAGCGACATATTAGTAGTACCTGACTTTCAATAGGGAGTTGACTTGTCAGCAACCGCAAATAGTAGGCTAGTTTTTCATGAGATGTGATTATGATGCCTTCACCACTTTTGTCAAACTGAGGTCTACCAGCTCGTCCAAAGATCTAAAACAGAGATATCAATGTGAACAGTCAAAAAGCTATACAGTAAATCAACTTGTTTTAAGATCTATTTCTCAGAAAAAAAATTAGGTCTTACCTGCATAACATCTAGCATGCCAAGATCTCGCCAACCACCAGCCTTCGGATCATATAATTGTGTCCCCTGAAGAATCACACCAGGAACACAAAAATGTAAGAGGACCATAAAACGAAAGCTATAAGATACTACAAAGGCTAATATATTTATAAGTGCAATAAATTTAAACAAGACTGTAGACAAGTTTTGTTGGGATCCTTCCAAGCGAGGGTAATTTGATATAAGATTGTTCTTTAATGTCTTAATCCCCCATGACAGCACTCCCTTCCCTTTGAGGTGTATTTGGCAGAGCAAGGCCCCTTTGAGAATGGCTTTCTTCACTTGGTCGGCTGCTTCAAGTAAGATTCTCACTTTGGACAGCTTAAGGAAGCGAAAATCATTGTTGTAGAGTGGTTCAAGAGTGGGGAATCCGTTGACTACCTCTTGCTCCATTGCGAGATAGCTAGTGCTATAGAACATTATTTTCGGGTTATTTGGTTTAGTTTGGGTCATGCCACGTCTTGTGAGAGATCTCGCAGCTGTCCAAGTATAAAGAGAATAAAAAAAGGACATAAAGCTCATCTAACATCATCTCTCGGTCCTCGAAATTTCGATCATTTCTTTCCCTCCAAATGAACCACAAAAGGAAAGAGGCACCATCTTCTACATCACAACACTCTAAGAGCTACCACCCGTCAACCAACAAGCAAACAAATCAACCACCAAGCTAAACATAACTTAGGACAGCCTAAAGCGACTAAAGAAATAATTTCATGAGGCGCAGGCAACCTCAAAATGGAGAAGAAGATGGTCCACGGATTCTCTATTCCTCTTATACATGCAGCACCTACCAACCACAATGACATGCCTTTTCCTAAGATTGTCCATGGTAAAGATCTTTCCTAGAGCCGCCAACCAAGTGAAAAAAGTTACTATCAAAGGAATCTTGGTCCGTCAAATACTCTTCCAAGGAAAAGGAATGCCATCATTACATGCAAGGCCCTATAAAAGGATCTAACATCGAACATCCGTTTGTTTGAAGGGGTACACCAAAGCTTGTCTTTCCCTTCGCGTCTCACTCTATATGAATACAACAAAGTGAAGAATGAGGCCAAGACATCCACCTCCTAATCATGAGCCGCTCTAATACAGCTTATATTCTACTAAAGGGAATCATTAGAAAGATCCAACTGAACTGCAACAGAAGCATCCTTCACACAAGCAATGCTATATAAATCCGAAAAGGCTTCCTTAAGGGTCATCTCCCCACACCACAAATCATCCTAAAATCTGATCTAGGAGCCATCTCCCAGCTCAAATCTGGTATGACTAGAAAACGTCTTCCAACCCCTCCTAATATTCTTCTATAACCCCACCACGTACGGCCCAAGGGATCAATGGGTGGTAAAGGTTTTTAGTTGAATTTTATTTTTTAAAATAGTAATAAGAAGTGATTGATATGATATAAACAAAAAAAAAAGTTTAGAATTTAAGGAAAAGAAAAAAAAATCGTTAAAAAATAATTGATGTGATCTTATCAAAAAAAAAAAAAATTGATGTGATATAAAAAGTGGAAAAAAAAAATTGTTAAAAGTGGTTGATGTGATATAAAATGTGGAATGTTTGAAGTTAATTTTTTTGGGAAAAAATGAAAGTATTTGCCAAACTAGCCCAATAAAACACCACCCACCCCAAGAACTACCAACTTTAGAATCTACCACAACTCTCCATCAAGCCTCTCTCTCATGCAAATAGCGCCACAACCATTTTCCTAAAAGAGCACGACTGAACATCTTCACGTTCTGAACCCTCAACCCTCCCTCAAAAATTGGAGAACAAACCTTAAACTAACTAACCAGGTGATATTTGAACTCCTCACCAATCCCACCCCACAAGAAATCTCGTTGGAGCTTCTCAATGCAACTTGCTACACCAGCAAGAAGAGGGAAAAGAGGCATGAAGTACGTAGGTAAATTGAAAAGAGTACTCTTTATGAGGGTAACCCTTCCACCCTTGGACAAATATATCTTTTTCCAATTAGCCAACCGACACTCAATCTTTTCAACTACACCATCCCAAATAGACTTGGCCTTGTAAGAGGCCCCCAGCGGAAGACCAAGATACCTCAAAGGCAAAGAGGAAACCCCACAAACCAAAATGCTAGCTAGCCAATCTACATTACCCACAAGAACCAATTCTGATTTAGCCAAATTAATCTTCAAACCGAAGACAGCTTCAAAATATAAAAATAAAGCATACAGATAGCAAAAGTGATCATGATTAGCCCCACAAAAAAACAAAGTCTCGTCCGCAAACAACAGGTGTGATATATTAACTACACTGAAGTGCCTAGACCCCACAGAGAAGCCTGAGAGAAGACCCCCACCAACAGTTGCAATAAGCATTTTACTTAAAGCCTCCATGACAATAATGAACAGAAAGGGAGACAAAGGGTCTCCTTGCCTCAACCCACGGGAGCTACTGAAGATATTGGATGGATTGCCATTCACCAAAACGGAGAAGCGCACCAAAGAGATACATTGAGCTATCCCAGAGCACTATTTCTCCCCGAATCCACACCTTCTCAACAAATACAGTAAGAACTCTCAATTGACATGATTATAGGTCTTCTCAATATCTAGCTTGCAAATCACCCTTGGTTCACCAGATTTGATCCTAATATCCAGACATTCATTTGCTATAAGCACGGAATCAAGGATTTGTCTACCTTTAACAAAGGCATCCTGGGGCTTCAAAATAATATTCTCCAGGACCCCTTCTCAACCTATTGGCAAGAACTTCAACGATGATCTTATAAACTCCACTCACAAGACAAACAGGCCAAAAATCCTTAAGATCAATAGCCCCATATTTATTCAAGATGCGAGCAATGAACATGGCATTAAGGCTTCTTTCAAACTTACTACAAGCATGAAAGTCATGGAACACCCCCATAATGCATGTCTTGATCACATCCCATCAAGCTTGAAAGAAAGCCATAGAAAAACCATCAGGACCTAGAGCCTTTTTTTTTTTTTGATAAGTAAATTTAGTTTTATTGAAAGCGTAAGGCTCCCCTACGTACACTGGAAGTATACAACAGGAAACACCTAACTAGAAAAGGAAAAATAAGCAAGAAAATCAGCAAAGCTGATGGATAAAGGGTACAAAAAAGCCATCGACCAGAGATACAGCGTGTGGAGAAACAGCTCTAACACTTCCTCTAGGGAATTCTCTAGGTTCTCAAAACACCTAAGGTTTCTTTCTCTCCAAATACACCAAAAAATGCATATAGGCACCATCTTCCATGTTGTAGCGCTCCTTGAACTCCCAGACTTCCACCAACAAGCAAGGAGGTCTAGCACACTCCTAGGCGTGACCCAAGAAATACCAAAGCGAGAAAAAATGTTATTCCACATAGCGGAGGCCACATCACAATGCAGAAGTATATGGTCCACTGATTCCCCATCTCGCTTGCATAGGCAGCATCTATCTACAATGATTATGTGCCTCTTCCTGAGATTGTCCAAAGTAAGGATTCTACCTAGAGCTGCAGCCCATGTGAAGAAAGCCGCCCTCGGGGGTGCCTGAGACCGCCACACACTCTTCCAAGGGAACCGAGTTCCTCCAGAACACGACAGGGAACCAATATAAGACTTAACCCTGAACACACCTTTCTTGGAGGAGACCCATCTAAGGCAGTCTGCCCGATCACTGTTCACCCTGGTAGAGTGCAAAATCTGGAAGGAGGAGGCAAAAACATCTACTTCCCAATCATGCGCCTCTCTAACAAAGCTCACGTTCCATTGAAAGGACCCGCCCAAAATCTCCATATGCCAGCCACTAACGCATCCTTCACCCGAGCAATACCATAGAGATCAGGAAACACTTCTTTTAGAACCGTATCTCCGCACCACAAGTCATGCCAAAATCTAGTCCTACTCCCATCCCCCACCTCATATCTAAGAAATCTAGAAAAAGTTTCCCATCCTTTCCTTATGTACTTCCACAACCCTACTCCAAAAGCCCCTGCAAACTCACGGGAGCACCACCCACCCCACAAACTACCAAACTTGGAGCCCACCACAACTCTCCACCAAGCATCTCTTTCCATGCCAAAACGCCATAACCAGTTGCCTAACAATGCGCGATTGAACAACACCGAACTCCTAATGCCAAGCCCCCCTTTTGAAATTGGGGTACAAACCCTTGCCCAACTCACCAAATGGTATTTAAATTCTACTCCCATATCCCCCCAAAGAAAATCTTGTTGTAGCTTCTCAATGCGTGCAGCAACACACGCTGGAATAGGGAACAGAGACATGTAGTAAGTAGGTAAGTTGGAGAGAGTATTCTTGATAAGGGTCACCCTTCCACCCTTAGAGAGGTATAACATTTTCCAACTAACCAGCCGATTTTCAACCTTCTCGATAACTCCATCCCAAATACGAGTGGACTTGTAGGAAGCCCCCAAAGGAAGACCCAGATACTTCACTGGCAAAGAAGCAACTTCACACCCTAAAATGTCGGCTAAGCTTCCCACTTGAACAACATCCCCCATTGGAATAAGACTCGATTTAGCCAAGTTTACCTTCAAACCCGAAACAGCCTCAAATAAGAGAAAGAGACTCCGCCAATACCGCAATTTAGAGGAGCTAGCATCACAAAGAATCAAAGTGTCATCAGCAAACAAAAGATGCGAGAAGGAAGCATTACCCACTTTGAAGCCATCCAACAAACCCCCACTGACTGCCGCTGTGATCATATGACTCAAAGCCTCCATAACAAACACAAACAAAAGAGGGGACAAAGGATCCCCTTGCCTCAAGCCTCGAGAACTACTGAAAAAGCCATTAGGTGATCCATTAACTAGCACCGAAAATTTCGCAGAAGAAATGCATCAATCTATCCACGAACACCATTTGCCCCCGAAACCGCATCTCCTCAACACATACAAGAGAAAATCCCAATTAACATGATCATAAGCTTTTTCCAAATCCATTTTGCAAATGACGCCCGACTCCCTTGATCTAATTCGACTATCAATGCACTCATTAGCAATAAGGATCGGATCGAGAATCTGCCTCCCTTTGATGAAGGCACTCTGAGATTTGGAAATAACCTTTTCCAAAACCGTCTTCAATCTGTTAGCCAAAACTTTAGCAATAATCTTGTAGATACCTCCCACAAGGCTTATGGGCCGGAAATCTTTGAGAGAGATAGCACCAGGAAGCTTGGGAATAAGAGCAATAAAAGAAACATTCAGACTCTTCTCAAACACTTCTCTAGCATGAAAGTCAGCAAAAACCTCCATAATGTCCAAGCGCAAAACCTCCCAACAAGCTTGGAAGAAAGCCATAGTAAAACCATCAGGACCCGGCGCTTTGTCACCATTCATAGCAAACACTACCTTCCTAACCTCCTCCTCCTCAAAGGCTCTCTCCAACCAACTTGCTTCTGACTCTAGAATAGCATCAAAGGAAAGATCATCCAACCGAGGCCTCCATCTATGCTTCTCAGAGAAGAGATCTTGATAGAACTAAACTACATGCTCACCTATCTCAGCCGGATTAGAAGAAATAGAATCACCAATCAATAAGGAATCAATAGAGTTGTACCTTCTGTTCGAATTGGCTATGGAATGGAAGAATTTAGTACATTCATACCTTTCACCACCTCTAAGACCTCCCTCTCCTCAAACGGATGCTCTAACCAAGTGGCCTCCTCCACATCTATAGAGTTGAAAGCAAGGCCATCCAGCTTGGGCTGCCAACTGAACGATTCTACAAATAAACTCTCAAGTAGTGAACAATATGATACCTGATAAAGGGTTGGTCAGAAGAAACTGAGTCGTTTACAGACAGCAACTCGATGCAGTTGCAACCTTCTATTCGAGTTGGCTCACCCTATTTTAGCAACAACAAAAAAAAAAAAAAAAAAAAAAAAAAACCTTTACTTTTGTCTGCAAATGGTCTCCTCCAAAAAAGTAGTTTTTTCAACTCACTAATAACCTAGCTTTTCCTCAACTTCTCTTCAGCAACTAACACTCTCTCTTCCTCCAAACTATCAAGAGCGCACAACTCTTCCAAAAGAGCTTTTTTATGGGCCTCCACATTATCAAACACTTGCTCGTTCCAGCTTTTTAAATCAGCCTTCAAGGCCTTAAACTTTTGAGCGAAGAAGCTAGCAGAGCCTTGAAAGCGATACGACGACCACAATTGCCTCACCCTATACACAAAACTTTTTTTTTGATAAGTAACCCTATCCACAAAACTATCAGCCTTTAACCATATTCTCAAACTTAAAAGGTCTTTTGCCCCCCTGAATACCACCACAATCCAAGAGAATGGGGAAATAATCCGAGCACAATCTATGCAACCTCTTTTGGAACAAACCAGGATAGTTAGCTTCCCATTTCGAAGAAAAAATAAATCTATCCATTCTTGATAGAGAGGGAATCCCGATTATTAGACCACGTAAAAAGACCCTCGTACAAGGGGAAGATCCATGAGGCCCGAGTAATGTTAGAAATCCCTCTTATATCCCTCTTGTATCCCTCCAATAATGATATAGCTTTTAAAATCACCATTTGACTTTTAATTGATCACTATTGAATTTTAATCAAACGGTGATTTTAAAAGCCACATCATTATTGGAGGGACACAAGGGACTTCTAGAATTACTCGCGAGGTCCTACTCAAAAATAAAGTCAAAAAACTCCATCATAGCGGGGCAATAACGAGCTCCCCCCGATCTTTCACTAAGAAAACGAGTGACATTGAAATCACCACCAATGCACCACAGCATATCCCACCAACTAAATAGGCTAGCCAACTCCACTCAAAGAGACCTTCTAATGCTATCAGAATTAGGCCCATAAACCCTTGCAAAAGACCAATCAAAGCCATCTTCTACATCTCTAAATGAACAGGCAACAACAAACTCCCCCACACACTCCTTAATCTTCTCCACAACCCTCCTATCCCACATAAGCAAGATTCCACCGGATGCCCCTCTTGACGTTGAGTAACACCAATCCACATGTTTTATTTATATAAGAAACGTGTATCAATCAAACCGCAGAGGAGCGTAACCCTAGTACACAGAGAGTATATAAGAGAACCCCTAGATATAGAAAAAGAAGCACAAAACTCCAAAAACTCATAAAAATTAGAGACATGCACACTACTCCAGCCCAATTTCCATGCATCACTCTCACAATCTTCAAAACTCCTAACGTTCCGCTCTCACCAAAGACACCACATTAAACACAAATGAGCCAACCTCTAGATTTGCAAAGCTTGACGAATTACAAATAGTCCCCTCCAACTTCCCAATAAATCACTCACCCTTCGAGGTATAACCCAATCAACATAAACAACTGAAAAATCGCAATCTACAATCCAGTTGCAAATTCACAATGAAGGAAGAAATGATCAATAGACTCCCTACACTTCTTACACATACAACACCACTCCATTACAATAACATTCATATTTCGTAAATTATCCAAAGTTAAGATTTTCCCTAAAACCACAATCCAAACAAAGAACGCTACTCTCGGGGGCACCTTAACTTTCCAAATACCCTTCCAAGTGAGATTGGACCTTACATTATCAGATAATACAACTTAACTTCAAATGTTTTCCTTTTAGATGGAATTTAGCCAACTCCATCCTCGCCTCCATGCCTTATGTAACAACTTACCCCCAACAACACAATGTTGTCCACTTTTGGCTCCCCCGAATCAAACTTCCCAGAAGGTCACCTATCCTGGTACTACTCTCACATAAGTACACTTAATTACAAAGTTCTGATAGGTTCATGATCATTATGGCTTTAAAATGCGTTCCATCAAGAAGGGTGCGAATATACATATAAGCACATCCCCATTCCCATACCTAGGCGATGTGGGACGTCACACCTTACTCTTTGAGAATACATCTCAAAGATGGAGTTTTTTGACTTTATGATGAAGAATACAACATCCCCACAAGCTTCGCACAACACTGCTAGAAATGAGATCCAATTTAGTTTCCTTCGACAGATAATGTTTGCCTTCCACTGCCTAATGAGATTTCTGCTAGACAGAATCACAAATTTGTTTGCAACAAATGGAGAGCCAAAGTTTTACACAAGCTGGCTCAAAAAAAAAAATTGTTGCAGTATGCGTTCAAACTTTTCAGCAGAGGGTTAAAAACACTACCCTACTCTTCTACAGAGTAAAAGACACTCTAAGCATGTCAACCATCAAAGAATTGGATAAGTTTGACCTAGCATAAAATAGAGAGAATTATAAGTGAAGCAATTTATTTTTTTTGATAAGTAAAGTACATATCAAAAAGCGCAGGGGGGCACACCCCATAGCACACAGGATGTATACATGATACTCCTAATTCAAAGAGAAGAGAGAGCACCTATCTAGAAAATCAAAATAAGAACACTGAATCTGGATAATGGAATATTAAACTTTATCCCTACAAGTCTATTATCCACTTTGTCTTTGACTATGGGATTGGAAAATTTAATAACTTAATCTGCATTAATGCAACCGCTGAACTGCAGAACATATACAATAAATAAAATTTTAAAAAAAAAAAAAAATTGAACAAACCTTAATCACAACAGTGTGAGCAGGAAGATTTACACCCCATGCCAAAGTTGCTGTACAAACTAGTACCTAAAGCAGTGCATTACATAAATGCAGAAAAATGTCAGGAAAAAAAATCCAAAAGTACTGAGCTAAGAGTTAAATGAATGAGCTCTACCTTCAAGAGTCCATCAGAGAAAAGCCGCTCAGTCAGACCTCTATCAGTACGTAACATCCCAGCATGATGAACACCAACCCCATATTCAAAAAGTTCAACAAGATCTTTGTTTCTGGACTTAACTACTTCCCTCTGAAAAGCAGAAAGGGATATCTATGAACAAAAATAGATAAATGGTCATAAGAACCAGAGAGAATGAAGAATCAGTTCCTTGCCTTGATTAAGCTAAACTGTGGATGCGTATCATTCTTAAAGAGCTCCAGATCATCATATTTTCGGCCAATTTCAACCTGTCCAATATGCCGTATATTATTTAGTGAAAGCAAAGCATGCAATGATAAGATTCAAATAAGACTGCCTGATTATAGACACATACATTTCTGTTTCACAGATTTAACAAGATGTCATTTCACAATACATACATACATGCATAAAACATTTCTTATATATCACCGGTTGGAGAATGGAAGGAATCAATATTTTGGGGGGGAACATGACATCATAATATCATCTTTTTGCAGACAAAAATGCAGACAAGTAAAAATAAATATTCCATATATGAACGGAACAGTCATTATGAGTTAAAATTGAATAGGTGCATAATTGAATATTGCTAAAGCTGATTCTGCTTTGACAACAATCCAAAGCTTACTTAAATAACAAGCTGACAGATTTTGATGATAAAGGCCTTTTAGTCGAAACTTGTACACAAGGACTTCAAGGCAAATAACACATCCAAATTGATATTCAAATGAGAAAAAGGGTTTACCAATTTCTGTGCTGTTTTTGCTGTGTCCTTCCGTGAATGAACAAACACCATTGCCTGATGACCTTGCCTTAATGAATCAACAATCTGGCACAAAAAGTATCATAGACCAATAAATTGTCATTCCAACAAATGACACACATGAACCAATATGTAAAGCAGAAACCTTTTTATAGCATATGTCATTCAACAATTCGTTACGAGCTGCAAAGTTCTGCTCACTGATTCCAATATACTGTTGAGCAAGAGGCACAGGACGATAGCTAGAATCAAAGAAGAAGAGTCCTGCCTCCGGATTCACTCTAAGAAATTGTGCCACCTGGGTGTTTGTGAAAAAGATGCAATCCACATTAAAAAGTTAATCGCAAAAGAGGCTTCAAATTTGACATCTAGAGGCTAATTAGAAGGAAATTATAAGCAACAATTATATGGCCAAAATACCTCCAAATAATTCGGTAGAGTAGCCGAAAGCCCCACAATACGTATCATTGTTTGTGTTGACTCCACCTGTAAAAAGAAAAAGATTAGAAGGCAGTAAAAAAGAATAATAATCAATTATATCCATTGGTAACAAGTAATCAATGCTAAAGTACTATGCCACAAGCAAACACTTCGGTGACACCAACATATAGATCTACATACCCTAATTATCACGTCAGTCAAAGACACGCTAACTGTACCTATACAATGCCCTAAAAAGACACATCACTATTAGGACCTCCCCCAAAATCGCTTATAAATCCCCAATTGACCTAGTACACGCCTATTATAAGACACAACAAACACCCGGGCAATGCCATCACAATCCAAATCCTCGAAGTACCATAATCTTTCACACTCAAATTCTTGACATTCTCATCAAATGAACCCGCATTGGGCAGCAATGCTCCCAACCCATATGATGGTACCATACTGACTATGATATCATTAATCATGATAGAGAGATGTGCTAGCCACATATGTGCGATACTGCAAAATCACTATTCACTACAAATTCTTTAACTCCATAGTCCATAAGATTCACTAAATATTTAGTCTGTTTCCTATCACATCATTCTATTAAATATTCAAACTAGTAATTGGAGATCTTCGAATTTATACGATAACAACCACAACCATAGAATTCTGAAATTAGATTAAACCTAACCTTTGATTTTCAATCTTTAATTAGTAAAAATTTCATTAAAATTAGCTGCAATCAGTGCTGCTCTTCGTTATTTGGAGTTCCCAACTATACATTTGAAGCATCATTTTTGTGAAAAACAAATCAATTTCTTATAACCCCAATTTCTCATCATGCAAACTTTTTTTCACTTTTCCCACTGACTGGCCAATATTCCAACAATTTCAAAAGCTTGATAGTCGCTGGCGATATTTAAGTCAAGTCCCAAATTTAACATTTTAAGGTTCAATTTCAAGAAATCATATTCAGAGATCGTAAACCCCAAATAAGTTCAATCAAGCCCTATAGTCAACAACCATTAAATCTGTCTTTTCGACCTATCAGTCTTGTAAGTAGCGTTTACAAGATCATTGCTAAAGTCCTTGCTAATAGACTGAGAAGGGTTGTGGAGAAGATTGTCTCAAATCCACAAAATGCTTTTGTGAGAGGTAGGCAAATTCTTGATTCTGTTCTTATAGCTAATGAGTGTCTGGATAGTCGCATCAAGTCAGGTGAACCAGGGTTACTCTGTAAACTGGATATTAAGAAGGCTTATGATCATATTAACTGGGATTTCTTATTGTATATGTTGAGAAGATATGGCTTCGGGGAGAGATGGTGTTCTTGGATAGCGCATTGTATCT
The DNA here is from genome assembly GCA_028654335.1 of Alnus rubra. Lineage (NCBI taxonomy): Eukaryota > Viridiplantae > Streptophyta > Magnoliopsida > Fagales > Betulaceae > Alnus > Alnus rubra. The sequence goes on from JAJPGS010001816.1 coordinate 643,010, forward strand.
CTTCGGTGCGTTTCTCGGTCTTGGTGAATGGCACCCCTTCTGGTTTCTTCAGCAGCTCCCGTGGTCTTAGACAAGGTGACCCTCTGTCGCCCCTCTTGTTTGTCATTGTGATGAAGGCCCTTAGTAAGTTGTTCTATATTACTGTTCAGAGAGGTTTCCTCTCTGGCTTCTCAGTGGGCTCTGGCAGCAATGGAGTGATTAACATTTCTCATCTGTTGTTCGCAGACAATACTTTAGTGTTTTGCGGGGCTAATTCTGATCATCTCCTCTATCTTCGTATGTTATTACTATCTTTTGAAGCTGATTCAGGTTTGAAGATTAATTTGGATAAGTCAGTGTTGGTTCCTGTGGGCCATGTGGATAATATGGATGACTTGGTTGGTATCTTGGGCTGTGGAGTTTCTTCTCTTCCTTTAAAGTACCTTGGACTTCCGTTGGGGGCCCCTTTTAAGGCTAAGTCCAGCTGGGATGAGGTAGTTGGTAAGATTGAGAGGCGGCTGGCTAGCTGGAAGCAGTTGTATTTGTCAAAGGGTGGTAGAGTTACCCTTATAAAAAGCACTATCTCTAACCTTCCTACGTACTTTCTTTCTCTTTTTCCTATTCCCTCCAGTGTTGCTAATCGCATAGAGAAGCTGCATCGAGATTTCTTGTGGGGTGGCACAGGTGAAGAATTTAAATTTTATCTGGTTAATTGGTCCAAGATTTGTTCTCCTATTTCAAACGACGGTTTGGGCATCCGGAATCTAAGGATTTTCAATAAGGCTCTTTTAGGGAAGTGGTTGTGGCGATATGCCCATGAGAGAGGAGCTTGGTGGAAATCTGTTGTGGATGCAAAGTACGGCTCTACTTGGGCTGGTTAGTGTTCTTTAAACCCCCCCTGGATCACACGGAATGGGGTTTTGGAAGAATATTAGGAATGAGTGGAATTTGCTATGCAGCCATACTAGACTTATTTTGGGAAATGGATCTAGGATTCGCTTTTGGGACGATGTGTGGTGTGGTGAGGTGCCCCTTAAGGAAGTTTTCCCAGTTTTGTATGATATAGCGCGTGTTAAGGATGCACATGTTGCAGACCATTTGGTTGTGGTGAGCAGGTCCTTTCAATGGGATGTTAGTTTCTTTCGAGCGGCCCACGACTGGGAGATAGATGTTTTAGCCTCTTTTTTCTCTTTGTTGTACTCTACCAGAGTGGATTGTGATGGGGATGACCAGCTCTGGTGGTCTCCTTCCCACAAAGGGAAATTTGATGTTAGATCTTTTTATAAGGTTCTTGCTTGCAAAGAGGCTACTCATTTTCCTTGGAAAAGTATTTGGCGGACCAAAGTTCCTTTGAAAGTGGCTTTCTTTGCTTGGACGGCTACGCAAGGGAAGATCCTCACCTTGGACAATCTCAGAAAGAAGGGTGTTATTATGATTGATAGACGTTGTATGTGCAAATTGAATGGGGAGTCGGTGGACCACCTTCTTCTTCATTGCGAAGTTGCTTGTGCTCTATGGAACGCCATTTTTAGTCATTTCAGTTTGTCTTGGGTTATGCCCCTTCGGGTGGTAGATTTATTCGCTTGCTGGTGGACGGGTGGTCGCTCACGGAGTGCGGTCGTGTGGAAGATGGTCCCTTGTTGCCTTTTGTGGTGATTGTGGAGGGAACGCAATGAGAGACAGTTCAAGGACAAAGAAAGAACTATTGAGAAACTCATTTCCTTCTTTTTTCATTCTTCGTACTCTTGGTCGGCTGCGTACCTCGCACTTTTAATGTTTAGCTTTAATGATTTCCTTGTTTTGTTTTCTTCTTCCTCTTGATGCCTTTCTTATATACTTCCTGTGTACTTGATTGCGCTTTGCGCTCATTAATGATATTTCTCTTACTTATCAAAAAAAAATATCAAGGGAAAAGAACCTTTTTTTTTTATAAGTAAAATATATTGAAAAGGCGCAAAAAGGGCGCAACCCATAGTACACAGGACGTATACAAGAAGCCCCTAATTTAAAGAAAAAAGAGAACACCTATCTATAAATTCAAAATAAGAACATTCATGCATAAACTGAATTTTTTCTCTCCACATAAACAACGTTTGTAGCATCTTTCTCTTCAAATTCAACAAACCAGTCTCACAATCTTCAAAACAGTGTGCATTCCGTTCCCTCCAAACGCACCACATCAAACACAACGGAGCCATGCGCCAAATCGGTATCAAAGTCCGATTACCCTTCTGACCCCTCCAACTCCCCAACATATCTTTCACCGACCCCGGCATTACCCACTCCACCCCAAACAATTGCAGAATCGTCCTCCACAATTCTGTAGCCACCATACAATGCAGAAACAAATGGTCAATGGATTCTCCAGAAGTCTTACACATAAAGCACCACTCTGTCACTATAATGTTTCTCTTTCGTAAATTATCCAGAGTTTAAGTTTTCCCTAAGTTGCCGTCCAAACAAAGAAAGCCACTCTCGGGGGAACATTAGCCTTCCAAATACTTTTCCATGGAAATGAAGACTGAATAGGACTAGATAAAACCTTATAATAAGACTTTACCTCAAAAGATTTCTTTCGCGCTGGCATCCAACACAATTTATCCTCTCCCTCGCTACTAACTTTGAGGGTGTACAACATCCCAAAAAATCTACTAACCGCTTCGACCTCCCAATCATGAACTGGGCGAGAAAACACAATATTCCAAAGGATTGTGCCATTTTGTCTCTGCATATTTTCCTCCACCCAAGCATCCTTTCTTCTAGCAATAAGGAACAATTCTGGAAAAAGATTCTTCAAAGGAATCTCCCCACACCATACATCATGCCAAAACAGAACTTTTTTTTTTGATAAGTAAAATTTATAGAAAAGGCGCAAAGGGGCGCAACCCAAAGTACACAGGATGTATACAAGGAACCCCTAAGGAACAGGGGAAAGAGAACAACTGTCTAAGAAATCAAAATAGGAACAATCATGTATAGTCTTAATTCTATCCCTCCACATATACAACAATTGCAACATCTTTCTCTTCAGATTTGACAAACCCGTCTCACAATCTTCAAAGCAGCGAGCATTCCGTTCCCTCCAGATGCACCACATCAAACACAGTGGAGCCATGCGCCAAATCTGTAACGAGGTCCGATTACCCTTCTGGCCCCTCCAACTCCCCAACATATCTTTTACCGACTTCGGCATTACCCATTCCACCCCAAACAGTTGCAAGAGAACCCTCCATAATTCAGAAGCCATCATACAATGCAGAAATAAATGATCGATGGATTCTCCAGCGGATTTACACATATAGCACCAATCCATTACGAAAAAGTTTCTCTTACGAAGATTATCCAGAGTTAAAGATTTCCCAAGAGTTGCCGTCCAAACAAAGAAAGCCACTCTCGGGGGAACATTAACTTTCCAAATACTTTTCCATGGGAAGGAGAACTGAGAATGACTCGACAACAAATGATAATAGGACTTTACCTCAAAGGATTTCTTACGGGCTGGCACCCAACACAACTTATCCTCTCCCTCGCTACTAACTTTGAAGTTGTACAAAATCCCAAAGAACCTACTAACCGCATCGACCTCCCAATCATGAACCGGACGAGCAAACAAAATATTCCATGAGATGGTGCCATTTTGTCTCTGCATAATATCCTCCACCCAAGCATCCTTTCTTGTAGCAATAAGAAACAACTCAGGAAAGAGGATCTTCAAAGGAATATCCCCACACCAAACATCATGCCAAAACAAGACTTTCGAGCCATCCCCGATCTCATATTTCACATGCGCAGCGAAGTCATCCCATCCCCTCCTAATGCTTTTCCACACACCAAACCCATAAGAACCCCCAACCTCCTTAGAACACCAACCACCCCTCGAACTACCATATTTGACCTCCACCACCTTTCTTCAAAAAGCATCTCTCTCCATAGCGAATCTCCATAACCATTTACCCATCAATGCTTTGTTGAATCTAACCAAACTTCTCACTCCCAACCCTCTCGAAGCTTTTGAAGAGCAAATCGTACGCCAATTAACCAAATGAATTTTGAATTCATCACCAACACCACCCCATAGGAAATCTCTCTGAAGTTTCTCCATCCGATTAGCCATACCCACAGGAATAGGGAAAAGAGAAAGAAAATACGTAGGAAGGCTAGAGAGAGTGCTATTAATCAAAGTAAGCCTCCCCCCTCTAGATAAACACACCTTCTTCCACCCTGCTAGTCTAGCTTCCATCTTCTCAATAACATTGTTCCATATATTAGAATCTTTATATTTAGCACCCAACGGAAGGCCCAAATACTTAATCGGAAGCGAGGCCATACCACACCCAAGGATACTAGCCAACTCCTCGACATCCTCTACCTCTCCCACCGGGACCATCTCAGATTTGGATAAATTGATTCTCAAGCCGGAAACTGCTTCAAAACAAAGCAACAAACACCTCAGATCTCGGACCTGATCAACAACCGGATCACAGAAAATCAACGTATCATCCGCAAATAATAAATGGGAAACCTTCATGGCAACCTGGGAACTCGATCCCACTGAGAAACCAGATAGCCGCCCACTATCCACTGCTGCATATGTCATCCGACTGAAAACCTCCATCACCATCACGAACAAGAGCGGAGACAAAGGATCCCCTTGTCGAAGACCCCGAGAACTACGAAAAAACCCTGAAGGCGACCCATTAATAATGATGGAAAAAGAAACAGTAGAAATAGCATGAGCAATCCAACCAACCCATTTCTCCCCAAAACCACATCTTTTTAGAACGTAAAGCAGAAATTCCCAATTGACATGATCATAGGCCTTCTCCAGATCCAATTTGCAAATTATGCCCGGAGTTCCAGAACGAATCCTACTATCCACACATTCGTTAGCCACCAACACTGAATCCAGAATTTGCCTCCCCTCTACAAAAGCATTCTGAGACTGAGAAACAACCTTCCCCAAAACCACCTTCAACCTATTAGCCAGAATCTTAGAGATGATTTTATACATACCACCTATTAAGCTGATAGGACGAAAATCCTTGATATCCACCGCTCCGGCCTTCTTTGGAATCAACGACACAAAAGTAGCATTAAGGCTCTTTTCAAATTTACCGGTAGAGTAAAACCCCTTCAGCACCGCAAAAATATCATTCTTCAATATCTCCCAACACTTCTGAAAGAAAGCCATAGAGAAACCATCAGGCCCAGGAGCCTTATCCCCTTTAAAGTTCTGTATAACCGCCCAAATCTCATCTTCCTCAAACTCACGTTCCAACCAAATTCTATCTATATCATCAATGGAAGAGAACGATAAGTCATCTACCTTTGGTCTCCACTGATACTGCTCACTATAAAGCTTCGCGTAGAAGTCTACAATGTGATCTTTGATAACTGCACGATCCTCAGTCAATTGACCATCCACCACCAGTGCCTCAATCATGTTATGCCTTCTATGAGAGTTAGCCACACGGTGAAAAAAATTTGTGTTGCTGTCCCCCTCTTTTAACCACAGAGCCCTGGACTTCTGTCTCCAACTGACCTCTTCAAGAAAGACATGCTGCTCTAACTTTCTGGAAAATTCTACCCTCTTTTCTTTTTCTTCATCAGATAACGGCCTCTCCTCTGCAATCAAATCCAGCTCGCACAGTTCAGTCTCAAGTTTCTTCTTATTAGCCCCTACATTTCCAAACACCTCCTCGTTCCATTTTCTAAGGTCAAATTTCAAAGCTTTTAATTTCCGAGCAAACACATAGCTAGGCGACCCTTCGAACCCATAAGATCTCCACCAACCCTTTACCAACTCCTCAAAACCATCAACTTGCAACCACATATTCTCAAACTTAAAAGACCCCCTGCCTCGTCTACCGATGCCGCAATCCAAGAGCAAAGGATAATGATCCGATAGAACCCGAGGCAAACGCCTTTGAGAAACCTCAGGACAATACTCCTCCCAATCTGGAGACAACAAAAAACGATCTATTCTGGACCACGAACGGCAATTAGACCAGGTGGATCTCCCCCCAACCAAGGGAAGATCAATGAGAGCCTGATCAAAAATGAACTCAGAAAACTCAACCATAGCATGGGTAGATCTCCCTTCCCCCCCTCTTTCGCTCGGATACCGGACAGCGTTAAAATCCCCCCCCCCATACACCACGGCATCTCCCAAATATTCCTCACACCCGCCAATTCATCCCAAAGGCCTCTTCTATCACAATCATCATTAGGCCCATAAACACCCGCAAAACCCCACTCAAAAAAGTCTGACACATTCCGAAAGGCACAGGCTACCACGTATCTCCCAACATACTCTTCAAACTTCTCAAGAACTCTTCTATCCCACATCAACAAAATACCTCCCGAAGCCCCTCTAGAGCCCAAATACACCCAATCCACATAAGCACAGCCCCAAACACTATAAACCAACTCCCTGGTAATAACCTCCAATTTTGTTTCTTGTAAACATACAATATCTGCTTTCCATTCCCTCAACAACCCCCTAATCTTCGTTCTTTTCTCAAACTCATTCATGCCCCGCACATTCCAAGAAATTATTTTTGGCTTCAACATAAGCAATTGCCTACCCTCCCCTTCCTAGTCAACCTGGACGATTGACCTCCTTTCCCATCATAATTCACCGAACACTCTAACCTCTTCACTTCACGGTGTCCTCGGTTCCCCATAGTACTACTATTATTGTTTTGCCTCACTCTATCAGAAAACCGTTGTGCCTCAATACCATTAAACAATTCCATCATCTTCTCCTCAAGGCCTGGACAAGAAATTCCAACAACTTTGCAAAAACCACTAATTCTCTCAAGCACCCAATCCGATGACTCCACTCCTAAATCCTTCTCCAAGACTGCCAAAGGCATAACATCTAGCAACTCAATATCCCCCAGATTCTCCTCTGTGCTAGTCATCAAGGCTAAACTGTTAACCCCATCACCCTTCTCCCGACAATCAAGATCACTCATAACCTCATCCACCTTACCACTCACTTCAATCATTTCTAGGCCCCTGCACTGTACTGCCATCTCTCCCAGTCCAATCTCAAATTCTGCCTGTTTCGGACTTTCTAACCCTTGCTCCCCCACCTCCCTGCCGTCTCCTGCCTCTCCACTCAAACCAGAAACCAGTCCGAGCTTACCCAACCTCCCGCTTTCACTGCCCTTGTTAAAGCGCTCCTCCTCCTCCTGATTTTCTGCCGGTCCCAGACTATAGACTATCGAAACCTGGTTCTCAATCGAAGTAACCTCCTCTGTGGCCGATTTCAACCCTCCGATGACCCCTTCGTCCCCCTCTGAACCAGGTCCAATATCCTCCATATAGCTCCCCGCATGCGCAGCATCCCGACTCCCCAACCTTCCAGACCCAGAACCGGGATGGGCGAGCTCGGAACTTACCTCCAGCGACCTCATCGGTGATATCTGCCTTTGCTCGGCCTTTTCCTCCACCGACTCCGTTGTCGACCTAGCTTGGATCTTCTGCCTAAGTAGAACCCGATGCTTGTAGGTAAGCTGTGGGCTTCCACATAACTCTTGGGCAGCTGCTTCTTTTCCTTTCTCCTTATTTCCTTGTTGGTCCTGCGCAGGAGAGCCCAAAGCAACCTGACCCATTTCGATGTCTGTTTGACCTTTGTTTGGGCTTACGATGACCCGGCCCAACTCCAGCCAATCCAGCCATCTTGTAACTTCATCACGGATGGAGACGAGCAATTTTTTGAAATCTGCCAGCTGTATTTGCCCTTCCGCAGAAGCAACCAGGTCGTTCAGCGCAGAATGCGCTCCACCAATAGCTGTACAGTCTCCTCCATCCTTCGTCGCCGGCTGCTTCTCCGATCTTGCCAGAAAAGACAAGGATTGCTCTCCTGAACCACCCAGATTATCCTTACTTGATTCTCCATTTTCCAGCTTACTGCTGCTCCCTATCAACGCCTCCGCAAACGATCGGCCATCACGAAACGCCAGTTTCAACTCCTTTCTTGCAGCACTTGGTATATTTCCGCCTGTTTTCCCCCCAGCGGCTTTTCTCTCGAGGGATTTCTCTAATCTTCTCAGTTGCGCTAGACAATTTGCCCACCCACAACCAACTCTTCCCTCTGGTATCATCACAGACGATCTTCTACCTCCAAAAGCATACTCTGACAGTTCCAAGAAACGACCGTGCTCGTTCCCCCTCCGCTGCAGGATCAACACCGTCGAACCCACCCGATATGTCCTGCAGAAATCCCGAATCTCCCCAACCTGCTTCAGTTCCTCCATTGCTCTCCTAAACCATCCTACACTTAACGTATTCAGGAACACTGCCCTGAAGAGGCCCTTATTCCACTCAGCTAGCCTCACTCCATCCCCCACACAGACATCCGAACGAAACTCGAATGATTTGGCTTCAACATAAAAGTAACCGACGTAACCCATGGCTCTTTTTTTGTCTACCATCTATTATTTAAAATCTGCTCTGTAACTTATATAAATCTGTAAAAAGGGAATCAGAGCAACAGAACCCAACAGAACTTTCGAACCATTCCCGATCTCATATCTCACATGAGCTGCAAAAGCATCCCATCCCCTCCTTATACTTTTCCACACGCCAAACCCATAAGAACCCCCAACCTCCTTAGAGCACCAACCACCCCTCATACTTCCATATTTGACATCCACCACCTTTCTCCAAAGAGCATCCCTCTCCATAGCATATCTCCATAACCATTTACCCATCAAGGCTTTATTGAACATAACCAAATTTCTCACTCCTAGCCCCCCCGATGCCTTTGAAGAACAAATCGTATGCCAATTAACCAAATGAAATTTAAATTCATCTCCAATACCACCCCAAAGGAAGTCTCTCTGAAGTTTCTTCAAACGATTTGCCACTCCCACTGGAATAGGGAAAAGAGATAGAAAATACGTAGGTAAACTTGAAAGAGTGCTATTGATCAAAGTTAACCTCCCTCCTTTAGATAAACACACCTTCTTCCACCTCGCTAGTCTAGCTTCCATCTTCTCAAAAATGCTATTCCACATATTAGTATCTTTATACTTAGCACCCAACGGAAGACCCAAATACTTTATCGGAAGCGAGGCCACACCACACCCAAGAATACTAGCCAACTCCTCGACATCCCCTACCGCACCCACCAGAACTATCTCAGATTTGGACAAATTAATTCTCAAGCCCGAAACTGCTTCAAAACAAAGCAGCAAACACCTCAAGTCTCGGACCTAATCAACAATAGGCTCATAGAAGATCAACGTATCATCTGCAAATAATAAATGGGATACCATCATAGCATCTTGGGAACTCGATCCCACTGAGAAACCCGATAACATCAAGGGAAAAGAACTTCAAGTAATAATAGATCAAGACCAAAACATACCAATGGAGGCTTGATTCGAATAAATTGGCTAAAAATGAGCAGGCTAGATTCAGGTAAGTGGCGGCATTTTCCAGCAATTCTGACAGCGATAGTTGTTGGGGAAGGGCAGCAATGACCACTGGATAGTTGCTGAACCATAGACTAGGGTGGAAGTGGCCCGGATTGACCAGGCCAATGATGTTGAGTTTGAGCTAACACTGACTACACAGGGCTGGCCATGGCCGAAAAGGAGAAGTCGCAGCCTCAGGTGGCCATTCCCGGCATAGAGGTGGCAGCTATAGTAAAGGGAAGCTCACAGGTTGAATGGTTATGGGCAAAAATACTTATACCAAGCCTAAGTGTGTGATTTTATTATTTATCATTTCAATTAATTAAATGATTTTTTTTAAAACCTAATGGTTCCGAACATAAATTTCACATAAGTAGCAGTTGCCCCCTTAGAAAAATATCGTTGTTACACTCTGAAATTTTGTAATACATATCATCAGGTTGGATGAAACTTGTCATCCATTAAGAATTGAAATGTCAGTACAGATACATATCTAAGTCCTTAACCGCTAGACAGATTGTCCCTTTTCCAGTAATACAACACTTTTGAATAGTTAATGAACCATCCAAACACAAGTTACCTAAGATACAAATCTGAACTTTACAGCACTAACTGAAATGGCATTTGAAAGCTTTTTTTGGTAAAGAAACTTCTAAAATGCACCATTCACAACAAGATCCAAGAATAAAGTTATCCAGTGGCTTATGGAAAAACTAAAGCAAAATCTAGATAACCTGAAAGATCTTTTTTTTTTTTTTTGATAAGTAGATAACCTGAAAGATCTATTGACTCTATCTTATAGGATATGGCATTTGAAGGCTTTCTTGGTAGCAAAACCTTCTAAAATGCACCATTCACAACAAGATCCACGAATAAAGTTAGAAGCCTTTTCATTTTTATGGAAAGAATATTAGGAGGGGTTGGGGAAGTTTTGTAGTCATACCAGATTTAAGGTGGAAGATACTCGAAGGTTAGATTATGGCATGATCATTGATGTAAGGATACGGCCCTTAAGGAAGTCTTTCCAGTTTTATTTGGTATTGCTTGCGCAAAGGATACTTTAGTTGCAACTCACATGAAAGTTTCTGGAGGTGTCATTCAGTGAAACGTGAGCTTTGCTAGAGCGGCTCATGATTGGGAAGTGGATGCATTTGCCTCATTCTTCAGGTGGTGTATTTAGCGAGAATGAGACAGGAATGGGAGGACAAGTTGAGTTGGGTCTCTTCCAAAAAATGGTTCTTTGGTGTCAAATTCATCTACAGTGTCATTGGTTGTCATGATAGTTCATGTTTATCTTGGAAGAGTGTTTGGCGGACTAAGGTTCCATCATTGAAGGTGACCTTTTTCAGTTGGTCGGCAACCTTAGAAAAAATCCCTACCATGGACAATCTTTGGAAGCAGCACATCATTGAGGTTGATAGGCGTTGTATGTGTAAAATGATTGGGAAGTCCATGGACCATCTTCTTCAATGTGAGGTTGCTTGTACCATTTGAAATGTTTTCTTCAATCGATTTGGGTTTCTTGGGTAATGCCTAGACAAGAAGTCAATTTCTATGCTTGTTGGTGGACTAATAGCAGCACTCCAAGTGTTGTTGTGTGGAAGATGGCGCCTTCGTATCTTTTGTGGTGTCTATAAAGGGAAAGAAATGATAGAAGTTTTGCAGACCGTGAGAGGACTTTAGAGAAAATTAAGTCTTTATTTTTTAACATATTATATCTTTGGACAGGCGTTTTTGTTTCTCCTTTGGTGACTAGTTATCATGATTTTCTTGCTTCTTTTGCCTCTACTAGCTAGGTCGCTTCTCTTATATACTTCTTGTGTACTTTGGGGTATAACGATTTAGTAAAAAACGCTAGACACATCTGCATTATCTCCCCAAAAGGATAGTCAATTTAGAGCTTCCCTAGAATCCATTATAAAGTCCAGTTTCACCTAGTAACTAGGCAATGTGTGACTTACCACTCATGACTATCTTTATAAACCACACACTCTATGTTGTCTACTCTCCATCTTTCCAATGTGAGACAAGGGTGTTACAGAGGGCGTCTTACGCTTTTAATGATATTTCGATTACTTATCAACAAAAAAGTTATTCAATGTTAAACACAACAAAACAAAGGTTTCTTAGATATCCAACAAAGATTATTTTGGTACCAAAATCCATTGCGTAAAACTTTCTCGAATGCACTTCCCCCAACAAGATTCAATAATCTATGTAAAGTTAGCCAATGTTACAAATAGCGAAAAACAGGTTTATTGACACCATACTACATTTATAAAAAATAATAATAATAATAATAATAATTAATTAATTAATTAATTAAATTAAAACCTTGTTGTGTTTGTCTGAGGAAATCAGCATTTACAAATTTGTTCCCTCATCATTCCAATATAAATATTGCCTCTAGCTTCTCTCAAATGCATTCGCTTTTTTTCTATATTATCTTATGCTACCTCCAACCCCGTTGAAAAACTCCCTTGAGGCCACACTCATTCCACACATTTTTAGGATTCTATGCCACAAAATATTTCTATTAAATAGCCCATCTGATACAATTTTTACTTTAATCTACTCAACATTCAGCTACCACGTAACAATCCGGAAGCAATCCTCGGTTGGCCCATCACGCTCTGATTTTATAGAAAGAGCCTCTAAATTATTCTTTTCATTATGGATACTGGTCAATTGACATACTAAGAGTTTTTTTTATGAATTTTAAAATATATATATATATATATATGCAATTCACAACAGCTGTCTACCTATCAAACCTTTGTACTCTCCACAGGCTCAGGACCAGCTGGGTGAAAAATTTATGAAATTCACAACTAAGAGGGAAAAACTAATGACATTGTAAGCTCCACTACAAAAACCGTAACAAAAGGAAAGAAGAATTTAATGCTTGATCAGAGCATCCAAATAACATATATAACACTCTGAATTCTCTAAGCTGGTAAAAGAGACGGAGGTGAAATGAGCACACGAAAATTATACATTAATGTCAAACAGGCGGCTAAAGCTGAAGACTAGGAGTGAGAACGACTGATATAACTCACCTAACCATTACAAGCATAGATTTCAATCGAACAGATTCATCTCACTTAGATTGATAAAAGTGATAACTTTCAACATAAGAAGAAATGATCATCACTAAATCTTTACCTGACGGAGGGTACGAGCAACAAGTGCCTCTATTACAGGGCCTCTATCATCATTCAAGAGATGCACTTCATCAATAATTAAGAGTTTCACCAGCATTGAAAGTGACATGTCACTGCTCTTCCGCGTAATGACGTCCCATTTTTCAGGTGTTGTCACTATCATCTGATTGACAAGCAATAAGAAAGTAAACCACTGATTTCTCTATGCATGTTGCCATGGAAACCTAAGCATGACTAATTTGATAGAAAGCAACCTGAGTTTCTTCAAGTTCTTTCTTAGAAAGTTGCATGTCTCCAGTAAGTTCTCTCACGGTCATGTTCAATGGAGATAAACGATGGCTAAATGCTGATGTTACCTCTGCAGCTAATGCCTAGAAAGGACACGGCCAAAAATAAGCTGTTGATCACCATTGCTCATGCCACCTCCCTCCCACCCCTCAAAAAATAGGTAAATGAATTATATAAAAAAAGAAAAAGGGACAGAGTAATCTATGGATTGGTTGTACCTTCATAGGAGCAACATAAACTATCTTAAACTCATCTTTATGCAAGTAACCGTCCTTGAAGTGCTGTCCAATCTGCCATGAAACATATCACTCACTCATACATCTGAATTTCAGAGATTATAACAGGCACTGCCATATCATTTTCTCCATTTAAGTGGATAATAAAGTTAAATTTGAGTTCAAAAACATTTTACGTACTCACAACCGAAAAGAAATCATGAATATCAATAATATCACCAATAAGATAAAACTATCTTCAACGGCCAAAATCTTCTTTACATTCTTGTATGATTAAAAAGACATTCAGCAAGTGAGAGCATATACTTTTACATATGCATTTGACATAACAAAAGGGATGTCAGTATATCAAGGAAAAAATAAAAAATGAAAAAGGATGTATAAACAACATTGGATGTAATAATCTCTCCAGCTCACAACATTATATATAACCTCTCCCACATGGGAAAGTTGACTGCACAATTTGCCCAAGGGAATCACATTTTTATAAAACCAAATTGTCAGACTTCCACCTCAAAGTGCATAAAATTAAAAGTAAATCCAGAATCCCAAAACAGCAGAGGAACTAAGGTACAGCTAACTGATTGCACACCTCATGTAGAATAGAAATCATAGCAATATTTGTTTTGCCAGCTCCTGTCGGAGCACAAACCTGCAAGTACATTAAAAATGCTTCAGAAATATTAAAAGCAACATTTTCACTGCTATGGTAATCCATAACTAAAAGTAGATCACTCACTAGTATATTCTCATTAGTATAATAAACTGTTTGAAATATCCTGCTCTGAATACGGTTCAGAGATTTGTAGCCACGAAAAGCAGCTTGAGCAAAGTCATCTAACTCCTTTATCTCAATCTGACAACATATGATCGTTTAACAGAAAATGAGTAAGAGAAGGATTAACATGAACAAATAACTCCTAAAAGTATTAGCAAAGCAAGCAATACTGACCCAATTGGCTGTACAAACAAGCAAAACACAGTAGAACACCAGCTTAACAGCAGCAAACGCAGTAAACAGTAAAACAGCAGCTTAACAGTAGCAGGGGGACCCAAGCCCCACAGTAACTAGTTTCATGCATAGCATATATAGCATTTGGTTCATGAGTGATGTTTTTATGCTATGAGTAGTTTTACTAGGCGTGTTAGTATGCATAAAAGTCTTAAATAGAAAGAGCTTAGTATATTTCTATTGAATGGTTGCATGATTTAAAATTTATAAAAATGCATTAAGTTTCATTGTATCGAGACCAACGTTACCCAAAGCTTGGGGATATAAGTACCTATGTATATGTGCTTTCGAGAATCGATGTACGAGATACCGATATTACTATAGCAAGGAAATACTTGTGTCTTAGTATGGTAAACTAGATACCATTATTTTAGAGCTTAAGACCTATATGTATGTGTTATGGTCTTCCGTAACAGGGATGGAAGATGGTGATTTGGATGGGGAAGTGCCAGGGATTGTAGGGTATTCGAGGTACCCTGGGCCTCCTAAGGTTAGGGTTATTCGAGAAACCCTAGAAACTCCTAAACAACCACAAGAGTTGAATAATATTTTTCTGCTTGTTTTATTCATTCTTCAATACCCTTATTAATAGGGTTACAAAGCTAGAATTACGGGACGATAATTAAATAAATATTACAAATCCTAAATAATAAATATTAATTATAAAGGGAGACAAATCCCTTATTTTCCTATTGGAGATATTGCTTTATGAGCAATACTCCTTATTTACCTAATAATAATAATAATCTACGGCTCTTACCTTATTTAAAAACCTAACCTAATTATTCTATTAAAGAGGGCATAAACATAATTTCAATAATGCCCTTATCACATACTCTAGGTACGTAACAGTATGCGTATACCCGCAACGGTTTTATCACGTATATGTATGTCTGAGCCATTGATATCAAAGTATTATTGCAGAAAAGCCTATATGTAGAAACTTTCAAGCAGTAGACTGGAACTTCTACATATGTTCATAGCTATCTATTTGGAATGGGGTTATTGAGAAGGTGGAACGAAGGTTGGCTAGTTGGAAGAAACTGTATTTGTCCAAGGGTGGTAGGGTAACTTTGATTCACAGTACTCTTTCTAGCATTCCTACTTATTATTTATCTCTGTTCCCTATTCCTGTGAGTGTAGCAAAGAAACTGGAGCGGCTTCAAAGGGAGTTTCTGTGGAGTGGTTTGGGTGATGAGACTAAATTTCATTTAGTCAATTGGCATCGAGTCTGTACTCCAATTAAGGCTGGTGGACTGGGTGTTCGTAATGTTATTAATTTTAATCAAGCCTTATTGGGGAAGTGGATTTGGAGGTTCTCTCAAGAGCGTGATGCTTTGTGGAGATCGGTGATTGAGGTGAAGTACGGGAGTGTGAGGGGAGGTTGGTGTTCTTTACCGGTTACGGGGCCTTATGGTGTCAGTGTTTGGAAGTTTATTCGAAGGGGGTGGGATAGTGTTGCCAAGTTTTTGCGTTTTGAGGTGGGAGATGGGTCTCATATTCGCTTTTGGCATGATCTTTGGTGTGGGGACAAGCCTCTCAAGCTCTGTTTTTCAGCTTTGTACTCTATTGCGCGTTCTCCTGATGCTTGGGTGGTGGATAATTTGTTTGTGGTTGGAGGCGTGGTTCATTGGAATGTTCTCTTTACGCGCTATGCTCAAGATTGGGAGGTGGAGATGGTGATGTCCTTCTTTGATAAGTTATACTCTACTCGGGTTCGACATGGGGAGGTTGATAGGGTGGTGTGGAATCCTTCCAAGATGAGGAATTTTGAAGTGAAGACTTTCTACAAAGCTTTAGTTTGTCACGAGGCGGTCTCTTTTCCTTGGAAGGGTATATGGCGGGTTAAAGCTCCAAAGCGGGTGGCGTTCTTTGTTTGGACAGCAGCTTTAGGAAAGATCTTAACTCATGACAATTTACGTAGGCGTGGTTGAGTGGTGGTTGAGTGGTGTGTTATGTGTAAAAAGCATGGGGAGTCCGTTGATCACCTTCTTCTTCATTGTGATGTGGCACAGGTTGTTTGGAGTTATTTTTATAGCTTGTTTGGGGTGGAGTGGGTTATGCCTAGTAGTGTTGTGGATTTATTGAGGGGTTGGGGCACTTTGCTGGGTCGTGGTCCTGTTTTTCGTATATGGAAACAGGTTCCTTTATGTGTTTTGTGGGGCTTGTGGCGTGAGAGAAATTCTAGGCTTTTTGAGGATGTGGAGTCTTCAGTTGGGGCTATTTGTAGAAAGGTGCTTAATTTGTTATATCTTTGGGTGTCGGCACATAGCCCGGGTAGTTTGTTGTTCGCTGACTTTTTACTTTCTTGTTCTTTCATTTCCTCTGTTTAGGGGCACTTTTGTATACTTCCTGTGTACTAGGGTTGCGCCTCTCTGCGTTTTTTAATGAATTCTTACTTATCAAAAAAAAAAATATGTCTTAAATGTTTTCTGGATAGTCGGTGTTTGATGTATTAGCTATTGGTAAATTGCCGGCTGATATAGTGCTCGCATGACTAAAAATAAAGGTTAGGTTGGTTCTTTGTGGAAACTCAGTTAGATTAATATTACTGAGATCTTAGTATGTTTTATACTGAGACGGTGGACTCATTCTTTTACCTATGCGGATGTGGCTAAGATGATGCTCTTATGATTGCAGGTACTCCTAAGGCGGATGATGATCCAATAGCGTTATATTTGAGTTACTACGATTGAAGCCCGTAGCGACAATCGTAGTAGGATGGACTATGGTGTCCTTATTTTGAGTACTTTTGTATATAGCTTGTGACGTATGCGTCACATATTCTTTTGTATAAGTCATTCTTTTGTAATAGTTATATGTTATTAAGCCTTAAACAGTTAGACTTGTGTTATGGCTCACTTTTGTTTAGACAACAGGTTTATTTATAGTTATGCTTTTCCACTATAATTGAGATGGTATCATGATGAATTCCGTTGTAGATATAACCCTGTTTATCAGGTGCATGTGTCATATGTTGGTTGAGCGACACGTAGTCGTACCACTGTGATGACTCGTTTTACGTTTGAAAAAAAAAAAAAAAACCGGGTCATCATAGGTTTGCTCGAGGCTTATAAAGCCCACAACCCAGGTATACCTTGGTAATATGGGATATTCAACATCAAACATCATTTTGCAGTATTATTTACAGTCACACTAATAGCAACATATCCCAAACAGGTGTTCCAACTCTCAGAAATTTGCTACACAAAATGCTCATTAGCCACGTAAGATCATATCTTCTGTTTCACCTTAAGTCACTTTTACTTTACCCATCATCTTGCTCGCTAATCAATTGACGTGTCTCAAAGTTATTAATTTTGAGAACGAAGGGTGAGAGATCGGTCAATAAAATGAGATTCATAATTATTATGATGAATATGAATGTAAATAACAAAAGAGAGGTACCAGTTTCTCTCCAGGTTTCATTTGTGCAGTTGGTGTTGGGGGGATAATGACCTCCTCATACCCCTTATAATGCTTCCTGATAGTTCCTTGAGGAAGAGCAGTAACTGCTAGGGACTGGGACCCAGGGCCAGATCCAATCAGATCATCGAACGGACTTTTTCTTTCACTTGCTTGAAGTAAAGAAGAAAAATCTGCAGCAGACAAGTCACTCTCAGTCCCAAATTCTGTTCCTCGTCTATGTCGTTTTTCCTCCTTGCGCCGAAGTTTATCAATTTGCCTTTCAGACTCTGTTTGAACCGTAACCTAAAACAAAAGTGGGAAGAGAAGACTTGATGACAAATGTAATCTTTAATGAAGTATAAGTGAATAAGAAAATTTTCTTTTCATACAAAAACAAGATGGTACCTGAGTACCATAACTTGGCATACGTGATTGAGCATTTGTAGCCGTTTTTTCAGATTTCAATACCAGAAACCCATGATGGATAGCATCAACAAGTTCCTTGCGATGCTGAAAAAAGGAACGGAAATTTCCAAACCATATTAGAGTTCTGCAACATTAATGGTCCATTTGAGAAATGAATTTCTGAAATCAGAATTTAATTCTAATTCACTGCGCGAATTTCGAGGTTTGACTTTGTGAGATAAAATTTAAAAGAAAATTGAAAAAGTTAAATAAAATATGATTTGTTTTTTAAAAAGGTAGAGAAGAATAGAGAAGAATCCTAATTCAACCCTGTTGTCAAACACACTATAAGCCATCCAATGTTGAAAACTACCAAATTAGGAGAATGGAGAAGAAAAGAAGTTAGTCTTTATCCAATTAAAATTCAACCCAATCGGTTCAAAAAGCCTCCTTTTAAAAATAAACTGCAATTGGAAAATCTACATGATGCTTGAAGGTTGTTAACCAGATAGTGCAAAAAGTAGTTGCACAGTGCTAACAAAAAGGAACTAAGCAATTCCTTTGAAAAGAAAAACGTATTATTTCAACTTTCAAATCCAACTAAGTACTAATTCCTCGAAATAAGATCATTATATCAAATATCACGTGTGAAAAGTATAGAAACCAGCCCACTCTTCTAAACAATCATTGGCAAGTTTGGAAGACAGCTTTGAAGGTAACTAAATCAATGTAAATACCCAAGATAAATTCATGAAACTATGAGAATGGTTCATATCCTTACCGACACAAGGTCTTGAACAGTCTCGAATGCACTATCCCCAACAAGATCCAATAAATCACCAGCAATCTTCACAAAGATATAAAATAAAAATATTTAAAATTACCAAGAACTTAGTTGTCATGATGCACATGCTCAAAAGCTACAGTAACAAAACCAAAATAAGAATAACTAGTGATACCTCCTCACCAGGCTTGTCTGAATCAAGCACACGACAAATGGCCATCGCCAGTTCATCCCTGGAAAGCTGTGAAGTACTTCCCCTAACTATCCGATCACATGCATCTCTTAACCAACTCAAATTAAAATTTCCCCCATCAGCAGCAGAAGGATAATGCCGAGTCTCATTAGGTTCGTACCAGCCTTCATGGGACGAAGAAGAAGGTGCAGTGCTTTCCTCACCCAATAATTCTCCATCCTCCAAAGAAACATTCACCAGAAACCGAGCTGGTGATTGAAAAACAAGGTCAGCGCCAAATTCTAAATCATTACCACTCCCGTTTACAAGCCCCTCTGACACAAGTGGAGGCCCATGATCACTAGGTGTCAACCCAAACAGTTTTTGAGCTAGGGAGGCAACTCTCTGCAGATTGGCATCAGAAACCACGTGACCAAGAAGTTTTTGCAATTCTAACCTGCATATCAGTATTACTAAAACTTCAATCACTTTATATATAAATTCTAGTTACACTCTCACTCTACATCTAACAGATAAACCAAGAGGAGGGGCACTATTCAAGCACTACAGTGTCTGTATTCAATAAGTCATATCTGGTTTTCTGAATTTCAACTTTTGGGCTACCGTTTTCAATACATGCATTGCCAATTTTCATCTCAGATTATGCAAATCCTTCACTAATATAGCTCGTGAATATAACAATTAAAAGAGGTTGCGGAGCCCTATGGTGTGGGAGTGTGGAAATATATTAGGATGGGGTGGAAGGTTTTTCTAAATTTGTTAAGTATGAGGTGAAAGATGGATGTACGGTGCGGTTGTTGCATGATTTGTGGTGTGGGGAGCAGCCTTTGAAGTTTTCTTATCCGGAATTAATTCAGTATTGCACATTGTAATGATGCGTGAGTGGCGGATCATATGCAATTCTGAAATGGAAATATTCATTGGAACATTCTTTACAAGATGTGCATGATTGGGAGGTGGAAATGGTCTCTGCTCTCTTTGAGTTGTTGTATTCTCAAAAACTAAGGCAAGGAGGTGAGGATAATATTTGAAGATTCCTTCTAAAAGGAAATTGTTGGAAGGGAGGTCTTACTATAATGTGTTATCTACTCCGTTAAGTTCCCCTTTTCCTTGGAAGAGTATTTGGAAAATTAAGGTTCCCTCGAGACTAGCGTTCTTAGGGTGGACGGCGGCTTTAGGAGAAATCTTGACTTTCGATAATTTACAAAAGAGGAATGTTATTGTGATGGATTGGTGCTATATGTGTTAAAAAAAAGTGGGGAATCCATTGATCACCTCCTTCCTCATTGTGAGATTGCAAGAGAATAATGGAGTTCGCTTTTCTAGTTGTTTGGTGTTGCATGGGTTATACCTCGAAGGGTGAGAGAGTTGGTGGTAAGTTGGAGAGGACAATGCCTTTACGCTTTAATAAAATTCTCTACTTATCAAAAAAAAAAAAGTTGGAGAGGACAATTAGGACACCATATTGCTTTGGCAGTGTGGAGGTTGGCTCATTTGTGTTTAATGTGGTGTATTTGGAGAGAGCAGAAGATGTTGTTCCATTCCCTTTACACATGGATAGTAGCGTTCAATAGCTTGCCCATTTTTAATTTCACTAAGTTTTTTGAGTTTCGCTCTTCTTTCTCTATATATTAAAGGTTCTCTTGTATACTTCATGTGTACTAAGATTGCGCTCCTCTCTGCTTTTAATAAATTTGAATTACTTTAAAAAAAAATATATGCAACGTGCCAAATAGCCAAAGTCAAGTCCTACTGAAATTTTATTTTGCATCTTAACAAAAAGAACTTCAAACAATGGGAAATTAAATACTTACTTCTTCTCGGCAATATTTCTATCAAAATTGTCCTCCTCCCCTGGCCTGCCAAAAAGACGATAAACAGCGAGTGCCACCACGCGAAACTCTTCCGAAGGCACTTCTCCATCGATCAACTCTACTACTGCCACAATAAATTGCTTGTATGCTTGTCGAACTTCAACCGAAGCTGCACCTCAAAATCCCAATAACACAAACATTATAACAAATTCTATGAAATAAGTGTGTGCGCGTGCGTGTGTAGAGTGCATAGTTTAAATACGGTAAGCCATTACAACATTAGAGTACCTTCTTCCCACCGGGGTACAATCTTCCGCGCTAGCTCTGACTCATCAAGTGAGCTCGCAGAACTAAATAATAAAGTTCAAAAATTCAAATCATTATTTCCGTAGTATTTTGAGCAGAAACTAAAGCAATTTGGAAACAACAAATGCTTTCAATGAACCTAGCACAAACATCAGAAACCCTATAACGGATTACGTCTCCATCTGGTTGCTAAGAAACCAAAGGAAAAAAAAAAAAAAAACCTGAACGCTGTTCCTTGAATTGATTAAATTTTCCGAAGAAAAACACGGTAACCCCACTTCATATGAGAATTTCGTTTTCCAGATTGTTAAAACTTTCAATAATTAATAGAACAAAGAAATGTATTGAAACCGCGCTGTTAGTACGTTATACTAATTATTGAAAGTTCTAAAATCCAGATTCTGCTTTCCCATACATCCCTGTGATTTCTCAGCAACCAAACAGAGAATAGAAGAGAAATTAACCGGGAGAAATGGTTACTTGCGAGGCCTATTATGATTTTGTAGGATGATTTTGCGTTGGAGATAGGCCTGGTCGACGTCGAAGGGGTCTCTCAGAGAGCTGGTCAAGCGAGGAAGCTGAAGCAACATTCTTGCCGATTTTGAGTGAAGCTTTTTCTGAAACCCTAAAAACGTTTCCTCTGGGAGAAGATCGAGTGTGAAGGTTAATCTGAAAACCTATAAGCGTTTCTTCTTAGAGAATTGTGGCGGGCACAGAGCACAGGCTACAGACCGGAGCGAAAGCTTGAAGGACAAGTCAGTGGTCTGGCAGACTGGTACTCTTCCATCAGTTCCATGGGTTAAAATGACTCTATAAGCTTAGACGACATGACGTTTTCAAAGGCATTCCGTTTATGTAAAACGCTGGTGACATGCTTTTAGGGAAACGGCATAACGTTTGATGGAAGCTTAGATAATCTTGTGGCTAAAGGTGACAATGTATGTTCGCATGTCGGATTTGAGTTGTATCAAAGTATTAGTATAACTGTATAAGATTATATATATCAATTTTAACCTGACTCATTTAATTAAACGGATCAAACCTCTTAATCTTAACCCTCTAATTTTGTATTAAGCTCATGTCCTATTTACGAGTCATATCAAAAATTATAGTTATATAAGTAATTACGATTAGTGGTTATTGGCTAAAACCGCTAACTGCAACTGCCTCTGTCTAGGCAGTTAGCGGTTATTATGTTTATAATCGGTGGTTTGAAAACTGCTTTTTAATTTGCTTTGGAGCAACTTTGGGCCGACTTTTGGACAGGTTTTCTTTTTTTCAAAAAAAATAATAATAATAATTTTTGGACTCTTTGATACAAAATTAACAAATCTAAATACAAATTCAAAATATATATTAAAAAAAATACAAATCCAAATAACCAAATACAAACAAATCCAAAACATTACAAATCCAAATAATCAAATACAGACAAATATATATATTATAAGAGTAGGCAGTTAGCGGTTACTAACTGCCTCCACCTACTCCTAAAACTGCTAATCGCCTCCGCTAGGCGGTTAACAATTAGCGATTGTGCAGCGGTTATAACCGTCTCGCTTGTACATGCTTATCAAAAATTACCTAGTATTATGTTGCATGTCGAGTTTGAGTCGTATCAAAACATATGCATAAGATTATATAGGTTAATCCTATTCTAACCAATTTAATTAAACATGTTAATTTTGTGTTGAATTTGTGGGTCCTGTTAAAAATTATTAACTTTACTTGAGGTTGCCTTCATGATGCACTGGGATGGGCTGGGATGGGCTGGGCAGGAGATCAAATTTCATGTGTGGATTGTATAAGAAGAACTGCCGTGGAAGCCCATCCGGGATGTTATCAAGGTTTTGATCCATTGAGTGATGGATCAAATCCTTGAGGCCTAGGAAGGGAATACTAGAATAGGCTTCGGCAGGGGGAGCCATGCCAGATTTTTTGGCCGGATGGTATTGTGAGAATGATGCACAAACTATCCTTGCGTGAGCATTTTGGACTAATTCACCACATTTTTTTATTTGAAAAAAAATATAATTTAGTCCCTTAAATTATCAGTTATTCTTTGGATGGCCCTCTAAACCATCAAGACTTAAATTTTGACCCCTCAAACTCCAAAACCTTTGAAAAATGCACATTTTTACGAAATATCTCCACAATACTCATGCCACGTGTAATTTTCCAATTAAAAAAATTCAAAAAAAATTCAAATAAATAAAATAAAATAAAATTTTATGTATTCTTTTTATTCTTTTTTTTTGTTTTGTTTTAAAAAAAAATATGGGTGTTTGGGGTGGCGTTATTTCTCAACTGCAACCCGATCTTCCCCGCACCCCTCCATTCGCAATCATCAGCTCGCAGATCTCGGCCAGTCTCAAGCTCACCCCACTCTGAAAAATATCATCCACCTGAGAGAAAAGCTTGCAATCCTTGAGCCCTAGGTAACTATTGGCCAACGTTTTGAATGCCAAAAAATCACAGAGAAGAAAATGGATCTGAACATCGACGAACAAGCTCACGACCGTTGATTTATCTGTCAGAAACCAATCAAGGTATTCCACAACGATGAAAGACTTGCTCGTCGTTTGTAACAAAACAAAATTTAGATTGTAATCATTCATAACCTTCGAAAGATCAATATCATAGACATCAAATAATAGAAAACTAGCCATATCCGCGTTTGGAGACGCGGGAACGAGTTCGCCAAGTTGTAGGCGTGCATTGTGCCCAACGACGATGCTGGAAAGAAGCAGTACGTCCTTCGGTCGATCGCCGTATTTTTTTTTAAAGAGAGAGAGAGAGAGAGAGAGAGAGAGATTTTTTACTTTTAAATTTTTTTAATTGAAAAAGAACATGTGGCAAAAGCATCATGGAGATATTTCGCCAAAATGGGCATTTTCAAAGGTTTTGGTAGTTTGGGGAGCGAGAGTGCAAACCTTGATAGTTTGGGGGGCCATCAGAATAAAGGGTTGTAGTTTGGGGGCTAAATTATATTTTTTTTCCCTATTTATTTTTCTTCAAACTAACATTTTATTTGTAATGTTTCTCTAAATTGAAGATTGCATTAATATTTCTCTCAAAAGGCTAGCATGGGTGGCCAAACCACCTCATTTGGCCAAGGAGCCACCTCCTCTTCTACCTTTTTTTTAATTTTTAATTTTTAGCTTTTCTCCTCTCTTTTTTTTTTCCCATTTTTTTTTTCCGAATTTATAAAGGTATTTTTATCTTATTCAAAAAGATTTATGATCATTTTTGCTTTTTTTGCATGACAAAGTAGGTACATTGCAAATTTTTAATAGTTTGAGAGAATATTAATGCAATTTTTAGTTTGAAAAAACATTACAAATTTGATGTTAATTTGAGGGGTATATAATTTTCCCTCTTTTTTTTTTTTTTTTTCTCTCTTTTTCCTTTATTGTGACAATGATATATGATTTTGGTGCTTTCAAAAAAAGAAACTGTTCACGATTGGTATAAAAAATGAAAATGTTATTGTTCTCACATTTGCCTCAAAATTTATGAACCAAATAAGAATTCAATTTAAATTTCAAAAATTAAACACTCAAACGAAACCTTTAAAATTTCATTTTTGAGGACTTCTCCATATTTTTCTCATCATTTTTAAACCGAATCTATTTTTCGAAGACAACAATACTTTTCATTTTGGATTTTAAAGATAGAAAATGACTATAATCCACTAAGCATGTCTTTTGGGTGAATTATATTTTTATTTGTCTACATAATGAAGTCATGAATTATATTTTTATTGCTTATGAAAAAATATTACATGTTCTATTGAGATGCGGGTCCATGTGCAAATTCCACCCCACATTCTCAATCTCAAATGCACACTACAATTTAATTTGCTCATCATGTAACATCTTATTTGACATGGACAATTCTATAAGATAAACTCAAAAAAAAAAAAAAAAAAAAAATTGGGTTCATTCTAGAACAAAAATAATAATAATTTGGGTTGGAATTGGACTTCCCTAGTTAGAAGTTGCCAACAGTCTCGGAGTTAGATTGAGTTAACCCAAATCCACCGCTTTCAAATGCATCACAAAATATATAACAAAAAAAAAAAGAAAAAAAAAAGTCCTCCAAACTATTAATCTAATTTATTAAATTGCCATATGTCTAAAATACATGAGGTTCTTAGCATTTTTTTAGCATTCACATTTAGCACAGTAAATTTTAGCTAAATAAACACTTTTTTTTTTCCTTCTTTATTTATTTATTTATATATATATATTTTACTTACCCATTTTTTCAAATTACTTACATTTCATTCTCTATTTTAATTATATGCTTTCAATATTTTCAAAGAGGAAAAAAAGAATCGGATTGATTTTTTTTATTAATTTCTTTATGCATTATTGAGCTCCCGGTGCAAAGCAAATTTGTTAAGCATCGTAACAGCTAACAATATTTTTTAGCTAAAATGACTAGCTGGATGGGGCTAATTTTTTACACATTTTTGCTACATGTTTTGGCTAGCCCAATAAAAATGCTGTTAGTGCATGTGATTCTTAAAAACACCTCATGACCATTTAAGTAAATATATTTTCATTTTAGGTTGAACAAGCCAATCTCATGCTTGGATTGGATGTTGCTTGCAAAGTGGAAAATTTATTTTATACTTCTAAATTCTGAGTTAATAGTAAATCAAATCAAATCAAATCAACTATAATACCTATAGGCTAAACTATTGCATCTGTGTATTTTTGTGTAGTCACACTTATGAAATTTACCATCCTTAATCTCAAACAGTTTAACTTATGAGACCTATCATTTTCTTCTTCTTCTTCTTCTTTTTTCAATTTATTAAAAGTCATTAATCAGACGTTTATTAAGTTAACTCTAACAATTTAGGAAACAAATCCTGTCCAATTCTAGGAAATTGGTATCCAGTCCTTTATAATGCAGGAGTATTTTTGTCTTTTTATATTTGTTTTTTTTTTTTTTTTTGACAAAAATGCCCATACATTATAAAGGACCAGATACTCTCTGATTCCGGAGAGGATTCTCATACAACAATTTATTTGATACAATTAAAGAGAATTAGGATGTCTTTTATCAACTTCTTGTTAGAGAATGTTCACATCACCACTATAGAGTCAGAAGATACGGCTTGACCTAGGGTCAAGTGGAGTCAAGCGGACCATTATGGTTCAGCTCGACTGAGGAAACCGTTTAACCTTCAGTCGAGCGGTTGTCAAGCAAATCCCTAGATTCGCAGATTCTTGAAGGAAATGTTGAGATTCTCTAGCATAAGATATTACACCACAAAGGATTAAGTTACCAAAGGAAAAACATTATATAAAGATGGAAAGCACAATGATTAAATACAAAGACATGCCAATCAGGCGCAATTATCTTTCATGATGTAGTGTGATATGATTTCTTCTAATTATGGAATCACATCTACTGTACAAAATACTACAATTAATGTAAATAAGGAAAAACAATCACACAAGAACACTAATATTTACACGGTTCCCTTTACGTAGGGTACGTCTACATGCATGAGCGATCATGAAGAAATTCATTATCAATTATAGAATAAGAATAAAACAAAATGAAAACAAAGTTTTTATCAAAACCTCTTTGAATCTAGTGTACGTGATGAAAGTTTGGGCATTGGAAGTGAAGTTTTTCCTATTTTTAAAATTAATTTTATTTTTCAGGATAATACAGCTACTCAATATCACTGAACAAATCCTCTGCGTTGAGATCTCCTCCAGTACCATTGGAAATTAAGAAAGTGATGACTGTAGATTTCTCAGAACAAGCAACCCTGCTCTCCTGCATCTTGTCTAGGCACATGCGCGTCTGACGTAGCTTTTACCAAACGGGCAACTGCGCATTCGACGTAGCTTCAAATTCTTCTCAATTGTTTTAACTTCTTGCATTCCATTTGGTGTAGATAAATAAAACTGAATAGTGAGTATTAAGAGCATCATTATCAAGCTCTCCAATTTTTTTTTCAAATTTAACTCAAACAATGTACTTTTTTAATTTTATCCATCGCTTTTAAAAAATTTCATACATCAAATCTCTAAATATTTATCTATTTTAATTAAATATTAATTTTTACTGGTTTTTACAATAACCACTTCAACTGTCATCAACATCAAAATCACACAAAACCATCTCATATTCAGCCCAGGAGAGCACCAAAAACCCCAAAACTCAAACAGGGGTTTATATGAGATTGTAAACACTAAGGCTACTGACAACCGAAAAATAGGGGGAAAATTCAAACAGAAACATCAAAAAATCCTACACAAAGACCATTCGGTTTTCTTCTCAAATAACCCCAAAATTTTTATTTACCCGAAAACCCTCAAGAACCTAGAAAATTTTCCCATACTCCTACGACTTCTCTCAGAGAATTTATACCCAGAAATTTAGTACCCATCAACAGGAAATCAAAACCTGAGAATCTACTTACCCACAAATTGGATCCCCACTGTTTGGGCTCTGGGAAAACGCCGGAAAAAATCCCATCTTTGGCGTCGCTTGCGCCGTCCGTGACCCTCCGACTTCGGCTTTCTCCCCAGCAGCGGCCGACCCACCAGAAACTTCTCCCTCTCCCCTTCCGATCTCTCAATCTTCCTATGCGGTCCAGATTTTGACGACCCACCAAGAACTGAAAACAGAAGGCGCCAGAGAAATGGAAGTGAAGACAGAAGACGCGAATGGAAAAAAAATTGTCAAAAAATTCAATAGAGAGTAGAATTCGTGAGCCAGATTTGTAGTGAAAATCTGACAATAGAGGAATTAGAGAAACAATAGAGAGCTTGATGCAGCCTGCTTATTGAAGCTTTTCTTCAAATTTTGGAGAAAAGTTTGAAATAACTAGCTTGATACAGATGCTCTAAAGTCCAAGAAATCAGAATAGGTAAATATTGAGATAGATTATTTTATGATTAAGATATTGTTTTGCTGCATGTGAAGATGTTCATGATGTTATGTTGTATAATTTTTTTTTTAATGACGTGGCAACATATCTATCATACGACAACACATATTATTAGTTATGTGAAATCTAATCGAACCACGGCAAACTTACTTTTAAAATCAATATTTAAATGTGAAAGATATCCTCGGTTGGGTTTATACATTAAGTATATTTTGGGTAGGAGGATAGAGAAATAGAGAAAAATAAATAGACAACAAAAAAAATAAAAATTGATACTCTTTTATTTGGTTAAAGGGAAAGAGAGGAAAGGCCGAGGATGTGGAAGGACTTTCCAGTTTCCAGGGGATCTAAAAAAGTTTAACATTTTTTGTGTGGGTAGAAAGAAAACATAATGGAGTTAAAGATTAGGCTTCATTTTGGCAATGATTTTTGGAGGGTATTTTTCTTTAAAAAATATATATTATAATATAGAAAAAAGTACACATAATCCCCTCAAGCTATTACCTCATTGTCAATGTTCTCCCAAACTATTAATTATGTCATTGTCTCCCTTAAACAACAAAAAAAAATGTCAATGTTTTCCTAATGACAAAAATACCATTCATAAAATTATTAAAATAAATAAAAAATAAAAATTGGGTTTTGTTATAAATTGCTAACTGACTATTATACTAATATTCTCGTATTATTTTTTATGTCCAAGAGAATATAAGTCACTTGTTTCAACACGTAGGTCCAACACATGGGTCTAACACATGGGTCTAACTTCTGCATTTGGATCTGCTTCATAACAAACCCCATCAAAGAAAAAGCAAAGAGTTTATGAAGGGGAAAACAAAAAAGACGAGAGAAAGAAGATGGAGGAGAGAGAGAAAACGAAAGAAAAATTATGAAATTAAAAAGTAAAAGTAAAAAAACAAAAATTATTTTAATGATATAGCAATTTTAAGAAAACTTATTATATAGTGTATTTGGATAGAGAAGTAAAAAGTAATTTATTGTCAAAATTTAAAGAAAATCGTTGGGTATTTGCTTACTTTTAAAAGAGAGGTTGAAACTTCCTTGAGCACTGCCAAATTGTGAACTTAAACGGTTTTTTAGGTTATCTTCAGTGTACAAAATGGCTAGTTTTTCCCTAGGAAGAAATGCAGTTGAACCGGACCTGCAACCATTGACGTCAAAAGGCTGCGATGGGTTAATGGGAGGTTTAAGATAAACTCAGAGGCCAGAACATATTCCACGAAGCATAGAAATTCTTACGTTTTTCCCGGTGCTGCAGAGCCGTAGGTGCATATTGTTCAAGGTAGGGAAGCACTTGGCGCAGGAACTGGGAGCTGGCGGAGGAGAGGGAACGACATTTGGGAATAAGAAATTTTGTCGATTGTGAATAAGAAATTATGTGCTTATTTCTTATTAGAGGGATTAAAATTCCGGTTTATGTTATGTTCCTATAAAAATTAGGAATAATTATATAACTAGTCCTTAAGTTTAGCTGAAATTACGAATCACTCATTGTGGTAGAAAAAGTTTATATAAGCTTTTTGTGGTAAACTATAATTATAAATCACTTTTTGAACCCGTTTTCTATTCACATAGACCGTCAGTGAATTACAATACAAATGGTATTTAGATGTTGTCTTACTATTAATATGATGTGACAAACTAACAAATTCTACTAACTTGGTGAATGGAAAACGGTTTAATAGAGTGATTTGTAATTATAGTTGAGAAATGCTAAGGGTACTTACAGTCCTTTATAAAGAGAAGTTTTACAAACTGATGTGGCGTCCTACATGGAATAAATGTTAAAATACAAAAATGTCCTTTTCCCCTATAGTCCCCATTCCAGACCCGTTCTCCCCTCCAGTCGTCGGCCCGTTGAACCCATACACCGTCTTAAATCCAACACACCGGCCGACTAGTAGATCCGGTTGAACCCAGATCACCGGCGAGAACGGAGAACGGTCAGCGAGGACGAAGTAAGGGAACGGCAACAGGGGTGGGTTTCCGGCCGGATCTGGGTTTGTGAAGGCTGGATCTTTGGACGGATTTGGGTTTCTGGCTGGACCAACGAAACCCACGCCGGTGTGCGTGGGTTTCCGGCTGGATCTCTGGCCAAAAACCCACGCACATCAGCGTGGGTTTGTTGGATCTCAGATCCGGCCGGTGTGCTTTTTTGTTATGGCTCCTTTTTCTTGATTTTCTTGGCGATGAACATGGACTGTTAGGATCTGGGTCGGGAAACCGTCGGGAACTCGGGATCTGGGTTGGGAAATGTCGGGGTCTGGGTTGGGATCCCTACGACGACGTCGACGGTGGTCGGAGTCTGGGTTGGGATCCCTACTATGACATTGCCAGTTTTCTAATTTGATAAATAAAACACCAACACTATGTGGCTAAGTTTTTTAATTGATAAAATGCAACTTAGATGCCGTGTCAATTTGTAAACTTCTGTTTGTAACTACCTCTAGCATTTTTCATTATAGTTTACTACGAGATCTTTCCATGAACTTTTTGTACTACAGGAAATGATTCGTAATTTAGACCAATTTCAAGAATTAGTGGTGCAATTATTTTTAAAAATTATTATTATTATTATTTAAATAAAAAAATAAAAAATAGTTAAAATGCAAAGGAGCTTGATGTAGATATTTTAAAAAAAAATAATAGTTAAAAGAATTAATTTTAAATATTTTGGCTATAAATTTGACGAGAATGCTCTCACACACTTTCTAGATATTTGTAGCTCACGCGTGGCCCAATCAAACATTCAAACTGTTTTTCCTCCTCGAGAAAGGGTAAAGAAGCTCGGGAAAAATAAACAGTCGGATACGTAAGGGAGAGCAAGGAAATAAAAACAAAAGAGCACTCACAAGTCACAAGCCGACACCGAACAAACAGCAGCGCCACTGTCATCCCACCCTCCATGCGTCTACATCACACTTACATGCAGTACTATTTTTTTGTCTAGATATTCCCCTCCTCGCCATTTCTCGCCAACACGCCCATTCCATCCTTCTCTCTCTCTGTCTCTCTCACTCACTCAGTGTCGACTGCATCAGCAGACAGTCAGGCTTTCTTCTCTAAACACAGCAAGCACCATCGAGGCAGGCCTCTTCTAACTAAACATGGCTCTTTTAGCTTTTCTAGTGCTCTTCTTGGCCATGACTGGCCATTCAAGTAAGCTCCTTTCCTTTTTATACCTTATGAATGCGCCTAGTAAATTCAGTTTCTGATCAAAATTTGCCCATTTGTTAAGTATTATATTCCTCTATTATGTAGGTTGCATACATTATTTCCCTCTCATCACATTACTACTCACTATCTACAGATTTTGTTTCTATTCAGTTTGTAAACAAAAATATGGGCCAGAAACGGTTTTGATTTTTTTTGAACTTCAAACCTTATTCTTCTTCTTCTCTTTAAATCGATCTCTCAATTTTCAGTATAGATTTTTTTTTTTTTTTTTGTAGAAATATATTTCAGAACCCAGATGAGCTCCATTTCTTTCAGTTGTACTCTCTCTCTCTGGCTGATCTACTTTTCCTTTATATTGGGGGGGATTGGGTTGATCAGGTGCTGCATGGTGTGTTTGCAAGGAGGGAACGAGTGATTCAGTCCTCCAGAAGACACTGGACTATGCATGTGGAGCTGGGGCTGACTGTAACCCTATCCATCAAAACGGACCTTGTTTCAACCCCAACAGTGTTAGGGCTCACTGCTCCTATGCTGTTAACAGCTATTTCCAAAAGAAGGGTCAAGCTCAAGGCTCCTGTGATTTTGCTGGCACCGCTGCAGTTTCTGTATCTGACCCTAGTAATTAAGCTGCCCTCAATCTTCTTTTTTACACTACATACGAAGGAGAAGAAAAAGAAAAAGAAATTGAAAATCACTCTTCTTATTTTCTTTCTGCTGATAAATTTACAGGTGTTACTGGTTGTGTTTTCCCTTCCAGCGCCAGGTAAACAAGTCCTTTCCTGTCTTCTGATTATTTTTCATGAACTCAATTAAGTATATATGTGGTTATTAATTATTCTTTCATCCCTTTCCTTTTCTTGTTTGGATGTGGTGGCGGGTCCTTTACCTCGTAAAAGATGACCGTTAGATGTGACATTATTTAAAATTTACATCATCTCTACGTTATTTTCACTACCTTATGAAGCTAACTTTAGTGACATAGTCAACATTTGGTTAAAGGGAAGCCATAAGAAAACGTTTAAAATTACCGTGATTCCTAAATTAGACCGAACCGAATATAATTGATTTTTTTTTAAATTTAAAGTTAGGTTTAACTAATCAGTGGGAACCAAAAAGAATAAAAAACAAAGAAAGAACTCCAGGATTAAAAGAAAAACAAATTTGATCTTGCCTAAAGCTGAGCTTTTTTTTTCTTTTTGTTTTTGTTTTTTCCCATCGCTTTGCTGCCTTATCAAGATTACATTGTATAGAGCCCTTTCCTTTACTCTGCCTTGAGCCGTTCGCATAAGAATCTCTCTCCTTTTAATATTTTGAAAAGGATAGCTTTTGATAAGATTTCATTTCAAAGTCTCCATCATTCTTTCATTTCTTTTTCTTTTTCTTTTTCTCTTTTAGACGCTCTATACCTTCTTAAATGGTGGTTTTTAGCATGCAACTAGGTCCCTCCTTTTCCTTTACAAATGGTGTTTTTATTTGTCCTTTGACTATAGTGCTTTAGGTGCATGATGATGTTCCTGACTCGATGCTCATTTATTGGTGGTAGCACCGTAGCTATTTCTTTTCACTCTGTCAAAAAGATGCCACTATGGTTGGGATCCAATGCCTTTTACTTTAACCTTGCAAGAATCAAACAGTGTAAAGAGTAACATTTTTGACAAAGACCTTTTTGGCCTTGGGTAAGCTACGATGCCATAACATAATAGGGGACCTCCCGAGTCAAAAGTTGTGGCCATCAAAAACAGCTGATTGTGTCCAGCTATAAGCTGCTATTACACACCTCTTCACGGTAAATTCTTAAAAACAGTGCCACTGCCTCTCCCCTTTGATAGCGGGGCAATTATTTTGTGTGATTGGTGTTTCTTCATAGGCTTGGGATGGGCATTTTTTTTCGAGATTTGAGCCTACTTTTTGAAGTTTGACATGTCTCGTGGGTTGTGCATGTCTTGTCCCTCTCCACCATATTTATGAGGGACTCCTTGTAGTCATTCTCCTTTCCTAAAAATTCACCCAACTCAACCAAACCCTTTTTGGATAAAATTCAATATGGCCTCAAATTCTGTTTGAGTTTGCGATTTCAAAAAGTGTGATTTTAAAATAGCGATTTTAAAAAATGTGTAACTTTAAAAAAATGATTTTTAAAAATGGAGTAAAGTGTTTGGCAAAATTGGAGTTTGGCCTTTAAAATCGCAGGTTAGTATTTTAAAATACTGCGTTTTCAAAAAAACTACCACATTGCCTGCAATTTGAATAAGCACTTTTTTGCGTTTTCAAATCGCAATTTTTTAAAAGTTTTCAAACGGTTCATTTTCTATGATTTGATTTAAAATCGTACTTTTTTCTCAACGAAATCGCAATTTCAAACGCACCCTTAGAGACTTAATCTATACATATCTTCATATCTTGTCCCGTGCTTCTCATATACTTTAAAAACACATGTAATTTTATTGAACTGGTTGGTTGAATTAGCTACAAATAAGTTTGTAGCTAATTCTTGCCCCCTTATGCAATTCGTGTATTTGGTGGACATTGTTAAGATATTTTAGTTACCTTGAATCTTGCCAGGAGAAGATTATGCATTTACCTATTTATGGTATGTTTGGCATTGCGATTTCATAGACAAAAAAAACAATTTTAAACCAATTTGCAGAATCTGATATGTTTAAAATTAAACTTTTTAAAAAAATTGTGATTTGAAAATGCACAAAATCTGCGTTTTCAAATAACGGGCAATGTGGTATTTTCTTTTTGAAAACACTTTTGTAAAGGCTAAACTGTGATTTTGTCAAACACTTAACTGCGTTTTTAAAAATTACGTTTTCAAATCGCACATTTTAAAATTGCTATTTTTAAGTCGCAAACCCTAAACGGACCTTGCTATTTGCCATGAGTTCTTCCTTTAAAGTTTTGGTAATCTTTAACTGCAAGCAAAATAATGTTGCTAAAATCAATCATGTTAACTTTTTGTACAATTCTCTTTAAGTGGGGCCAATGGTATATTATTGATCTTTGAAAATAATGTAATGTGGAGGAAACATGCTAGTAAAACATGACGTCTATAATTGTGTTTTAGTTGAGTTCAAATGAGAATCTGGATGGAGGAATTGCAACTATTTTCAAACCGAAAGATAAAACTGGTTTCATGGAAAAAAAAAAAAAAAACCTCTTATCTGGTGTTTCATGTATTTACCAACAAAAGGTACCCATTTATGTGACATAACCCTTGTGTTCATAATAATTTTTTGTATTATTTTCTCAGTGCATTAGAGGAAATGTATCAAACATTTGAAGACCAGGTGAATTGGTGGTTTTTGGTTGATTGAATACAAGTTCCATATTCTTATAGAAATGAACTAGAATGTGCCTTAATCCTCTTAAAAGCCAATTGGTTTGTAAAAGGTCCGATTAGTTAATCTAATCTTCCAACATCTTGTAAGGTTGGATTTGACAAGCTTAAACTAGTTTATATTTCAAACTTGCCATGTCGTTTTTGTTCAGTATTTTGAGCTAATGAGCATTTAATACTTATTTAGCTTCTGTCTTTGACATTCTTCAATGTTTTTCAATTCAACCTATTTTTTGTTGAAGTTTTGAGGATGTGCTTGCTTCTGGATTTCTGGTTCTTGAGGTTGACTTGGTGAATCTTGCTTCTTTTCTTTTTTTCTTCACACAGCACTGCAGGTACTGGCACTGGCACTGGCACCGGCACCGGCACCGGCACGACTCCGGTGACGACAACACCATCCACCACTACACCCTCAACCACAACTCCTTCCACCACCACCACACCTACAACTGTTACGCCCACAACAACCAGTCCGTACACATCAACACCTACAAATGGAGTGCTAGGAGGGATTGGTGTAGGGCCGTCAGGAGCTGGCATCAATACAGATGAGAGTCACGGTGGGCTTAGACTCTTAGACACTACTACCTTCTTCTCTTTCTTTATGACTCTGTTGTTTACAGCCTTGATGCTTCGGTGGGGTTGAAGAGAAAAAAAAGGAGTGGCTGTGATGGTGGTGGGGTAGGGTTGTCAGAGATTATGCTGGATTTCAATGTCCACAGGTGGTTATCCATGTGAGTCTGCTGTTGTTTTGTAGGTGTTCATCTAAAGACAATCTTGCTAGGTTTTGTTTTTTTCTTCTCCCTCCTAGTTGGTGTAAAAGGTGGACTTTTGATTCCTTTTGGTGGTATTGTGGTGTTGCTAATGGGACTATGGCAATCTCTCTCTCTCTCTCTCTCTCTCTCTCTCTCTCTCTTTCTCTCTCTCCACCTCTTTTATTTTCTCTCTTTTTGTACATCTAGATCTATAAGGTTCGTATTTTATTAATTTTAATGAGAATTAGGCACCTCATGTTCCTAATTAGTGGAGAACACTTTTTTTTCTTTTTTAATCGAGCACAGATTATAAATATCCAATTAAGTTTATTGCTCCATAAAGATAACATCTAAAATACATTGGGGTTTTCTCAAGAAAACTTTACATGGGGTTTTCTCAAGAAAACTTTGCTTCTCGTTAAGGTATAATGCTTCCTTAACAAGTCAGTGAACCGCACCATTTAAATTACCAATAGCATAATTAATCTGTCACTTTTGCAGTTTGGTCGATCTTCTTTGAGTGTTTTCAAATGAGATAATCATATTTACTTTAATTTTGCCCATCTATTTTAAGCGTATTCACTATTTGGAGATCATTACCTTTTAGAATCACTTTATAGAAATTCAATTCACTATTGAATTTGGTTGCTCTCAATATTGCAGTGGATTTTGCAATATCAGATGTAATTATGTAATCGTATGGCTTAGATAGCGTGCAATTGAACCCCCTCCAGTTCAAATAGTAAGTTGTATTTAAAGGGCAGAATTGTCCTTAAAAATGTGAAAGGATAATTCTACCTCTAAAATACAACCAACTGGATCCCTTACAGTACATTTGAACCGGAGAGAGTTCTTGTCCAGATAGTGTAGTAATTTCACCCATGTTGTCTTTAATAATAACATAAATATTCATCTTCATTTTTTTTCTATCTACCGCAGCATCCTAGTTTACCTTGAAAGAGCCGTTCAAGGCTTTCCAACGAAGCTTAGTAGAGAACCCTCTTGACTACCGGTATGGTTGGTCATTTCATTTTTATTTTCCTATTTGGAGTAGTTGTTAAAAAAAAAAAGAAAAAAAAACTACAGCAGTAACTGTAATGTTTTCAACTGACTATATTTAATTTCTCAGTTTCATCTAAACCAACTCGAAAGTCTGAGATTTTTCTAGAAAGCGAGGGCTTAGAGCGAAATTTGTCTTCCAGGGGGGGAGGCCTTACGCCTCCTCCTCCCGGCTTTGTTTTTTGGCTTTAGTTTCCCTTGGCCGTTAGAGCCAGGGTTTTGTTCCCCTGGGTCGTTTTCCAGTGGTGGATGTTTGTCTCCAAGCCTTTAGGGCTGTTGGAGTTGCTTCCTCCCAGTGTTTCACTGGTGGAGGTTTGTTTTGTTTTGGTTGTTTTTTTTTTTTTTTTTTTGTTTCGTCTTTGTTGGTGCAAGCAGAGGCTTTTGGTTTCTGGCTCGTAGAGATAGACGGGTGTTGGAGAAGGGCCGGTGGAGATGTTGTTCAAAGCTAGATCTATTAACATCGGTTGGCTCTCTTTCGACAAGAATCTTCCTGTGGCGGTCTTCGGCCCTCTCCGGTCTCGATGGTCACCTGGCGGGACTGTGTAGCTCTCTCCTATGCAGCGCGTGATCTGCACACGCCGGGGGTCTTCCTTCCTGCCCTCGCGCGTGCGGGTTATGGCTTGTTTTTCCAGCTTCGCAAGATGCCGATCTGGACTTCTGATGGTCGTCCGTCGATGGGGAGGTTCCCGGAGACGACGTGTGTTCTGCACGTGCTGGTTGTGCCGGCTGTTTGTTTCCTGTGCTTGTTTTCCTAAGCTTCTTCTTGTTTAGTTGTAAATTCTTCCCTTGTTTCACAGTCTACCGGTTTTCGGTAGCTGCTTTAAGTTAGGGTATCCCCTGGCTTTGTGATTAGAGGTTCTTTACCTCTAGTTGCTGCTTACGGCCTTCGGCCTTGGTCTTAGCTTCGCCTTTGGGCGTCTGTAAATGCCTTCTTTCTTTGATCAGTGTATTTGTTCTGATCTTTGTAACCTTTGGGTGCTTTCCGGGCGATTGTTCCGGCAATGAAGAAGGTTTTTTACGTTCAAAAAAAAAAAAAAATTTAGAAATAAATCTTAAACGTTGAAAGTACTGCAGCACATGTACTAAAACAAAAACAGTAACTAATCTGGCCTGTAATGAAAGCCCAACTTAAACATGTATTGTTTTGAGCAAATCCAGTCTTAGATTTGCTTACTGTTTCTCACGTTCTCTCAATTGTGGAGATTAAATAATATTATAATGTGGATATTCATCCTGTTTCTTTTGCAATGAATTATGAGACTGTGAAGCATGTGAAGCTTTGTCACTTGTTTTGTCTTGACGTTGGTGGGGATAAATTGTCAGATTTGTATTCTGTTCTATTCTAATTAAAACATTCTGACACTTCTACACTTCTACTGCTTAAATTTTCTTAAACTACAAACCATTTGAGGAGAATAAATTCCATGATAACATCAATCTCAAAGCAAATGACGACTTCATAAATCCCAAGCCCATGGACTACCAATGGGCTTAATATACCCCAGTAAAGCCCTCTCAAAATTTTGAAATTGCTCCTAAATTTTATGTAATATCCCATCTAAAATTAACTTTTTAACCCCCACTTTTTTTTTTTTTTTTTCCTACACTTAAATGTCTAGTTTCGCCCTTGATATAAAGGGTGTTATGATCCTAAGTATCTTACATTCGTTAATTGCAATTTTAACCATACGTATATAAACTATTGGGTATCCTCCCTTTTCGTGCCAGTTTTCAATGGTAAATTCTACTTGAGATTTGTATAATTTGATATCAAAGCAATACCATGTTATAAGTTTGAGTCTATGAGGGGGTGGCCTATAGGATAGATTAAAATGTCTTGGTATTATGTATGAGCATAATGTTAAGTCATTGAATACTGATAGATGAGTGAAGCTACCAAAAGAAAATGTGCTACCATCGTGTTAATGCCGATAGAGTGGGGCTGCCATGGACGTCGTATTCGAAAGCGTTGTGATACGTTACGATCCCAAGTTGTAGCGACCAGCACACTTTCAAAATATATATATATATATATATATATATATATATATATATATATATATATATATATATACACACACGCTGACACATACCTGCAGCTATTATCTCATCTTATCATAATAACATTTTATATTGAAAATTACATTCTAGCAATGAAAATATCTAACATAATGCATGAAGTAGCACCACAGTTGACATTAAACACCAAGATTATAAAGCCTATCTGTCTTTACATAGTATATATGTGGCTATACAAAAGTGACACATGCGATACTAGCCATATACATTGTAAGTGTTTATAAACATACCAAAGAATGGTATACACAAAATGGAGGCTAACAACTATAATCCAATAAATAGACTCCTAGACGACCTAAGGCCTCAATCATAAAAACTCAAGTACTTAACTACTGCGTCCTCTTCAACGTCTTTGGTACCTGCAACATCAACATAATCTATGCAATCGTAGAACCCCATGATAACATAGGGGAAAATGAGTGAGTTAACAATTATCAACAAGTAAAACCCACTGACTTTTTCGAATTAGCCGACTAATCTTTTCCTACCTTGAGTTTACAATAACAATTACTCTTGGCTTTATAACACTTTTAAAATATTTCTGTAATTGATGAAGTAAATAAGGAAGATAAGAAAAACCATTGCCTTTGCCGGTAGCATGTGCATACTAATACCTTTAGAATGAGATCCTTCATAAATCACATCATAAAACATCATACACATATATCGTAATACCATACATATTCTCATTCACTCATTTCTTTATATTATATTATAATTAAGTCATATACTTGATAATGGGTGGGGCTTGAGCACCACCAGGGAACCCTAATTGCAAATGAGACTACACTCCCCAGTAAAGAGTTCTACCCTACCACCTTGGCTCTTTTTTGGTGGGACAACTAGAGTCCCTACTATGACGCCATGCATCTCACCTTGAAGTTCCTTCCAGCTCATCATCCTTTTTTTTTTTTTTAAACATTCCAAAGAAAATCACCAAGAGATGCAGTGTGATGTTGTGGATCACAAAGAAAATCAACAAAAGATTCACAACACTTCTCGAAACCTAGATTCTATCAAAGGTTTGAGGCAACATAAGAGAAAAACTCAACTCTTAGTAGTTCTTATTGATAAACTGATCAAAACAAAATTCAGCTCCCTTATTACAACGCAAGCTGTGTATTTATATTAGCAAGATTAATCGTCTCAATCTACATCATCCTCCCCAGGTTGGAGAGAATTCGCCTTCGAATTTCAATGGTTCTTGCCTCGATCCTTCGGATGCCCAATCAATATATTCCATCCCTTTCTCTTCAATACCAAAACAATGTAACATCCCACAAGAAATAATACTTCCCTAATCATCACAAGATTGCGACGATTAACTTGAAAACTTTTCGCACTAGATTCAAAGAAGTCTAGCTTCACATGATTGTCACATATCTTCTCCCGTTCATGCGCCATGAATATCTCTCAAAAGGGATGAACAATCTCTTCACTTTCAAACATAAAATTATTCTCCGCGTAAAAATCCTCAAAAGCATTAACATCAAGAGAATTTGAAAAAATATTTTATACCCCAAGGAAATCAACTTCGTTAACATCCAAATCAAAAACTTCACTTATAGGGCTTTCATCAAGCACATGATGTATAGAACTTTCACTTATAGGGCAACATGACGTTGTGGATCACAAAGTAAATCAACAAGAGATTCACAACACTTCTCGAAACCTAGATTCTATCAAAGGTTTGAGGCAATATAATAGAAAAACTCAACTTTGAGTAGTTCTTATTGATAAACTGATCAAAAACAAAATTCAATTCTCTAATTTCTCCAGCAAATTTATTATTAAAAGAAAAATCCACTCTTCTGGAAGCTTTATCATTAATGCGTTAGATTCTCGGATTTTGTCTCATCAATTTCTCGATCAGTTATTGATTTACATATCACTTCTCTCAATCTCGATCCCTAATTGCCTACAGACTCGCAGATCGCTTCTCCCGGTTTCGATCCTCATTCGCCTATTGATGTGCGGATCACTTCTCCTGATTTCGATTCTATAACACCCTATAAAATTTAGTATTTTTATTTTTTTAAATGAATGAGAACCCAAAGAAATTTTTAAGATAATAATAATAATAAATATTAAAAGGAGGGAATATGGCACTTGTTACAAAAAGAGATGTACATGAGGCATTTCTTTCTTCTTCTTCTTCTTTTTTTTTTTTTTTTTTTTTCGCATGGGCAAAATACGTGTCTCAAGACTCCCTCCATGTTTCATTCATGCATCATTAACGAGATTCTTTAACGGAATGGGGGTTTTGGTAAGTAAATAGTAGTTCGATGCTCTTTTCTGGTGAGGGTGTTAGTTTATGGGGGCATATTGACAATAATCGGTAGTTCATGGGAAAATGTAATTACCTCAAATCTTTCTTTTATTCCAACATATATCACGTGTAAATGCTTATATTTGTTCTAAAATTGTTTTTCTTTTGGTACCCATAGGATTTGTGATGTCTATTTAGCATACCCATTAAACCTTTTTGCTTGAAAATCTGTTTGGTTTGTGAGATTTGTGTATAAAAAACTAAAGGGTAAATGTCTCATAAATCATTGAGTCAACGCGTGATTTAAAATCAGTCCCTCACTGTTTAAAAATCAAATTTTGCTACTTAAGTTTGTCGTGAATTTGAAATCAGCCATTCCGTGATTTTTCCATCCATTTTCCTGACGTCCGTTAGGGTGAGTCAGTGTTTATCCACGTAGGCATTGACACATCAGGTAAAACAACGTTGTTTTAGAAATTTAAAAACTTCAAATTTTTATTTTTATTTTAAGAAAAAAAAATTGAAAATGGAGGGTTTGGCAGCCACCCCCTTGGGGAAGGGAGTGGCTTGGGAGCCACCCCTAGCCCATGCGTGGCCACCCCATAGGCCAAGGGTGGCGTGCTAGCCATCCCAGATGTGGCGGACACCACCACTGGGGGTGGCTCGTTGCCAACCCCTTGCTTTGGGGTGGCCTGCGAGCCACCTCATATGGGGTTGGGGGGTGGCCACGGTCCACCCCCCTCCTTCTGCCCACCCACACTCGTGAAACCGACCCGACCTGTGAAACCACAGATATAAGACTGCGGTTGGAAATTGCGGACTCATCATTTTGGGGCGGGTTACGGTATTCACTTTTTCCCCATCCGCAAACCCACCCCGCCCTGCGTTTCCCTCTTGAGTCTTACCATAATTATGATTTCCCAAAAAAAAAAAAAACCTAAGACTTGAACTTTCTCGTGATTTCGTGAAAACCTCAAGCCTCAAGGCACAAACCAGAGTCAGCACCTCCCCATCCCCATCCCCATCCATCCTCTGATCCTCAAACCAGATTTTCCCCCAAAAAAACTCTAAGATTCACTGATTCTTTCCAATTATAGCCAATAATTTGATTTCTTTTACGGTTTAGGGTTTGAAATCTAATGGGTGCTTCACTATTTAAAACTTTGACCGTCGTCCATCACTCATCTTCCACACAATTTGTGCCTCGACTCCTCTGTGCTGAACAAATCTTCACTCTTCAACTTCCATCGTTGGCCGTTGGTATAGGTAGTTCAATCTCTCTCTCTCTCTCTCTCTCTCTCTCTCTCAATCTCTCTAAAAAACGGCTCCTTTTCAAACTATATTCTGATTATTCTCTACTATATTGTGGTTTGGCCTTTTGTTTTGCTGCTTGTAGCAGTTTGTGTGTTCTGTTTCTGCAGAATTTGATGTGTTTAGACTGTTTAGTTGGTGTTTTTAGGTCTGTAATCTGTATTGCTCTGTTTTCATTTTAGCCTTCGGTGATGTAGTTGGTGTTTTTAGGTTTATATGGCTCTGTATGGACCTATTTCTGCAGAATTGGTTTTTTTTTTTTTTTTTTGGGGGGGGGGGGGGGGAATTTGGAAAGATCAAATTTTCTCCATCTGTAGTTGGCCTTTTGTTTTGCTACTTGTAGCAGTTTGTGTGTTCTGTTTCTGCAAAACTTGATGTGTTTAGTTGTTGCTTTTAGGTCTGTAATTTGTATTGCTTTGTTTTCATTGTAGCCTTCGGTGATGTAGTTGGTGTTTTTAAATTTTAGGTCTGTATGACTCTATTTCTGCAGAATTGGTTGTTAGCTACTGTTTTGGCCTTTGGTGTGAGTGGCATGTGTTGTTGGGTGAAATCCTTGTTGGATTTGTGTTCCAATTTTTACTGGAGAGTTGTATTTGGATTGTTGTTCTATAAAAGCTTTTATTCATAAAAAAAAAATAAAAAAATAACAGAGCATGTTTGATGTTTCTATTTGATATTCTTCAAAACAAAATTATCTTATAGTCTTCAAATCAAATTATTCTGCCTTTCACTAGGTCTAACAGAGCATGTTTGATGTTTCTGACAATAATTCTTTTTTTTATATTTCAGTTGATTTCGCCCCAATTCAACCTTAGTCTTTCAGTCTCAGAGCATCCACAGGTAACAAAATTTGATCTC
Organism: Alnus rubra; assembly: GCA_028654335.1. Classification (NCBI taxonomy): domain Eukaryota; kingdom Viridiplantae; phylum Streptophyta; class Magnoliopsida; order Fagales; family Betulaceae; genus Alnus; species Alnus rubra. The sequence continues at coordinate 685,827 of JAJPGS010001816.1, forward strand.
ATCTTGATATGGTTTTTTATTTTAATCCTTGTATATTTTGTTTGCTTGGAAAAAAAATATAGTGTATCGAGCTATCTGTGTATGTTTTGTTATGTTCCTTATGTGAATCTTTAACAAGTTGAATCTTTTTGAATTATGTGAATCCTAAATTTAATTGTATACGTAATTTGTTGGTTGGGTTATATGCGAATTATCTGGATTGTATATGTATTTGTTATGAATCTTTTATATATATATATATATATATATATAAAGTTCAATATTTTATAAATTGTTGATGAATTTTTATTTTATTTTATTTTTTTTAAGAAAAAAAAACTAATTGTAGATTCATGGCTGGTAATGCAAATAGTGGTGCTAAGAATATTGGTTCTATTGCTGGTGCTTCGGCTTCACCTAGTTCTATTCCTAGTCTTTTAGATAGCACTATGCCTCCCGTTAATACTGAGAATGTTGAATGTGTTCGTAATGTTGGTACTCAGAATCTTAATTCAATTGAAGCTCTCCCATCAAAACCTAAATCAAATGTGCAAAAATCAATTGTATGGGAACATTTTACCAAGGTAGAGTGGGGTAATCCCGAATATCCTAAATCAAAATGCAACTATTGCAGTAAATTGTTTAGTTATCACTCCAGAAGGCTAGGTACTTCATCCATGTTATCACATATCAGAAATAGTTACAAGAAATATCTTGGTAGGTTTGGCAAATTAGATAGGTCATAGTTAACACTGAGTTTTGATGCTAAGAATGACAAGTGGGAGAAGCATATGTTGGCAATCTTGTCATTGCGAAATATAATGTTCAAAAAATAAGGGAGGCATTGACTAAGATGGTAATTGTGGATGAGTTGCCTTTTAAGTTTGTGGAGGGTGAAGGGTTTCACGATTTCATGAAGACGGTTGAGTCTCGGTTTAAAATTCCTTCCTGTTACATTGTGATGAAGGATTGTATGAAGATCTTTATATCTGAGAAGGAAAAGCTTAGAGCAATGTTCTTGGCAACTGGTGATCGGGTTTGTCTTACCACTGATACGTGGAATTCAATTTAAAACCTTAATTATATGTGTATCACTTGCCATTTTATTGATAGTGATTGGAATTTACATAAAAGAATTATAAATTTCTCTTTAATTCCTAATCACAAATGAGAGACTATTGGGAAAAAGATAGAGTCTTGTATGCTTGAGTAGGGTATTAGTAGCATTTTTATTGTCACGGTTGACAATGTTAATGCCAATGATACTGCTATTGAGTACTTGAAGAGGAAAAGTAGAGATAAGGTAGGCGCCATATTGGATAATGAGTTTATGCATATGAGGTGTTGTGCACACATACTAAATCTTATTGTGACTGATAGTTTAATAGAGGTTAGTGACTCTATTGTGAAGGTTTAAAATGCAGTGAAATATGTGAAGTCTTCACCTTCAAGATTTGAGAAGTTTAAGGCTTGTATGGAAACATAAAAAATTCAGTTTAATGGTATGTTGTGTTTTGATGTTCCAACTAGATGAAACTCTACATATAAGATGTTAGAAGCTGTTGAAAAAATGTCAAAATGCTTTACATCTAATGGAAGAAGAAGATGGATACTTTGTTTTTACGTTGTTTGAGGGAGGGCAAGGGAGAAGGGGTTTGGGACCTCCTACTTTTGATGATTGGAAAAATGTTAGGGTTTTTCTCAAGTTTTTAAAACTTTTTTATGATGTGACCATTTGTCTTTCGGGTCCTTTGTATGTGACATCTAATATGTACTTCCAAGAGATTTGCGGCATCCAAGCACATTTATAGGCTTTTAGTGAGAATGAAGATTATGTATTAAGTGTCATGGTGGAGAAAATGAAGATGAAGTACAACAAGTATTGAGAAGATCTTGATAGGGTTAACTTGATGTTGTTTGTTGCGGTTGTTCTTGATCCACGCACCAAATTGGATTCATTAGATTATTTGTTCAAAGAAGTTCTCAGTGTTGAGCAAGCAACTCGAATGATTACAAAATTGAGATAACAATTGGACAAATTATATGATCACTATGCTAGCAATGGTGAGAGTTCCTCTCAGGTTTATCATGGTAGTGATTCGTCAACCACAATAGATGAAAGTGAGAGTAGTGGCCATTCATTTTACTTCATGAGTAAGTTTTATAAGTATTGGGCTTCTAAAAGTGATGTAGAGAAAATGAATGTTAATTTTGATATTTTGAATTGGTGGAAGGTGAACTCAACAAAAATTTCAATAATTGCCCAAATAGCACGAGATGTTTTAGCAATTCCCATTACAACGGTTGCTTCAGAGTCGACTTTCAGCACTGGAAGGCGTGTTTTGGACCCATTTCGGAGTTCGTTGGCTCCAACAACAGTTGAAGCCTTGATATGTTCACAGAATTGGTTAAGGTCAAAACCCATAAGCGGTGGCAATGATTATGATTCAGAGATAATTGATGATGCTGAAAGTTATAGGCTCAAATAAAATAAGCTTTCTATTATTTAAATATTCACTTAATCTATTTATCAAATTTAAATTATGATTGTAAATCAATTTTTTTTTTAATTTTTAATTTTTTTTATTATTCTCCTTTGTAGAAATAGCTTTAAAGAACGTCAGCATTTTGCTTGAAGATGATTAGTTGAAGATGCTGCCATGCGAGGTTTCTTGTTTTTTTGTTGTTGGTTTAAAGCATTCAATTGCTGATGGGACTAGTGATTTTTTTTTTTTTTTTTTTTGTGTTCATTGATTCTACTGAATTATGGATTCTGTTCTTTTGTTGGACTAAGTTTCTGCTCCTTTTTGTTAGAACTGCAAATTTGTTGGACTAAGTTTTAAATCTTTTTTGTTGGAACTGTAAATTTATTGGACTAAGTTTCTAATCTTTTTTGTTGGAACTTTTAATTTTTGTTGGTCCAAGTTTATCTTTTTTCTTTTTGTTGGAACTTTTAATTTTTTTGTTTCCATTATTCTGCTTAGCTATTGACTTACAAAAAAAAAAAAAAAAATTAAAATTGTCCTGATTCTTGATGCATCCAGCAGTGAACTACAATATATATTACTTTGAACTACCTATAAAATATATATATATATATATATATTACTTTGAATTTTGCTAGGTTTGTATCAGTAGCAGACTAGCAATGAACTACAATATATCAATGTTCAACAAATCTCTTCTCCTCAATCTCGTGCTTGGCTACTTGTAGATTCAAAGAATTTGATTAGTAGGTTACATACCATTCTCATTGATGAATGATGAGGATGGACCAGTGGATTTCAAAATATAATAGTTTTCAAATATGCCCACAGCCCACATGGTTTTGGGCCCAGAATTTTTATTTATTTATTTAAAAAAAAAATAGAATACCTGAACCCGCAATATCCGTCCCCGATCCGTGCTACCCAAGGCCCAGCGGATTGACAATTCACTTTGCGGGTTGCGGATCCTGATTTTCTAACCGTTCACTGTGGGGTGGGTTGTGGAAAACATGTAAATTCGGCCCGTGCCTACCCCTACTCCCAAGGGGGTGGCTGCCAATGAAAAATAAAATTTGAAGTTTTTAAATTTCTAAAACGGTGTCATTTTACCTGATGATTCTATGCCTATGTGGATAAAAAGTGACTCACCCTAATTGATGTTGGAAAAATGGATGAAAAAATCACGAAAGAGCTTATTTCAAATCAGCGACAAACTTAAGTAGCAAAATTTGATTTTTAAATAGTGAGAGACTAATTTCAAATTGCGCGTTGACTCAATGATTTTTTAGAAATTTACCCAAAACTGAAATTAGTCATTCATATATATATATATATATATATATATATATATATATATATATATATATATATATATATATATATATATATATATATATATATATATATATATATATATATATATATATATATATCACGTGTAACCTAGCGCAGTGTGTTGTTCTAATTTCTTTTGTTTTATGCCTACATGATTTATGGTTCTCCTAAAATTCCATTGAGATCCTTTCATGTTAATCACTTTATTGGGAGTTTGTTTTGAAGCACTAAGATTTTAATTGGTATAGAGTTTTCTTCTATTTGCACTACCTATTTTAGAACTTTTATTGTTTAAATTATATATTGTCAAAATATTGTATACTCTTCATTGTGTATAGTATATGATTCTATATAGCTTGGGTAGTTCGAGATTTGATTTTGTTATTGTATTATAAGAGATTCGGTTTTGTTGATTTTTAATTAGAACAATTGTATATAATGATTATACCTATTGGTTAGTTTTGGAGTTGTTCCTAAAAGTTAAATTATTTGAGCTTTTATATTTAAAATACTCTGAGCTTACAAGTGAGCATTTTAATATGTATATTTTAGTGATCTTTTTATTGGGAACCAAATGACAATAAGTATATGCTTCATGTATCTTTAAACTTGAAAAATCACCTTAATGATGTCTTATATGGTACTCTATAACTTGACCCATAATTTGTAAGAATAATGATTCATTGCCACCTTTTCATACAACTTTTCACCACCTTGTCTATGTGGCAAGGTGGTCCCCTACTACTTTTTGAGTTTTAAAAATAAAATAAGGTGGGGGACCACCTTGCCACATAAGAAAGATGGTGAAAAGTTGTATAAAAAGGTGGCAATGAATCATTACTCAATTTGTAAACCATAAATAAAATTCTTGTAAACAACCCAAATGTTGTATTTATATGCACTCTAAACATATCTTTATGGCCAAAACTAGGTAGAAGCGAGGTTAACTCCACTAAAAAAGGTCCAAGTAAGGGAACACATCCTTAAAATCTCTGACATAAATTTTATTAAACTATTATAGGAAAAAGTTGAAAATTTTCTAAACTCATTTATTTTTCTAAAGTTGCTTGCCTTTTTTATATTGCAGTCATGATAAATCTTCTTGTTATGATATGTGATTAGAATCTCATATGATTATATGACATTGATGAATTTATATATGGTTATAAATGAGTTCTCAAAGTTTATATTTGTTATATGTGTACTATGTGAATAAAGTTTTACCCCACGGCACCATAATGTTACCAATGATTCAGATTATATACGTTTATATGGATAGCATGGCAACTACACCGAATAACGGATACACGAAGGTGTGAGTTATCAGCTGGGTAATCTTCACCTAGGGAAGCTCCCATCCAGTTAGCTTTCCCCTGTGACGACAGGATGAGCCCAAACGGGCCATTTGGGACAAGCCAACATGCACCACTAATAAAGTAGAGTTAAGTCAAGGGGTAAAACATACATGATAAGTTTATAAAGGAATAATAATTTGAGGAAATTATATATTCTTCTTTATTTGATCTAATAACCCATTTTATCTTAAATGTTTATTGTTGCACTCAAAGGTATTTACTATATAAGCTCTGTACTACAAGTGATTCAAAAGTTTTGTCCAGTTTAAATAAAGTGTACTACTTTTGTTGTGTTGTGTTATTCACTGAGTTGTCAAATTCATCCATCTTCCCTATAAATTTTTCAGATGGCTCTCGTTCTCCTAGCTGGAATTTCAATTGAGGTTGCAACGTTTGACGACCCAGAGTTTTTGCCCATTAATGAGGACAAATGGGCATATGTTTGTTTTGAAGAATATTATTTTATTTTTCTTTCATGGGTGGCTCAGCCATCCCTATTTTCTTTTTCTTTTTCCTTTTTCAATTATTTTATTTTATTTTAAAAAAAATTATTATTTTATTATTTTTAATAAATTTTTTAAGATTTTTATTTTTTATTTTTTAGGGATAATTACACCATTGGTCCCTGTGATTTTTCATAATTATTTTTTACTCCCTATGGTTCAAAAAGTTCATGGGAGGTCCTCGTGGTAAGTAATAATTACAAATCGATCCCTAAAGTCAAGTTCTGTTAAAAAATTGGACATATTCTGTTAAATGTCATGTCAGCGCCACATCAAACCAATAAGATGACGACACGTGTTCATTTGAATAAAAAAAATATAAATTTATTAAAAAAAAAAGGCAAAGGGGTGGTTGGGGTGGCGGCCTGGCCACGTGTCAACCTCAACGGTTGACACGTAGTGAGCCGTTAATAATTGGATGAAAAATGTAATAGAGGTGCCAAACGAGTTTTTACCCCTAACTCAGGTACTATCTATGAAAGAAATGAAAACCCGGGTACTAAATTTAAAAAAACATAAAACTCAAATATCAATGGGGTATTGAACCCTAATAGTAATAATATTATTTTATAGTCAAGGGCTTTTTGATTTTGTATAGTTTATAGTAAACACTGTGTGGCCGGATTATTTATGTGGGATGGCGATAACCTCCCCAACATAGCATATCTTCTTAGACCAGACCAGCTTTTGTTATATTGTACAATATTTTCTTTTGTTGACTCCTGGAATTGTATTTTACTAACTTAACTACAAGAATGTTAAAAGAATATATATTAGAAATTTTAAATTTCTATCTTGTGTTATTTCAAGGGAATGTGTGGTTGTTTTATTTTGATTTGATTTGGAAGTTCAAGTTCGTGTTTCCCTTATTTTCCAAAACGGTAGTGTGATAGATTTAGATCGCTCATTCCCCGATCGCTCTTCAAAAAGATTATTCGAGACAATACTTACATATACTCTTTTGTTCCTTAGGAAATTACATGCATCCCAATCTACATCAATTACACTGAAGTTGAAGGCATAGATTTTGATGAGATCTTTGCACCGGTTGCTAGACTTGAGCCCATTCAGGTTTTAATGGGTATTGCTTGCAATCTGGGATTCAAGATAAAACAAAAGGATGTAAATAATGCCTTCTTGAATGGTCTCTCATTCAAGAAGAAGTCTAGAGCAACCAAAAGGCTTCAAGGATCCTCTCCTTTCGGATCATGTATTCAAGTTGAAGAAAGTCTTGTATGGATTGACCTAAGCACCAAGAGTGATGTGTGTTTTAAATAGTACTGGCAAGCGCACGAATCGTTTGCAATATAGTGTGTGCAAGTGCGAGGTCGAATCCACAGGGAAATGGTCAAATATTGGTGTCTTGTTTAATCAACCTCATTTTAACCTAGTTCCAAAGGTTTGAGAATTGATTCAAGAACAAAAGACTAAATAAAAGAGATGGAATGAAATATGCAAATTAAAAGGAACTAAGGCTAATGAATCCACCAAACCAAATCCTACAACTCACACTCTTGGTTTCCACTTGAACACCCAAAGAACATTAAGCTTAGGGTGTCATTCAAGTTTCTTAACCATAAACCCGAGAACCATTAAATGAATCCAACACATAGACAAATCACAAAGAGTACCAATTGAAATCAAAACATCCAATGTATCATTCAATCACAATGGATATCATCATTCAAACCGATAAAACAATGTATTCATCGATTGAAACACATAAAATGTCATCTTTCCACCACTAACCACATTCATTGCAAAAAATAAAGCTTTAAATGAATGGAACTTGAACTACCAATATGATATATCATTAAATGTACAAGTGGTACAGCAAGATTGTGAGTGTCATCAATGGAAAGGTTTCATCCTCAACCCTAGTTGAGGTTACTAGCCTTCCATGACTAAGAACACCACAAGAAAATGATGAACAACCATGGAAATGAAAGAAAAGCTTTACAAAGAGAAAGTATCTGAAAATAAAACTACTGAAATACACTACAAGATGCACGAAATTAAACCTATATACTGATTTTTTGCTCTAATCTACTCTATTCTACCACCCCCAACAAGGAGGCATGGCTATGGCTTTTATAGAAGAAAGCTAGGGCTAGAAATGACTCCTCTACCCTCCTCTAGGGTTCCTCTGCTGCTAGAGACAACCAAAAACACGAAACCAGCGTGTTCTGCTGCGAAAATCAGAGGGAGGACTGCTTTTTGGCTTCTGATTGGGTGTTCTGGCGCGCTCTGCAAAAGCAGTTTCTGGGAAATTTCGATCGATCGACTTTTATTTAGATCGATCGACTTCGGGCAAAGTTTAGATCGATCTAATTTTAAGTTCGATCGATCGACTTTTCAGGACCTCCGAATTTCCAGTCATTTCCTTATGAAATTTGTCATTCCTCTCTTATTGTCCTACAGAAACAGAAAACACAAAAACTAACCAAAACATTAGGAAATAACAAGGCTAAAGGTCTAACTAGTGCAAATCAAGGGGTCCAAATACACAATATTTGACACTCATCAAAGAGCATGGCATGAAATACTCATTGCTTATCTCCTAGACCATGACTTTACTAGAGGCGAAACATATCACACTCTGCTCATTCGTAGAAGCGATAATAATTTGTTGATTGCTTATATATACGTGGATGTCATAGTCTTTGGTGCTACCATTGACTCACATGCTCATAGTTTTTTGCCCCTGAGATGAATAAATCTTTTGAAATGAGTATGATTGGGGAGTTGACCTATTTCTTGGGATTACAGTTTGGCAACTTGAGGAAAGCATTTTTATTTCTCAAGTCAAGTATGCCAAAGACCTTGTAAAAATGTTTAGTTTGAATGGAAAGAGCCATATCCGAACTCCCATGAGCACAAGTGTCAAACTTGATGCTGATTTGGTTGGTAAGAGTGTTGATCAAGCACTTTATTGCAACATGATTGAAAGCCTATTGTACTAAGATTGAGTTGCCCTAATATATCCTTAAATGTTGGAGTATGTGCTTATTTTCAAGCTAAAACTAAGGAATCACACTTGATAGTTGTGAAGAGGATAACCAGATATGTGAATGGGACAATGAATCATGGTATATGGTACTATAAAGGTACTAGTCTGAACATTGCTAGGTACTCAGATGAGGATTGGGCATGAAGTGCTGATGACAGAAAAGACGCCTTTGTTGGATGTTTTTATGCAGGCACCAATCTAGTGGCGTGGATGAGCAAGAAGTAGAATTTTATCTCTCTATCTACGGCTGAAGCATAATACATTGTTGCTATAAATTGTTGCACTCAGTTGCTTTGGATGAAAAGGCTAGTGGTTGATTATGGAGTGACTCTTGACGAATGTCATATAATTGTCATTTCACATTTCTTTGGACAATTTTGCCTTTATTTTTACAAGTACTGGATACTCTCTAGTTCATTCGAACTAGAGATGATCCAAATACTTTATCATTTTCATATATTATTTAAATTAAATGTTAGGGAAAAGAGAGAGGAAAGATAAATCATTTAAATATTGTTTCAAATAAATGATAGAGGAATGAGAGAGGAAAGCTAAAATTTGTTTATATTAAAATAATGTTAAGGAAACCATTTTTGCTTTCCTAGATATAGGATACAACTTTTGGTTTAATTGATGTTTCCTTAGTTTAGGGAACAAGTGAATCTGACTCAATGAGTTTTTATGAGTTTTCCCTACATTTAGAGAAGGGAATAAGATTTAGAAAAACTATTGCTAATACTCTAAGGTCACATAAATACTGTAACTGTTAGGTTTTTAGTGTTGGTAAATTCAGTGTTAAAACATATTTTGTTATAAGTTTTAAGTCTGAAATCAATATGGAGAGTTTGCTAAAAGAAAACATTTCATCAGTACAAAGATTCTGCTAAAATAAGACATATAAGACTTTGATGTCTAGACGCCATGTGAATATGTCCGGACTGGACTTCTAGAGAGCATCAAAGTATTTGCATGTCCGGACAGGTTATCCAAAAGAACTCCCAAGACTCATTGTGTCTGGACAGCTTGTGACTATGTCCAGACAAGTTCTCCCGAGAAGCTCCCAAGATACCTTGTGTTCGGACGGCTGGCAACCATATCCGGACAAGAGATACAGAAAGTTGCCCTCATGGTTTTTTCTGGATAGTGCGGTATCATGTTTGGACACTTGAGGAAATTAGAGTCTCGTAACTCTTGTTACTTTCGAACGCCTTAGTGCCTTGTCTAGACGCCACTGCCTAGTAATCACATTTCTACTAGAATTATATTTTCTTTAGAAGTCTATTTAAAGGGACTTCTAGGTAGGAGTTTGTTAAGAATTATACTATATAATTCAGTGTGCTAATAGAGAGTTTGAGACCTAGAGTGTTAACGTTATATCTCTCTTACAAGTTTTGTAATTGTTTAACCATCAACTTTGAACAATTGAAGCCAATCGGAGTTTCGGTTAAGGAGATCAAGAAGAAGAACTATTTAGAGGTTTTGGGAGAGAAGCAGACAAATGGGTCACTTGTTGTAATTCAAGAGTGTGACAACTGCAAAATTTTTGTGAGTATTAACATTTTGTAATTCGTAAATTTTTTTGTTATTGGATTGATTTTTTGGATTTGGTTGCCCCGGAGTGGTTGTACTTTTGAAAAGTTCTTCAAAAGGTTTTCACTTTGTCACCAAAATTACTTGTGTTAATTGCTTTAATGCTTTTTTTATTTTTTGTGAATGTTTAGTTGGTTGGTTAATTTTCAAATAACGCTTTTATTGGTCTACACCTATTCAAAACCCTTTCTAAGTGTTGTTTTGAGTTTGGTTTATATTTCCAGCAATGGTATCTTAGTAAACTTGAAATTCAATGCACTTGATGATATTATGTGGATTTGAACCCAAAATCCGTCTACCTAGTTACTTAGCATCTCAAGCAGTAGTGGTTATTTTCGCTACTCAAAATACCCATTTTTCTATTTTAATTACTGGTTTTTCAATAGATGCTACAACAGACCATCTATTACACTCTCTACTTTCTTTTGATATTTTTTTTCAATGTATTTTTTATTGTGAAAGTTGAGGAAGAGGGAGAGAGAAGGGAGAGAGAGGGGGAAAGAAGGAAGAGAAAAAAGAGAGAGAGAGACTAGAAGGTGCTACAATGAACTTTCATATATATGAAAGTTCATGGTAGCAAAATGGATGGATATGCTTTATTTTGAAGTATGTACTGGAGGGATAAAGTGGTTCATAATAGCTAAATATAAATATTATGAGATATATAAAAGGTCTGATGGAGATGCCCTTAAAGAGTTAAACGGAAAAAGCAACCCATAAATATTTTATAAAGTTGATGTGGTAGGGTTTAATAGTCGTTGAATAATTTATCGTTTTTATATATTGAAAGATGGTATACATCCATCTCTTGTCCATCTTTTACCCATCTTTTTGTAAACTCATCATTGAATCTATGGAACCACATAGGATCGCATGTTGGTTCCATGTGGTCCCACATATTCAATGGTCCATTTGCTCATTTCTTGTATGGAGATAGAAAAGAGATGAGTAAAAGAGGTACACCAAACATTTCTCATATATATTACTAGACTTGTCAAATCTGTTTTGTGAGATATTTGTAAGAATAATTTATATATTTTTTCTCTCCCCTCTCTCTATTTTATTTTTTATTTTTCTTTTTGACACATTGATAAAGAAATAACAAGACAAAATAATATAAATTACACACGAGAAAACAAAGTGATTTTTTGGGCACCCCACTTTTATATTCTTGTGCTCCACATAGATTGCTTAAAAGTAAACGTCGTGATGATCGCTATTCACATGATGACCATCAATCTCTCTCCTCTAATTTTGCAGGTCTTCATCTTACACCTGGAGATTCCTTCTCTGATCATGTGCCTACTCATTGGGTAGTAGATTATGGCCCCAATTTCCAAGATAAGATCTATTCCTAAAAGGGTAGTCTATGAGTTTCTAGTCTTGAACTCGACCCCAAGGCAAGAAGGAGAGACTTCTCGCGCCATGAATTGAATAAGTAAATTAACTCTATGTCGAGCTGCTCCTTTGGCACAATTCTCCTGAGCTAGGCTCAAAGTTGAGTGTTGGTGTTTTTAGGTTGGAAATAGATCACCCTTTCCTATCCTGAGCCAATTCAGCTTCATCCTTAACTTTAGATTCAAAAGCAATCTTGCAAAGAAAAATCTTTGTGGTGTGTCACGCGCGTACAAGATATCCTTTCATATGATTCCTATTGTTGTCATCCCTCATAACTGATCATTTAGGGTGAGAAGGCAAAGGAACGAAGTCAGAAGGAGGTTCCAATGTCTTTGTATTTTCCCACTTGGCTTCCTTCCTAATAAAGAAGCACACCCAGGGTTTTTTCCCTGATGCCACTTTATGGACTATCCGGCTTGACCTTAAAAGAAGTTTGACAACATCTTCCTCAAAGAGTCAGAGGAGGGTACGTGATATGCGAGAAATGGGAAATAGTGTCGGAAAAGTTATTAAAGTGGGCAGAGAAGCAAAGTAGGGTGATCCAGTTATGAGATTACCTGATTGAAGATCTCGACTAGCTTGGACTACTCTAGCATGTGAGACCCTCTCAGACTTGACATTGAGACTGGCAGATACGTTGATGTAACATGAGACCGGCGCTGCTTCTGTTAGTGAGGATATAACTATATACTTTAGCCCAAACATAGAGTAAGGGACTTTTAGGTTAAACCGCCGTTCGTTGATCGAACCCCCTATGCTGCTGGCGGGCGGATGGAGAATGTTCTAGTCTCAAACACGGCGGTCGCATCCTCCTTAAGCGGCCTAATCGACCCTGTGTGGGTTGATTTCATCTGGGAGACCCTGTTTGAACGTGTTTGCTCTAATGTGGTCCCGGGAGATGCATGTGTATGCCTTGACCAACTACACGAGAAAGCGGCTTATGTAATAAATCAGAATGCAAAATTTTTTGAGTTGGAATACGACCCGCTTGGGTTGAATAGAACGGAAATTGAAGGGGAGACATTATTTGTGTTCGTCGTTTTCTTTATTTTTAAATAAAAATATTAACAAATAATTTAAATATAAAAACATTCATCACTTTTATATCACAATAAAACGTTTGTTCAGTTAAAAACAAAAAAAAAAATATTTTAAAAACAGTTATAATTGTTTGTATTGATATTCCTCCTCCTTTCACTTATAATTAAGAAATTATTTTCCTTCTTGGGCAAGGTTTTGTTGGCTTATAGCAAGGAAAAGACTTCAAAACCCTTTTTTATTGCGCAAGTTTGGGGTCCAATACAAACAAAATCATATGGGGACCCTACACGTTACCTTTGTCAAATGCCGGTAAACGTTTTTGTCAATACCCCAAAATTGTCCATGCCTTGCAAGCATCCAACTTACCAAAAGTGGAAATTTTGGGAAGCATCTTCTGACCACAGAAGGTCATAAAAGTAATATTTAAATTAATAGCATTAATCTGCTATTGACGTTCATACGAAAGGTTGGTGGACATGCAACCAAGTGAACCCTGCCAAAACTCTATACTTAAATTATTTAAATTATTTTAGATGTTAATGTATCTAATAAGGATGGATTTTGGATTATATATATATAATGATTCTTATTTATCACTTTTTTTTTCTTCAATTTACTTCAAAGAAGAAATATGTTTTGGCAAGTTCTTTTGACTTTTATTATTATTGTTGTTGTTTGTGGGTACCAAAATTATTTTAGATTAAATTCCTCGTTGTAATTTTGGTTATATGTAAGAAGGCTCCTTTAGCTCATGTGACAAGAGTAAGGATGTAAACGAGTCGAGCTCGGGCCGGTAGTGCATATCTAAGCTTGACTCATTTAAATTTATCACGAGGTCGAGCTTTTTTATCACGAGCTCGAGCCGTTTTATCAAGAGCTTGGCTCGAGCTCATGACGAGTTTTAAAAATTAAGTTCAACTCAACTCGAAAAAAGAAATACCGTTCTTTTGTGGTGAAGTGATCCAGTTACCACTAGTTCCTAATATTAATAGTTTACATTACTATAAATTGTATACTTATGAGTTAGAAATTATGAATTATGTGATATTATATGACTATAAGTCAATAATTTTTTTATATATATATAGACACACACACACACATGAGCTGCGCTAATAAGCGAGCCGAACCTTTTTACAAGTATGTTTGCTGAGTATGTATCGTTTAATAATTGAGTATAACTTCATGTCTACGAAGGGCTTATTTAATAACCGAGTCACGCATACGCCGAGCCTTATCAAGCCGAGCCCGAGCGAGCTCACAGATAACTTTGCTTCATTTACATACCTAAACAAGAGTAATGGCGCAAGATTTTTATTTAAAAAAAAAAAAATTTATATGACTTTTAAAATTACTAATGAATTTGAAATGTGTGACATTTAAGGATAAAAGAGATCGAACAAGAGTTTTGCATATAACATTACTCTTTTATTTTTAGTAATGCTAACTCTTCGGCAATCCGATCTCGCACAAGATTAAAGGATTTTTCTAGTTTTCTCTAATATTTTGGATTCTATCCTACCATCTTTCTCATGAAAAGCTAAAAAAGTCAATAAAAATATTTAAATTTTTGTATCCACTCAATAACACGTTGGTCCGCTGCCAAAATATTTTCAGGCAGCATTCCTTTTTCTCCTTACCTATTCAGGCTATTCCTTACGTAACGTTCTTATGGTCAGTGAAAAACACCCTCCTTTTCCTGCTGATTTTCCTTGTTGTTTTAGTGTAAGTTTTTGCTGTTTCTCAGTTTTATGTAACCAAAATAATAATAATAATAATAATTAATAAAAAAAAAAACTATTTGTCCATATCCGCTTACTGTAAGTTCGCGAGGATGCCATCAGGATTTTGTCCTACAGATAATACGCCACGGACCTTAACACGTCACTCAAAAAAATTGAAACGACATGAAGAAATCATTTAATATTATTAAATATTAAAGTAAAAGTTGCCACCATTTCTTTTCTTCATCCTTTGCCCTGTGGCCCCTGTTGCTCCCATACAACCACTACCGCCATACCAGTCTTTTCTTTGTAAACGCACTACTCTCTTCAGTCTCTCCCTCTGTTTTTGTGTTTGGTACGTCCCTTCCCTTGCCCCCACAAGCAGACTTTTTGACTCTCCAAGACGAAGAAGAAGGGGGCTGGCCAAACGACGAGGACATAAAGAAGAATGTCAGCAACAATGGAACCTCCTGGGACTCGCACCAACTCGGTAAAAGAAAGCATCATAAAAAGCCCTAAAACCTTAATCTATCATTGCCTAGTCTTTCTCTATTGTCTGCATTTTTGTACTTGGCAGCCCCACTTTCGTTGAACTGTATATTGGGTGAAGTGGGTTCTGCTTTTTTTTTTTTTTTTTTCTTTATAATGTTATGGGTGAATATGGTTTGATATTCTGGAAAGTTTAATCTCTGTATTTCTTCTCTGTTTGGATAAAACCTGTTGTAGGTTTTGCGTACAGAAGTTTCTTTAAAAGGCGCAAAAAAAGAAAAAGAAAAAGAAAAAGAAAAAAGGAGAGTGATGTTATCTCTGTTCACAAGAAAACA
This sequence comes from Alnus rubra, assembly GCA_028654335.1. NCBI lineage: Eukaryota > Viridiplantae > Streptophyta > Magnoliopsida > Fagales > Betulaceae > Alnus > Alnus rubra. The sequence goes on from JAJPGS010001816.1 coordinate 701,072, forward strand.
AGATAAATTGCTAAAATGATTTTCTTTTACCTTTGTAAACTAATTCGTAAAAGTTTATACAGATTATTACGTTTCTGTTTGTTTTCCTTGAATTTTTAGCTTTATTTGTTGTGAGAAGTTTGCTATGTTTGTTGGGAGAGGCGTTTATTTACTGTTTACTTCTTCCCATATATATATATATATATATATATATATATATATTATGTATGTATTAATTTGCTTCTTCTTCTTCTTCTTCTTTTTTTTTTTTTTTTTTTTTTTTTTTTTTTCTTGTGTTAAGCATTTCTTTGTTGAAAATTTTGTCTTCTTTCGTATAAAATATTTTTCTGAGTTTCTGCATGTTGAATCAAAGTCATCTTTTGTAATATATATATATATATATATATATATATTTTGGATGAATATCTTTTGTAATATTTTTCTGATACTATTATTCACAACTTGTCCTGGGATCTGGGACACTAACTAACGTAAAATTCGAAGCAGCCAGAGAATCTTTTGGGGCCTTTTCGTTACAAGATGATCATAAGAACTTGCGAATTTGAGGAGACTTGTACTTCTGCTAATATTGATGAAAAGGCATGACACATGTTATACTTGATTGGTAGGATCCTAATTCCTCACTTAATTGAAGCATTCATCACAAATAACGTGTAAGCATAAAGAAGGGAACCGTCACGCCCCATTTGATGGTTCCTTTCATGCACACAAATTTATTATTATAATATGTTAGTTATTTAGTGGGATTCAGTTCCAATGTAATGCCTCAGGGAACAACATTTAAGAATAGTTTGTCATATAAGTTAAATACTTAAGTCTTATTGGGATTATCTTCTCTTGATAGGTAAAATATTACTCATGCACCTTGTATGGGATTGAACCTTGACCTTACTCTCCACTCCTTACTTATGAGGGAAAGATATGTCATTTAGTCTATAAAATGCATTTTAATTAGTGTGTAATTTTTCTTGTCTTCCCCTTTTTTTATTTCCAATATGTGCATGATCATTTGTAAGCGGTTCCTAAAATGTATCGGTTATCTTCAATTTTATAAAATCCACTATAGGAAGAGGTATGCATTCAATGTACTTTGTCAAAATTTACAAATGACTTAAATTTCTTGTCAAGCCCTTTAGGCTTTGGATGATGGTTTCTGTTCTTATTGCCATTATTGTTTCTTTAGTTGTTGATTATTGGCACCATCATCATTTTGATTATAATGATTTAGTTTCTAGTCTTGTTTGTATTCTGATATTGTCCTATTTGATAATGATCCATTTTCTTTTAGCCTTATAGGTTTTAAAACAAAGGTGCTTATATGTATTTGATGTCACCCTGTCGCATTATTCCCCTTGCATTTTAATCTTTGTTTTGAGACCCTACATCATGTACGTTCTTCAGGGCACACAGTTCTGTGCCCCCTTTTATTCCATTCTTCAGTTTTACCATTCTAAGTTTTTATCTGACTAAGAGACTGTATGAGTTCCTGCACGCCACACTTCAATTACTTCAAAAACGGATGATATTGCATTTGTTTTTTTCTCTGTATTTTAGCTCTGTTTCTTATTCATTTGTACTTCGCAAAGGTGCTTTGTATTAATCTTTTACTCGGTCAGTCTATAACTCTGGTTTCAGGTCTTATGTAGACAATTTAGACCTACTTATTCTTGAAGGTGGTTGGTTAAACTGAATTTCCTATACCGTTGTTGGGATAATCACATGTTTGAATGAAGAAGGAAAGAAGTATACAACTTAGATCCAACCCAACTCTGGTGTGCTTGTTGCTTTGATTGGCCTTGGTTTTAGGTTCAGTCCACTAATGTTTCCAATTATGATCTCAAAATTTAGGAAGGATCCCCCTCCCACCCAATCGAATATACGGGAATTTATGCACCAATCATCTAGAATAAGACTAGTGATCTAGTTTCGATTGAGAAACTTCAAAATCTGGTCTGATCCAGGATCGCGATAACCAATAATAGTATTAGTGTCATGCTGATCTTCTTGTCTTGTAGGTATAACTGAGTTTTGGGTGAAGTTTTTTATTGGACATAGCATGTTAAGCACGGTTGTGACATTATGGACTTTGTTTCCTTTCTTTGAGAAGTAGGAGCAAAGTGATTACATATATTGGTTCTTTAATTAAGTAGAATATGTTTGTTTGCTATCAAGATTAGTAGATTATTACTTTTTCAGCCCCCTAGTATTTTTAATTTGTTAAAAGTTCATAGTCTTCACCTTTGAGAAACACTGGATGTTTGTTTGGCTGCTTTGAATTTTGAGCTTCAATTAGTGCTTGGCTTTTCCAGCAGCAATCAAGGAATATTTAACCCAAGGTAAGTGGAGAAACTACCCTGCTTTTAGTAAGAAGACTCTGGATTTTAATAGGTATGTTGGTTGGAGGCATGGTGCTTACTAAGGAACAGATGTATGGGTAAATTCCAGGACTAATTGTGAAAGATATGGCTAGGATAAAGTCTCTGGCCACTCTTTTTAGCTTTCTGCTATTATATGAAATTTGCGGTTGACTTCAAATTCAGTTCCAGAAAGTGTGAATCTCATATGCATGTTCTTCTTCTTCTAGGTCGTAGTGTAATCTTGAACACGAATATTATCTCTCTGATTTGGTATAGTAAGACCATGGACATAAACACTGTATTATCTATTGCAAATGCATATTCTATCTCCTTCATATAACCACAATCCTCAAGATTGATGTTTTTCTCCTAAAAGTAAAAATTTATTGGAGAACCTTAAGCACCATCTGTATAATCAAATGCCATTTCTACTCAGTGTTGAACACAGTTCTATTATTGTTACCAGAATCTTCATGATTATGATCGCCAATAACAAGTGCTTCCATCTCCGCTATCGTATCAATCAACAGTTATGTTACCTTCACAAGATTGTAATTGCCACAAATCGCCACCTTCACTGCCTTTGTCCTATGGAAACACCATTGTGCATTTTTGCCTATTCTTTTTTGGTATTCCTATTATTTTTTTTATAGCATCTCTAGAAACATCTTGTTAATTCTTACATAGAGCAAATTGCAGAAGCTGGTGACTTAAGTGGCCTTTGTTCATTTAAGTCCACCTTGTTTTTAGTTCTCAAGGCAGTAAACTAAAGAACTCTGCCTTGATGCCCCTTGTGCTCTCCACCTTGTATTTAGCGTCTCTAGGAACATGGTATTCTGAATTCTTCCATGGATTAAATTGCAGAAGCTGGTGACCTAAGTGGCCTTTGCGCATTGAAGTCCACCTTGTTTTTAGTTTTCAAGGCACTAAACTAAAAAACTCTGCCTTGATTCCCACTATGCTGTTTCCAAACTGTAAGCGCTTTTGTAGAAAATAACTATACAGGGGCACTTGATATTGTGCAGATTCTAACCCCAAGGGGTTGGCTTAAGTGGTAAGGGTCTTGGTCTTGGTGGCATTTCCATCAGGTCTAAGATTGGAATCCCCTTGGGTGGAAACAATTCATTGGGGTCAGCCCGCCAGCAAAGCCACAGTATTACCCATTCCGTGTGGATGGGGCGCTTTGTATGGATCCGAGATTTACTCAACAGTGGTGGGTATGTGGCCCTGCCTTGGAGGGGTTTCTTGTCATAATATATATATATATATATTGCAGATTCTTCCATACCAGTGCAACCTGTTTTTAAGTACATACATCGCAGTTATTCCTTGCTATTTTACCGTCACAATTATTAACCTGTTTCAAGTTATCTTTCATCATGTATCTTCTGTCTTCATTAAAGTTTCATGCTCAAACAATTTGTATTGAAATGGTCCTGCCTCTGCAATTTGTATATGTTCATCCGATGATGTGTATTTAAGTTTGTCTGGGAGCATGAATACCAAGTTTATGTGGATTGTAGAATTTATGACATCAGCACTGTCATTTAGTAACTTTTATTTGGAATTCATATGTGATACTCTGCCTGCAGAATGAGCCTTGTGACATATGCGGTGATGGTGGATTTGAAGAATTGATAGCTACTTGCAGTAAATGCAGTATAGCTCGCGAACATGTGTATGATAATACAGCCCTCCCTCTCTCTCTCTCTCTCTCTCTATGGAGGAGTGTGACCTTTATTTCCCTCATTTTTTGCTAGAATAATGTCTTCTAATTGTGATCAGTCAAAAGAAAAATGAAATGTATAATTTTTGTTTCCATCTTTTTTAGGTATAGTTGTTTCTCTCGTTCTTGAAAGCAAGGAGACCTAATTCTGCTGGTTCTTTCATGTCCCAAATGCAGTGTGTTTGAACCCTAACGTGGTTGGACAGATCTCTTATACTTGTTCTTTTCTACTCTTGAACCATCATATTCATTCTATCTTGTACTTCTAAATTTTTGTAAGGTCACCTAGATGGAATGGATTGGATGTGTAATGGTACTTTTTTTTTTCCTTGCTAGATCCTATAAAATTGTTGTTCCATGTTCCTTTCTTGCCTACACCAAACTCCTATGATGCCTTAATCTATTTTTTTTTTTTTATGAATATAATACGAAGATTAGAATTATGGTCATTTTTTTTTTCTATTTTTTTTTTCTCTTACTTATCAAAAAAAAGAATTATGGTCATCCTTGTTCTCAACTTGTTTCCATTTTTGCCATTTTCAGTTATTGCATGTGGGTTAATCTCCAATGGATCCCACAAGACTGGATTTGTGAATCATGTCTGTCAAACAACATAGTTTCACCAGAAGCTGGTAGGAAGAAAGACATGATAAGAACCATGCAATTGGATTCCCCTGACATTTTCTGCCATGACAGTATGCATACATCAGGTCCCAGTTCACGGGGGCAGGCTTATTCTAGAAGGCAAAAGCCCGTTGAAGCTGGCAAAGTGAAGTTCCTTCCTACTGAGGAAGTCATTAGGCTATCATCAGGAGCCACTGGAAAAGGAAATCCTTTAAGGGTGAAAGTGTATCATAGTGTTGGACCTTCAGGACTTGTGAAGTTTCCTAGGCATGGTGGTGTGCATTCAATGACTAATCAACAGACACCTCAAGCATTAAAAAAATTAGAAGGTGATAACTTCTTTTTTATTTATTTTTTCAAGATTCTAGTTTTGCATTAGTTGTAGGTTAATATATGGTATTGATGCAAGTTCAATTGGGGATAGTTCCTATATCTTAGCCCGAAAACTGAAAATGGTTTTTGAAAGGGAGGGGAAGAAACAACTAAAATCTCGCGAGGGTGTAACAGATTTTTTGTGCTTGTGTTTGATTAAAGTTGTATATATGTGACTATTCATCTTATGCATGCAGTTGTTTTTATGTTTTCTGTGTCAGAACCACAGGCTCCAGTCACTTTCACAAAGGAATATGGTCGCAAGGAACAACTGGTAGCTGCCATTGCATCTGCTAAAGTAGTTGAAACTTTTGAAACTAATGTGGAGAAGGCTACAAATGAAGCATCGTGTGCATCTTCACCATCAAAAAAATGTTTGCCTGTTGTCAGAACAGGCAAGAAAACTTTTTGTGTTCTTGTTTTAAGTTGTTTTTGCCTTTAATTGAAGATTGTCACTTTTTCATTATTGAATGAAATGTCTGACTCATTAAAGTAGAAAATATTGAATGAAGAATATGAAGCGACTAATATATGATGTCTTATAAATGCTTTTATATTTGTCATGATGGAAGAAAAGATGGCATAGGATGACAAGGAAAATCAAGGGTTGCAAAATTAGAGTTAGTGTTTGTAACAAATTGGGTGCTGGTGAAATTGGTTGGACAAATTAAGGGTTTATAGATCTAGTTATCTTTGCTGGAACCAAAGAGCATACAATGAAAAAGCAAAGAATCACTACTAGCATCGCACTAGTACTCTGATACAAATCTCAAGTAATACTTACCCTTGAAAATCGGCTTGTGAGGGAGGGTGCCCAAGAGTTATGTTAGTAAGAACTTAAAAATATACACATGGTTAAGACCCTACTTTATTAATGTGGGACACTTAAGATTGAAAAATACCACCATATCCCTCAACCGACGGCTGGCCCACTCCATTGACATTGACTCGATGGTAACCTTTTCTGTTTTGGCAACTCCACTCACCTATCATTATTCAATGGTTTAACATTATGCTCATACATAATACTAAGAAATTTTAATCTAGCCTATAGGTTGCCCCCTCTAGGACTCGGTCACAAAGTCACAACCCATGCGATCCCATACTCTACGAGCTACGTTCAATTTCATACTCAACTTGATGGCGGCTTTGATACCCAATAATACAAACCTCAAGTAGAACTTACCCTTGAAAATCAGCTTGCAAGGGGAGAGTGCCCAAGAGCTTATATACACATGGTTAAGATTGCACTTAACCGATATGGGACAATTAAGATCGTAACATACTCTTTGAGGAATTACTCCTTCCGAAAAAGCATGAGATCTTTTAGGGTTTGAGGGAAAATTCAGAACCGGTTGTAAAATTCTGATAAGATGTCTATTATAATTAATTGAGTCATTGAAATATAGATAGGGTTCCCAATAATGAAACTGTAAAAGCACTTAATCATGACCCTTGAAAGAAGTTAATTTTGACCATAAATTATTACTTGATATAATAAAAGACCCCTATGCAATATGCTTGCAACATAATCATCCCACCAAATCAAGGCTTGGGGTTGATAAACCCGTCCTTCACACTTCTCATATGAAGTTTAAGTGGCTGATTTCAATAGATAAGAAAAGGAAAAACTAGATTGACTTTACATTATTCAAACATCAAGTAATTTTGTAGGTGTATCAACTGCATACAGCATGCATACTTGAGGTTCTCCCCTTCCTAATAAAATTTCTGTTACCGATCAAAAGAGAAAAAAATAAAATGATTGATAGATCTTGTATCTGTTCCACATATTTACATAAAGGTTGTCCTCAAATAGGTTAACATAGATGATAGAGAAAAAGCTAAAAAGTCAATATAATTTGCTTAATTACGATCTGTGCTCTCTCTCAACGGATTGTAGATGCTGGTCTAGACTTGTTGGCTCAACTTGAAATTTTTGAGTCAACTCAAAAAACTTTATTTTTTGCTTTTCTTGGTAACAAATTTGGTATAGACTTGATAGCCTCAACTAAATTCACTTGCATTTGAACTGAGTATGTTACTTTTCGGATTATAATCAACTGAAAGGTTTGAACTTATTTTTACGATATAAATATGTTATTATTTGTCATATGTCATATCTATAGGTTCAGTTAGCAACCAATATTGGTGTGTTATGTGTAAAAAGCATGGGGAATCCGTTGATCACCTTCTTCTCCATTGTGACGTGGCTCGAGTTGTTTGGAGTTTCTTTTATAGTTTGTTTGGGGTGGAGTGGGTTATACCTAGTAGTGTCTTGGATTTATTGAGTGCTTGAGACACTTTGCTGGGTCGTGGTCCTGTTCACCGTATTTGGAAGCAGGTTCCTCTTTGTGTTTTGTGGGGCTTGTGGTGTGAGAGAAATTCTAGGCTTTTTGAGGATGTGGAGGTTCAGGTTGGGGCTCTTTGTAGAAATGTGCTTAATATGTTATATCCAGTGGCGGAGCCAGGATTCTCGCTTAGGGGGGTCAAGATTTTGTTTTTTATTTTTATATATTTTTATGAAAGAAAAAAGAATAAAGTTAAATAGAAATTAATTTTTAAAAAAATATAACTAAATTTTTTTTCAATTATTGCTTAAAACATATAAATATAACATACAATTTATTCTATTACATATTGCCTAGCCTGTTACTTTATTCAATTATCTTTGACGAGTCTTCATAATTGGTCGACAAACTGAAGAAAAAAAAAAACTTTAGAATTTCTAAAATGTTTAAATCACAATTCTCAATTTGTAAATTTGTTTTTCACTGTCAATGACCTTATTTTTTGCTTAGCTTTTCCTAATTTAGGCCTTAATATACTATTTTCTTTTTTTTTTCTTTTTTTTACGTCAGCAGGACCTATACTTGAGGGCTTTTGTTTTTTTTTTGTTTTTTTTTTAAAGTATATATTTAGAGTTTAGACACACCATTGTTTTGTGCTTTTTGTTTTTAAGTCAGCACGACCCTTTGGCCCACCCCACAGACGTTTTTTTTTTTCCTAGCCCACTAACGCAACTTACAAAAGAAAAAATAAACTAAAGAAAGAAAGAAGTTAGCCAAGGCAGTGGCCCACAGGCCACAAACAAAACAGTTCAACAAATTTATTAAAACGGTGTGTTTAAGGGGCATTGTCATTCTCATCATCTTCTTCCCCATTTTCATATGGTTCTAACCTAAACGCAAAATTCAAAAAAACTTCAAGGCATCCCCGTAGCTGAAGTTTGCCCCTAAAGTTTGGTGACCAGGTTTCAATTGTCCCTAATTTTGCAGTTGAGGGTGGGCAAAAAAGGCATCTAGAAGATTTTCTACCATGAGTAAGAAATATTTTTGGAGGTTGAGGGGGGCATGTGCCCCCCCTTGACCCCCTTGGCTCCGCCCCTGGTTATATGTTTGGGTGTCGGCGCATAGTTTGGGTAGTATGCAGTACGCTGATTTTTTACTTTCTTGTTCGTTTTGGTCCTCTAATTAGGGGCTCCTTTGTATACTTCATGTGTACTAGGGTTGCGCCCCTCTGTGCTTTTTAATGAATTTTTACTTATAAAAAAAATATATTGTTGTGTTTTTTTTTTTTTTTTCAAATGTAATAGTAGTGTTGAAAATAGGGTCTTTATGGCATTCTATCTAGGGCTATAAGGAAAGTACATTACATTACCCCAGTCACTCACTGTGAGTTTCAATTAATTATTATATAATTTTTTTAGATATGAGTAGTAATTCGAACAAGTGATGCAAATTGGGATTGTATGAACTAGTTGGTACAATCCTTTTCTTTTTTATTTCAATAAAGAAAATAGCGGCCTCACCAGGCAAACCTAGCTATGAAAAAGTCCTCCCAGAACTGTTTCCAACGGGCTATGAAATGATGGTACAAGATACTATCTTGAGTATATACAAGTTGGATGCTCTTGCCTGGTTGTCTGTGCTATTAATGATATTTATCTATGAGCGCAATTGAATGATTATATGGTCTACACGTCAGGGAAAGGGACTCGTATAGGTGCTACTGAGGAGCTTGTTATGGAGAAACCATTGGTGGGAGCCCTTATTCCTGCCAAAGAAGTTGAAACTTCTACTATGAAGACAGAGAATACTATAAATAAAGTATCACGTACACCTTCAACATCAAGACATTCTTCACCTATTGTCAATTCAGGTAACGGAATCCCTATTGATGCCTATGAATTTACTAATGTGAGCTGTTAGGCTCTTTGTATATTAATTTTTTGCAACTTTCATTGCTGACGTAGAAGTTTTCTAATAACAAACTTAGAAGTGAAGTCAACATTTTTATTTCTTTTTTTGTCTTACTAAAGCTATCTTTCACCAATTAGAAAGCATCGGATTCGATTTAATTGGGGGCATTTATTCAGTATTTTTTTCATAAGTGAACTCAAAAGGTAATGCACTGGTTGGAAATTTTATCTTTCAATATATAGATATTCTTTTATATCTTTTAGTCCGAATGATCTTTTCAGTCGGATGACATATGCAGCAGTGGATAGCGGGCGGCTATCGGGTTTCTCTGTGGGATCGAGTTCCCAGGTTGCCATGAAGGTTTCCCATTTATTATTTGCGGATGATACGTTGATTTTCTGTGATCCGGTTGTTGATCAGGTCCGAGATTTGAGGTGTTTGTTGCTTTGTTTTGAAGCAGTTTCCGGCTTGAGAATCAATTTATCCAAATCGGAGATGGTCCCGGTGGGAGAGGTAGAGGATGTCGAGGAGTTGGCTAGTATCCTTGGGTGTGGTGTGGCTTCGCTTCCGATTAAGTATTTGGGCCTTCCGTTGGGTGCTAAATATAAAGATTCTAATATATGGAACAATGTTATTGAGAAGATGGAAGCTAGACTAGCAGGGTGGAAGAAGGTGTGTTTATCTAGGGGGGGGAGGCTTACTTTGATTAACAGCACTCTCTCTAGCCTTCCTACGTATTTTCTTTCTCTTTTCCCTATTCCTGTGGGTATGGCTAATCGGATGGAGAAACTTCAGAGAGATTTCCTATGGGGTGGTGTTGGTGATGAATTCAAAATTCATTTGGTTAATTGGCGTACGATTTGCTCTTCAAAAGCTTCGGGAGGGTTGGGAGTAAGAAGTTTGGTTAGATTCAACAAAGCTTTGATGGGTAAATGGTTATGGAGATTCGCTATGGAGAGAGATGCTTTTTGGAGAAAGGTGGTGGAGGTCAAATATGGTAGTTCGAGGGGTGGTTGGTGTTCTAAGGAGGTTGGGGGTTCTTATGGGTTTGGTGTGTGGAAAAGCATTAGGAGGGGATGGGATGACTTCGCTGCGCATGTGAATTATGAGATCGGGGATGGCTCGAAAGTCTTGTTTTGGCATGATGTTTGGTGTGGGGATATTCCTTTGAAGATCCTCTTTCCTGAGTTGTTTCTTATTGCTACAAGAAAGGATGCTTGGGTGGAGGATATTATGCAGAGACAAAATGGCACCATCTCATGGAATATTTTGTTTGCTCGTCCTGTTCATGATTGGGAGGTCGATGCGGTTAGTAGGTTCTTTGGGATTTTGTACAACTTCAAAGTTAGTAGCGAGGGAGAGGATAAGTTGTGTTGGGTGCCAGCCCGTAAGAAATCCTTTGAGGTAAAGTCCTATTATCATTTGTTGTCGAGTCATTCTCAGTTCTCCTTCCCATGGAAAAGTATTTGGAAAGTTAATGTTCCCCCGAGAGTGGCTTTCTTTGTTTGGACGGCAACTCTTGGGAAATCTTTAACTCTGGATAATCTGCGTAAGAGAAATTTTATCGTAATGGATTGGTGTTATATGTGTAAATCCGCGGGAGAATCCATCGATCATTTATTTCTGCATTGTATGATGGCTTCTGAATTATGGAGGGTTCTCTTGCAATTGTTTGGGGTGGAATGGGTAATGCCGAAGTCGGTGAAAGATATGTTGGGGAGTTGGAGGGGCCAGAAGGGTAATCGGACCTCGTTACAGATTTGGCGCATGGCTCCGCTGTGTTTGATGTGGTGCATCTGGAGGGAACGGAATGCTCGCTGCTTTGAAGATTGTGAGACGGGTTTGTCAATTCTGAAGAGAAAGATGTTGCAATTGTTGTATATGTGGAGGGATAGAATTAAGACTATTCATGTTTGTTCCTATTTTGATTTCTTAGACAGTTGTTCTCTTTCCCCTGTTCCTTAGGGGTTCCTTGTATACATCCTGTGTACTTTGGGTTGCGCCCCTTTGCGCATTTTCTATAAATTTTACTTATAAAAAAAAATGATCTCTATTTCAGAAAAAATGGCTCTTGTGGATTTGGAGGAGGATATTTCTGGGAAACTACCAATGGTTTCCCCAATTGCTAAAGATCATGAAACTTCTACAATGAAGATAAAGAACAATACAAACAAAGCGTCATGCACACTTTCACCATTGACACATACTTCGCCAATTGTCACTTCAGGCAAGAGAATTAACACCATTTACTTATTAAATTTACTGATATAAAGTATTGTAAATATCTAGATTTTTTTTTTTAAAAAAAAAAAAGGTTTAATAGTAAAGAGACAGAATAATTATTTCACTTTATTTTAGTTACTTTTCATTTGTAAAAATAAAGTATTTATATTTTTATGATTAAATTGATAAATTTTTTTACATTAAAATGCACGTGTCATGGTATCTAGACAAGGTATGATTTTACTTACCAAAAAAAATATTTTTTTTAAAAAAAGATGTGTTATTCAAATAATCTGTCATATAATATCATTACATGATATTGAAATCGTGCTGTAGTCGGGATTTTATTTGGTAATCCAATTGCTCTTACTAATTGCTGTTCCTGTGTTCTTTTAGGTGACTTCGAAGCTTTAGCTGAATGTAAGAACTCTAATGTTGAAGAAAGAGACTTGCTGAATATTTTACCTAAATTCAAGCTATGTTGTGATAATCTCCCGTCTCTACATGTTACTTGGAAGTGGGTAACCATTCTCTTCATGATTTTGCATATAACCTATTCTTTTATGGCTTCCAAAGTCATTCATTCATTAAAGGAATGCACAGAAGTCAATATTTCCATCATTCTGTCTAGTAGATTGTTTCTTGGTACGCACAGGCAGATTATATTCCTAACTTTGTCTTGTAGATTGTTTCTTAATATGTGCAGGGCAGATACTTAATCTTATGATATTGTAGTATTTAAGCGAATGCTTTCCTTAATGGTATAAGGTGCAAAAGATGTTATGTTCCTTTAGATATTTACTCTAGCATGTAATCTTGTAATTGAAATTTCCATGGCTTTTCTGGTCTAAAAAGTTTTCATTGCTTTGTCTTTCTTCAGGGGAGGCTTTCATTTTACTGGTACACCTGTTAAATTTTATGGTGGATTCCTTGCTCGACCTCCATTTACTGTCAGCCGTAAAGCCTTGGAGTTTTCAAAAAGAATGCCTCCAGTCCTTCAGGTTCAGCTGCATCCTTGGTGCCAAATATGGACAGATCTCTTCCAGAACGATTGTCCTGATCTTAATGATATTGCTCTATATTTTTTCCCTGATGATAATATTAAGAGGTTTGTTTGGAATCTGATTTCTTGGTGAAAAACTCTTTCCTTTTCTTTTCTTCTTCTTCTTTTCTTTTTTTTTCCCATCCTAATGGGATTTGTTGGTTATAATTTTTTATTTTTTAAACATGTCTTCTATTGATTTCTAGATCCAAAGGGAACATTCCCCACCTGATTGAGCTGATGGAGGTCCAAAGTTCAATGATGAGAAGCTGCATTGATGGTGTGGAGTTGCTAATATTTACATCAAAGCAGCTGCATATGGACTCGCAGGGTGAGTTATCTGGCATCCACAACATTCGGTTTTCTTACATTTTCATATACTTTTTTCTCTGTTGCTTCAGCTTTTCCCGTAGATGAGTATACTAAGGACAACTGTTCAGGTTTTCTGACTTTTTTGGTAGAGATTATTGTGATTAATACTGAAAATACTCTGAATCGGAATCTAGGGTCATTGACCGATATATTGGTGCTTGTGTTCAAAGTACCAAGATTTTTGTAACCTGACTGAGGAGAAAGCTAGGGCTGTGAAGTACTAAAATTGCCCTTGACAGTTAAGTGGGGAAGGAAAGAAGCAAAGCCATGAGATTATTTGAAAAGAGCCTTCTTATATTTGACGAGCTCAATATTGACTCCATAAACTCATTTTTATAACGGGTAAGTAAGAAAATTGAAAAAAAAAAAAAAAAAAAAAAAAAAAGGAAAATTGCTGGTAACTTTTAAAGGGTCTGGAACTGAATCTTCCTTCATATGGGTGACAGAGGGGAGGGCTGAAAAAAGAAATGTTGCATAGTCTTAAATTTATCAACTTCATAAAATTCTTTTGATTTCTAGTAAGTAGGTATTGACGTTTGAGCTTATTTGATGGGTTTCCATTCATTTATTTAACTTAAAATTGTCCTTCTCTCATGTGGACTGGAAACCTGCATTCTTATATGTGATATGGACTATTGGAATAGATTTGGTGTTGCCATTGCAGGAATTAGGTGGAATTAAGTAACATTCATAAGAAAGTCTTCTCTTTGTTAGAGTCTCTTTTGTTTAATTTTCATTTTTTTCATGATTGTTAGTTTAGTAATGTTCCTCTAGGGATGAATAAGGTCATTTTATGCTTACCTTGTACTTGGCCTCTTGCCTTCTAAATTTTTCTTTCGAATTACTTTACTTTCCTGGTTTAACATAATTGTGCATTTGGGGATGCGTAATGTCATATTGCTTCAGTTAAATAGCACCTTTCTTTTATGAATTACGTATTTATTTTGACAATAGCAGAATACTTCTTGTGGGGAGTCTTTCGCGCATTAGAAAACAGTCAGACTCTTAACAAGGCAGATGGGGAAGACACTCCATTCATTTCTCCGTTGGAATGTGTAAGCAATGACCACACGGTTGATATGGAAATAGATATGGTAGGTGGGGAGACTGTGGGGAGAGCCGATACTGTTGTTTCAAAAGATGCATCTAGGAGAGATGTCTCTGTTTTGTCTTCTGGGGATAACAAAAGTAGAGGTGACTTTGCTTTGGAGCTCCCCTTGCAAAGCTCAAATGGCAAGTGTTTCACTGTGGAACAATTTGATATTCCTCCAGGCTTTGAGAAGATTGCAAGAACGAAATTGAAAGATGCTGGGAAGTGTTTCACTGTGGAACAATTTGGTCTTCCTCCAGGCTTTGAGAAGATTGCAAGAATGAAATTGAAAGATACTTCATGTAAGGGTTCTGTAAAGAAGGAAATATAGGTCTCAAGATTAATTTGTGAATAGTAAATATAGGAAATATAGGTCTTAACCTCAGTTTAGGAAATATAACTCTTTGAATAGTACTGTTGGTCCAGCAATGTAAAGATCAAGTTAGAATTGGAGACAGCGTTAAATGGCACTATAGACTGCTCACTTGCATCATAGGGTACAGAGTGTATTTGTACAGTTCATAGCACTTAATTTCATTTTGTTTCTCATTATGGAAAAATTAAGTTGAGCATTAAACTGAAATTAAGATTTTGTAAGATCTACTCTCTGCTTGTTCAGCTCTAGTGAGATGTTTGCCGGTAACCTCCTTTCTTGCTTCCAAACTGCCTCACTTTAATGTTGGAGCAATGTAGTCTCTTCTTCTGTGAAACTGTTATGATTCTATTGTTGTATGTGGGCGCAATTATGGTGCAAGAGGCCAGACTCAAATGGGTGAAACTAGAACCAAAACTATGTCTGCAAATGGTTGCATCAGCTCCCAAAGGGGTTTGGGCTCCCTGATAAAATTCAGTTGATGGCAATAGTCTTTCATTTTTATTTTTATTTTTTTTCAAAAAAAGGCAGCCATAGGAGGGAGATTATGCAATCAGGCAGGGTCCGTACATTTCTCTAGCATTGCCAGCGGCTCTACCCAGTTTGCTGTTGGGCTTTGTTAGTGATTGTTTGGGCACTCCACTTGTAAATTCTTTGTTCTCCACATCCAATTTATGAGTGCAAGAAAGGCATCTAGTTTCTAAATTCTTGTACTTTATGGGTTTATAGTTGCAAAGTTGAATGAGTAAAAGTAGGCATATATGGCATCTTTTTTCTTTCTGATCAAGAGATTGCTTAGGAAAAGAAGAAGAAGAAGAAGAGATTGCTTAAAGGTAATCTATTTCTTCCTTTTTCTTTTCCTATTTCTTTCTCAATAATAACTAATACTCTATCATGCTTAAACAGCAATGCAAAAACCGGGTTTGCTGATTAGTCATCAAAACCAGGAAGAGCTATAGAATAGCCAAAAAAAGAAGAAGAAAAGAGAATGAAAACCCTACGGGCACCTTTGTGTATGCGATTTTTTTGTATTATATTCTATTATTCTTTATTATATTCAAAATTGTGAATATCGAGAAAATTTATTTTTTGAAATTATGTTTGGATGGTTTAGAAAACATGAGACAAAATTGAAAAAAAAAATTGAATAAAACTAGAGTAAAATTCAAATTTAGCAAAACAACTCAATCATGTATTTTAAAAATAATAAAAAAATTGTGTTACCCAAACATGCCCGTAACATTTCTTTCTTGCAATGGACGTGGATCATCTAAGCATCTTCAATAGATGCTCTAAAAGGTTGGTAATAACTATATTTAGCTATTATTAGTCATTCTTAATCTTCAACAGATGTTTCAAAATAAAAACTTTACTACAGTAAACATTTACATATAAAGTGTTATTGTAGTACATTGAAGCAATTTTTTATTTTTATTTTTTCTCCTCGCTCTCTCCCTTTTTTTTCAATAAAAATAATATTGAAAGAAAACAGATAGTTAGAATAGATAATTTGTTAGAGTTTGTATTGAAAATTTAATAGCTAAAACAAAAAATATATATATTTTGAGCTGCTAAAATAGCCTCTATTGCTAGAGATGGCAAGAAATCCCTCCCGTAGTTGGTCTTCACATGCACGTGAAATTTATATCAATGTTTATTAATATATTTATTTATTGTCTTTTGTTTTTCTTTTTTCGAAATAAAAATATTAATAAAAAATAATTTAAATACAAAATACTCTCTACCTTTATATGACATTAAAATACTTTTTTTAAAATGAAAACAAAAAATACTTCCAAAACACTAATATAAACGAAGGGTATTATTGTTTGTATTAATTGTCTTCCTTTTCATTTATAATTAACTAATTATTTTCCTGCTTGGGGCAAGGTTTTTGTTGGCTTTTACAATAAAGATAAAATAAAGAAAAACCCTTTCTTATTGCGCAAGTTTGGGATCCAAATCAAAATCAAAATCATGTGGGACCTACCTACACGCTTTGTCAAATGGCGGTAAACGTTTTTGTCAATACTCCAATATTTGCAAACATCCAACATTCCAACTTACCTAAACTGGAAATTTTGATAATCATATATAAAAGTTATATGCTTTACATCTAACGGATTAAAACATGCCAACTGTACCTTCATTATTTCATCCTCCCAAATCTCTCTCTCTCTCTCTCGTCTATCTTCTCTCCCCGTCTCTGCAAGTCTATCGTCTCCATACTGCTTTCGTGGCCTTCTCTCTCCTCTGACCATTTTTTTGTCATCAAATCAAACGCATCTCCTCTAAGCGACAGAAAAGACAGCTACTCCGCCTTAGAGCATTACTAGCAGCTTCCATACAAGGGATCTGTTCCCTAAATTTTATGAAAAATTTTAAGAAAGTCAAAAAAAGCATCCCACAGCAGCTTCCCTACAATTATCTGTTCACCTCCCATTCAATTGTTTATTCTAAAAATATAATATCTCTCTTACTTTATCTCTTTCTTCTCTTACTTTTAATTAAAGTAAAAGTAACAAAATAATATTTTAATGATATAGGGAAAAATGAAGGGAAGCTGCTGTGGGGTGTTTTTTGATAGGGAAGCAAAAAGTAGTTTTATTCTCTACATTTAGGGAAAATGAAGGGGAATGGAAGGGAAGCTGCTAGGAATGCTCTTAGAGCATTATTAGCAGCTTCCCTACATAGGTTCCCTTCCTTACAGTTTAGGGAAAATTTTAAAAAAGTCAAAAAAACAATCCTACAGCAGCTTCCCTTCCCTTATATGTTCCCTGGGATTGCTACAGTGCTTCCCAATGCATTGGGAAGCACTGTAGCAATCCCAAGCATTTGTTTATTCATAAAAAAAAAACCTCTCTCCTCTTGCCCACGATTTGTTCTTCCTCTCTCTCTCTCTCTCTGCACATCACCGCTCCTCTCTCTTCGATCGCCATCTCTGCTCCTCTTTTTCTTGTGCCTCTATCCATTCTGACAGCTTGGGCACCACCACCAGCTTCACCTCCTTGTCACCACTCCGATCCCACGATCTCCTCCACACCAATACGACCAACAGCCCGATCACCACAGCCAACGACGTCGTCGCAATCACCACCGCCGAGTCTGACACTGACCCACCAAACGATATCCCCTGCGGCGATTCTAGCGTCCGTCCGAATCTCCCATTGTATCCATCGTATCCAGTCCGATCTTTACCCTTGACCCTCATTATCAATTTATCATTGCCTCGCATCCTTCGCTCCCACTCGATCTTCCCCCTTCGCCCCCTTCACCACGCCAATTTCCTCTCCAGTCTCTCCACACCAACCACCAAAATGACGAAACTGCCCTTCCGCTTCCTCCTCCTCTCCCACAGCTCCACCGAGATCAAAACCCTGGCCATCACCTCCGACACCCGCCCCATGATCCTTTTTCGAGAAATTCGGGTTCACCCACACCGGCCACATGATGATCTCCGTCTCCTCCATCTCGGTGTCCTCCTCGCTCTCCATTCTGCAACTTGCGTGACGGAAGGGATGGCGGCATTGTGTGTGACGGAGAAGACGAGAGAACGAGAGAGAAGAAAAAGAAATGAATAAAAAACAAAATGAAAAAGTAAAAATTAATATTTTAATGATATAAGGAATGGTAAAGAGAAGCTGCTGTGGGGTATTTTTTCATAGGGAAGCAAAAAGTAATTTTGTTCCCTACATGTAGGGAAAATAGATGGGAAGGGAAGGGAAGGGAAGCTGCTAGGAATGCTCTTAAGCCTTAGGCCCTTAACAGAGAGCTTTTCTTTTCAGATACAAAGGAAAATAAACTCCTAGGACCCACAATTCCACTTTTCTTTTCGTTTTCTACGGATTCCTGGGAAACAAACAGGTTAACAAAGAAAATAACGGGCTTGTTTAGCAAAGACCTGTACAGAACAGAACAGAATAGTGGGTTGTTAATTTTGGAATTAGTTAAAAGTGATGATGAGATATAGAAGTTTAAAAAAATGTATAAAAAAGTGAAAAAGTTTTAGATTGTAGTGAATAAAAATTATTGATGTGATATAAAAAGTGAAAATGTAGAAATGTTTTGATGTTGATTGGTATTAAAAAATATGAAAAAGTAAAAAAATAATTATATGTACAGTACCCCCACTATTTGGTATTGTACCGTTCCTTAACAAACAACCCCAACAATCGGCAATCGCTTAAATCATCAAGACGCGGCTGTGAGGAGAGAGAGAGAGAGAGAGAGAGAGGAGGATTGTAACACGTCATTTAAAAATTATAATTTTAGAAAAAAAATTGAAAACTCGCATTATTTCTCCAAATGAATCACTCCGTACACATAATACTTGCTTAAAAATTTTAATGATTCACTACCACTTAAATATACAACTTTTCACCACCTTGTCTATGTGGCAATGTGTCCTTCATCTTAATTTATTTTTAAAAAATAAATAAAAAACTCAAAAAGTAGTGGAGGACCACCTTGCCACATAGGTAATGTGGTGAGAAGTATATTTTGGTGGCATTGAATCATTATTCTAAAAATACACAAAAAAAAAAAATCCAAAAACAACTTTTACCTTTTTGTAGTAGAGTTTGTTTGAAGTTTGTAATTTTAAAAAACGTGATTTGAAAAAGTAATTTTGAAAAATACAGTTAAATATTTGGTAAAATAGTAATTTAACCATAAAAATTGTAGGTTAACTTTTAAAATTTTACGTTTTTAAAAGAGTACCAAATTGCATGCGATTTGAAAAGTAATTTTACAAAACATGATTCCCAAACAATTTTTTTTTTTTTTTTGTGTGATTTGACTTAGAATCATACTTTTTTGTCTATGAAATTACAATTGTAAATCAAACTCTTAATTAAAGGCAAATGATATTTGTACACACTTTGTATACACACTTACATTTTATCTGAAACTTGTGCATGTAAGACCCATACACGTGAGACCCATCCCATATACATGGGTCTTATACCAAATATGAGCGTGTGTTTGTACAAAAAAAGTGTATAAATAATGTATCTCTAACTAAGGGTCCGTTTGTGTATGCAATTTTAAAAAAATGCGAATTAAAATTTTAAAATGTGCGATTTGAAAAAGTGATTTTTAAAAAAGCAGTCAAGCATTTGACAAAATTGCTTTTTGACATTTAAAATCGCATATTTGCATTTTAAATTATGTTTTTTTTTAAAAAAGTACCTAATTATCTGCGATTTAAAAAATAATTATTTTACGTTTTTCAAATCATAATTTTTTTAAAAACGTGATTTCTAAATAATTCATTTTCTACGATTTGACTTAAAATCACTTTTTGTTTACTAAATCGCAATCTCAAACTATTTAATGGCATGTTTGGGTGATTTACTATTTTTCAAATATCAAATTTTACTAAAATTTTATTTAACTTTTTATAAATTTTTTGATGGTACGTAATGTTTGGTAATAGAATTAAATTCAGATTCTTTTCTATTTTTTATATATTTTTTAAAATAAATTATATTTTATTTAATTTTTTTAATTTTATCTCACAAAATTAAATCTTAAAATTTGCACTATAAATTAAAATTAAATTCTGATTTTAAAAAATCCAACATATCATCAAATTTTCAAAAAATCAGAACCCAAACAAACGTGCGATAAAAAGCAGAAAAAACTCACCTACGCAGGGCCACGCTGATGCGAGTGATGCGACAACATGTTGTCCCATCAAATGTAGTCCCGAAGAGTGTGGGACACGTTTACACGTACACTGCATGTTTTGGCACGTGAGAGAGTCCTCAGGATAGCCAAACAAAAAGACTCACGCACCATATATATTCTCCCTCACAACCACCTCATACAACTCTTTATTACTCTTTCCTTTGTAAACACACACTCTCACTCTCCCTCTCTTTTTGTGTTTGGTCCGTTCCATTCAATTCATTCCCTTGTCCCCCCACACGCACACTCTTTGACTCTCCAAGAAGAAGAAGAAGAAGAAGAAGACGACGAAGAAAGGGACCAAACGTGTTGGTCGGGTCATAACATAAAGAAGATTATCAGCAACAGCAACAATGAAACTACCTTGGAGTCGCACCTACTCGGTAAAAGAAGCCATCATTATTAAAAGCCCTAAAAACCTTAATCTATCATTGTTTACGCTCTCTCTCTCTTGGCTCCATTTTTGTACTTGCCAGCCCCACTTTCGTTGGACTGTATGTCGGGGGAAATGGGTTTTGAATTTTTTTTTTTTCTTTCTCTTTTCAAGAATGTTGAGATTGTCTTGTTTTTCTTTTACTGTTATGATGTTATGGGTGAATATGGTTTGATATTCTGGAAAGTTTAATCTCTGTTTGGATAAAACCTGTTGTAGGTTTTGCTTGCAGAAGTTTCTTTAACGGGTCCAAAAAGAGAAAAAGAAAAAGGAGAGTGATGTAATCAATGTCCACAAGAAAACAAGAAAAATTGCTAAACTGCTTTTCTTTTACCTTTTCAAACTCTTTTTTTTTTTTTTTTCAAACTAAATACTAGATCTATTTTCCAATGCATGTACCATACACATTCGATCGTTGATTTTAAAAAAAGTTTTTAGTGTTTTACAAGACTTGTAAGTTGTATAGAAGTCGTAGATGCATCATATCTCAAAGTTTATACACATTATTATTATTTAAAAAAAAAAAAAAGTTCATACACATTATTACGTTTCTTTTGTTTGCCTTTAATTTTTAGCTTTATTTGTTGTGAGAAGTTTGCTATGTGTGTTAGTAGAGGAGTTTATTTACTGTTTACTTCTTCCCCATATTTTATATATATATATATATATTATGAATTTTTTTTTTCTTTTTCTGCTTCAGTTCTTGTGTTCCGCATTTATTTGTTGAAAATTGTCTTTTTTTTTTTTGTATAAATATTTTCTGATTTTCTGCATGTTGAATCAAAGTTATCTTTTGTTCCTAGATACTATTGTTCACACCTTGTCCTGGGATCTGGGGCACTAAGTTACGTAAAATTTGAAGCAGCCAGACAATCTTTTGGGGCTTTTTCATTACAAAGATGATCATAAGAACTTGGGAATTTGATGAGACTTCTAATATGATGAAATGACCGGATTACTTGCACTTTATAAAAAATAATTATAAAAAAGAAAACAGAAAAAAGAGAGAGTAAGCGTTTGCCTTGGCAATACACCTCTGTTTGACATTAATAGAAAGAAAGCTAGTTTACTAGCTTAAAAGAAAACTCCAGCTTCATACTTGCAATGGAAGCAGGTCAAATTAAACCCTTGCCCTTAATTTGTAGTTTCTATTTTATGTAATGTTATTTGAAATGAGAAATGCTACATGAATTCCCAAGTGCACACTTTTTGATGTGATAGTGAAAATCATGATTGGATCCAAAATCCAATCATGATCCATCTGGGATTTAATGGACTACGTCATGGAGTGCACACAGCATTTTTCATTTCAATTTGTCTTGAGTTAGTGGATACTTGTATACTTTGGTATTTACTGCTACTTACAGGTGGAATCAATTTTTTTTTTGGTAAAATTATTCCCCCCCACCCCAAAAAAAAGAAAGTTTTTAAGTAGCATGGATACTGAGAAGCCATGTCCATATTGTGCAAGATACATGTTATACTTGATTGGTAGGATCCTAATTCCTCACAAATAACATGTAAGCATAAAGAAGGGAACTGTCACGCCCCATGTGATGGGTCTTTTCATGCACACAAATTTATTATTATAATATTTTATTTAGTGGGATTCAGTTCCAATGTAATGCCTCGGGGACCAACATTTAAGAAAAGTTTGTCATATAAGTTAGATACTATTGTGATAAGATATCTTCTCTTGATAGGTAAAATATTACTCATGCACCTTGTATGGTCATTTGTAAGTGCTTCTTAAAATGTATCGGTTATCTTCAACTTTATAGAATCCAGTATAGGAATAGGTATGCATTCAATGTACTTCGTCAAAATATACAAAATAACTTAAATTTCTTGTCAAGCCCTTTAGGCTTTGGATGATGGTCTATGTTCTTATTGCCATTGTTGTCTCTTTAGTTGTTGATTATTGGCAATTTGGCACCATCATTATTTTGATTATAATGATTTAGCTTTCTAGTCTTGTTGGTATTCTGATACTTGTCCTATTTGATAATTATCCATTTTCTTTTTGCCTTATAGGTTTTAAAACAAAGGTGCTTGTGTATTTGATGTCACCCTGTTGCATTATTCCCCTTGCATTTTAATCCTTGTTTTGTGACCCTACATCATGTACGTTCTTCAGGGCACACAAATATGTGCCCCTTTTATATTCCATTATTCAGTTTTGCCATTGTAATTTTTATCTAAGAGGCTGTAAGTAACAACTCAGGGAAAAGCACTAGCCACATCTGCGCTATCACTCCAAAATGACTAATCAGTTTGGAGCTTTCTTAGAATCCATTATAAAGCTCAGTCTCACCTAATAACTAGGCAATGTGGGACTTAACACTCATGACTATCTTTATAAACTACCCACTCTATATGGGCTATTCATATTTTCAATATGGGACAGGAGTGTTACAAACTCTCCCTCTTAAACTTATGACGTCCTCGTCAGGGACACGTCATGCAGTGTACCAGTTCCACATGGCCTGACGTTATTAGGATGACTCTGATACCATTTGTAACGATTTAGGGAAAAACACTAGTTACATCTGTGTTAACACCCCAAAATGACTAGTTAGTTTGGAGCTTTCCTAAAATCTATTATAAAACCCAGTCTCACCTAATAACTAGGTAATGTGGGACTTAGTACTCATGACTATCTTTATAAACCATCTACTCTATGTGGGCTACTCATCTTTCCACTATGAGACCGGGGTGTTACACTGTATAAGTTCCTGCACGCCACACTTCAATTACTTCAGAAACTAATAATATTACGGTTGTTTTTCTCTTTGTATTTTAGCTTCATTTCTTATTCATTTGTACTTCACAAAGGTTCTTTGTAGTAATCTTTTACTCAGTCAGTCTATAACTCTCTGGTTTTAGGTCTTATGTAGACCATTTAGACATACATATTCTTGATGGTGTTTAGTTAAACTGAATTTTATATACCATCGTTGTTGTAATTACATGTTTGGATGGGGATGGAAAAAGTATACAACTTAAATTCAGCCCAACCCTGGGGTGCTTGTTGCTTGGATTGGCCTTGGTTTTAGGTTCAGTCCACTAATCTTTCCAATTATGACCTCAAAATTTAGGAAGGATCCCCTCCCACCCAATCGTATATATGGGAAGTTATGCACCAATCATCTAGAATAAGACTAGTGATCTAGTTTTCGATTGAGAAACTTTAAAATCTGGTCTGATCCAGGATTGTGATAACCAATTACAGTATTAGTGTCATGCTGATCTTCTTGTCTTGTAGGTATAACTGAGTTTTGGGTGAAGTTTTTAATTGGACTTAGCATGTTGAGCACGTTGTGATATTGTGGCATTTTTTTCTTTTCTTTTCTTTGAGAAGTAGGAACAAAATGATAACATATATTGGTTCGTTAATTAAGTAGAATATGTTTGTTTGTTATCAAGATTGGTAGATTTTTCTTTTCAGTCACCTAGAATTTTTAATTTGTCAAAATTTTATGGTCTTTACCATTGGAAAACACTGGACGTTGGTTTGGCTGCTTTGTTTAGAATTTAGAGCTTTTATTAGTTGCCGGATTTTCCAGCAGCAATCAAGGTTTATTTAACCCGAGGTAAGTGGAGAAACTTACCCTGCTTTTAGTTAGATGACTGCGGATTTGAATAGGTTTGTTGGTTGGAGGCATGGTGCTTACTAAGGAACAGATGGATAGGTAAATTCCAGGACTAATTGTGAAAGATATGACTAGGATAAAGTCTGTAGCCACTCTTTTTAGCTTTCTGCTATTATATGAAATTTGCCGTTAACTTCAAATTCAGTCCCAGAAAGTTTAAATCTCATATGCATGTTGTTCTTCTATGTCGTAGTGTAATCTTGAACATGAATATTATCTCTTTGATGTGGTGTAGTAAGACCATGGGCATAAACACTGAATTACTACCTATTGCAAATGCATATTCTATCTTCTTCATATATCCACAATCCTCAAGATTGATGTTTTTCTCCTAAAATTAAAAATTTATTGGAGAACCTTAAACACCATTTGTAGGATCAAAATGCCATTTCTACTCAGTGTTGACACAGTTCTATTATTGTTACCAGAATCTTCATGATCATGATCACCAATAACACAAGCTCTTCCATCTTCTGCTATCATATCAATCAACAGTTAGGCTACCTTCACAAGATTGTAATTGCCACAAATAGACGCCTTCACTGCCTTAGTCCTATGGAAACACCATTTGTGCATTTTGCCTATTCTTTTTTGGTATTCCTTTTATATTTTTTATAGCATCTGTAGAAACATCTTCTTGTTAATTCTTACATAGAGGAAATTGCAGAAGCTGGTGACCTAAGTGGCCTTTTTTCATTTAATAAGTCCACCTTGTTTTTAGTTCTCAAGGCAGTGAACTAAAGAACTCTGCCTTGATGCCCTTGTGCTGTCTGCCTTGTTTGTAGAATCTCTAGGAACATGGTATTTTGAATTCTTCCATGGAGGAAATTGCCGAAGCTGGTGACCTAAGTGGCCTTTGCTCATTGAAGTCCACCATGTTTTTAGTTCTCAAGGTACTAAACTAAATAACTCTGCCTTGATTCCCATTGTCCTGGGTCCAAACCGCAAGCCCTTTTGTAGAAAATTACTATACAAGGACACCTGATATTGTTGCAGATTCTTCCATAGCAGTACACGCTGTATCTAAGTACACAACATAGCAGTTATTCTTGCTATCTTACCGTCACAATTATTAACTTGTTTCAAGGTATAATTCATCATGTATCTTCTGTCTTCATTAAAGTTTCATGCTCAAACAATTTGAATTGAATTGGTCCTGCCTCTGCAATTTGTATATGTATGAACGATGATGTGTATTTAAGTTGTCTGGCAGCATGAATAATAAGTTTATGTGGATCACAGAATTTATTACACCAGCACTGTCATTTGTGTTTACGCTAAGTGATGGCCAGACTAAAGGAACTAGATATTTTGATTGTACTTAATTAAATTTCATTAAAGTTGTCATTGATTAGTAACTTTTATTTGGTATTCATCTGTGGTACTCTTCCATTTTGCAGAATAAGCCTTGTGACATATGTGGTGATGTTGGTTTTGATAAAGTCCTAGCTACTTGCATTATATGCAATACAGCTCGTGAACATGCGTATGATAATACTCTTAGCTCCCTCGACCCCCCTCTTCTTTTCCATCTCTCTCTCTAACATGTGTGCAATTTGCTTTCACTTTATATCCCTCATTTGTTGGCTAAACAATGTCTTCTGATTATATTCCTCATTTTTGCCTTTTCCAGTTATTGCATGCGGGTCTATTCCCTTGATAACCCAAAAGATTGGACTTGCGAATCATGTCTTTCAAGCAACATAGTTTTGCCTGAAGCTTGTCGGAAGAAAGATATGATGAGATCTATGACATTGGATACCTCTGAAATATTCTGCCGTGCTGGTATGGGTACAGCAGGTCCCAGTTCTGGGGGGCAGGTGTGTTCGAAAAGGCAAAAGCCTGTTGAAACTCACAAAGTGAAGTTCCTTCCTCATGATGAAGCCATTAAGCTATCATCAGCAGCCACCAAAAGAGGAACTCCTTTGCAGACTAATTGTCGCTGGAAACCTGGTCCATCGTATTCCTTGGCATCCTCGCAGAGGACTCTAGTTGGATCCAGAACCACCCCTCCTAAGTGCTCCACTTTAAGGGAGAAAGAAAATCCTAGTCTTGGACCATTAGGACTTGTGAAACCTCCTAGGCATGGTGGTGTACATTCAATGATTAATCAACAAGCACCTCGAGCATTAAAGAAATTTAAAGGTGATAACTCTTATTTATTATTATATATATATTTTTTAAGTATTCAAGTTTTAAATCAGTTATTGCAGGTATTAACTCATATGTGTATATATATATATATATATATATATGATTTTAAAGCAAGTTCAGTTATGGATGGTTCCCTCTTCTTAGCCCGGAAACTGAAAAAAGGTTTTGAAAGGGATGGGAAGAACAGCTGAGTCTCGCAAAATTTTGTGAGACTGTAACAGATTTTATGCATTTTTCTTTTATTGATAACAAATTTTAGGCCCTTGTCTTGATTAAAGGTGCTATATATGGAACTTTGTCATCTTATGGATGTAATTGCTTTTATGTACTCTGCCTGCCTCAGATCCAAAGGCTCCTGCTAAAGTAGTTGAAACTCCTAAAACCAATGTGGAGAGAGCTGCAAATATAGCATCGCGTGCACCTTCAACATCAAAAAAATGTCTGCCTATCAGTACAGGCAAGACAACATTTTTCATATGTTATTACTTTCAGTTGTTTTTGCCTTTAGCTTAAAGATTGTAACTTTTTCATTATTGAATGTAATCTCCGATTTTTATTGAAAAAGAAAATATTGAATGAATTGTCCCAAGTTTCAATGAAGAGTATGAAGTGAGTAATGTATAATGTCTTGCATATAATTGCTTTTACCTTTTTTGTCATCAGGGGAGGAAAATTTGTTTTTCAAATTAGGGGTTTACAGATCTAGTTGCTTTTGCTGGAACCGAAGAACGTAAAATGAAAAAGTAAATAATCACTACAAGCATCACACTAATAGGAATTACTCATTTTGAAAAAAAACAATAAGGTTATGTTTGGTACGTGGAATGGCTATTCCATTAGAAAAAGTAATAGTTTTTATTAGGAATGAAAGGTGTAATAGAATAGGCTTCGTATTAGAGTATATGATAAGCATCTAGCACTTGGAATAGCCATTCACATTGCCCATGATGGAATGACTATTCTTTAAATTGAGGAATAATTATTCCTCTCAAATTGCTATTTCATTCCACATTCTTCTCTTTTCAATAATAACTATTCCTTTGCCTAATGGAATAGTCATTTCGCATACCAAATGTAACTTAAATCTCTAGGGTTTGACAGAAAACTTGAAACTAGGTGTACAATTGTGATAATATGTTAGATTATAATTAATAGTCATTGCAGTTTATATAGGGTCCCAATGAACTAACTGTAATAACCCTCAATTGTTAATCATTACCGTTGAAAGAAATTAGTTTGGACTATACATTATTACTTAATATTCTTATCCAAAAAAAAAAAAAAAACATTATTACTTGATATTAATAAAAGAACCATAAACCCTTATTATTGGGCCC
Organism: Alnus rubra; assembly: GCA_028654335.1. Lineage (NCBI taxonomy): Eukaryota > Viridiplantae > Streptophyta > Magnoliopsida > Fagales > Betulaceae > Alnus > Alnus rubra. Next base: position 728,721 of record JAJPGS010001816.1, read on the forward strand.
ACAGATAATTTAAAAAGAAAAAGACATATCAACAACACTGCTGTGGGATATTGTTTCTGCAGGGCTGTGAACGGTAAATCTCAGCAAGTAAACTTTAATTTAACTGCGTCATAGGAGCCACAACATAATCTTGCCACCAAATTGAAGCTTGGGGTTGCTAAATCTGCTCCTCCTTGTTTCTCATACAAAGTTTGAGTGGCTGCTTTGTATCATAAAAACAATCTTGACTTTACATTATTCAAAAGTCAAGTGATTTTTTAAGTGGATCAATTGTAGACAATGTGCATACTTGAGGCTCTCCCCTTTCTTATAAAATCTTTCTTAAATTTCAAAAGAAAAGAGAGAAAAAAAAACCATTCAAACGTCAAAGTAACTGTATCTGTTCCACATACTTTGCATGTAGGTTGCCCTCAAATAGGTTAGAGAGGAAAGAGATAGATCTGACTGGTCAATATAATTTGCGTACTTCAGTTCTGCTTTCTCTCTTTAACACATTGTAGATATTGATCTAGGACTTGGTGGCTCAGCTTAAAACTTCCAAGTTAACTCAAGTTAAATAATTTTTACTTAGTATTGCTGAAAACAAGGTATTGTTGCTTTTCTTGGTAGAAAAAAATTTGTTATAGACTTGCTGGGCTCAACTAAAATCACCTGCATTCGAACTGAGAATGTTACTTAAAATGTCAACTGAAAGATTTGAAATTATTTTTAAAACACAAATATATTATTATTTGTCATATCTATTGGTTCAGCCAGCAATCATTTTTTCTTCTTTCAAATATAATAATTCTGTTAAAAAAATGTGGTCTTTATGGCATTATATCTAGGGCAAAAAGCAAATGACATTATATTACTTTGTGAATTTTAATTAATTATGATATCTAAAGTTTCGAGGTATAAATAGTGGATTCCAATGAGTGATGTGACATGGGATTGTGTGAAGCAGCTGACAGTTCTTTTTCTTTTTTTTTTCCTCTCAATAAAGATTGCATCATCACTATGCAAATCTAGCAATGAACAAGTCCTCTTGACGGTTATCTGTGCTATTAACTGTACTGTTTTTTAAATCTTTAGATACAATTTAATTATTGTATTTGCTCTATGTTAGTAAACATGGCTCTTGCAGCTGCCACAAAGGAGGTTGTTTGTGGGAATCCACCGATGAATGCCTGTATTACTGCCATAGAAGTTGAAACTTCTAATACAAAGACAAAGAAGACTACAAACAAAGCATCACATACACCCTCACTATCAAGGCATTCTCCACCTATTGTCAGTTCAGGTAACGGAATTCTTATTTATGTGTAGGAATTTAATATGAGCTTTTAGGCTTTTTGCATATCAGTGTTTAGCTATATTTATTGCTGACCTCAAATCTGTTTACTCATGCTCTCTTGGGAAAATGGTTATGGCGCTATGCTTTTGGGACAAGGGCTTTGTAGAGAGCGGCAGTGGATTGTAAATATGGTAGCTTCTGGGGTGGATGGTGTTCTAGTGAGTTTAATGCGTCGTATAGGGTTGGTTTATGGGAATTTATCAGAAAGGGTTGGGGGGAATCTAGAGTTATTCAGTTTAGCACGCTTCAAAGACCCAGATAATTTATAGCTTTCTAGTGACTCTGATCAGTGGAACATTCATTTTATTAGTGCAGCGCAGGATTGGGAGGTGGATGTGTTTACCATATTTTTCAATTATTGTATTCCTTCAGACTGAGATGGGGCAGTGAAGACAAATTGTGATGGGCCCCTTTCCAAAAGGGTTGTTTGATGTCAGATCGTTCTTAATGTCTTTATTCCCCATGATAGTGACTCCTTCCCTTGTAAGAGTATTTGGCGAAGTAAGGTTTTCTCGAGATTCGTGATCTTTGTTTGGTCAATCACTTTAGGGAAGATCTTTACTTTGGATAACTTAAGAAACGACATCTCATATAGTAGATCGGTGCTGCATGTGCAAGAAGAATAAGGAATCTGTAGATCACATTCTACCTCATTGTGAGACTACTTATGCCTTATGGAGTTCTATCTTCGGCTTTCATGTGTTAAAGTGGTTTATGCTTAGGCGGGTGGTGGATCTCTTCTCTTGTTGGAGAGGGTACTGTTGCTCTTCTCAAAGGGAAGCAGTGTGGAAGATGATCCTGTCTTGCTTAATGTGGTGTATTTGAGAGAAAGAAATGATTGTAGTTTTGTGGATTGCGAGAGAACGGTGGTGAAACTAAAGACCTTTTTTTTCAAAACCCTGTATCACTAGAGAGCCGCCTTTGAGTGCTTTCATATTACTAGTTTTAATGATTTTCTTTATCTTTTTTCTTTTCTATTTAGATATCTCTCTTGTATACTACCTATGTACTTCAGTTGTGTCCTTTCGCTTTTTAATAAAATTCATTTACTTATAAAAAAAGAAATTAGAAATGATGGGAGTGAACAATTTTTATTTTTTTTGGCTTTATTAAAGCTGTCTTTCATCATTTAGAAATCATCTGCTTCGTTCTTATTGGGACACATCTATTAAATGCAGCTTTTCTTATTTAAGTGAACTCAAAAGGTAATCCATCAGTTGGGAATTTTATAATATATATCTTTTGATATATATATATATATATATATATATATATATATATATATATATATATATATCTCTTAGTGATGCCCTAACTTTATTTCAGGAAAAATGGCTCTTGTGGCTTCGGAGGAGGATGTTTCTGGAAAACAACCAACGGATTCCCTAATTGATAAAGAACATGGAACGTGTACTATGAAGATAGAGGAAGATATTAACAAAGCATCATGTACGTTTTCACCACTGT